>OV281297.1:13707500-14907500 GCA_923062465.1 Acleris sparsana
GTACAGCTGTCCATAAAACTTCTCAACTTCCGCCAATAGCTCAGGTTTGGATGAAATGAGTCTGCCATCGTCGGCCTTCAGCTTCATCAATTGGCTTTGGCCAACAGACAGGTCCCTGGCAAACTTTGAGCCCCTGTTACGCTCTCAATAGCCTCTTCAATACTTTTAGTATTGAATCGGCATATATCACGCTTCAGAGACTTCTTTAGAGATGCTTTAGAGAT
The DNA here is from genome assembly GCA_923062465.1 of Acleris sparsana. Taxonomy (NCBI): domain Eukaryota; kingdom Metazoa; phylum Arthropoda; class Insecta; order Lepidoptera; family Tortricidae; genus Acleris; species Acleris sparsana. The sequence goes on from OV281297.1 coordinate 13,707,725, forward strand.
CTGTCTGTTGAGCTGCCGATAGCAACAAGCCTCACCAGAGGACTGTAGAATCATCTCGCGCCTCACCTCCATGAGCCCAAGGGTGGAGTCCGAGACCTTGCTGGTTTTTTTACGGCGAATCTTGTAGAACTTAGACCCGACCGTTTGGACAGCTTCCAAAAACCCGTCATTGTAATCGTCTACGTTGCTACCAAGGCACTCGAAACGATTTTGAATTTCGAGCTGAAAGCTCTCGGGGTTTTGGAGCTGAGCGGGTGCCGGGCGGAGCATAGACTTCATCAGTCGAGACCTTTCAAGCTTGAACTGGATATTCAATGAGCCTCGTACCATACGGTGATCACTCCCGGTTTTAACCACACTGATCACGGAGACAAACAAATTATAATTTCAACATTATTGAAATCTAATTAAGGCGCCATATTGATTGATTTTTATGTACTTTGTAAAGTATACGAGTCGTCATGAGGATCACGCTACACTGATTGAGTATAGTACTCTAATGGGTAACTGATTCCAGTTGGTTGTAGTTTCTATTTCTAGATAGAATATTAAGTAAATTATATTTACTTTCGCCGAGAGTAAATTAATTATTAACGCATGTATTTGTACACAGTGCAGGGAATGGGTAACTAATTACTAACATTTTCAGCGTACAACTTCAAGCATCCTTGGAAGTGTTCTTTCTGTGGCGAAGATGACATGGTATCGCGCGGGCGGCGCGGCGAGTGCGGCGTGGATGTCGCCACGGCCCGCTCAGACGCCACCAGCGACGACCGCTCCGCATCATCGTCATTACGTTCCTACAAATCAATGTTATGTTAAGGATGTGCGTAGACGCCATAAATAAAATACTTTGCAAAGTATGATTACAAATAACTAAGAAGGTTAGGAAGTAAAACAGGAAAACGAAAAGCTTACGCTAAATTGCTATAAGGAAACAAGTAATTTATGTTTTATAAATAAGATGAATTATGTAAACAACAAAACCGCAATTTTAATTTCCCTATAATGTTTATCCAAAGATCAAGAATGTATATTATTCATAAATGTAGGAAATAAAGGAAATTACGAACCTCTTCTCTTGACTTTGCTACTCTAGCCTGAGGAACTAAGCTGCGTCTCTTCAAAGAAGAGCTGCTACTACTGCTAATACTTTTCCTCAATTTCACCAAGTCCGGTGTGGACGTAATGGGACTTTCTACCATCATTATGCATATGTATTTAACTTTTTATTGTTCCTTACATACAGCACCCCTTAATAGGTAATGTTTTCGATAAACAAAAATTACAAATTCAATCTCAACGGACACGACCAAATCAAATGAGAACTTTTTTAAATGTCAAATAATTGTAACTAAAATGCAAGTCCTTGACATTTAAAGTATTCAGCCGTTGGAAGTTATACGGTAAAATTTAAGCTTGTCAAGAGAAACATTACTTTAATTCTTAACAATTAAACGTAATAAATTTCTTTTTGCTACTAAGCTAAAATGTATTTATTAATAGTCGCTCTACATTCACGCGCAATCGCGCGAATTTGTGAAATGCAATACGAACACGTAAAAGTGTGAATGTCGAGCCAAGAACTCACACGTCAATCGAGACTAAATCGAGAGAAAGGGATGGAGCTAACGTAGATTCGAGCTTCAATTTTCAAAGAACGGCCTCTGAATTCTAAAATTTGTTCTTCACCTTAACAAAATATTTAAATGAAAAAGAAAATCATAATATTTCTTACAAGTCAAAAAACACGTCCTTACTATATAAAAATTGATAACAAAAATAATAGGTACATTAAAAGGGTACAGAGGGTAGGGTTTTTAGATAGGTACACTTTTAAAATCGATTATAATCTGGACCCTCGATACGATTGTAGATTTTAGGATTTCAAGAAATCCAGCAAATCGAATGACGATTCACAATACAATAGAAATTTGTGTTTTCTATTTGTGTCTTAATTTATAAAAAACCTATATTTAGTCTCGCTGGAATGAAGAGAGGGGCATTCGAAATGCTTTATGGTAGAATAAGATATAAACTATTAAAAGCGTTTAAGCTCAACCATCGTTGATCATTGATTAATCACAAAGACTCTTTACTCCTTTTAATTTGAATATAAGATCCTTGGTTTTAACAAGACATGACGTAGGCATTGTGAGCAACGACACTTGAGACTCTTTCAGTCGCTTGTTTCCAGCGTACCTCGAGAGCCAAGCCTAAATCTAAATTATTTCGAATCAAGTTTCCAATCAGAAGTATGAGACCAAATTATGAGACTCATATTTTGACACAAGAGAGACGGAAATTATTTATTTTAAAATCGAATCTCAACTTTTCTTGAATAAAAAAGGTACACACAGTACATACTTATGCGATATTGTTGTCCCAACAAAAAATCTTTTCATTATCAGCTAAGAATGATTCGATTCATCATCATCATCATCAGCCCGGGGGCGTCCACTGCTGGACAAAGGCCTCCCCCAAAGAGCGCCACAAGTCACGGTCTTGAGCCGCTTGCATCCAGCGGCTCCCCGCGATCCTAACCAGGTCGTCAGACCACCGGGTGGGAGGCTGATTCGATTACCTGCACGGTATCCGATAATTAAATTGATCTTTGGTTTGATACAGCCAAGCCATTTTTTTTACCGTTATTGCCTGATGTTGCCAGTGTAGATATTTAATATTTACCTCAGCTGTTTGTAAACGCCGCTTGTTGTTGCCATCTTCTCGTCCGTCAGTCATTTTGTTAGGTGGCTGTAGTTTCATGGTCGACGAAATCGTTGAAAATCTTTGTCATCGGAGGATAATTTCTAAAGTGACATTATGAGTTCTGGTATGCCTGAATTAGGCTCCAAGATAAGCCTAATATCTAAAGCTGATATACGTTACGAAGGCCGACTTTTCACCGTCGATCCTCAGGAATGTACCATCGCTTTGGCCAGTGGTAAGTTTGACAAATGGATTCTGTTGTCGTATTATATACGCTCAGGTCATTTTCTTTTTGCTTTTTATAAACCCCTTTCTAGTCATAACTCCAGCATTCTAATGCCGCAATTTCGTGTCCGGCCTCCGGTTTACCTTTCAGGAAGGCTACCGTATTTTTTTCCCTCCTTTATTGTTTTACTTAGCTTATCTTTGTTTATTAGCAAATTGTGAAAATATGATAATCACCGATTTATGAGTTGGTGGTGTAAAATTGCCAATTCATTTGCACTAAACGTGGCAGATTTCGTAATTTCTACCCTCTTCATTAAAAAAAAGTGATAGGTTTACTGACCGCGGCTTCGCTTTGATGACGTTGATATAGCTGTTATTTTCCCTCGTAAACAACTACTGTCCTTTGTCCAAATTAACGGGTTCAGGAAATTTTGACTTTCACTTCATCATTTTCATCTAGAGTTTTATACAGTTCTCGTGATTTTGTTGTCCTATGTATTGTAATTTTTTATATACGAGTTATTAAACAAGCGTTCTCTTTCAGTGCGATCTTTCGGGACTGAGGATCGAGAGACTCAGTTCCCGGTAGCTCCTCAGAGCCAGGTGTATGACTACATCTTGTTCCGTGGCACGGATATTAAGGACATAAGAGTGCTGAATAATGTCCCCCCACTGCCAAATGACCCTGCCATCATGCAGATGTCGGTGCCGCCTTCCTTGGGAGGCGGCGCCCCGCCTGGGCAGTTTGCAGGGCAGTTCAACCACCCAGTCATCGGGCAGACTCAGTACCCCCAGTATCACCCTATGGCAGGGTTCCCAGGCAGTGTACACGCTTCGCTCAACAAGACTAGTGAGTTGTCTTCATCGGTGGAACTGGGCCCGCAGCACCAGCCCATGACTGCTCCCATTGGATCAGGAGTGGTGCACCATGTCAACCAAGCGAAAGACCAAGGTTTCCAGCAGATTTTGTAGCCTCCGCTTTCACAGATGCCACATTGCGATTTTTGCTTATTCTCCAATCAGATACTTTGCGGATCTTGGCTTTGTATAGTTTTGTAAAAGTATCTGTTTGTGGAAATAACATTAACATTAATCATAGTATGCATGCACCCTTAGATCATAAATCATCATTTAATTTAACTGATATTTGTCTACCCTCAATTATTAAAAATAATAACTTTTTTAACCTCTACTAATTGTAACTATCATATCCTGCTATCATTCACTTTAAAAATAACTTATATAGTATAGATATTCTACTAACTCTAAGCTAAAAAAATATCCCTCTAAAGTAAAAAAAAAACGTACTAATGAATAAACTAACCCTTTTCGAAAATCGCAAGATGCATTTTCTTCCCTTGGTCTGTTGCTTGTTTAAAAAAGCACATGTTCTATAGGTGCAACATTTAGGTTTTCTATCATTCATGCTTTTAAGCTATAGCAATATTATCATTTAAACTTTATTTTCTTTCTTATTGTCTCAATAAAAATTTGTTTAACTATTATACAGGTTCGATGCTTGATCTCATTGGAGGAGGATCTCAGCAGAATGCTTCACGGTCGGGGACTCCGGCTGTTGTGCACAGGAAGAGCCCTACCGCTGATCAGGGCACGCAGGTAACCTATAACCTCCTCCCACCTGTTTCCAGTATTTACTAATTGGCACATATGGGAAAAATATCCTATTTATTGCATTTTTATTTAAACTACTAACCACTAACACCCTGGTTAGCAATATAGACTGTTGGTGTGTTTATTACAGTTTTCACACTAGCCTTGGGGCAAAAAGCCTTTTGACTATGGCAATCAAAACATTGTAATTCTAGTGTTTTTCTACAGGGGCTTTTATAAACTTGTACTCAAAAGTGACATAGAGTCATGTCAAACGCTTGACATCCGTTTGCTCAGTCATTTCCCTAAGTGCTTCATCTTCAGTTTTAGAGGAAGCTTGCATGCATGCTGTAGAATAGATGTACACATGTGTTCAAGGCACTGGGTGAAAGTCAGAATAATGCTTATGTGCATTGTTGGGACAGAATGTGAATATCTGAATTGTTGTCTTTAGACTGTAGTTTTAGGCTGTCCGTAACCTTATACTATACTTATTATTTGCTAGATGATTTGGGTAGGGTGTATCATATATGAGTTGATAAATATCAAACTCCAATATGTCCTAGAAATTTCATTTACGAATTTAAAACTTAACTCGAACAAATTAAGTTTTAAATTAGTATACCAAATCGCAAGGACATATTGGAGTTTGATATTTATCAACTCATATCAACTATTAGTTTTAAAACAATTTTATTTATTATTAATATTATGATTCTCAATTACCTTTAGTTGCCACAAGGACTGTTATTTATTATAATCTAATTATACTTTAAATTTTTCATATTGAACTCTTCTAACCATTTGATTATCTGTCATACATTTATGGGTGGTAGGACCTTGTGCAGGGTCCGCCGCGATCGCTACTACCATCTTGTCCATTAACCTACCGCCAAACAGTAGGCAGACAGCCAGTGTGATGACTAGCATAGTGGCATTCCATCTTAGCCCTCAGGGTTAGCATCGCATTTGCAGTCTTGTGAATGAGAATCTCTATGGGTCACAGTTTCCACTTACCATCAGGTGGCCTGCGTGCTCGTTTGCCTTCTGTATGCCATAAAAAAAAAGAATATTATTTTACTGATGTTGCAAAAAAAAACAAAAAAAATAATTGTAACATATCTATATACAATAATATTTATTTACATTAACTCTTACAGAAAATGGCATGACGCTTTTCATGATATAACATCGAGAATTCTAGATTCTTATTGGATTATTTACATTGCAGGGCAGATCTATTGTTCTCCTTCTAGTTGTTGTGTAAATGCGGTTCTCACGCGTGAACAATCGCTCTTAATTCGGTTAACAACTTGATTTGTCACTGTTTTAAGTGAGATTACATTTCCACCAAGAGCGAGGGAGGTTGCTAAGAAAAAAGTATGAAATATGACCAGGTAGCCATTGTTAGAATTTATAGAAGCAAGGTAATTTAATAATTGCTGTTGAGGTCTTTATGTTTATTCTACTATACATATTAATTTATTTATACAAGCATTATACTATTTGTAGTTTTTGTAATGTTTAAACTAAAGATATGTTGTAAACACGGACGTTGTCAATGTTTTAACCGTATGGCAATGAGAAAGAAGAAGTACAGCTATCAGAGATTGAATTGGGTAGATTTGAGCCACTGTGCAGCTCGTTGCAAACATCGTTGCGGCCGGATCGACTCTCCCGCCTGGGTGCAAGACATCGATCACACACATCCTTCTCGATTGTCCAATTACGCGATACACCGATGGCCCCCTCCAAAGATCATGTTTGCGTTAATGACGAAGCCACCAAGTGGCTCAAGCTTTAGTTGAATGAGCAGGTACATTTATTAAAATTTCAAACGGCGGCAGTATTGTTCTGATGGTATTTGTTAGGTTAAGCAAGAAAATCGCGAGGTGTTTTTAGGCGAATTACTATTTTGATCGTTTTCGGTCAGCAGGCGGGTTCGGTGGCTGGCGGGTCTGGCCAGCAGCGAGACAGCCGCCGCGGCAGCAACGGCGTCGCCAAGCAGCCGAGCCGCAACCGCACCAGCTCGCGTAACCGGCAGCGCTACCCCAGCGGCGGCGCGCCCGCGCCGGCGCCTGCCCCTCATCCCGGCGCCTTCCACCACAACCAGCACAACCAACACACCCAACACCAGCAAAACCAGCACAACCAGCACCAGCAGCAGAATCAGCACCAACAGCAGAATCAGCATCATCAGCAGAACCAGCACCATCAGCAAAACCAGCACCATCACCAGCCTGGACAGTTCTCTGGTGAGTTTTATTATTTATCAGAGGAAGATGAGGATGATTTAATTTGTTTAGTTTCCACCTGTTTTCCCTATTTCTATTTCTAATTGTGGGTTGATTTTCGAAAAATCCTTTCCAAGGTACCCAAGAAATATTCCCTCCAAATTTCACTTGCCCCGCCCTGGCTTTCCTGCCAGTATGGCAGTAATGCCAGGGCGGGGATATCAATATGAAATACATAGATATCAATATGAAACATACTCGAAAATCTTACTATTAATGTTTTCATTCCTGAAATGCTCGTTATGTGTAGCTTTTTCGTTTCGTAGCCTATTCGAAGCAAACTTTCAGACAGACAAAGTCAAATATTTCTAAAATTGTAATTTATGATTAGGCAATTATAAATAGGACTCCTTGAAATATCGAGAAACGTTTCATTGAATGTGTCATTTCACCGAATTTAATTACATCGAAAACTAATTTCTGTTGAAACCTTATAGTTTTCAGGTTATCTTAAGCATTCGATGCGTACGTAGGTTAGGTTAGACTTGTGTAGAAATGCCAGTCGATGAAATGAAAATTCGGCGAAGTGAAACGTTCTATGAAGTGAGTTTTGATATTTCAAGGGTAAACCTATAAATAGCAGTTTACACAGTTTTTGACATTTATTTTTAAATCACAGACAGACACCTCAATTTTGTTGACATATTAAAGCACGTATTTTTTTTTAGAGAGTTTAATATCCTTCTTATATTTATAATTGACTTTATTTTTTTTACGACAATCTAAATCTGGTGACAGTTAATTAATATGTATATTACTTACCCTTGGGCTTGAATGATGATAGAGTGAAAAGCTCACTATTTTATATTTTTCCACAATTTCTTCGTCTTGCGTCCTATTTTGCTATTGGTCGTCAATATCTCATAAGTCCAGTATAGTTTGGACTTATTTTCAACTAGTGAGCCGTCCTCGCTTCACTTCGCTTCATTAGAGTTTTTGTTTTGTTTGAGTTTTTGTTGTTGTTTTTGATCAAGCCTTGTAAACCGACGCTTGAATCGCATAGCAGGCAAAAAAGTCTACAAATTTACCTCCGGGCGGATAACGTTTCTCTCTTATTACCTTAAACATAGATCTTATTAAATATTTCCTTATGTGTACTGTTGCCTGTAAAGTATGCCGTCTAAGTAATATTCGGTCGCAGGGCAAGGCTACGGCCGCGGCGGCGGCTGGCGCGGGCGCTCGCGCGGCACGGGCCGCGGCTTCATCCCGCGCAGCAAGAACCCGCTCAAGTTCGACAACGACTACGACTTCGAGCAGGCCAACACTGAGTTCGAGGAGATGCGCACGCAGCTGGCTAAGGCGAAGATCTCCGACGGCGATGTTAAAGTTGAGGTAAGGATGGTCCTTTACAAGCTCTTATTTATCGTCTTTAGTACGTCTATCATTCTGATTTAAAATTTGCATTTTAAACCACTTCTCGCTGTCATAAAGGGCAAAATTTTGTAATACATAAGTAAACGGAAAGACAATGAAATATCTAAGAGCTGATCTGATATGAAGTCTGAAGGTGGCAACTGGATCTCCACTGTACTAACTTGGTCCCTTTGAATTGGGATTCGCTAGTTTGGTCTCGGTGGAGACTGTAGATGATTAATGTCCAAAAATTATACAGTCTGCAATAAAAGCTTTCTCAATTATTGAACTATTGTTTAGACAGATTATTTACTTACTGACTCGATTTTTTTCTTTCCATGCAATGAAATGATCTTAAAATAACTTTGAAATAGATACCCCTGATACAATGGCGACCCCTTACAGAGGTGATGCATCTTAAACGATCCAACCGATTTATCATGACACTTAGCTAAGAAACACCATGATTACACAAACTTTCTTTTAAAAAAACAGGTCAAAATCGGTCTATGCGTTTGGGAGCTCTACTAGGCAGTAACATGGTCGAAACCAAACCGAAAGTTCGATCGAACATTGCAACTTCAATTTAACCCCTTGTCATGCGGACCACTTACCGCAACAGAAGTATCTACCTAGGGCGACATAATCATTGGCTCATATAATTATTTTTACTCATAATACGTTACGTAAGTCATAATTATCGCAACACATAACGTATTTTTTTCAGCAACTGTTACTTTTTCAGGATTTTTATAAATAAACCTAACATAACCTAGTCTTATCTACACATTGAATATTTCAGATCTTTTGAAAAGTTTACGTTTCCTGAGGTTTTATTTTTTTATGTTCGGGGTTCCAATAATCGGAGTTGCAATTTCATATGAACTTTGGTGCACCGACCCACAAGAGATACAACTCCTCACTGCCCAAAGCATCTTGTGATTCCTGGACGCAACGGTGTTTTGCGAGTCAGCTCTAAACAAAGGGTTGACATCAGCAATGGTCGAAGCGGCACACAAGGCCCATGCCATGCCCCCAAATAGTAATAATAATAATCATATTACCCTTTGTGTCTTAGGAGGTGACACAGGGCGAAATAGACAAGAAGGATGACTCTGGTAACGAGACCGGCGCCGGCGAGCCGGAGCCCGACGACGACGGGTACTCGGGCTACGACAAGACTAAGAGCTTCTTCGACAACATCTCCTGCGAGGCCGTCGAGAGGTCAGAGAGACTGTATGATTATTTATGTTTATTTTTCTCAAACAACGCAGTAAAACAGGGCTGGTGTCGGAGCGTTTTGTTATAGATTGATTTATTTTACGATTTAATGACAACGCACTTTTTATTTGTGCTGTAGTGCGTACATCGAGATTTATTTATTGGCTTCAAGTTCTAGTTTTATTTGTGCTCTTAGTTATTTTCATAGTGGATTTTGACTGTCACAAACGAATGTTCGACTTATCGTAAAAAATGAAATACCCAACGTTGCAACAAGTATCTGCGAATGTTTTACCGTCTGTGGTGACCAGAATTGACTTGGCATCTAATAGATATATAAACAAACGTGATTTTAATCGCGGTTGTATGTTCAGATCGAAGGGTCGCAGCCAGCGAACGGATTGGCGCACGGAGCGCAAGCTGAACTCGGAGACGTTCGGCGTGGCCATGGCGCGGCGCGGCCTGTGGCGCGGCCGCGGCGCCTGGCGCCACCACAACCCGCACAGCCCGCACAACCCGCAGCACCAACCGTAAGACAACTCGCATGCTACACATTTGGGGACCTTTTTAGGGTTCCGTACCCAAAGGGTAAAAATGGGACCCTATTACTAAGACTTCGCTGTCCGTCTGTCCGTCACCAGGCTGTATCTCATGAACCGTGATACCTAGACAATTGAAATGTTCATAGCGGATGTATTTCTGTTGCCACTATAGCAACAAATACTAAAATCAGAATAAATTAAATATTTAACGGGGGCTCCCATACAACAAACGTATTATCTTTTTCGTTTTTTGCTCCATATTAATAACGGCAACAGGTAGACACTTGAAATATTCATAGAATATTTAGTTGTATATTCACTTTAAAATTAAATAATGAAATTAAAATAAAATAAATATTTAAGTGGGGCTCCCATGCAACGTGTTTTTATTTGCTAATGTTGTATGGGTAATGGTATGGAATCCTTCGTGCACGAGTTTGACTCGCATTTGGCCGGTTTTTAATAATGTACCTTCAACAGGAAAAAACAAGGGAGAGTAGCAGGATACTAATTCTGTGGTTACATCATATAACAGTTAATTTGTTGATATTTCTGGTAGACACAGCAGTTTCTTGCAAATTTGTTTCTGAGGGCCATCCAATTTATTTTAATGGTAATTTTTAGAAAAAGACAATGTTTAGTATTTACAGACATTATTATTTATATACTTTTAAACATTGTGGTACCTGCTATTCATGAGTTATTAATGGAATGGGAGCTAATGGGATGATAAATTCCCCGCTGTTATCAATAAAATAAGTGGTTCCACGGTGGTAACTGGTGGAAAAAAATATCCCGCCTGTTACCACTGGTAAGATGGTTCGGTAACGATGGGAAGGCGGCCCCTGGTGCCCCCGGTGGCGGGCAGTAACTATAGGTGACGCAGCATGTCGTACTTCCCCAGCTGGAGGGGGCTGCGCGGCGGGCGCGGGCGCGCGCACGCGCCGCACGCCCCGCACGCGCCGCACCACCAGCCGCGCGCGCGCAACGCGCCGCCCGCGCCGCAGCAACCCTCGCTCGCCGCCGGTAACTAACACACACTTATCCACATATGCAACTCTACAGCTTAAACTATATACGGACTAGAGGCGACCGAGGTACCACTATTGAAACTACAGACTGAGGCACTGCCTCAAGCCGAACCGTGAAACAATGGCGCCTATCGTTTTAAACAGCTGATCAATGTCACTCCGCTATTTCGATATCCGCAGCGATTTTAATTTGTCTAAGTATCTGTGATGTTTTTCGATGTAAATTGTATAAAGTTGACAGTGTTTTCTTAAACCACTATCTCTATAGCGATTTCTATGCTTCATTACCGGGCACATACAATGAAACGCCTATGAGCAGTCAAAAAACCGACTCGCGATGTCTCGCGCCGTGGCAGCTTCGCTTTGAGGCAATGCTGCTACTTTTTCTCAATCTGTGAATTCGTTGTCATACAAGATCTCCGATATCGATTTTTGAAGCAATCGGTCAAATAACTTAAAATTTAAAGATGGCGGCGGCGTTCTCAATCTGTTTTTCAAATACATAGATCCCTAGATATTGATTGGGTAAGCCAATCTTTTAAATGATTAACAACTTCGAGATGGGTTACTTTCCGCGCCTAGGCAACAATGTACTATTATATTTAAAATTCAGTAAAGAAACTACGTACAAACGTTCGAAACGACGCACTCAACAAGGCCCTTGTTAGTTAGTGCTAAGCGGACATCGCAGTGCTGTCTGCTGTCAGTCGCGGGTGCCACATCGAGACGAATGGTTACGATTTGCGTTTCTACCATTCTTTATAAAGTTGGCACGAGCGTATCGATCATTGTGGTAAACAGTGTCCCAAAAATCAACGTCTAGCGGAAAGGAGAAGTCAAGTACTTAAAAAAATATAGCTTCTCGAAACGATCTAGTACACATTGGTCAGATTCCTTTTTCGTCAGAATAAATTATAGCCTGTTTTTTTTCGGACGAAAACGGAATTACTTTTTGGACAGAAAAAACTTTGGTTAATTTTTATAATTTATTTATTTGTTACATTATATTATTTAATATTAGGCAGTGTCGACGGAGCTCCGCTTACGCGGAGCTCTTATTTCTGGATGGTTTGGCCCTCCGGGCCTGCTGCAAATAACATAACCTAAACCTACCTACGTATTCTATGGTCATCCGCGTATCAGGTAATATGTGTTTCTGGCACTATGCGTCGGAAGCGAAAAAACAGCCTACATTAAACCTACCTACGTATTCTATGGTCATCCGCGTATCAGGTAATATGTGTTTCTGGCACTATGCGTCGGACGCGAAAAAACAGCCTACATTAAACCTACCTACGTATTCTATGGTCATCCGCGTATCAGGTAATATGTGTTTCTGGCACTATGCGTCGGAAGCGAAAAAACAGCCTACATTTTATTCTGACGATAGCGGAATCTGCTCGAAAGTCCGTTATCGTCCGAAAAAAAACAGGCTATAATTTATTCTGACGAAAAAGGAATCTGACGAATGTGTACTAGACGCTCGAAAAAAATTTCGGGAATATTTACACCCTGTTTATGATCGTCCAAGTGCTGTGACTGCAAATCTTCAACTTTCTTCCAATTTTTTTTGCTGTACCCCTGAATAGCTTTCCTGTAAATTACAGTTTTAAATTAAACCATAAAATGTTTTTTTTTAGCTTCACCATCCTTTTAACCCCTGACGCATGCAGAGGAGTGATAAGTTAAACGTGTATATCTGTGTATTTATCTGTTCGCTTCGTAGTCACTATTTGTCAAGTTATTAACGAGTGCCTATTTTTCTTTCACAGCTAAGTAGGCGTCGCGATGCAGAAGATACACCGAATCTTAATTTATTGTCGCGAGGACTAATCACAAATGGAAAGTAACGGAAAAGTGTATGTCGGTGATTCAAGTGTTTCATAGATGTAAATTGATATGGAAGGGTAAAGAAAGTTTGTCTCTCCGGGAAGATATATCGTGGTAAGGATTCAAGTTGAAGGACATTGCTCTGGTGTGATAGTGTTGTATCCAATAATGGAAGAAGTAAGCTGGCAATTCCCGTGAGCAAGCGATCGAACAAACGGTTGTCCGAGAGCGCTCGCCGCAGTATCATATAAGTATACGAGTGATAGAGCATCACTACAACGGCCAGCACTGGCGCCCCTCCACAAGCATGGTGAGGTTTGTGAGTCGCGTCCGTGACGTCACGCCGCCGGCGGCGGAGATGCCAGTGCCGTGTTTGTTGTGCGACCGAGTAAGCGCGGAACGCCTTGTAAATTTAATCGAGGCTATGTAGTTGGAAGCCCGGCATAGTATAATTGAAGACTATTTATAACATGCCCAACTAAATATATATTTCCTCAGGCTTCGTATGTAATGTGCGCAGGTTTGTGCCTAAAGTTGTAAAAGTTAGATAAATATGAACGTGTTTTTTTGGAATAGTCATTGCACTTCCACAAATTAAAATTTAGCAATGACTAGGAAATGTTGCAGCAGCCCTACTTACAGTGTACCGTGTTAGTAAATTGTGAAGGTTTAATTTTACCATTATCAAGATAGATCGGCAATCGAATCCACTCTTCGCTCTGATAGTAAATTATATGATTTAAGGAAGAGACGTTGCTTGTTTAAGTGGCGATGGTAAAGTTAGTCCTATATGTATGGAAATAATTGGATGACTTAGTGTTTTATTGACTGTTTTATTGTTAGTGATAGCGTATATACGATGTGATAGTAGGTCTGCTGTCCCGCGGCAGCGCCGCCGGTGTGTTGCAATCAGTCGTGGTGTATGTTCCGGTCTTCCGTGCATGTTTATGGCTCTGCTAGAGTTTTATCACAGATTTCATATACTCTCAATCAAATCGAGTTGAGGACAGTTTATTTTTCGTGTTTAATTGGTGATTTTGTTTGTCAGTCCTACTCAAATAAATTGCAAAGTTGACAATCCACATTATTATACCTATTTGTAAAAATCTGTAACTCAAAAAACTGTACCTGGTGATTGTATTAATATGAAATATACATTTACTACAAACTTCAAAATTGTTTTTGTTTTATATTCGTTTTTTGGGGTCTTGAAGCGAAACGACAAATATTTTTCACTTTTATTGCAAATCAAAAATCTCAGCTTTTACGCAACCATTATCGTTAATAAACTTAAACGAAATTGTAAAAAACTGTAAAACCCATTTATAATCATAGTGCTAAAAAATCTAGGTCGAAAAACTTCGGAACTTACACATAAACGAAATGTCTGACATCGTAACTTCCAAGCTGTAATATAACAAAGTATGTGCTTATATAACATACTTGATTTTTATTATTATACAAGACCTTAAGTATACAGACAGATTCAAAGTATAGGTACACAATACACTGTCTAACTTTATTCTTACTTAACTATATTTTTGTAAAATATATTTTATAAAATATAAACACAGTTTCTTACTCAAAACCTTCCTAATTCTAGGGAAACAGAATATTTACACAACCACTTCACTATTCATATTGTGTTTTTAAAGTGAATATATTATGTATAAAACACCATTAGCTCACAAACATTTTAAAAGTTGTCAAAATTGATACTATCCCAAACCGAACGCAAAACTGGGCAAATCTGTCCGTAATGAGAAATGAATGGCAATGATGAGTGTGCCTCAGCTTTGACTATTCCCTTAGCAGTTTATTTCAATCAGTCCAATAGTAGTTCGATCTAACTTTTTGGACACAAATATTCCTATTTGTTATATGTTTTAAGTTTTATACTGGCTTTTGGACAAGCGGGTTTTGAACAAATTTTAAGATTTGTGGTAGGTTTAGGTTATGCTTGTGTTTTAGAAGGCCCGACAGGCCTAGAAACGCGGAGCTCCGTCGATCTCTTGACGGTATAACTACCTAATGGGATTATTTTTGTCCAAACAGTTACTAGACGGACTGGGTGAAATAATGAGAACTGCAGCGAACTGATACAATTTTTACCAATATTTTAAAGTTATACCTAAATGGGTTACATACATTACAGGATCAAGCTTGGTTAATATTCATTCATGCATCACGCGACTTACAATTAGTAAAGAGATAATATAAAATAAGTTCATTATCAGACTAGAAATAATGCTCCTACATATTCAGTGATGCTTAGCGATCGGCCCGTACCTATCGCGGTGGATATCATCCGTCACTTTCGCGATTACGTACTGGTCAGAAAGTGACAGATGTTTTGTCCATGTTTATCCACATCGATAAACACGTTCATAATAGGCCCGGGGAGACGCGATTATAGGAGGTGTAAGGTGAAGGCATAGCACCAGTGTTGGAAACTAATTTGACAGGTACCAATGATGGACACTACTCTTTTAATTCAAAAATCATACGGTCATAAATTGATTGTTGCAATGAATAGATAACCCTTATCTTCTCTAAAGCGAGGTTTAGACTAGCTATAAAAATTGCAATAGTTGACTGTTGTCTTATTATCTATCACTTTTCAGTTAGAAAAAGAGCAAAATTGTGCATCTCGCTGTAGAAATTTAATTTATATTGCCAGTCTAATTCGCGCCTAAAATAAGAATCAAGTTTATACCATTGTTCCTTTTCCATTGATGGTTCCATCACCCTTGTATGCTCTCAGAGTGCGTTTCCATGAAGCGACAGAGCGAATATAAATATGACCGATCATTGTTTGAGCAATTTGTATTATATTGTACAATCTGGTTGGTCGATTTCGTGCTCTGCTCGAGTGGAAACCTCACAATAATTTGCATCGTTCATGTTCGCTTACATTCGCCAAATATGTGGAAGACATGGCGGCACTTTACTTGACAGTACTTGCCTGTCTCTCATGGCATGGCTCCTCTACACGATGTCCCATCTTGGGCCAGCGCAAGGGACGGAGTAATGCGTAAGAGTGAGATGCAAGAATATGTTCGCTCTAAGGCGTAAATGCGTCTATTACGCTGGCCCATAGTGGACCATTATCGTGATGAAGGGCCATCTCATTTAACATACCAAATGAAAGAAATGCAACGAAACTATTTGACAAATAACAGCCAAGTCAAGTCCTACCGTTACATTGTTTAGGCTTTACTAGCTGGGGCCCGTTTCTCAAAAGTATTAGTCGAATAATAATAGTGTTTTGTCTCGTAATTAAAACTAAAGAGTGAGGCTATAACACTAATATTATTAGACTAATACTTTTGAGAAACGGGTCCCTGTTGTCAAATCCACAGTACAGCGGTTAGGCCGACGATAGGGGCGTTGGGCGAGTTAGCCGCGCCACTCCCTGGGCGGCTGACCGTTTTCCACGATCCACACTGACCCGGTTTGACCTTTGGTGAGGATCTCCACCAGAGCTCGACCCACGTGCTCTGAACTGAAAATTACAAATGATGAAATGATGATGATCAGCGAGTGGCGACTAAAAAGGCAGCAAATTCAAAATATATTCACAAAGACGGTATAGTTGACGAAATATGATCTGCACCGATTCAAAGTAGCGCTTCTAAGACCAATCGGTGCAATTTATATTTCGTCAACTATAACATGAAATGCATAGCGACTGCACGCGACTGGATGGAACCTATACCTACTCATAATGTGACAGCTTGCTTCATAGGTAAAATTGTTACCATATGAAGAATTTGAGAAAAATGCTTTTGTTGACTAACGACAAGTTAGGCTATATAGTCGGTAGGGACCCTGCCTTCGAAGCTAGCGGTAGCGGTAAATCCCAGTAAGGGCAGATATTTGAATGACGAGCGCGAGTGTTTCTTCCTGAGTTAATATGTATTTTGCTATGTAAGTAAATATATCGTCGTCTAATTTCTAGTTCACATAGTACCTACAAGCCGAGAGTTTAGTTTGGGACTAGGTTAATTTGTGTACCAGTGACGCGATTGGTTTAAAAACGAAACGAATAGAAACACTAGTTAGCGCAATAACTTTTGGGAGGGCCCCCTGAAATAATAGCTCTATCCCGAGGTACAGCTCCGTCGATTAGCAGTGCAAGAAACAAGCAGTGGCTCCACGAGCCCGGAACCATCATTGTCGGTCAGTCTCAGTATCTGAATAAAAACCATTGACAACTATACGTCCATTGACTTGACCGTGTCTGCCATCGACCGTGACTACCTTTAAGCTTTTGAAAGTGTCTCACCTCTGCGTGTTGCAACTAGCGTTGTCCCGCTGCCAGGCCGCCTCGTACTCGGAGGACATGAGCTGCTTGCGGATCTCCTTGACCAGCCCGGTGTCCGTGAGCCCGGGGCACAGCACCAGGCTGCGCACACCCGTCAGGCCCACGTGATACTGGTCCTGATGTTTTTTTTAAATATAAATATGAAGACAGACGAGAAGGCGGTCAGCTGATTATAAAATGATCACCCGCAAAAATGATCTCAATTGCCCTGGCGACATACGAGAAAAGAGGTTTGTTTTTGAAGGTCTCGGATTAGCGTTATTTTTTTTATAATAAATGATCACACGTAAACTCACGCCTTTGCTCCCAGAGTGGGGTAGGCAGAGATACAATTGAATTACCTACAACTACAAACGTGTTCACAATTCCACAAGCACATTTTGCACAACCGGCTAATTGGCGACTAAGAGATTATAGGCTTGTAGTACTGTTAGACGATGGGCTTGCAACTAACTTGTCACTAATACGCTGGTAAGCATAGCCGATTGTGCAGGATGTGGTACCCACGACTGCGTACCTACCTACTAGTAGTTGGTTTGGTAACGGTGAAGATGGGACTTGATGGGAGTCGGCGATGAAGGCAGTTGCCAGCGGTTTCACCTTACTCTGGTGGTGACGTCACACTCACCCCGTAAGCTCTGGTGAGCCCCACGACGGCGTAGTTGGTAGCGGTGTAGATGGGAGTGGACACTTGGGGCCGCGTGAAGGCGGTGGACGCGGTGTTGACTATGGTGCCGCCCTGGCCTCCGCGATCCTTGCCCATAAAGCGGTACGCTAGAAGCGTGCCGCGGATTACGCCGTTCTGAGAAACATTAGGAAAGTTGGCGATATTTTTTTAAATGTTGATGTATTGAATGTGGGTTTGTAAATAAGCAGCACCACGTCAATCTGTTTTTGACAAGCTATACTGATAAGAATAGGTTTGGAGATTATCCAAAACTTCTGGTTATTCTTAATGTTTCTGTCTGAATAGGGTACACATGAAATGCAATGCATGTTACTATACAGCAGTTGACGGTACGGAAGGTAGCATACCAGGTTGACGTCCACTTCCAGCTCCCAGAACCGGTCATTCATAACGCCGGCGTTGTTGATCACAATGTCCAGACGGTTGAATACCTTGATCGTCATCTCGAAGGCCTCTGAAGGAAAAACATCACGATGTAGAGGTAGATATAGAAGCAAATTTTAATTAGGGAAACGGGGGGCATTTCCTTTATTAGCCTCAAACCCTTGGCCTCATTTCTAAAGCCGCCACTGGGGAGGACTAAGATCTCTAAAGTAACTCTCCTCAGTAAGGCTAGCACTAGACGTAGTAAGGTCCAATTTTGTCGCTTGTCGCCCAGTGAGTCTCTGTCGTTACATTACAAACTACCTGAAAAGAAAGAGAGATCCGAGCGATGAACAAGTCGCGGAAAACTAGTGTTAGCCCTCCTGGTCAGGTTACGTTTTTAGCCAAGGATCCGTTTTTAACGGAGTATCATATATCATATTGTTCAAGAACTGCGGTATTGCCAGTACCTATTGTCAGAGAACGTGCTGTTTAATTGGCTCCGTTTACACGCTAGTCACTAGTGCGTCCTCCTTACTGCCGATATCCTAATGGGACATTAGTCCTAATTTCTTGTGCTACTGGGTCTAAGAGTCAGCGTAAACACACTCATATTGTTTAGTTTTTTAAATGAGTTAGTAAAGCCGAAATTAGAAATATAAGGACTTCACGATAGGGCATCTGGTTTGTGAGCAGAATGAAGCAAACTCCATTATTTTTTTCACGCCTTTGTACACGTGGCACTTTCTTACATCTAATAAAAGGCCAACATAAACGACCGAAAGGCGAAAGTTTCCCCCATGTGATCGATCAGGATTTAAAAATGTCGCACACAACAAAAATAGATCGGCGCATAGCGATGCAG
Organism: Acleris sparsana; assembly: GCA_923062465.1. NCBI lineage: Eukaryota > Metazoa > Arthropoda > Insecta > Lepidoptera > Tortricidae > Acleris > Acleris sparsana. The sequence continues at coordinate 13,726,787 of OV281297.1, forward strand.
CTTGTTAATAAGAACGTAGGCATTTGGGCTATTTTTCGACGAGATTTTACGTATTCTCGCTTGTTATTATAATGTTAACTAAATAAGGTAAGTAGGTATAGGTCCATTATGTAGATTGATCGGAAAATTTAAGCATAAAAATCACTTGAACATTAGCATATAGGTAACCTGCAGTAAAAAAATGTCCTAGAGCAGGCAGCAGACCACATATCACCTAATTTATTTAAATCATCGGGGCAACATCTTGTAGTCAGATTTTATTTTTGTATTCTTATATAACACGCAATTTCATATCATATTTCGAATTTAATTCTAATTCCAGACTGAGTCATCTTCGGGTTTAATTTTACCTTCCTTTGTGATTTTACTTGAAAGGTTTCTACGCCGCTGGTAACTAGTTTGTAACTTTATCCTCGTGGTCTCAAATAACAGCTAGTGGATGGTTAAAACAAAACGCTCCTACAGTGTTTTAGTGCTTGCAGTACCCTTACAATGAGTTACAGTTAACGTAGGTACTCGCTGGCGAATGGAGGCTCCTATCCCTCGCAGACCTCGCAAGTATTCTTATAGAGTGCGAGGGATAGACCATTCGACTCACTAGCGAGTACGGTAATTATAAACTCATGGTAAGGGTATACCGTTATCGTATTGTCAACGTTTTGATAGCTCTATTTACTAGAGAGTAATCGCAGCCGAGTTAATAAGGAGAATAGAGGCCCTGGGTCATGATATAATTTGAAATCTGACTTAATTTGAAAATTCGGCGTACCCATTCCTTTCACTCGACATTTGTGATTTAATAGAAAGAAAGGAACGGAGTTCGGACTTATTTTTAAAACAGCTAAACCGGAAGTTGACATCAAGATCAGTGCCAAATAACAATGTCCAGTATGAGCTGTTAGTCTTGACTTGACAACGTTTGCACTTTACCATCTTTTTCTACAATCCTACAAAAGAAAGGGATTAAATGGAGATTAGATATTGGTAAACAAAAATGAACATTACATTAATACACATAAACGGAACGTATGCTTAAGACTTTAAAAAATTACCTTCATATTGCGGGTAGTCGGTGACGTCACACTGACAGAAGAGCACGTTTTTGCGCCCGTATTTGGCGCCCAACTCGTCCGAGACCTGCTCGCCGATTTCTGAATCGATGTCGCAGAGGGCAACCTACGAATAAACTTATCTATCAGTAGAAATCGGAGTAAAATGTAAAGTTGTTTAAGGGTCCGGACCGGACGTGATTAGCAGACATTTTTTGGAAATTAATTAATTAATTAATAAGTCAATTGATGCCTTCCGTTTTTTTTAAATGGTCTGTCACAGTACATGATTGATCGACCACACACGAAGCACGTTTGTTTTTTGAAGAAAACCAATTATTCATATGTTTATTTAGGGTCCATATTGGCTTCGCTAAAGTTTATCACCCGAAATTGATTTTCCTAACGATTTGTACTCCTAATGATCACTGCTCCTAAAAAATGTTTTCCTAAAAATTTCGTTCCTACAATTTATTTTACTATTAACGTAGCTCATAAAACTCATATCTCTTAAAATTTTAAGTGCTAATGTCACTGATGTAACTTTTTGTAAACTCCTATTTTTTTTAAAGTTAAAGATGATCTGCTCTTTTATAAAAAAAAATAACCTCGAAGACGAAAGCGGGAGCGAAGCTCCCGCTTTCGTCTTCTAACCTATCCGCGATCCGAGTCGGTTTTGCCACTAAGTCCCTATTCCCTACTGCCTACGTAATGACGGACCCTTAGGATCTCAGTCACTATTAACTTTAGAGAAAAGTTTTTCAAGTAAAATGTTGTAAAAGATGGTTATGTTGAGAAAATATAGGAAAACAAATAGTAGTATGATCGATGTTTATTGCAACGGACATTATGAAGTTGAATGATTAGGAATTCAGAGCGTTAGGAACAAAGTAGTTATGAGTAGTGATTATTAGGATGTAAATTATTAGGAACAACATTTTCGGATTTCCGATAATCGACATTAAAAATTTAGTTCAACTTTGGCGCACCCGTTTATTTATGCTTGCGACGGCCGGCCGTGATTCTTTATTGTTATTTTATCAACAGCGTATACATTCTACCGTTCATTTACTCTCCTCCTTGGTAGAACTTTAGGTAGACAAGCAAATGAACTCATCAACGATCCATAATATTCCTTGTTAATGTTTATTATATTATATTCTATTCTATTGCTTGTAAACGGAAGATTTAAACTAACAAGGAAAGGTTCCCAACTGTCTGGCTTCGATTTTGTTGATTTTGATATGTTAGAGAGTACCTAGTCTTTTTTTTAACTGCCCAAAACTCGACCTGTTGCTAGAAATTGACCTCCAAAGTTCTGAAAAATGACTAAATCCTCTAAATTCTATAAGTAGTTTTTTTTTTAATATTGTTGTACTGGTTTAATTATATATTTAAGATCATGAACAAATAATGAGTACGTGTTTTGTTATATCGGCTAAAACTCATATTTAAAACAATAATAATAACGAAAACGTATCTTCGATGAGAAGCATATAACTGTGAAGGGTATTTTTTTTATTAAATATGAGTTTAAGCCGATAAACAAAACACGCGCTCATTATTTTTTCCTGTTTTTAAACATATAATCAAACCACTAGGAAACTAGCAATTTAAAAAAAAAACTTTAGATGTTAAGAGGGTTTAGTAACTTTTCAGTACTTTGGAGGTCAATTGCTGCCAACAAGTTGAGTTTGGTCAGCTAAAGAAAAATACGTGTCTGTTATTTTAGACTACTCTCTAACATAATATATTATACGTATCAAAATCAACAGAATCGCAGTCGGACAGTTGGGTACCTTTCCTTGTAATACTACTACAAAAGACTTTGTGTATTCTATGAAATTACAGCACGTAATTTTAAAATTAAGAATACCTATGCTTCTTAATTTCAAAAGCGCCAGTCTTCAGATAGCAGCAAATTCCGGGAAACTTCGTTGGTGCATAATCGCGTCAACGACCGGGAGAAAATCAATATGTACAAATAAGCCGGCGAACCGGCAAATCAGAACTTTAACGCCGGAAATTAATGGGAAAAAAAACAAAATTGTGCACTTAATTTGCTTTGGCTTCTTTCCAGTGAATTTCATTCAACATTCACAACCTTGAACCTTAGAATGATTATTGCGTATTCACTTCCTTTCTTCCTTGAAGCGCGGAAAGCGAACACGATTAGTCATGCAGATATTTTTAATATTGTAATTGTAATTATTTTAAAGAATAATACAATATTAATACCGTAAACATGTAACTAAATTGAACGTGATATAAATACTATTGAAAAAGGGCACGGATTAAAAATTAAAAATTAAATTTACCTTAGCTCCGTGCTTGAGTAATTCTTCGCTATACGCCAAGCCGATACCGGCGGCAGCTCCAGTTATCAAAGCGACCTTGCCTTTGAGCTCCATCACTGTTTACTTTATTAATTGTTGTTATAAGATATTCGCCGCGCCCTGACCGCAGTCGAGAGTGCACTATTCCCGCCCGCGAGTTCGATCGCCGCACACCGCCACCCCTGTGTGTAGTGTTGCTAGTTAAGATTGTGTCGCTAATTTGGCTATTTTGCACTTGTTACAATTGTGTGGGTGAGTTTTTTATTCACACTTAGTTGCACTACAAAAACTAAAGAACGAATAGCAGATTTAATTTTCTACCAGTCGACCGTAAGCTAAAAAACCCAAGGTTAGAGAATACCGGAATATGTTTCAAAATATATTTTTTACGACGGTGATGACAAACGAGTACACAGGCCACCTGATGGTAAGTGGGATCTGTGACTCATAGACATTTGCATTCTCAAGAATGCAATCTTAAGACAGCAATCCTAAGACCGCAAATGTTAACCTTGGAAAACGTTAGAAAAGCTATTGCACTGTTGGATCGCTTGAGGGGGTCAGGGGCCTAACTAGGTATACCACGCGAGGCCCGTGGCCAATTTAGCACACCAATGCCCCGCTCACCTTCCCCTAATGTAAAAAGAAATGTTAGGTTCCTCCTGTAGGTACTCACGGCCTCTCGAACCGGGGACCTCCTCAGGGTCTAGTACACATTTGTCAGATTCCTTTTTCGTCAGAATAAATTATAGCCTGTTTTTTTTCGGACGAAAACGGACTTTCGAGCAGATTCCGCTATCGTCAGAATAAACACATATTACCTGATACGCGGATGACCATAGAATACGTAGGTAGGTTTAGGTTATGTTAGTTTTGCAGCAGGCCCGGAGGGCCAAACCATCCAGAAATAGGAGCTCCGCGTAAGCGGAGCTCCGTCGACACTGCCTAATATTAAATATATAATGTAACAAATAAATAAATTATAAAAATTAACCAAAGTTTTTTCTGTCCAAAAAGTAATTCCGTTTTCGTCCGAAAAAAACAGGCTATAATTTATTCTGACGAAAAAGGAATCTGACCAATGTGTACTACTTAGATCCTCCTCAGGCTGGGGCCCCACTCAAGCCGGGGGCCCGTGGCATTTTGTCCGCGCTACTCTATAGTTATGCCACTGGAGGGGGGTCTTATCAAGTTATCAATCTTTACTAATGGCATTACTGAGCTCATCATCTTTTTATTTCAACATGATAAGTCCAAAATTTCCTGTATTTAGCTACAATATATTCTTATTACTCTGGCAACCCAGCGGCCTCCCCCGATCGTGTACGCATGGCACTCTCGCTGTCCGTACGCGCTACGTTGATTCAGCTCGCATCCGCATCCCATACTACAGCCGCGCAAATTTATCCTACCCGCCATAGCGTCGCCACTGTCTATCGGGAAACACGAGATTAGTATGAGTTTACATTAGTTCCAGTTTCGTACACCATTTCAATAACTTTGTGATGATCACAAATGTAAATCCAAAGAGTTTGAATGAAACATGTGGAGTGTCGTTTGTATTGCCGTTGTTATAGGTAATAGTTATCTATGAGTTCTATGAATTACTTTTGGTAAACTCTTGGGTCCTACCTAACTGTGGTTCAGGTTAAAAACGAGTTTTCCCGAAAATCTCTGATCCGTTATTGTCAATTAATAAAGTAATTTTATTTTGGGTGATTACTGATGAGGGTGACCTATATCATGAGCGCAGTTTTGTCCCAGGTTTGACACGTAAATCAAATATGTGATTAAATTTAGATATAACTTTACATACAGAAGTAAGCATTGGACGTGTGTACGACGGTGAAAATATTTCTTGAATGGGGACGGAACCCTGCGCCTCTATTCTAAAAATCCGAATCGTATTTGGCCCGTTTTGTAACTCGGCCGCCATTACTGTGAAGTATATAAGAGCTATCAAAACGTTAACAATACGATAACAGGTCAAAAACGATATCATTTTTACCGTGTTGAATAGAGGCGCTGTTAACGAACAGAACCTTTTAGAATTGAATCAATACATGACTCCTTAAAGGTTCATTTCATCTAGCCAGTATAATATTTTGTCCAAACAGCTCTGTACTGAATGGAATCATAACGGAATGAACTTTGAGGATTTCATTTTACACGCGGCGCAGAGCTCACCCTCGCCCTCAATTATGGCGTAGTCTAGACAGATAAATAAAATGCGGCAGACACGCAGGCGCAACCGAATCTCAGACGTAAGCAACATGTCAATGAGTGTTACACTAGAACACTTTCGTTTTTTTTGTAAATTATTCGATATCAGGCTATAATGTTGTGTAAACAGAATACGTAGGTTGGTTTCGGTTACGTTTTGCAGCAGGCTCGGAGGGCCACACCACACAGCCGTCGACACTAATTGATTTGAAATTAAGAATGTCGACCGCGGAGCTCCAATTACTGGATGGTTTGGCCCTCCGGGCCTGCTGCAAAACTAACATAATTTAGTTTAGTATACAGAAAGAAGATAAATAGTAATGGGACAACGAGAAACAGTTCTTCCTCGTGGTCCCATTAATGGGACAAAATAATGGCACTACGAGAAAAAACGGGGAATTTTACTGTCTCCATAGAAATAAATCGTAACTTTCCTGGGGTGCCTGTGTGTATACGTGCCTATTAAAAAATATAGATGTTAACGTTTGAAACACGTGCGTAGGTTTGTTGAGTGAAACAACCAGTACCAGTATTGTTTTTCTTTATTTGTCAATTTATCAATATTTCAGTCGGGTACAGTAAATTTTTCTTACTAGAAACAATTTTCAATTTTTTTTCAATTTCCATAAAGCAAAGTACCTACCGTCGCAGATACCATGCGTCCCGCCCACCGTAATATCGTACACACATCGAAAACGCGACCTCATGATTCTCCACGGACGCGATCTGTACAAAAATACCAAAATAAAATGTGTCTCAAACAACACGCCATACAAAACTGGGCAATTTACAATGTTTTAAAATGCTTTCTAAAACCAACCACGATCCAGGCTTTCCAGCCACCATTATAAAAACAATAAAATACAAACAACCGATTCTGATCTGTACAATACAATAACGCTATTTATACCATGATTTAAGATACAAAAAATATAGTACACAAAACTACGTACAATCAAAATATCACAGATATCAGGTACATTACAACACCAAGCCGCCGTCATCCTGCGTACCTCGATCGGATCAATTTACTCCAAAATCATTCGAAAACATAATTTTCCGTCCTCCCACTTTAATTGCCGTAAACAGCCACCCAGAAGTAATGGATGGACCATACCAAATGTTTAGAATTTCATCGACGGAAAGCAAAACTTCCGCAAACTCTCTTACCATGATTCTTAAATTGGTAGGTAGTTAATTCCTCGCGACAAGTTAATTGTAAACTTTTATTAACCGCAAGTAACAAACTGAATCTACTAAAGATAATGATAATATTAAAACTTTAGAAAAAGTGTTTATGTACAATATTCGAGAAACAACTTTCAGTCGAATGTGCTAGTTTTATCAACCTTTCCCAAACTGAAAACCGATTGGCTACTTTCTTAATTTCTAATGGTCTTGCGCGATTTGTCTTACTTCCATATTTACAAGGAGTGTTCGAATATTAATCAATCAATCAATCAGGCTACAGAAGATTTAAAGAAAGTAACACATCGGGCCTACATGTGACAATATTTTTAACTGGTAGGTAAATTAGAACTTTAATAATAACATGTTGCATATTAAAGCGAACAAAGTCTATATGAAAAATAGGTATTCATCATTATATTAGTGTTTTATACCTTTATCACGAAACTCACTTCAATTCAATACACATCATGCTGTAGGTAGAAGCTCTAATATTTCTAACAGGAAACAATTTCACGATCGAAATAACGATATAAAAAAGTTAGTAAATTACAACAAGTTATACGACTGAGGATATAGGTACGGGTCAACAGGTTTTGTACATTCACGTGCTTCGTTTGGTCCCTAAACCTTAAAGGCGGTAATTTCTAACACATAAATGTACAAAACATATTAATAACGAAACATGCTGCGTTTACCGCAGCCCAGGGACAAAAGCATCCAAGCAATTCCTAATATTCAAGGCTTACAGGGCAACGCAAGAATACAAGAAGCTAACCTCCAAACAACCAAAAGGGGTTCAAATTCTGGGTCAGGTTCTCGGCATCGTAACTTGCTAGCTATCAATTGACGTTTTTCAAGTCAAGGATGTCATTCCTGCGATAAACGAAAGCATTAGAAAACTATAGGGAAAGGTTGATGGTCAATCTGGCTACGAGTGATGGACCTGATCCGCGCCTGCAGCAGGCACGGCCTTGGCCAGGTAGGAGAAAGAGCGAGCGTTGGGCAGACCAGCCAGGACACAGGCGCTGAGGGCTGAGCGGTTCAAGTTCATGGGGGCCGCGTCGTACCACTCCAGCGTGTCGCCGTCGTAGCACTCCACGTGCGGGATGGTGGTGGAACCTGTTCCAAACCGCGGTTGAGCATCTTTAACAGTACGGAAGGTCACATGAAGAGATAATTCCAATGGACAATGGATAGATGGATCTAGCTGTGGGAGGACAGGATCCGTCCGGATCGCTAACCCATCTTTTTACCTACTACCTATCATAGAGTTCGAATTGTTATGTTTCAGTGTACCAGTGAAACCAGTGAAAATACTAGCATAGAGGTAAGTATTTCATCTTGGTTCCACGGCAAATTATTTGGAGAGTCTATTGGGTCTTGATCCCACTTACCATTAGGTGACTTACTTATTTGCTCATTTGTCTTAGCCATGCCATAGAAAGGAACCTAGGGTGGGCCTTTTGGATTATTCGCGGTAGTTCCTTTGGATGTTCCTTCGAAGGAACTATTGCATTAAAAAATTTTTGGCACTAGTTCCTTCAGAAGAGATGAAGGACGTACTGCGACTTTTTTTTCGTCTTTGTTCCTTTGGTAAAAACTGAAGGTACTAACTGCGACTTCCTTCGCTTTTGTTCCTTTATAAGAACTGAAGGAACAACCGAGACCTTTTATTCGCACTAGTTCTTTCAAATTACCAGAAGGAACTTTCTTGCAAAGGAACTAATGTGAAAAAAAGGTCTCGGTTGTTCCTTCAGCTCTTGTAAAGAAACAAGAAGGATAAGTCGCAGTAGTACCTTCAGTTTTTGCAAAGGAACCACAGCGGAAAAAAAGTCGCAGTACTTCCTTCATCTCTTGTAAAGGAGCTAGTGCGGAAAAAAAACGCAACAGTTCCTTCGAAGTAACATCCAAAGGAACTACCGCGAATAATCCGGCCTTTTATTGCTACATAGGCAAACGTTGGCACGTTACTACTTAATTCGTAACAACATCCCTGAAACCTCTACACCGTGATCGTTCCAATGTACCTAACCCTAATTCTAAACAGAGTTGTATCGAAATAGTTGTTTTGTTAGTTCTTTACCGTTAAATCCCCCGATGACAAAGATCATATCGTCAAGCAGGACCGTTGCGAAGTTACTTCTCGCACTGAACATTTCTGTCACCTCCTGCCAGTCGCCGCCACGGGTCGGATTGAAACGCTCTCCTGCAAAACCAAAAGAATAAGTTCGAGGATCTAGAAGAAGCAGCCATGGTTTACAGAGCCAGAAACTGCTCTGACAACAATTGAATTTAATCCGGGTACAGAGAGGACGCACTAGAGCCAGATCAGATATTCTCATAAAGTCACCCCGACCTTTTCATTTTGCTAAGCTGTAACCCATTTAATATTTGATGATCTGAACCACAATGCAAGCCACGTTTTAGGCACACATAGGTACCTACTGCACTGCTTACGTGCAACAGAGGCGGTATCAGCTTAATATTAAGTAGCCGTATAGGTAGTATCCTACACAGACAAACACTTGACATTGGCTGCTCGTTACATTCAAAACGACTTCCATGGACACGAGACATTTCCATTCTTCATAATCCTTCAGCTAAGTTAAAGCTTATACGCAACGCACAAAATCTGTTTTATATCACTCAAATGTACGGGATGACATTCTTGTGATAAACCACGTGGTCGACTGTGACCCCATACATTTTGATAAATAGATATTTCTGGATGTATCCAGTTCATAAGATATTTCTGGATGTATCAAGTTCAAAAGATATTTCTGGATGTATCCAGTTCATAAGATATTTCTAGATGTATCCAGTCCATAAGCTTAAGATGAACTTGCCAGTGTTAAGACGGCTGTATCCGTTGAACCCGCCGAGGGCATACAGGCACTCCCGGTAGGCGATGAGGCTGACGCCGGAGCGAGGGCTGAGCATGGAGCGGATGAAGCTCCACTGACGGGTGTCAGGGTCAAACACCTCCGCGGAGCTCAGCACCTCCTGGCCATTGAAGCCGCCGACTATGTAGATCTGTTACAGGCACAATAAACGTAATATAATCCGCACCACGGCACATATGACGGTTACCGCGCAGGAAACAATACGGTCGCTATGGTAACGCTACCAGTGACACCTAAAAATCAACTTTCGCGTAGGTTCATGTTACGTGGTGCGCATTATACCGATCGTATACGTATATGACAAAACATCCCCCAGACCGACCGAATTCAAGTGTACGCCGCTCTAACCGATCCAAAACCCGAAAATCGCCAAGTATTGACAGGGGCTCAAAGTGCTTCGCGAGTGTGCAAGTAAGATTTAAAATAAGGAAAGGGACTAGAGACTAGGGAGATGAGCTCTTGACGATTTTTTTAAACAATTTCTTAAACTAAAAGCATTTCTAACAATCTATGTATTACAATTGTTTAGTTTGTGGTTTTATACAAGGGTAAGAAAGCCGAATCTCAACAAAAAGTGTTCGACGTAGTAGGTACCAGATGGAACAAATATTTTGTAAACGGCAAATACCACATTAAGCAGCAGTTATTGGGTAGAAATTGGATTATGTTGCCATCACTTCTTAAAACTTTTATATACCAATCTTTACATTATTTCCTCCTCTCTTCCACTAAGCTTTACCTTGCCCCCGAGTGAAGCTGCGCTGGCATCAGACCGCTGCTTGTTCATCGCTGTGGTCATCTCCCACTGGTTCTTGTCGGGGTAGTAGCGCTCCACCGAAGACATGCGCGTGCGCCCATTGTAGCCTCCCAGCGCGTATATCAGACCGTCTACAAACCAATCGCAAACTTCAAGGTGTCAAGGCCAGTATTAATAAGCTATTAAATCCGGGCAATCCTAACTTGGAAACTGCCCATAGACTATATACTACAATTCCATCAAGCAGACATGGGATAGTTACTGGAAAGTCTATGTGCACTGCACAAAACGTTAGCAGTCAGTTAGAAGTCGTATTTATCTGCTAGTCGCTACCGTGCAATACTCTCTACACCCAAGATTATTTTTTAATACTGGCTACTAGAAACTCTTAAGCTGACCATGAGCAACCACGCTGACGTAGCACCTCGCCTGATACATGCAAGCGCGTTCGTGCCACGTATTGGCTACGGGATCGTAGCAGCGGACGGTGTTGAAATGGTCGCTGCCGTCGAACCCGCCGATCATGTAGATCAGGTTGTTGAGGGTGCACAGGCCGTGATATGCACGAGGGGTCAAGTCCATGTGGATTGAGAGGAACCACCGGTCTGCCCTGGAATACGGATTTATATAAATAATAAGCGCTAGCAGAGGTAGTCTCAAAGGAGATGGTTAGATGACCTAGACGCGTTTGCTAGAAATTAGAGGGAGCACACTCCATTTCCATAGAGACAGATACCCTCCTCCTCCTTAAGCTTCCACTGAAAACCAAAAAAATAAAACAATACCTCGTGTCATAAGTCTCCACAAAGCTCGTAGGGCTACCGGCGCTCCAGCCTCCGACGGCGAAGAGAACCTCGTACGGTATCCGAGGGCGTGCCAAGGGGTCGTTTAGGTCTGCTTCCGTGCCAGGCCGTGAGTCCAATACTGTCAGGAACACCACCGCCGGATACAAAGACTCCTGACATTTCTGGCGCCAAATTTAAACAAAACTTAGTTATTTTTAATTCAGTCGTGCCAGTCTTTACATAGGCCAAAAAGGCAGCAAAAAAGCAAATTTAAATATTTCCGCATACAAAATAGCTTGAGCTTAAAACGTAAGGAAGGTTATCAATAAATGTTTAATAGTACACTTACGTCATCGTCAATAACAGGCTGCCACTGCAGTATTTTCGACTTAAAATATTTATAGCTAATATGACCGAATCTAATGCAAGATAGCAACGTCGGAATGTGCTTTCTTCTACTATCTAAATCGTGTTCCACCCAGGTCTTAACTGCTTGAAACACCATCTCCTCGTTGCGAACATTAAGCTCATCGTCTCTCAAAACGTCTTCTAGCTCTTCATAAGAGAGCGACTTAAACTCATTACACTCCTTAAGTACTCTGCTAAAGTTCTGTCTTATATACAACTTCCCCTTTTTCTCTAATTCTCCGCAGAAGTAATACCTAGCGAATTTAAAAATCCCAAGGCAGTTGTGGGGCCTTAGCTCGTGCAGGAGAAACTGACAGCAGAGCTGGACCACTCCTACCACGTCGAATTGGTCTGCGAACGGTAATAAGTGCTCCACGTTTTCTGCTGTTACTTTGCAGGTCCCTGTGTACGCGTAGTCAAGTATGAGAGCCATGTAAACGCTTGGAACCTCTACGAAAATTTCCTTCTCCTCTGGCTCCCCTTTTTTCAAAGAATTTATAAATATTGCCTTGAAGTACGGACTGACGGCTGATAGTATGGCCCGGTGCACGCGTATTGATTTCATGTCCTGGCACACGATCGTGCCGTCGCACAGCTGCCCATTCTGACGCAGCTCATTCCATATTGCCGGAAACTCTACTACTGAATAATTTTCTGGTAAACACACGCATTTCCGCTTACGTGTAACAATCTTTTTTTTGCTCAAACGTGGCTTTGAAGTTGCAGGAGTACGAATAGAATTTTTAGTTTTGTATAATTTCCGATGCTTCGAATTAAATTCCATCCCTTTCGAAAAAACGGCGGTCGAAACTTGTTTATCTGTCGCGGTGACAGACATCGCGACAGTTGATATCATTTGTTTTATCCCTCGAGGAAATTTTTGAAAAACGTATACATACTTTTCCTTCCATTGTATAATGCCAGTAGAGGGCTCTTTTATTTATTTTAATACATTTTAAGAACAATGATCAACCTACCAAACATAAAATGGTATTTCATAAAAAATAATATCAATACCTACAAATCTGAAAAACATTTTTAAAATCAAAATGTATGTAACAAACTTGGCAACGAGTTGTAAGTACAGTCAAGATCATAAATATGTATACACTTTAGTACGTTGTCAATTTAATCTAAAATAAAAATAATAAAATAAAACAAGGTACTAAAGTGTACACATCATTTATGAACTCGACTGTAGGTTATAACATGGCAAAATGAGGCCGCTGTTCGGAGTGAAGTTGGCAGCATGATCCAGAGTTGTACATAAAATCAATTTATGGTATGCTATGGTTATCATTTGATAAAATCACAGGATACAATTGTAGTTCATCATGTCATATTTCACGGGGTAAAACTCTCTTTCTATCAATAAAATGATTAAATTATATCGTATACATTATGTTCATTTGCTTATAAGTGTTTGAAACGTGAACAATTTCAAAATAGGTATAAATATTTAATATTTTTAGGCAGTATTAAACATAAGCGATTCTCGATTCGCAAAGAAATTAAAGGCACACCTTTGTTCCATTTGTTCGCATCGCATCGCGTTTGCGTTCGCTTACGTAGGACTGGGTTATAGTGCACTAGGCATCTTCATCTTAAACTTTGTCTATGGAGCCATGTAATGTTATCTGGCAACACTTTAATTGTAACTGTCAAAGTTTGTTATTGTCTATAGTCTCTTTTTCTTCCGGTTGTCAAGATGGTGAGTTTTGTGCGGTGGAAAAAATAATTTGATCAATAAAAATCGTGTTCAAATCAAAGTGTTGTGAAAGTTCAAAGCCATTTTAAGTTATCGGAGTGGTACCAACATGTGTTGCTTTGTTTATTTCAGGGTATCGACATCAACCATAAACATGACAGGAAAGTCCGACGCACCGAAGTTAAATCTCAGGATGTGTACCTGAGGTTATTGGTCAAAGTGAGTATCACACGCTCCTCTTTACATGGTCAACTTTTCTTTGATACTACGAAACTAACTGTCCCTTTGTTAAAAGTTGACATATAACCTAACAAATATTTTCAGTTGTACAGATACTTGGCTAGGCGTACAAATGCCAAGTTCAACCAGATCATCCTGCGGCGTCTATTCATGAGCCGCATCAACCGGCCGCCAATCTCTCTGTCGCGCGTGGCTCGCCACATGAAGAAACCCACTCGGGAGGGACTGGTCGCCGTGGTGGTTGGGTCCGTGACCAACGACGTGAGGCTGTACAAAGTGCCCAAGCTGACCGTGGCCGCTCTTCATGTGACTGAGAAGGCCCGTGCTCGCATCTTGGCTGCTGGAGGTCTGTTGTTTATGTTGACAGTTATGGTTTAGTTATGTTTTAGGTTATGTTAGTTCCAAGTCCAACATTCTCAGGAACACGTTAATGTTATGCTTCGGCTAATTACTAGGTAGTTAGTGAGCGAGATAATATTAAATGATTAAAAAAAGAGGTTTTTTATAAGATATTTTATTAACACATTCATTTCACAACCTAACCAGACCAGTGTTTATTAGTTTTTGGCAGCATATATAAGGAATTCATTATTTAATCTTTTCAAGTGCAATATTAGTTTTTGAAACAAGTTTACTGTTATTAATTCCTTATGGAACTTATCTTTTCAATTGGAATTTAGTTTCTTTTAAAGTTCTATAGATTGTTGTTGAAGGAAAATTTGGCTAATTTGTTTGTTGTCCAACTTAATTACGTTCAAACTTACTATTTGGTCTTGTTTTTGACTTGAATGCATAATTTCTCTAATTTAACATCAAATTGGTTTTATAGTGGGAATTGGTTGACTTGTTGGTTTCTTCTAAAAAGTATGTGGTTCTCAATTAATAGGTTTAATTTCGCAACACATCATTATTGAAGAGGGGTTGGTTTGGAGCATCCGTTATTTGACATAAGTCAGGCCAAGCAGGCCACATCAATAATACTCTAGACACAGACAGTGTATTATCTGAAGACATCATGACCTCTTTTAATTAAAACTAGTGTATTTTTGTATGCTGTCACTGTGTTTAGCTAGTTTTTGAAGCATTTCATCTTCCTTTTTTGTTAGTGACTATGGCATGCAATCCCGGGATTAGTTTGCATGCAATACTGGTTGGCAATTGCATGTCCTAGTACCGTAGTGATATGGATACTTGTTCTTGCACAAAAACTAGTGTTAAATTTGAAGGTCAGCTGGAATTTGCAAAGTTTAATAATATAGCTAAAGCTCTTGACTAACCCAACTTCCTTAGTACTCAATTTTAGAGGCCACATTATACCTGAGTCTGTAGTGTTCGGCAATCTGGATTAGGGTTGTGTACTGAGTGGCCAGTCTGTCATTTATTCGGATCACTCTGCTACCAGTGTGACTCACTGCTCTGGCCTGCTCTGTTTGGTTCTTGCCCCACTTGTACTAAATAAACTAAAATTAATAGTTTGTTCTAGTACAGTGATGGGAATTAATTATTTTTGGCTCTTAGTAGATGTACTACAGTCAAAGTCATATAGTTGGTAGCATCCAAAGTAGCCAAATAGTATGTTACACGTCATTATTACCGTAGTAGTAGTAACAAGGGCGTGTAACAAACTATTTGGCTACTTTGGATGCTACCAACTATATGACGCTGACTGTACACAACCCTAATCTGGATCTCAATAATCATAATGCCTGTGTGTCTGTCCTTGGAAATATTACACTTGATCATTGTCCCTTTAAACTGTTAATTGTGAAAACACAATAAGAAACAGAAACTTCCATACTATTATTATTCAAAGATCACACCTTTTTTGCATTTTTCAGTTGTATATTTGATATCTCTGCCATCTATAACAATGATTTTTGATTTAATGGTTGACTACTTATTTTTTAACTCAGGTATACCATTATTTTAATGTAAAGTAAACAGGAAATATTTAAATTTGACACTGTAATCAAGGCATGAGCAAACTATTACCATCTCACATTCTTCATCCCTTTTGATTTACGTATCTAGGCATGGCATCATATGTGGCCTCTTAATTCAACAACATACTTAATTTCCAGGGGAAATCCTGACATTCGACCAGCTGGCGCTCCGAGCGCCCACCGGCCGCAAGACCGTGCTGATCCAGGGTCGCCGCAACGCGCGCGAGGCCGTGCGCCACTTCGGCCCCGCGCCGGGCGCGCCGCGCTCGCACACGAAGCCCTACGTACGCTCCAAGGGCCACGAGCGCTCCAGGCCCAGCCGCCGTTCCAATGTTTAATTAATATAGGGAGAACGCTTAACTTGTGGTTTCATTTTGAGTCTTAACTACCTCACAAGTAAGGGCCGTATTAATAAACTCGTCTTGAGTGTGAGGCCTGTCACAAGATACGTAAAAGAGATCAGTTTATTAATACGGGCCTAAGAGTCTTAAGCTCAGTAGTTCAGTTTTTTTGTACTGTGGTACCAGAGTACATGGAAATCCATGAAAGAGGCATGTGTTCAGCAGTGGATTAGTATATGCTGAGAGGAAAGAGGACTAAAGTACAGAGCCTTCTTTGGTCTTAGTTATTTGTAAAGCCAAACTGTTGGGATTGACGATGGCTCAGTCTGGTGGCATGATTGGATTTTTATTTAGTGCCTGACAACTGTGTACTTTGACTGATAGACTGAGACTAAAGAATGCTTGATAGTTCAAAACCATAAAAAATAACCGACCTACTAAGGCTAAAGATATAACTAACCAAAGTACTGTGGCATATAGAGCAGTACTATTCCTATACTACTATACTACTTTACTACTATACTATTCCATTCATCTACCCAGCACTGCTTCAGCTGAGAGTGAGAGAGAGTTGAAACTAACTAGAACCCTTTATTGCTAGCCTTAGTATCCTTTGCACCATGACATGACTTATTTTTTAATCGCGATTTGCCGTACGCTCGCTTTTGAAGCTCTTGTAGGGACCAATACTCATCAACCTTGACATTTATTTTCACTTATAGCCTTTATTCATTATTTAATTAGCCTCCCGCCCTCGTGAAAACCGCATAAAAATCCGTATGATAATTTTTGAGAGTATCGCGAACATACAGACAGACGCGGCGTATAATATGTAGTGATTAACTGATACTTACTTTTATTCACTTGTCATTGACGTAAATCACTAAGCAACTGCCATTAAATAAAAAAATTGACCTTAATTTATCAGTAAAAGAGGATGGTAGCTAACAGGTAAGAATACCCCGAAATTGAGTTAAAACCAGTATTGGCCTTTGCTGATGTCCGTTTCTAATATACTGCTGATATGATAACTCAAATTACAAAGTTTGAGACAAAGTGTTATTTGTCATCCTACTTAATATTATAAATGCAAAGTTCGTGTGTGTTAGTTACTCCTTCACGATGCAACGGCTGGCTGGATCTGTATGAAATTTGAAATGGAGATAGCTACCCTGGACACAAATGGAGACAACTACCGATTAGAGAGTTTTCTAACTCTATGGTCACAGAATGAGCTACCGCCAAGCCAAGACCA
Organism: Acleris sparsana; assembly: GCA_923062465.1. NCBI lineage: Eukaryota > Metazoa > Arthropoda > Insecta > Lepidoptera > Tortricidae > Acleris > Acleris sparsana. The sequence goes on from OV281297.1 coordinate 13,743,926, forward strand.
ACCAACCCGGAAAATATAAAAGTTCCCGGCAGGAGCTAGTCTACAATAAGAGTAGGTAAAATATTATTGAAAAGTCCACGGTTCGAACGAAAATAAGGAAAGTAGTTGTACGTGAGATTAACTTTGTCTATTTGTTACGCTTCCACGTCTATACCGTTGAACTAATTTCGATGGGTATTGAGGTAGCTTGAACCCTGAGGAAGAACGTAGGTACTATAAACTGGAATTTGAACTTTTACGCAGGCGGAGTACAATTAGGCATAAACCGGTAAAACTCAACTAGAATGTTAACAAAATAAATATATTAATCTAAATTATCACAGGCACGTTCAGGGGGCCTAATATGGCCATGTGTTTATCGAGTGGCAAAATGTAGATAAAACATCCGTCACTTTTTAACACATACATAGGTACGAGAGTGACGGACGCTTTGTACGCATTTTATCACGCGATAAACGCAACCATACTAGGCCAGCTGGTAATTGAGCAACGTTAACTGCAGAAGCTGCTCATCCAGTAGTTCACCAGGGCCTCGTCGTGAGGCGACACACCGAACACCTGCTTCAGCTTAGTGACGTTACTGGAACTCTGTCCAGGGCAGTTTATAGCAGATTTAATTGCTGTAGCTATTCTGTAAAAATCACCATACAATTTATAAATGGAGGGTACTTTCACCTTTTCACATTAACAAATTAAATAGGTGAGGACTACTGGAACTATTTCCCTTTTATTTGTGTAATTATCTAGAAAAAGAAAAACTATTGATGAAATATTGGAAGCATAATAACGCTATTGGAGGGAAATTAGCAACACGATCCAATTTTTACTCGAAAACCACACAGGAATATTGTAAATCCACCACATCAACTTTTGTTTTATCTATTATAGAAACAATTGAAACTACTGAAATGCCTATAGTTTTCACCCATTTAATCTCGTGAAATGATTGTTTTTTTTTCAGCTGTAGTCACGTGGCAACACAGCTTTGTTCACCTGGGATTTTTTACCCATGTATTGCGAGGTAGCAAAAACCTATAAATTGCTTCATGCTCATTTCATTTTTCACCCTGTTTTATAATAGATATGGTTCATCTTTTAGCACACAGACAGGAGAAACCTTTATACATCTACATCTTACATAATTATCATACTCGTACTATAAGGTTAGTATGATTCGATAGTAGGTAGTTTTTTTTTCAATGGTGAGTCACCCCAAAGAATCAACTGCGGAAAATTCAAAGTCCTATAACAGTATACGTTATATTATAAAATACGGTGGTAACGGAATTTCGATCCGGGATTATATCAAATACGGCAATTAAACCCAAGTTTAAAACCATTGGCTTACCCTTGCCATTCCAGTAGTAACGACGTGACATGTTGGTGCAACACAGCATCGTTTAGTTTGGGATTTATCATGGCGTTTTCTATCCTATTCATAATGGTGGGAACTGAAACAAATAAACTGTATTCCAACTGGCCAGTCTGAATCCAATAACCTAAATTAGCAAATAAGCAAAATGTAACGACAAAGACTACCAACAGTCTCGACGTTTCGATATTTAAAAAGATAAAATAGATTACTCTCTGAAAACGTTTGAAAAATGCCTACGATATTGACCCGGATGCGATAAATTCAAATCTTTTATTGAGTAAATTGGCCACATCAGGGCGTCCACGTTTCGTTGTCAATATCAATGATTCAGACAAGACTCATCGCTGAGAAGAAGCGCCGCGAAAACCTCGGTGAAAGGTTGTTTTTTGTTTATTTATTAAACGGAAATATCATCACCTTTACTAGGCAACACTCCCTGCCATTTACAACAAATTTTCTTGTCAATTTCCTGCAGAGCACAAACACTTGGCGATGAGATATGGTCCTCTTGGCTAATTATTATGTGCGGAACACGCTCATAGTTAGTCACTGGAAGGACCCTCGTCAGGCCTTTTGCTATAGTCACTGGGTCCGTGTGAGATGATTTTATGATGATCTGAAACAGGTACAGAGACTATACTAACTATTGTTGCCTTTATGGTGATTTTGATATTCGTTTGTACCTACTTAAAACAAAGGAAATGAATTAAAAGCGAGTCATAATAGTGAACATCAGGCTGCACACACACTGGAGCGATAGCGGCGAGGAGGCGTTTATGGGCAAAGGGACCTTTTTTCATGCCCAGTTTTTTTTATTTATTAGTTTGTTATGATATAGACATATGAGCAAATTTTGTGCTGCTGACAACCAACATCAATTTGTTGCTATACTTCCGCTAGGATCTCCCCAGGCCTATCGGCGCGGAATCGGCTTGAGCCGGAAAGAAAAAGTTTTATGTCCATGCAATAAGAGTGAAAACGACGTCGTTCCGTTCGCAACGCCGAATCGAGCCGAGCCGAGCAGAGCGACGCCTTTTTCACTTACTGCACGGACATAAAACGCGTCGATAGGTCTGGGGAGACCCTTATACTACTTCTAATCGTCACATCCATGGCAAATTTGCAAATCAGCACTTTGAATTCAAAACACAATGACTGAAGCGCCAATGGGTAAAGTAGCGAATCTACTATTCTAATTTTAAACCGAAATGCAGATTCTCAACTTTTCCATGGATGTGCCATCGCTTCAAGATCACAACAGTATCATCTCAAAATACCTACACTGTATTTGAAAATCAACTTAACTACAACTTCTCTGAACTAGAAACAAAACTGGCAATTTTTCGAGTTGATACTGTTTGGATCTAGCAGTGCGATGTAATGTGACAACCTAGTAGTCCAGGTACCTGGGATATATTCAAAAAGTTATAATAAGGTTCAAATTAAATACTCACTTTGACTCCAGTCAATGTGCAAAACAATAAAATCCTAAACACCTCTTTACTTATTACATTTTCCAAAGCTCTTAACGGGATGCAGTCATTCTCTCTCTCTATAGAGCAGGCGTTTGGTTCAAATATGGTGCCTTTAGTGGCGTCAGGATGTAACTTCTCCAGTAAATCCCGGCTGGAGTACAATGTCTCGGAGTATGTGAGCGCACCAGCCTTCAGCATCCATGTGAAGTGGGAGTGGAGCCTTTTGAATACTTTTTCATCACCTGATTAGAATAAAAATATAATGGTGACCCAATTTATCTGTTTCATCCCAAGTCTAAGCCCAACCGGGATCTAAAGGGAAATAATAAAGGGGGACCTCGTACAAAAAACGTATTTAAATAACATTATTTTTAACTTACATACATCAAATCACGCCTATTTCCCAGAGGGGTAGGCAGAGATCTTTCCACTTCTAATTTTAGTAGTATTGTAAAAACGGTAAAACATACAAGCGTAATATTCGGTGTGATTACTGATTGTGCCGTGTGGTGGCCGGCTTAGAATAGTGCCACTCCATGCCTTCCTGTGGAAGTCGTAAGATACGACTAAGGAATTTAAGGCTTGCATTATTGTTAGGCGCTGTGCTTGCAACCTGTCACTAATATACAGTGGTGTAAACATCTTGGCCTGTACATCCAAAATGTGGTTATAGAATTAACAACAAGTTGTTACAGTTGTTGGTAATTCTGTAGCTCTGCCTACCCCACTCTGGGATGAAGGCGTGACGGTATGTATGTATGTATGTATGTACTGATTATAGTACAATCCCGAAAGACTGATTATAATATAATAACAAATACTAAAAAAATGGTCAAGCGTGAGTTGGGTTCTCGTTGAATCGATGCGAAATTGAATTCAAATTGGAACATAATAATACCTATTGTGCGGGGGTACGAAACCCTCGGTAGGCGAGTTCGACTCACGGTTCTACAGTGATTTCGCCAATTTCAAGTGAGAGAGAGTATATTCATTAAAGGAAGTAAAATCAAAAGCAAATGCCAGTTTTTTTTCAATAATTCATCTTACTTGGACTTGATTGATTGTACCTATGTTGTTTCAATTACAGACTACCAGGGGTCGTACTTTTGATGCCAATGAAGTCAAAATGACAAAATTTGACACACAGAGTGCTCTGCTTTAATTTGGCAGGTGTTGGGGTATGTAGTAACTGGTACAAAAACAATATGTAAAATAAGAAGCGGTAAAGTAGTTAAATACAGCTTAATCGCAATCAAAATATGTCATAGTTTTTGTTCTCCAAGCCAAATTGAGACAATATTCTTTTATGAATCACAATGCTACAATTGTTTTTATGGCAATTTATTCATAATAACTTTTATTACAACATAAAAACAGTTATCTTTTAAATTATAATGTTACTCGTTGATTTTTGCCACTGTCCTTCTCAATCAAAAATAGTCTCATTTGCGTTTTAGGTATGAAATATGTATTTAATTTTCTACGTGTGAATACATTACTTAACTCTTTTTTACAAAATTAAATGATTGACGAATAATGGTTAATAATTACAATAAAACCATTTGGAAATACGCCAGAGAACCAAGGTAACCGACATAGCTCAGAGAGTTAGCATGCTGAAGTGGCAATGGGCAGGCCACATAGCTCGGAGAACTGATAACCGTTGGGGAAGAAAAGTTCTCGAGTGGCGGCCCCGCACCGGTGGACGGAGTGTTGGACGGCCTCCCACCCGGTGGTCTGACGACCTGGTTAGGATCGCGGGGAGCCGCTGGATGCAAGCGGCTCAAGACCGTGACTTGTGGCGCTCTTTGGGGGAGGCCTTTGTCCAGCAGTGGACGCCCCCGGGCTGATGATGATGATGAGCATAACGTCATTTTTGCATGAAAAGTACGGGCCCTGCAGATTACTGGGAAAGTACATTTCTCAAATGCTTGAGAAGTTGACACCTTGCTAATGCAATGTCACAGAATAAGTAAGTAATGTGTTAACTAGTGTGTACCTAGCAATAGTTCTTATAATTATTATGGTAACATCTCTGTATCTGAATTGATCAGATCCAATGAGATGAGCATTGTGTTTTTCGTCATAATTTCAACATGCATTTCATCAAGATAATTGTGTAACTTGAAAAAGGCAATAAGGCAAGTTTTAATGCAAAGATATTCTTACCTGTTAACTGCACAAGTGACCTGGACTGTCCAAAGTCATTTCTTCCAGTATTAAGTCTCAGTGCCCTCTGTGAGCACACCTTCTGCTCATTGTCATACACCACCACTGCTAATTCTTGCAACTCGTTAGCGATTTTCTGAAAAAGTAATAATACCCATTGAGATCATATCATGATTTTACAATGACCCAGGATTATTAAATTATAAAAATTGGGATAGGTCGCAAATAATACTGTTGTGACTTAAAGTATCACAGAATATAATTATTAGATTTTGTCTGCAACTCTGTATGTGCAGAAGGCATTAATCAGAGGTGGGGGCATCCGGAGAATTATCTATAAGGATTGCCTCCTCAGGTTTGTGTTGACACCTTCATTGTAAACCTAAACAAATTTATGTCTCCTGCAATAAAAAAAACAGTTATTTTTTCTATAATTTCATGTTGCTCAACTAAACAACCAAACAGACTTATTAGAGCTCTAGGCCTCTTCTGTCTTATTGTCCATTATATATTTATTTATATACTCGTTAAATTTCTTTACTTCTATTGTATATTCATATCAAATTCTCAAGTACACTGACCTGCATATGTTCAGACAGCAACGGTGTAATGTTTAATAGAAGCATCTTATCCTTCATGAGTACTACGATGGAGAACCACCGCTTGAGCCCCCGCGCGCGTGTGTCGCGGATCTGGAATGTTAGGCTCAGGACATGCCCCCGCGTGTCACTGAAGTACACAACACCGCCTTCTTTGCTCCAGCTTACCTAATATTATCATAACACTAAAATATTGCAACCACATCAGATACCCAGCTTGGTTGATCTCTGTGAGAGCCATTGTTATTTCTACACTTCTAAACTAGCAAGTGGGACATAAAAAGACATGATTTATAATTTAAGCCAACTATCATCATTTATGTAAGCAAATGAAGTCAATAAAAAAAGTGTACATGTTTATATAAGCTATGGGATGGGAACTTACTTCACAAGTTATACTTCTAATAGCAGCCTGTCGCAAGAACGCGGTAACATCCGCGTTAGGAACGGACTCCCTGCTGCAGTATATGGTTCCATCGTCGTCTCGAGACACGAACACAGTTTCTGCGCCGAGTGAGGTGCATCCACCACACTGAGCAGTGCACTTCGAGGACTCTGTCGTGTGCTCTTCGTCGTCAGTAGTAAACGTGCAAAACAACGGCCGTGGACCGTGAGCTTCGCAAAAGTGACACAAACCAACAATTGCATTCATTGTAAATCAATAATTTTAGTAATTGTATGCCGTCTTAACTGCGACGACGATTATTTTGCTAAACATAAAATTGTTTGAAGTACTTCCTTTCCTGTCACTGTCAAAGTTACGTACGTCGCAGCGCAGCTGATCGCAAGGAATTTCTGAACGCATACTAAGTACTACCATAACATTGAAAAAAAAAACCGGTCAAATGTGAGTCAAACTCGCGCACCGAGGGTTTTGTACCGCCGCACATAAGTATATTCCAATTTGAATTCCATGTCGAAGTTAATCAGCATGAGCTCAACTCACACTTGAATTCGGGTCGGAACCCTTAAAAACGATTAAGTGGCAGTCAATCTTGTGTGGGTTTTCTTGGGGTTTTCATTGATAAAAAAAACAGACCTTATGACTGATGTTCAGTGATCATACTTTTTGTGCATTTTTGGTGCGATGAAGTCAAATGACACACGACAGCGACCTAGGGTTGTCGGCGTTATAATATGATTGACGTATAAAATTAAAATTATGTAATACTAGCGGACGCCCGCGACTTCGTACGCGTAGAATTCGTTTCCCAGTACTCCCCCTTTTTTTCCCGTTGGGGGTCGATTTTCGGAAAAATCCTTTCTTAGTGCTCACTTAGGTACATCATGAAAGGTACCTGTACCAAATTTCAAGTTTCTATGTAGAGTAGTTTCGGCTGTGCGTTGATATGTCAGTCAGTCGTCAGTCAGTCAGTTTCTCCTTTTGTATTATGTAATATTATGTGGTCGTTGAAAATCATTTCCAAATCTACGTAATCTTTTGATAAAGCATGTGAATAAGCAGAATAATTATTAGATTTCTCGATATACGTGCGGGTTTTCATTTACCTCGTCACAACATGTTTCGATCGTGTCATTTTTTAGCACAATAGGAACAAAATATTGAACAACCTTTCCTTAATAAAAAAACTATGCTCACTTAACAGTTTCTCCATTGTGTTTAATAATTATTGCTTATTTTCACACACAAAATCAACGGAACTGTTTTTAGCACTTGACGGGACGTCAGTGAAGAAACAAAATGTGTTCTATATTTATGCACTGCCATTATATTATACTGTCTATGCTAATATATAGTTAGTATATACTACTGACAACCCTAGCACTGCAGCTCTGCACATCAGTGATGTTATACTTCTTTTTCTCCAAAATAATGTTTTAGGTCAAGAAACAAGATTTCTAGAGTAGGAACTAAGTTTAGAGTCAAGTATAGCTTATCAAATTGTTTGACAACATTAGGCTTATTAGGCAGGCGTTTTTTTAGTAAAAGATGGATCATGATGCCAATTTCACTTAGAAAAGCTAGTTTTTGAAATCTGAACAGGGTGGTTTGGAAATATAATCTCGATGTCTCTACTCGCTCGACTCGCAGGCAGGACTTGCTGATCGGCCACACCGACGCGCGATCAAAAGAATGGGAATTACATGGCGTCAATTTTGACGGGCCGTAATTTACGAACCGTTAAGCTCTGGTGTGGTCGCTCCCTTATACGACCCCATAAAGGCTCAGTTAAGTAAAGCGATAGCCGATAGATAGATAGAGGTTTTTGTGTTACATTGCGTCGCTGCAATAGCTCTCGGCTCAAAAATGTTAAAACAACCCGTCATTGTATTGCTTCAAGATGGCTACAAGCATGTGGGCTATCAATGAATGAAACCGAGCCTTTAGTTAACCTGTCGTACGCTTAGTAGCGGATCTGCTCCATATATGCAAACTGCTAGAGCGCAGATCTGCACCAAATGCTTCGCGCGCCTAACCGAATTTAATTTGAACCTTATTGTAAAGCTTCTTAGGGTTAAAGTTTGTTGTAGGTTAGCCAATAAAGTAATCAAATTTACTAAAAATCGCTCCTTACATATTATATAAAATGTACAAGATAGCCGCTATTTCTGTGGGTTTGACATCACGTGACCGCATCGCCGCACTGAGCCGTTAGCAAATTTTTTGCCTGCCGCATACGAAAGTTTAAGGATTGCAGTCTTCAGATTGTAGTCTTGATCTTGAAAATTCAATAAATGTCTATGGGTCTCATAGCCCACTTACCATCAGGTGGCCAACGTGGTCGTGTGCCTTCTATAAAAAAAAAAGTTACGGGGTAGTGGTCCAACCGCTGTTCTGTTAACTGACCAAAATTAGTATCATAATAAATATGATCGATTTCTTGGTTTAGTCCACTTTCACAACTAAGATTTCATAACTGGTTATGAATAAGGATTTTTTTTCACTGTTTCATAACCAGTTATGAAACAAGACTTTTTTTTCCATTTTCATAACCAGAAACTAGGTAGGTTTAGGTTATGTTAGTTTTGCAGCAGGCCCGGAGGGCCAAACCACCCAGAAATAGGAGCTCCGCGTTAGCGGAGCTCCGTCGACACTGTCCAATTGATATGAAATAAGAGTCGTATAAGAGTGGTACCTAGTTTCTGGTTATGAAAATGGAAAAAAAGTCTTGTTTCATAACTGGTTATGAAACAGTGAAAAAAAATCCTTATTCATAACCAGTTATGAAACCTTGGTTATGAACGTGGAAAAAGGGGATTTCTTTATCGTCGTATTCCTGATTGGACATATTCCTGTTTCGGCACATTTCTGTTTGGACGTAGTCCGTTTTCGGCATATTCTTGATTCGGCATGAAGTATCGGAGGTGGTATCGTTATTTTTTATTATCAAGAATTTATTCTTACCTAGGATTGATTTAATGATTTATGCCAAAGACGAAATGTGCCGGAACAAGAATATGTCCAATCAGGAAAACGGCGAAAACGGAATCAACCTAAACGTTCCTCATATTTAATGAGGAACGTTTAGGTTATTGATAGGTCTTCAGCTGGCCCGGAGGGCCAAACCACTTAATTTAATATTCAAATGGAGTAGTTGGACCACTGCCTCGAAAGGAAAAGAAACGCTAATAATAGTCTAGTTTTAATAACTCATTTATTCAACTTTACACTGATTCACAGCTGTTATCATGGAACACCACAAGCACAGAGCAATAATAATACCGCTACCTATACGTAACCCACCCTTGTGCCGGTAGCACACTGGCCGCGAAACCGTAACGTAACCACACTGAAATTAGATATTTAAAACACAATGAAACTTCTTCTTCTTCTTTTTTTATTACATTTAACAGAATAAATCAATAGTAAAAGCTGGTCATTTCTCAATCGGCCATCTTCAGAAGACAGTACCTAATCGAACTTTGTCGCAATGTTTCGGTTTCGGTCCGGCTCCGTCCCGCTGCTCCCCCGGCAGTGCGCTACGGGCGCTACTCGAGTAGACTCAACGCTCCGATAGAATTAACAACCCCGCTTCAGCGGGCATAATGGTAACACGTAACTCGGAAATGAGTAAGAATAAATTAATAAATTTAATTATAAAGAAGTTACTGTGCCTATTGAAAAAAATTGCTCTAAAAGTCTGTTTAATGCTACATGTTTGCGGCGTTTATTTCCTAGCGACGGGTTTGAAGGCTATTTTGCGGGATTTCATGGTGCTCCACTTGTGCCTCTTCAGGTAGAATGAGAGTATCGTGAAGAGAGTGGTGACGGTGATGACCTTGAGCGCCATGCGGCGCCGGTCGTCGATCTCGGGCGTGGCGGCCCAGGCCAGGAACGTGGCCACGTCCTTCGCCATCTGCGACGCCGTCGCCGGCGTGCCGTCCGAGTACTCCGCCGCCTGCCGACACACGCAGGGTCACTCCTCACCGACATGCAGCGCGAACTATATCCCGAGTCGCAGGTGCGCCGCGTCTCGGTATTAGGTCACCGACAAATACAGCCTTGGCTAAAAGTATTGAACACCCATGCGTTTTCCACCGAAACTAAAACTTTAAAAGGTGCGTTTATCTTTCACTGTAAAAAGTTGCAGGTATATCTATTACAAATTAATGGCAGAATTTATTGACCTTAAGGGAAAATTACGTGGTACAAAAATACAATTAATCGTTTTATTCTAGAACCCAACTATTTATTTCAATTTTCACCCGCAAATAGCTACTTCGAAATGATACTAAAGATTTGCACATCTTCAAAAAATTATTATATTACAACTTGAAAAATAATACTTTATTTATAAGTTACAAAGGAAAAAGTGGGGTGCTCAAAACTTCTGGGCAAGGCTGTATGTCAGGCAAACCCTATTATCGGTGGCTTTGAAGCGTGTAGATAGTTATGTTCGTCAATGGAACTTACATACAGCACGGGTAGCACAAGTTGGATTTTGTCGCTTGTCGTTCAATGATTCAGATTCAGATCCGAGCGCCAAACAAGTCGCGGACAACGTGTGCTAGCCGTGCTGGAACTATTGGGAAATCGACATATTCCTGTTAATACGTACTGTACTGTAAAAAGCTCCAAATATAATGGCAATAAAAAATGCAGAAGTTTATTGTTGTCTTATTTTTACATCAGTTCTAGATCAAGCATCAAAATTGTGCTGTCTTTTTTTAACTTAAAGTTACAGTAAGACCACTTAAGAAACGAGCAGTCAACTTCTGCAAATTTCATTACTAGTTTAGTAATTTCATTACCAATTTCACCAATCGATGTTAAATGTTAATCTACTGTTAGTTCATACAGCTGTTAGAGACTGGCAAATGAAACATGAGAATGAAAAAATGGCAACACTGTAGTGTCGTCCCTTTTTTCTTAGATTGATTTGAAAGGGACGACACTACAGTGTTGCCATTTTTTCATTCTCATGTTTCATTTGCCAGACTCTAACACTCTAATCTTCTGAGAAGTGGTTGATGAAATTCGAGATAAAACTCGTTTAATGCATTCAACTGAACTAAAGAGAGTAAACTGACAGTTCATATAATAAGTTTTATATCAATAATATAGTCTGTGTCAATTAAAATTCGCAAAGATGTAAAGAAATTAATGCTGTGTGACAAATGATCTCAAATATTCATCAAACATGTTTTTTTAAAATATGAAAGTAATGATCAAGTGTATAAATCATTGCAAAGACCTTACGTGATCTTTAAAAGAACGTGAATATCGATTAGGAATGCTAAACTGGTTCACACAGACTTTAACCATTTCAATAGTACTTTTTTTAACCTGAATTGAATGATTATAACAAACGTATTGAAACAAGTTTTGGTGACTTGTGCCGACTCTTGAACTGCCGCTTTAGGTGATCTAATAAAAATATGACAAGGGTATTAGCGTCGGGTGGTGTTACCTCGTTGAAGAGCACTTTGCCCATGGAGATGGCGCCGCCGGGGAAGTAGGGGTTGTACCCCTGGTCCTCGCGCAGCGTCATGCCGGCCGGCGGGTCCATGTACCCCGTGAGGAGCGCGAAGATGTAGTCCTCGTGGTCGTGCCGGCCGGGGATGATCAGCGACAGGTCCGGCGGGTACGCACCTGGGGCGGGGGTACACTTCATTTATTTTTAAAGTTTTTAAGGTTGGCTATTTTTTAATTTGATTGTCAAAAGAACTTTTTAAAAGGTGTTATGAAAAAAATCATGCTTAAAGGCGTTTGTCTTAAAAGCATGCATTTTTTGTTCATTGTTTAGTGACAAAATAAATAAATAAATTTCTGCTAATGGCTAAAGAGCTTATGGGCCGGTACAGACTTGAACTGCAACCCAGTTTCAAAATGGCAGTTCGAGTGCAGTTAAGTTGACGTACAGTCGGCCAAAAATGTGGTCTACCACCTTACGGTTGAAGTTCATTTGCACGTCATGATCTCATGATACAACAAGTTCGATTTTCCCTTGCAATAACATTATGACATGCCTAATGTCAACCTTAGCAATCTCACAGAAACATTTGTCAAAACTGCCTAAAACTGGTAGACCACTTTCTTGGCTGACCGTACGTTTCGATGCAGTTACATCAACTGCATCAGAACTGCACTCTAACCGCCATTTTGCAGTCCGTCTGTACCGGCCCTAAACGCCACACGGTCTTTTCTACATCACAGCTAGAGCTTGACTTAGGTCTTTTCTTGGCAAAAATAAACGTCTGAAGAAAAAATAAAACAAAAAAAAAGATATAAAAAGTGAATGTTATTGTATGTATAATACACATCGTCAAATAAAGGGTTAAAAAAACAGAACGGGTTTATAAACAAAGTGCCGTCAGAGTTCTGACCACTAGTCCAAAACGGGCAAACACTCGTTTTTCCTCAGTAAATTAAAATGAAAAATAATAAATGATTTTGGGGCAAACCTCTGTAAGAATGATTTTTATTAGAACACAATTTTAAAAATATCCGGTTGTCAATTTTTACACATAATATGGTATTGTTGCAGACGCTAGAAAGGACAGAAGAGATTGATGCCGGTTCCGCCGAGGCAGTGTTGATAAATTCAATCAGCAAACAGGCCGGCAATAATATTTTTGGTCGGTTTCATAGAAATATAAACCGGCCGGTATAATATTCTTGGCTTCGTATAATACGAGTAACATGCGACTGTTAATCAGAGCTTGCTACAGTAACTTGTTACCAGGAATCGAACCCAACCAAGCCGATGCACATACATTTCTGAACTGCATTTTAGTAGTAAAGTTTGGAAGACTTCGCGATTAGGCACACTGCCAGAAAACAATAGCAATCAAATGCTATGAATACATTGCAAAGATGCAAAAAAACTTGGCGTGTAAGTGGTTTAACTTTTTTTATCCAAGAAAGCGCACTTTATATCATAAAAATGTATAATCCGACGAAGCATTCAAACATCAGTTGAGAAACCTTTTATTGGATAATCCATTATTTATACTCTGTCGACGAATATATGCAACTTAAATTGTAAAATTATTATTGATATTTGACCTTTATTAGTTTTGTGTATTGACATCGGAAACTGACCATTTATTACTTGTTTATCATTGTTGTTTTTGATTATTTGAGTGTTATTATATTATTGTATTATTTTAATATTATTTTATCATTTTGTATTAATGTTTTGTTGATATCAATGTAATTTCGTATTTTTTGACATGCAATGCAATCTATATTGTAACATTACACTGATAAATAAATAAACTAAACTAAACTAAACTAAACATCTCCACTTTTATATTTACATATTAAAAACGATTTTTCCCAGATCCCTTTTGATTTATGTATAAGCGTGAAAGCATATGGCTTTATTTGTCATTTTTACATAATATAAAAAAGTAGCTTTTCGAACTCCTTATTTGCAACTTTTATTTTAGTCCTTAATTCTTTTTCACCTAAGGTGAGTTCCGGGCAGCAGTATTTCGTAATTACCATCACGTGCTATACTCACATGCGAGGTATTTAAAAATAGGCGATTAAATATTTAAGTTCCTTAACGGCATCGCTAGGTGTGCAAGTGTATTTTTTATGTAAAGTTAAAGAAACAAGCGTAATACGTGTTTATATGAACTGTCACAGGACTCATTATAGGTGAAAAATAGTGTAAATGCACTTTTTTTTCTTAAAAACGCCGTATGTGTATTTTATTAAATAAAATAAATGAATGCAATGTGCATGCATATTACCGCCGTTGGCAAACCGAGCGGCGTTCTCGTTCGGGTACGGCGAGGGGAAGCGGTCGGACAGCTTGCCAGGGCGCTCGAAGAAGTTGCCCTCCTCATCCGGGCCGTCCTTCACCATCACCTGGATAACCATGACCATATTAATATAAGTTCAATTAAGTTACTTGTGTACCAAGAGAACAATGTTGTTTTTTGTGTATATTTGTATCTCGACATTCAAAGACACGATATGCAAATAACGGGTCTACATTGAGAGGTAAATACAAGGATTGAGATTTCAACCTTAACAGACAATACAATTATAAATATAACTGGTGGAAATATGAAATGTTCATCCGTGTTTTGTTGCGTAACAACGTTTTAATTTGGAACGAAACAGATTAAATGAATAGTTGATACAGATGTAGTGCATAATTGTTTTCCATCGTATTTTCTCGGATATGTTCGTATTTGTCATGCTACTTCAGTCAACCTCGGTACTTTTTGTACTGTGACTGACTGAAATAGCAAGACGCGTCCGTAAGTTTCCGTGAAATTACAATGGAAAACAATTATGCACACATGTAACACAACAAATAATTGTTAAAACAACACAAACCAATCTACAAATGGATGAATCATATTCGTAATTTGATGCTGCTCATATCTTCACTAATTAGTGAAAGCTGCTTCGGTTGCATTGGGTGGTGCAATATCTGCGTTTACTAATTATATGGACATTAACAGAAAGTAATTATGACAAATGATTCGCGCTATGTTCATTTTTTTTTCTTTTTAACCACCGTCACCACAAAAGGAGTATTATCCTATCCTATACTATTTGACCAGCAATATTTACATATTTACAACGATTTCAATGAAATTTGCAATAAGGGGTGAAAAACTGTCATCTCCAGGAAAGTTCGTTTTTATTCCAGGTACGGTCACGGATGTTAATTTGCTACCCATTTCAAAGAAAATCTGCTTGAAGATGTCATTGTCATTAGAGATGCCTAGTTATTTGTAATTGATAGGAAACTCAACCTTATTGCTATAGAATGTCAGATTGAGTTTGGAACTAAGGTGGGTCACAAATTTAATTCCTTGAGTCTGTTCGTAACCTAGCTCACAGACTATTAGTACTAGAAATCTGTAATTTGGCATAAATATACATATTAGTCACGCCAACGGAGTAGTAAATAGAAATCATGAAAAAACACGTGACGTTTGGATGTATTTTTTTCTTCTCTTCTACCCCATAGTGCGGGCTGTCGTTGGATAGCTCTTTCAAAAATATTGCGGGTTTGTGAAATCATTTTTTCGATTAGGAGTCCGTTTATGAAATATTAAGCTTTAAAGCGCTAATTTTTGTTAGAGTCGTGTCCCCCACTACAGCCTAAACTACAA
Organism: Acleris sparsana; assembly: GCA_923062465.1. Classification (NCBI taxonomy): domain Eukaryota; kingdom Metazoa; phylum Arthropoda; class Insecta; order Lepidoptera; family Tortricidae; genus Acleris; species Acleris sparsana. The sequence goes on from OV281297.1 coordinate 13,759,093, forward strand.
ATACTAGAAATCTAAAAAATATCTTAAATGAAAGCACATATAATGAATTTAATAGGAAAACTATCACGACTAAGTAGACTTCATTGGTTCTTGAGTTACAAACGGTTTAAATGTTTATACCTACCGTAAACTGACGGCGACCTATGTCGATGAATGGGGATAACAGTTTTACAACGGCAAAGCTAAGTTTGTCGCGAGGTCTAATTTTATTGTAGTAACGGCTTCGCAACTCTACACTGCGCATGGTCCGACATGCTCTTGCCCGGTTTTTTCTAAGGAGGGCAGTATAAACGATGTGAACGCACAATTGTAAGTTTTCTACACATTCTAGACGTTTCAGCACCATCATACTGGACGTTATCCATTATCTATGTTTACAAACTACCGCTCAGGGACTCCCTCAATCGTTCAGATAAAATTGAATCCTAATTACAAAATCACTTATGGTCGCCTTTATCACGGTAGATAATGGTCATCGCACAAAACAACGCCGAGGCGCCAGATAAGCACCGCTTCTGCTCAAATTAAAACACTAAAAAATTAGCTTTAACTTGTGTTAGTATACATACATTTTCCAAGTTTTCAAGTTAAAGGCCCTTATGACGTCCACTGAAAAATGAATCGTATAAACACAATTCAAAGCTCACTTTTCAATGCATAACTTGGAGCTAAGGCGGTGCTCATTTCGTGCCAGGGTGCAGTAGTGTTTACTATGGGATGACCATTAAGCATCCGCCACCCTCGCACTTACATACTGGTCAGAAAGTGACAGATGTTGTTTTATCCACTTATACCCATCGATAAACACGACCATAATATGCCCGCTGCAGGCCCTGCTGGGTGCTTTTGCTCGCGATTAAAACAATGCAGTTACTCATTGTTAAAAAAAAAAAATCTCAAGCATTTGCGGTACTAGACCCTTCAACTGGGCCCAATGCTTGTTTCCACCATGTATAATAGTTATTAAATGTGCTGACCTCAGCGGCCTCTGCCTTCGCCTCCGCCTCAGAGTGGGTGACATTGATGAGGTTACGGAACGCGATATACTTCATCGAGTGGCAGGCCTTGCACACCTGCTTGTACACTTCGTAACCTCGCCGGACACTACAAACAAAGCATATACATATTAATAATATTTGTATAATGTCCGAAAATCAAGACGGATTCCCATGGAGTACCCCTGCTTCAATATAAAAAGGTTTTTTTAATGTATTGTACACAAAAACCAACTAAACGAAAATTAGTCATACGTTTATATGTATAGTACCCTCATACACCAAAAATCGGACAGTTAACGAAACAGTTTATATATAATACTCGCCCGTTAGTAATATAATCGCAACTACTACAGAAATTTTGTCTTAGACATACCATTTGTCATATAGAAATATAGTTATTTCATTAGTTATAGGACTAAAGTTACCTTTTCTTCATTCAAGTCCTTAACTAAGATCGGATTCCCACAGAAAAAATGTTAACAAAAGTGTTGCTGTTAACGAAAAACATCTGCTGCATTCGAAATATTATACTTTCCACATTTAAAAGAAATCAACTTTCTATATAAAAACTACATATTATAATTGAGATGAAACTCTTTGTTGTATTTTCTTAAAACGTTAATACTGTTTTTGTACTCAGATCTTTTTTATTGCACTGGTATCATTGACTTGATACACCCGTGGCAACAAGTTGAGAACCCCTTGATTTATGTGAGACGTCACTTCACTCGCTTAGCTTAACAACTCGTGCTCCCACCGTAATCGCTTTTTAGTGGCTCATTTGTGCGATTTTGATTCCATTTCTTTGTCAAAGTTACCTTTATAATCACGGTTCGAGTGAAATGATAAGTTAATATTATATTTATTGCTGGCCCAAACTTTCAGATCCCCTGAAATGTCACATGGACAGTGACATAACTTTTTACATTTGTTCTCTGGGAATAAAAATCCGATCATATGTACACTTTTTTTGAAAACTACTCATGTTAGATTACGTCCGCGGAATAAGTTTTCAAATAGTTTAGATATTACAAGTTAACAACCGTGACAGGCTCTAGACTTAATAATACTGTCACCATCATACTGCATGCATACAAATATATGATTTCCATTTTTTTACTTACGACTGTAAAATTTGATATTTTTCCTTATTGTCACTGTCATAGCATGTAGGGATTATGAGTGGGGTCATAATTGGCAAAAAATATTTTTTCTCCGTTATTATGGCAGTATATTTTTTGCTACGACTCATAATTTGGAAAATCGAATTTTATTAATAGCTATATTTCCATTCGCATATTTTCCTGAATTATTTTATTCCAGTTGCATATTTTCCTTTCCACATTTCTCCTATCTCAATTTTTTCCACTTATTATTAGGTCATAACAGGTAGGAAATTTTGCAAAGATTTTAAACAATTTTCTTTGAACAATCACGTATATGTGTTTTGACCTTGGTTAACCAAAACAAAGTATTTGAGTATTTGACAATGCCATAAGTTTCATTATTGACCTTATTGTGGTAATTTCCTGATTGACTATGGTCACTACAAAAGGCTGGGTGACCAAAATTTGTAAATGTCTAAGTCCAAAGGGCAACCTCCGATGCTTGCAAGGGATACATAATGAAGAACCTGCCATCACTGGAGTTCAAATCTATAATGCCAAAAAGGAAAGATTGTCTAAAGTCGCCGTCAATCTAACTTGTGAATGTTGTTAACAAATTAGTACTGTTTGACACATAACCTCAAATATTCACCAAGTATGATTTTATTCAAAATAATGTATAATTAATAGTTATTTCATCTTGAACTTAATATGAAAATAATGATTTAGTGTATAAATCATCGCAATGACCTCACTTGATCTTTAAGAGTATGTGATTATCAAGTAAATATGGTGAATTGGTTTGATTGGTTTTGTTTACATCTATTGCAAGTTCTATTTATGGTGAATTTAGTCTAGTTTAGTCTATGGGCTAATTGCAAATATGCAAAGATAAAGCAAACATTGGACTGACCTGGCATGGTCAATTGCCTGCAATATGCCCATGTGATTCCATGGCTGGTGAGCTGGGATGGCCTCAATGCGCGCCCCGCCTGCCTCCACCGTCGACTGTTCCAGTGCAAACAGTAGCACACCAACTCCTCCTCCCACAACTCCCAATGTTGACAATAACTATTAACATGTAATTAACTTACTGTTAAACTTATTCTACAAAATACATACAAGTTGAATCCATAAAAGATTACTTATCACACTTGTGCAGATGCTTTTTTTTTCAGTAATAGAGAAGTGAGCAGAATATACTACTGCTACAATACATTATATTACTGCTGGTGACTAGCACAAGTGGTTCAGGCAGCACAATTGTTTATAGACCCTCTCATAACAAGTTTATCCCTTGCCTCAAGTTCCTGGAAGTCCAAATGTACCATAAACTTGACTTGTAAAGTTATAATAAGTTGTCTCAGAACTGTGATTAATACAAGTTGTAAATCATTCTCAATAGACTGGCAAAAGCAGATCATTTTGCATCTCCTTTCTAGCTGTCATGACTTGGTTGGTACGGCTCAGTGAGGTTCTCATTCCCAAAATACCAATTTTTTTCTTTTGAAATAATGGTTCCGTTTACCGAAAATACTACATTTGAAATAATGGATTAAGATAATAAACAATACCCTAATTGTTTTGGGATTCCAGTATATTAAGAATCTGGTATTTAAATATTCTGGCTGAAATACCATGAGGAAGTGACGTTTCTAGTGAATGGCACCATATCCACTTTATAAGATGCTTATAATTCAGAGGTTTACAATTTTTATGACAGATAAATCAATAATTTATTGCCTTCCTTGATGAAATGGGATTGTAATGTCATCTATAGCAAGCTGACTCACCACTCTTCTGCTCCTCGTCCATCCTCCTGCACTGGTAGACAGCTGACAAACCTGCAATGGATGTCTTCGTTAGTTTTCAAGAACTTGTTACATAATGTTGAATAGGTTATCACTTCTTCAAAAACTTTGCAATCCTCAATGAAATCAATTTAGGGTGCGATACTTGCTGCACCTCCACCACACATACAATTTAACAACGGTATAGGATCCCAGGAGAACTGAAATTGATAAAATACACCAGTTTTCCGAGAAAATTTTAACCTCTTCTATTTATTTGTTTTCAACACGTCAGCAGGCACCAACCGTGGTAGGCAAGAACCGAGCTCAATACTCAATTACTTAGAGTTAATTCCAGTACCTGAGGCGACGTTAAGCCATAATTTTTCAAAAGTCGTGCCCCACAAATCCTGCCTACGGCGGCCGCCATGATCGCAAAACGTCGTAATGATAGACGACCCGCTTGACAACTGAAACATTGCTGCCACTTCGAAAAATTTTTGGGCCTCATTAAATTAATTAATTACTAAATAAATAAAAGACAGTAAAAAACAAATTAAGGACACTGAAATAGGAATTTCAACATGTACTTTTTGATAATTACAACAAATGTCTTAAATACCAAAAGTTGAATGACACGAGTCAAAGTCACGATACTCATGATTTACGTGTAAATAGTACATATTTTTTACAATGTGTTGTCTATAGATTGAAATCATTTTGGCATAGGTACTGGCTGGTAAAAAAAAATATGCTGGTCTGGTACAGTGTCTCCAACTCTCTCTATCAAAATAATGGTGCTGCCGGTCTAAAAATACGGTAAATGGTAGAATATTACAGTAGACAAAAAAAAATGCGGTAAAAATAAGGTAACCTTTTATTAATAAACAATGAATTGTTTATTGTTCTAAATACGTTTATTATTATTTATTTATCATAACAATAAATTCAATCACTTAAATCAAGTTAAATACTACTGATCTGTTTTTTTATACATGGACTTGTTCATTTTTTTAATCATCTCATGGGCGAGATTGAAATGAACACAGTTTTTGCCATGATTTGAACCTTGGGGACTCCTCTTTTGCAGTGTTACCGTAATAAAATAGTAATATTTAACTAAATCAAGTTTTGCCAATATCTATAGAAATAAGGACATATACGAAATTACGGTAGAATGTGGCACCGTAACAACATGTCTACGATAGGTGGTAGATCTAGAAAATTGCTTTGAAAATTGAAGTTCGAAGTTTTACAACGATCAGTAGATATTTGACTTGATTTAAGTGATTGAATTCATTGTTATGATAAATAAATATTAATAAACCTATTTAGTATAATAAGCAATTCAATTTTCTCGACCAAGTTTATTAATAAAAGGGTACCGTATTTTTTTATTATTTTTTTATCTACCGTAATATTCTACCATTTACCGTATTTTTAAGCCGATAACACCGTAATTTTGATAGAGACACTGGTTCACAGTATAGTTCGGGCGCTCGACGATGTAAATAAGTCCACATACCTTAATAATCTGTGAATAGGTCTACATTAAAACAAATTAAAAAGGAATGGAGTTAACGAAAATGGTGGATGACGAGTATTCATCGTAATAGAACAATGTTTGTAATATTTTGTAAAATATTAGTTGTATTATCAAATATTTTATAAAAGTTGCGCGTGAATGTGGCGCGTTGTTGCGTTCGCGAGTTCGCTGGCCCTTTGACGCGGGCCAAAATACCGACAACAACGCGTTAACAGGCGCGAACCCGCGAACGCAATTCACATTCAGATTTTAACGCGTTCGCGTTTTAGATTTAGCCCATTATCTTTTATAGCCTTATATAGATTATTACCTTATATAGGCACCTATTATATGTATATCTATGATATGACGTTCCATTCTACGCTTTTTCGATTTTTTTTATTCTATTTACATAGGTTTGTCAACATGTCAATTTTCAAACAAATTCTTTAGGCATTGTCAGATTTGTCAGACATTTGAGGTTATGGTTGGCTATTTGAGAAAATATTAAAGTTATATCATTTTTATTTTTATTTTAATGAAAATACACTGTTATCCTAATTCGATGTCACTTAAATGATTTTCGGTCTATTTAAACAATTTTGTAGTTGTACCGTAGTTTGTTCATTCAAAAGGTACACCATTTCAGACACCGGCAGAATTTTTAAAACTTTCATTTGGTTAGCAGTTTATTTTCTGTGTGCAGATTAAAAAGTTCGAAGAAGTGTGTGAATTCAACGATGCAGGTTTTTACACAAAAAAAGAACCCATTGACTGGGGGCACAGAATGGGACGTTCAGCACGGGGACTACGATTTCCATCAAGAAATAGCCCGCTCGGCGTTTGCGGACATGTTACACGACACCGAGAGGAATAAGAAGTACTTCCGGGCTTTACAAATTGCTATTAAAAAGATGCATGCCGACGGCAAGGAAGCAAATGTTTTAGATATAGGTATACCTACTAACAAACCTATGGCTCCATACGTTTGCTATTTATCGTGTTTTCCTCGGAAACTATGTAATTACTTGGGATAAAAACGATCATAAGTACCCCTGACGGCCTAATGTACTTAGACGGGCAAAGTGATTCAAAAGTATTGTTAAGTACAAGTTACAACTTGTGTTATATTATAAATAATTTGATGTGTGCCATTGCTCTATTCATAGACTGTTTGTGTATTTCACATTAAATAACAAATAATAATATAAAAAGTGGCAGGTGTCCCTGTCTCAAAAGTGGTAAATATATCACTTGGAAAAACGCTACTGTCACTTTACACTTCGCATAGAGTTCAGGGGCAACATAACATAATATATTTTTACTCAAAAGTTGTACTGACATAGGCAAACAATTTTATACTAACACTGTGGACAGTGTCCACAAAAAATGCATTGCACATCTGTATAACAATTCTCAGGAAATGTCCAATCTAAAAGTTAGGCAGGTGCCAATTATTGGCTATAAATAGACCCCGCTATCGGAGGTGCAAAATGGTAGCTGTCAAGTTCTTAGGGATAGGTAAAAATATGCTGTCGATATTTATACTTGATTTTTCTGTACAAAAAGTTTTTTTATGTATAAGTACCATTTATTTGACTACAATTTAACATGTTTTTTTGGGATACATGATAATCATTGACATTAAAATTATAAACCGTTATTAATAGAACAAAAATGCTATGGTTGCTATTAAGTTAATTATTGTATACATTTATTGTGACTGCACTAGATTACTGCAGAGAATCTAAAAAAACCTAATCATTCATTAAGAATACGGTAGCCCCTTTGGTGGATTTAAAAGAGAGATTTACATTTTGTTTTTAATTCATTTATGAATGGTTTGTGCTATGAAGATAACGATAACGACAGCTGCCATTTTGCACCTCCGATAGCGGGGTCTAGCTATAACCAGTATGAATAATAAAATTGAATATGAACTATGATGAATATAAATGTATGTCACAGTCAACATACCATAATGTTCATATCATTCTTTTTATGTTGGGAATGTGTTTTTATTTTTTGCTGGTTCAGAATCAAAAAGGATTTGAAATTCCCGACTTTTTTATTTTTTCAAGTTAAGGGATAAAGTTGATTTACTACCAGCAAGGCGAGATAGAGTTAGATAATAAAGAAAAATAAAATAAAGTTCATTTTGTCTAACAAAAGGTGCACTTACAGTAAGGTTGAGTCCTCCTGTAAGGTATTTATGTATAGTCATTATTTTCGGAATTGAGCTTATCCAATTCATAAAGCCATTATCTTCTCTATTCAATACTATCTTCTTTGCTTTTGTGTCTGCATAGAAAAAAACATTTAATTTATATTGAACTTTGCTGCACTGCAAATTTCTGAGTTTGCCAGTGAATTTTTTTCTGCACTATTTTCTTAGTTTTTTAATGTAAGAACCTCCTACCCAGTATTAGAAAACTTTAAAAAAATAGAAGAATGAAATGGGTAAGCGGTAAAGTCGTTCTCACGTTACAGCATGAGCAGGAGAAATTGGGGTTCATTTATATATATACATATATATTTCGATTATCAAACCTTTTTAGGCTGCGTTTCCACCAGAGATATGCGAGGATGCGTTGCGAGGGATGTGTTTGACATTAACCAATAGAAACGCTTCATTTACCTATCCTCGCTTAGCTTAGCTCTGGTGGAAGCGTTTCTATTGGTTAATGACAAACACATCCCTCGCAACGCATCCTCGCACATCTCTGGTGGAAACGCAGCCTTAGTCAGTAGGTTCAATATGAACCAAGAGAAAATTGGTATGTTCCACATTTTTGTGTTTCATGACTGTCAGGGACATAACAACAACCTACTATCGTTTTATAAGATTTTAAATTCTTTAATAATAAAAAAAACATTTCACGCGTTTTACGCCAGGCAAGTCGCCAGAGTCATACTTGTTTTAACTTTTTTGGTTTGCGGTTACGAAAACAAAAGAAGATATTAGTATTGTAAAGATGATGGCTTTTTGTAGTGCATAAGCTCAGTTCAAAAAATAAGGCTATACCTGTATCTGGGGAACTCGCTCTTCCAAAAATATAAAAAAATAATTTATCAAATAGTTGAAGAATGATTGGAGTGAAGCAAAAATTTCATTTTCATCCCTGTAAATGGTCTGAATTAGTGTGGATACCAAGGATATGCAAGATGAGAATAAATACATGTTTTATTTTGTGTGATTGTCCTCTGATATTTATTTAGAGTTAGGTATGGCAATTTATGGTGGATTTTTTGGTGCGATTTTAGCTATCAATCATCTAGTGTCGCCGGTAAAAAATAACCTCAAGACTAAGGCACTGGTCCCACCACCAACGATAAGCGCGAAGCGAGTAGAGCCAGCGATCAACTATTAATATATGCGTCTCTTTTATTGACATGGGATAAATCTTTTGTTCCTTTCTTGAGCGGGATAATAGTCTATAGCTAATTGCTTCTACTTTGGCCGTGGGACAAGTGCCTGATAGGTTGAAATTAAGATAGCCAATTTTTTTGCAGGCACAGGAACTGGTCTCCTGTCCATCATGGCAGTCAAATGCGGCGCTGACTCCGTCGTAGCTTGTGAAGCCTTCAAACCCATGGCTGACTGCTGCCAGAAGATCCTGATCCGCAACGGAGTGACTAAAAAGATTACCGTCATACCCAAAAGGTCTACTGAGTTAACGGTGGGGGAAAACGGAGATATGAAGCAGAGAGCCAATATTTTAGTCACAGAAGTTTTTGATACAGAATTGATTGGTGAAGGTAGTCATCTTTCTTTTAACTGAAGAAAAGCATACATACGTAAGCTGATTTAACCCTCATTGCCGAAATACCAGAAATTTCAAATACCAGATTATCATAAATTTGTATACCATCATAACTGAACATTCAAATGATGGTATTGTTTATTATTCTTGAATTATACCACACATTTCAGCATCCTTAGTGACGCGAATTCACTCATTATGGAATAGTGGTCGGCAGCCCCGCACCAAAAGGCGACTCCAAGTGTGCTTAATTGGCTAGTAAAATTGGGATACATTTTGGGACATAGGAGAGTGAGCGGTGGCCGGCTACCGCCCCACCGCAAACCCAGTGACCCAGGGCTGTCAGCTCAGCAACCCAACGGACACAGTGGTCATCCGGTTAATGTGTTGTCAACCCTCAGGACCACGACGGAATTTCTCTATGCTAGTTTTTTCACAGGTTGTGTTATCCTCCACACCGGAAAATGACAATGCGGACACTGCTTGACGGTAGGTTGAAGGATAAGATGATAGTAGCGATCCTGACGGACCCTGCACAAGGTCCTACCACCATTAAACCATATACAGGGTGGAAAAAAATTATGGGCGCTCGAGGAAAATAAACACTGTTTAGGTCCTTTATCCATTTCAGGAGCGTTGCCAACTTTCTCACACGCCCACAAGTACCTACTAGAAGAGGACTGCATAGTTGTGCCGGATTCCGCCGTCATATACGTACAGCTGGTGGAGTGTCCCACTCTGCAGAAGTGGAACAAACTCAACGACTTGGCTGACGAGGACTGCGGGATTGTGTTACGGACTCCTCAGAAGGTATGAAGCTATTTTTATGGCATTAAGGAGGGTAATGGTCAGCATGACGTATATCGTATCAGCCAAAGTGGCCAAATAGTTCGTCACACCATACAAAATGTATGGTGTTACGAATTATTTGGTCTCTTTGGCTGTTAGAATATATTTGATGCTGACTGTAAATAATAAAACGATTTCTGATTCCAGATGAAATCCTGCGCTGGCTCAGCAGCAGTCCACGACCTCCAGTTATCCCAATTGCCCCGTCAAGCGTTCCAAGAGTTGTCCGAACCAGTGCCTATCTTCTACTACGACTGGTCGGGTCGCTCGCCGATCGAAAAGCGGAGGACTGTCAGACAGGACGTCACTGTGACAGGAACGGGACAGGCGCAGATGGTGTTTATGTGGTGGGAGCTTAACATGGATACTCAAGGTGAATAATATTATTTTATCCTACCTCGTAAGGACTGCAATATAATGTACATCATCAAGGCAATTTTATTTGAAATGTGTTGCAATGGGAATAAAGTTTACCTTCCTATCTTCATAAACTGAAAATAGCATTATCAAACAAACATAATTGAAGTTTAGTCCCACTCACAAAAAACTCGTTTGTAGTATGGTATGGTGGGCCTTACGAGAATAACCTACCACTGTTGTGTTCCAGTGTGGAGATAAAACAACCGGTAAAATGACTACCATAGAGACATTTCATCTTGGTACTGAGAATCGGTATCCCATTTGCATATAGGGTCGTATTAGTAAACGCATAGATGCTGACGGCTTAGGATCGCAGTCTTGACATTACAAATGTTTATGGTTTTCAGGTGCCACTTATCATCTGGTGGCTTGTGTGCTTGTTTGTTTTCTCCATGCCGTGATAAGAAGTTCTACAATTCTACACATATGCGACTAAATAACAATTTATAAAATTAATGGCTTGACTTGACTGCGTCTCGGTGACGTACTGTTAGGCTCCACTCGTGGTCACAAGGTACCGAGTTCGATCATCAGACCCTCAGTACCCGCCGTGTATCTAAGAGTTTCTCGGCTAAAGCTGAAGTAGAATGAGTGCTGTGGGTAGTAGCCGACGTTCTTACAGTAAATTAAACACGTTGTAAGGTAACCTGCACATTCTGCTAACTGAATTTGTAAGATAGGCAATTACGGGTAATTGCACAAAACATGCAGGGAGGAAATCACTGCACCCGAAAAATACCCATTCGAGAAAAAAAAAACCAAACGTCCCCTATCCTCCGCTATTTTACTTTCATCTAAGTATAAAACAGTTCTAGATTTGAATTTTATGCTTAACCCTTCAATTGGCACTGTATCTCATAACATAATGCAATTACTATTCGTTCACGTTTTTATATTTTATTGTTACCTTTTTTTTTGCAAATTTTTCTACTTTAAGGTTTCGCGCCATTTTGTGGCAGACGACGGGTGCAAGTTTGCGACCCTGTCCTACATACGAAAAAAAACTGTTACATTTATAGTATAGGATTACATTATACCAAACTTTAATAAGGTCCTAGATTAAACGCCGAATTTGTATGGATTAATCTCGGAGTAAGTCTTATTTTAATTTGGTAAAGTGCGGCCTTAGTTACATTCAAGATTACTTATGATTTTTCAGGTAGAATTGTCCTAAGTTGTGCACCCTGGTGGGCGCACCCGGACGCCGAACTAGGCTCCGAAAGACCCCAAGATACCATACCGTGGAGGGACCACTGGATGCAAGCCGTATACTACCTCCCCCAGGAACTCCCTGTCAAGAGAGCCTCGGAGGTCACCCTGGTGTCCTGCCAGGACGAGTACTCCTTATGGTTTTACTTGGAAGACCAGAATAACAAATACCAGGATTACAAAAGACCTATTTGTGAATGTGGAGTGCACATGACTATGTCGAGAACGCAAGTTTCTTACTTAAACGACGGCAAACGAAGCAAGAAGTTCCTAGCTCGCATCAAAGACAATTTGACCAATCATTCAGTTGTCTTAGATTTGAATGGCAACAGTTTCTTAGGGCTAGCAGCGGCTAAACTCGGAGCAAAAAAGGTTTATATTCTTGAAAACATGCATATACAACTAAAGATCTTGTCTGATTATGCTGCAGAAAATGGTATAAATAATGTTCACTTCATATCGGACTTGAATGATGACATTATAAATGAGTTGACTTATATAGTTTGTGATCCATGCTACAGCAGTGCAATACTGCCTTGGGAGAATCTGAAGTGTGCATACATTATGTATAAGTACAGGGAGAGTTTGGCGAAAAGGATTGATAGAATGACGATAATTCCGGAGGCTTGTGAGTTCTGGGCGATGCCGGTCGAGTTCCAGGACTTGCATAAGATCAGGATACCGCTGGGGAAATGCGAGGGAATTGAAATGGGAATATTCGACAAACTCGTTGAGGTAAGACCCTTTCTTAATGTTAATATTTCATAGTTTTAACTGCAGTAAGGCCCTACTATGATCTGTAGGACTTCTTTAGTTAATTAATAATAAAAAACATTTAATAAGTGCTTGTACTAAATTACAAGCGTGACCGCTCTCATGAAAATTGGACTCTTTTTAATACTGCTAGGAATAGGTGTAAGAGCGTATATTTATGAAAACATGTGTTTAAAAACTGTAGGCGTATTTAACACTTAGAATTCTTTTAATTCAATCTCGTTTTTCTTTAAATGAGTTGAATACTTACTTTACAAACAGTTCTGCCTTCAATTCTACCGAAAAATCACATAGTTTGACTCACTTGTCTGCCCTACCTCATGTTTCCTTTCACACATTTACTTTCGTGGTCGGATGACATCAGCTCGACCGCAGGCCCAATCTGGGGGAGATCCACCGCAAATCGGGCTCAGAGGAGTAAAATTAGAGAGGCGTATGCCCAATGGTTAGCGCAAATGCGCTGAAGAAGAAGAGAAGAAGAAGATTTATTTTCACCGTTGTCGCTGTGGATGAAGTCAGCAAAGTAATTTCATCCATTAAGTCCAGTACATTTGGACATGACGATATTGGCAGAGTTATGGTTATTCATATATTGGAATTCATTCTGCCACTTATTACTCATGTCGTTAACTTCTCGTTGTCATCTGGGATATTTCCTTCCTTATGGTTGAATGCACGTTTTATCCCACTCCCCAACGCACGTTCTCTAAGTGGTGTGAGCTGTCTTCTGGGGTCTCACAGTGTGGTATTCTTTCTCCTATCTTGTTTTCCATTTTCATAAATATGCTTACAGCTTCCATTGAATGCATGGTTTTTTGGGTCAGAGGTAAACGTCCGTACAATGTTCCGGCTATTAAGCTTAACGGCGCTCCGTTAAATATTGTTAAAGAGTTTAAGTACCTTGGGCACGTACTGTCCTCTGACCTATGGGACGATGCAGACATAGAGAGGGAGCGTAGGGCGCTGTCTGTCAGAGCGAACATGGTGGCCCGCAGGTTTGCTCGTTGTTCCGCTGAGGTTAAACTGACGCTCTTTAGAGCATATTGTTCCAACTTTTACACGAGCAGCCTGTGGATAAACTACACGCAAAGGCAGTATAGCGCCCTACGCGTGCAGTTCAACAACGCGTTTAGGATGCTGATGGGGCTGCCTCGATTCTGCAGCGCATCAGGTATGTTTGCGGATGCAAGAGTGGACTGCTTTTACGCCATCATGCGAAAACGCTGCACATCCCTGGTGCGCAGGGTGCGGGCCAGCTCCAACAGCATCTTGGCGACGTTCGCCCAGAGGTTCGATTGTCAGTATGTGAATCATTGTTGTCTGGTTCACGTACTGGCATATCAGCCTAAGTAGGTTAGCTTAGTTTAAAACCTATGTGCTCAGTAAAAATATGTAATACTAACATTAGGTTAAGTTTTTAATTTAATTTACTAACACTTTGTAATAATATTATGGTCTAAAGATGGCTGAAATAAATGATTTTTGATTGGAAGCTCTTACCATCTCTACGCTGACGACTTGCAATTGTATACTCAGGCAGACGTTAACAACATTGACAAGGCGATTCTTCTGATTAACAATGCCCTTGCTAATATCTCAGACTGGTCCAAAAATAAGCATAAAATTGTTTCTATCGTTGCAGAAATATGTTTTGTTATAACATTATTTGACTGAATTATCGACGAACGTCAAAAATGAACGTAGCAGATAGTTTTTGATTAGGTCACAATTCTAACTTTTTGGTTATGGTCGCAGTTCTAACCTAACCTAACCTACTTTTCTCGTAGCAGTACGTATGTCAAGAAGTTTCGGTCAATCGCCTACCCTACTTTTCTGGTATCAGGTCGTATTTGTAATTGTCACAGTCCTAACCTAACCTACTTTTCTGGTAGCAGTTAAGTTTGTAAATATGCCAAGTCAGTTCTGGAGAATTGATAATATGCCGAATAAAAATATGCTAAACAGTGTTATGCGTAAAAATAATCGGTCATAATAATAGTATGCGAACTTAATTTCGGACTGAGTCATTTTCGGGATGTTACAAATTATGGCGAATAAGGTTTCTGCCACACGGCGTAAACCGATTATGCCAAGTATGTAATGCTAAAATAGTTTTAGACAATGAATGTTATGCCACATAGAAGGGAACCCTTATTTTATTTGAAGTTATAAATCCTAGTTAAGCCCGTTATAGATTTTCAAGTGAGTATCCACGCCAACCGTCATTTCGTTGAAGTTTTTGAACTTGTTGCAGAAGTCCCGCATAATAAGCGACGCGGAGATAGAGGCGCAGCCGCTGTGGGAGTACCCGTGCCGCGCGCGCGCGCCGCCGCGCCGCCTGCTGGCCGTGGAGCTGCGCGCGCTGCGGCCCACCTACGCCCGGGACGACACCTGCGCCTTGTGAGTCACCACAGATTTGAATAAACATCTAGTGCAAAGGAAATAAAGTGGAATTTCTTTTGTTTTTATAACTCCGGATCAAAAACTGAATTCACCAAGTTGGTTTGGTCCGATTTTAACAGTATATCGTCAGCTTCCGATACGGCCTAGGTTTTTGCGTCCATTGTAACGTCGGTAATAAGTAAACACTAAAAGTAGTAAAGTAAGCAGGTCCACTTTTAACATCAAGCCTTGGATCACACCAGGCCTAGTCAGGTGTTCTAAGCAGAAGGATAAACTGCAAGCAATTGCCAGAAAAAACCCCAACGACACAAATGCCCAACTCGTATTTAAGTGATCCAGAAACTTTTATATCGACCTTATCCGTAAAGTGAAATCCGAATATGAGCATAAACTAATTAGGCAATGCAAAGGTAACTCGAAAAAGCTTTGGTCCACTATAAAATCTATAAATCAGGTAGGTTGTGAGAGAAATAGTATCTTCTTTAATAATCTAGGTATTGAAAAACTAGATCTGTTCAATGATTATTTTTCTAAAGTTGGTGAAAACCTTGCCTTTGACATTCTGAGTGTAGGCGGGGAAACTGAGAAATCACTGGCGGCTAAAATCTCAATTTCTAATCCCCCGTCCAAATCTTTTTTCATGTCTCCTACTGATGAGTATGAGTACAGAAACATTATAAATAACTTAAAATTAGATAAAGCTCCAGGCCATGATGGAATTGGATGGATGGATTTCATTTACAATCTGAGTTTGGAAAGTGGATCATTTCCTGAACCTTGGAAGCTTGCAGCCGTTGTTGTTGGCCATGAAGGAGGTCGTAGGGACTGCGCTGGTAATTATCGTTCAATTTCCCTTCTAGGCGCATGTTCAAAATTTGTTGAGATAATTGTTAACAAGAGACTGGTTTGATTTTTAGAATCTGAAAAACTGTTGTCTGAGAAGCAATTTGGGTTCCGGCAAGGCAAGTCCTCCGAAGATGCGATAATTTTACTCTCTCAACGGATTTCATATCAGCTTAACAAGGGATTGCTAGGAAGCTAGCGTTGGATTGTTCTTGGATTTGGCCAAAGCCTTTGATACGGTTTCGATTCCAATTTTGTTGCGAAAGCTTGAACTTATGGGAATCAGAGGGGTAGCCCTGGATTGGTTCCGCAGTTACTTGTCGAATAGAAGACAATGCATAAAGTTCGAGGGCAAATGCAGTACTGCAAGGAGTGTGTCGTTTGGAGTACCACAAGGTAGTATCCTCGGACCGACGCTTTTTCTCGCTTACTTAAACGATCTACCAACCATAAAAATAAATAACGCTGAAATTCTCTGCTACGCAGATGACACACTAATTTTCTTTCATGGTACCACCTGGGAGGAAAGTTTTAAGCGTACAGAAGACGGCATGGCAGTCGTTTCTAACTAACTAATTAATTTACTCGGACTGAACATTTACAAAACTAATTATGTTACTTTTTTCAAAACTATCGCATCTGTACCAAAGAAACGTCCTTATATATTATAAAGATTCACTCCTGTAACGTCTCTGCCTCTACCCCGGTAGGTCATTACAGTTGTAACGTCATAAAATAACAAAATTCGTCGTATAATTACGAAAAATACTTTATTTCGTTCACAATAGATTCATATGCCTTTGTCGAATTTCGTTGTATGGTTTTTATCTACGAAAATAAAGCATAAAAATGGACGAAGCACCTCTATGTTATAATGATTGCTGTAAAACAAGAATTGTATGAAACTTTATTTTCGGCAACCAATTAGCTATTAAAGATACATTTGATACGTTAAATTCACCAAGACAATGTTATTAAAGGAACTTATAACGCATCGACTGATGATAGTGATGATGTCATGAAACTTGATACTTTCTTGGTAGTTTAGTTGGATAGTTGAGAATCATCTCCACCGTCGTCAAATTACCACCACCCCTCCTACTAGTGGTGCCAGGTGCTACAAAAATCGGGACTGTGCTAATAAAAAATCGAGTTCAAATTAGGACAAATGGTACAAATCATACAGTTGAAAAATCGCGCGACTTGCAATCGTCTGACAATGACAAAAGTGGGCAACCCTTTTTGACCTCAAGTGGTTATCTTATTTATGATCGCTCTTGTGATTTGCTCAGAGTAGATCGGAATGCGCCCATAGCCCCCTAAATGGGAAGGTCTGGCAACACGGCCTTTGACGCGGGATTTCAAGATTACTTAGTGGTAATCTCTCGGTTTACCCACCACCGTATGTTTTTAAAAATACTCGGGAAGTCCCGTCCGGGTGTGGTGTTACAGACCCGAGTCTTTTTGGTCTGCTATTACTAAGCCTTCTTTGTCCGTCCGCCGGTCCGTCCGTCCGACCGTCTGTCTGTCAGCGGGCAGTATTTCATGAACCGTAATAGGTAGTTAAAAATTTCATAGAGTATGTATTTGTATTGACGCTGTAGTAAAAGATAATAAAAATTAATTCAGTAAATATACAGGAAACATGAGTCTTTCGACGATTCTTGTTCGACCAAAAAATAATAAAAATCATATAAAGTTAAAACTGAACGGGCTCCCCTTACAAAAAAATCGTGTTTTTTTGCTTGATCTCAATATTCCCACTTGGCCGGTTTTTTTCACGCTGGTACAGTCAAGGAATTAAATTTGCCACCCCCCTTAGTTCGAAAGTCAATCTGACATTCTACAGCAATAAGGTTGACTTTCCTATCAATTACAAATGACTTGACATCTCTAATGACAATGACGTCTTCAAGCAGATTTTCTTTGAAATGGGTAGCAAATTAAATTCCTTGACCGTACCAGTGTTTTTTCATTTACCGGACTCGAGAGTCCGAACCTATGATATTTCTAACAATATAAAACCAATTATTGTTCGCAGTGACTCAATCCAACGCGTGAACGGGTTTGCGCTGTGGGCTGTGTGGAAAGTGGGCGACAAGGAGATCAGCTGTGGGCCTACAGTTGCGCCTACTGTTGGGATGCGCGTGGATTGGGACCCGCACACCAGGCAGGCTGTTAAGTTATTGGTAAGTCTAAAGCGCGAATTACTGGCAATAACATTTTTAAAAGTTGTTTGCTGTCTTACTTTAACTTAATTTCCTGAAACAGGATGAATGATTACGAATACTAATCTATTTAATTATACTAAGGATTATATAATTTTATTATGCATGGTCCATTTAGTTTTAAAATAGTTTTCAAATTTTTAACCTGTTGGCTTAATATGCAAGCATTTAAAGCGTCATTTTACAAAAAAAAAACGAAAAGGAAAAACCGCGGAACTAATTTGTAAGAAACTTTGTAATAATCAATATTGTAATTTCTTATAGAACGTGTTTTTTTCCTCGCATTCAAAGTGAAAAGTAGTGTTTAACGCGAGACTAAACATCCATAGTGACACTCGAACTATAACCACCCGCGCTACTCCGCTTGGGTGGCTAAACATCTCGTGTTATTATGGCTTGTTTTAGTCCCTTGTTGAACAATCTACTATTATTTATTCTTAATCGCACAAACTGAAAATAAATAGTACCAAGGGTGAATACGGGCCTTGGTCTTACCCCCACAATACATGGTCTCACTTCGTTTGTGGCGTGTCCTTTTTGCCATTGTTTTGTTGCTTTATCTTTTTTTTTTTTTTTAGCAAAGACCTCACACTGTATCCGAAAAGGACTCCTGGACCTTCCAAGTGGCCTGTGATTTGGAAAAAGGGCAGTTTAACGTCAAACTGGATATAAATTTAATGGATAATTGATCATACCGTATTGTATTTGTATTTTATAAATTATTATATATGAATTTATTAAACAAGTGGAGTTTTTCTTTCCTTATTACGTGATTAAGTGTTTTATATGTGCCTAGAATTATTTACCCATTATTTCTTAAAGTATGTAGTGAATGTTGGGTGTGGCAGAACAAGCATGGAAGTCGTATAAATGCTGGATGCGTATAAATGCGTGGATCCTAAAAGAGAGTTGCAAGTGACCCACCCACCCAGACCACCGGTGGATCACAGTGAACTGCATGCATCTTTGGCCCCAGAGTGCGGTTCGCTCCACTAGTGGATCGAGGCGGTGGAGTCTAGGAGATCGGCCCGATTAATACTACCTATGTGATCAAAAATCGGGTGTTTCACTCTAGCGCCTAAAATTCTCTAGTCTCTCGCTCTACGAATTCTTATGTTTGTAAATAAATTCTATTATATTCTTGGAACACTAAGGTGGAAGGCGCCTATTATACGGGGTGGTAGTGGTCGGGCGAAAAGTGTTATAGTTATGTTGGCATGGCATACGTTTTGGATGACCGATTTTTTGCTGCCGATTGTGTACGTAGCGATCAATCGGGGTACAACAATATTATAATTAATAGTAGAATGTATAAGTGTGACTTATAAGCTAAATTTTCGAAAAGACATTTTTTTTTTACTGTGAGTCTATGACATTAATTTGCCCTTTAAGATGTCATTCCGCACCAGACCGCAGACGGCAACGGCAGATCGCAACCGTAGGGAGGCGTCATAGTGGGTTGTATGTATTTCTATGAAGCACCTTACCGAGCGTCGCTGACGCCCAACCGCAGCCCCAGCAGTGATGCCGCCCGCAGACGGCAGAACGCAACCGCAGGCGTCACTACTGGGTTTGTATGCATATCTATGAAGCACCTTAGCGAGCGCCGCCGACCGCATACGGCAGCAGCAGACAGCAACGGCAGACCGCAACCGCAGGAGTCCGACGCCTGCTATGCTGTCTGCTGCGTGCGGTTGGGTGCAGAATCACGTCCGTAAACGGCAACGGCAGACAACAGCAGCAGACGCACGCCTTGGTTTTTCATATAGCAAAGACATCAACGCATCGGAACTTGAGAATATTTACTAAGGAGGGAAAACAAAACAATTTTTATTCGTTTTAGTACCTTGTTGTACAATATATTAAATGTACAGCTAGAGATGTGCCGTTCTCGAGATTTCGCGGGAACGACGCTCTTTTTGTATGGAGAATCTGGAGAAATTTCGAGAACACAATCATTATGTACAGCTACTTCTGAGTTCGACTGTACATTTAACAAATTTATTTCATTTTAAATCTAGTCTCGAATTCGAGTAACATCGTGTTAGCACCTCAACACTTTTCTCCTGGACAATTCATACCTACCGCAGTCTCATCTAAAAAAGTTACGCGCCGCCATTGTCGATTCCCCGCTCATAGCCACGCTTTTTGCGCTTCCACGAGCCGATTACCAGGCCTACATGATTAATTAATAATTTATAGCTTATTAGAACTCGCGAGCGTGGATTAACATCAGCTGTTGGGAGATCGTGTCGGATACGGGGGCTTTATGCGGAAATATAGGTACCTACTTCTCTACAGTACCAGGCAGACTTACAATAAAAACTATTAGAATAACAACGGTGTGCCAATCCAAGTTATGCCCAGCCGCACAAACGTTAATTTAAAATCGCCTTAATTCATGTGCTGTCACTTTCTACCTCAGCGAATTAGAAAGTGATAGATGCCCTAAAGTGATATTAGGTGTGAATAAACTCTTTTGTTGCTTAATGTTCCCAACAGACCAACAGTCGGAGAGAGACGCATCTATTTGTTAGAATGAAAAACTTATAGGTGCGTCTCATTCTAACACATGGCTGCGTTCTCCTCGGCCTGTCAGTAGGTACGACTGTTGGTCTGAGCCCTTACTACTAGGTCATAAGAGACCCGTAGTATAGACAGAAAAGTAGTTTATCCCTTTAAAAGGTACCCTTTTATGTTACCATTTGCCGCTTAATGCGCACGAAACCAAAAGCGGCGACGGCACGACCCTAACTAATCCGGCTTGGTGCGTCCTGTTGAGCTTGCTTGAGGTGGCTCGCGGCGCGCGAACCGCGCGATATATTTGTTTGAAGACGAACTACTGTTTATACTGTTGCATAGTTGATGAATAGCCATGTTCATTCGTAAATAAACCTACTTAGTTGACATAAATCCTCGACTAACAGTCTATTAGCGTGTCCTCTCATTGTATGAATAAATACACAATTCTATTTATAATGAGGGTCATCGTTACTTGCCGGAAGGAGGATTTACTGCCACGATCGTTTGATTACTTTGTGCGGACGTAACGGAGTATTATATGGATATTTCTAAAGAGTTTGTTGCGAGAATTTATTAATGGTAGGCGAGAATTTATTAATAGTTTTTTGGTTTGATTCTTGGTAAAGGGAAATATTTGTGTGATATTTGTTTTTACGAGTGGCATTAGAAACATAATTTTATTCCGCATTTTTTTTTTTCGCGTAAGACTCTTTTAGGCTGACATTGCAGAATTTAATAAACGTCTATTGCGAAGATTAGGTTAGGTTAGATTAGTTTTTTATAATAATAATGTATAACCCTGTCTATTGTAAAAACAGTTTTAAGTCAAACGATTTTATGGCATATGATACTGATGCGAAATACCATTATGGATTCCGATATACATAGACCCGTTTTTTAGACTTGGATATTTTGGAACTACCCCTTTTTGTTGTAAGATTGTCTTCTGACATACATTACATTTACATTATTACATTTATTACATTTAGGTGTTTATATTAATTGATTTTTACTAGGTACATGGGCGTTCAATTCGGTATGAGAAGCAAAACAAAAGCATACGATTAGTGTTTTATTTTTATTTTTCTATATATTCCCCCTCTATGTTAATTAACATTGTATAATCGCTCACGGTGATCACGTTTGTCAGCACTAGCAGAAAACTAAAAGAACGTGTGGGGTTCAAATTTACTTTTTTTTACTGTCAATGAATGACTCTTAGCGGCCAGTATTAAGAAGTTTATTAAAAAGGTTTGCAAGATACCAATACCGAGAATTTATTGAACGCCCCTCGTACCAATTTGAATACAGTTAACTAAAGATTATATCCCGGAGTCATAGGGTACTTTTCCCTAGAATATTGAAAAGTTCCTGGTGGAATAGCGATAATTCAAGCGGACGGGTTATAAATGTTTCGTGTAAGTCTTAAGTTTTTCATTGTAATTAAGTAATTCTTTTCCTACAAGTATGTATATTGTTGTCTAATTAGTAAGTACCTTTCCCAGAGTTCTTAAGCTCAGGCCCTTTATTCTACTGGGTAAAAATATATCGCCTTTGACATGGTATTGGTAATCGTTTTTAACTTGGCCGCCATTACTATCAAGTATGTTATGTAGGATCTATCGTAACGTTAACAATACGATAACTTTTCAAAGGAAATATGATTTTAACCAATCGGTCAATCGGTCAATTTGTGTAAGTTTTGGAATCAGACTCCTCTTAATATTTGAACCTAATTGTTATTTTAAAATATTTCTTAACCAATAGACAAAGCCTAAGCCTGTGACATTTTTAAAATGGTAGAGAATAAAATGATTACTATATTAAACAGAGCAGTAAATCCGAATTGAATAATAGGTTTACACGCAGGCATTGCCGCTAAAAAACTACTAAAACCATTCAAGCAGTAAGCAGAACCACTAGAAATCCCAGAAAAACTTTACAGATACCATTTCAAAAGTGCTGGCCAGTTTTCTTTATTCGTTTCTGCGCGTTGGTACACCTTGCTTGTTTTTTTGTGGCATAGGCAACACTCGTTCTGCCTAACACCGTACGGAAGACGTAGCAGCATTCTTAGAACCATAAAAGAACGGACTGGCTTCCTAAGTAGTGGCAAAAAGGAACTCCTCGGAGTAAATAGCTGGTCCATAAACGATGAGCCTCGGCCTGTCCAAACGTGGTGCGCCAATGCTCACAATTTGTCATGTGATAGGTACTTACGAGATTGTTGGTTTTTATGTAGTAAGTGTGAAGGTACTTAGATGGAAGTGACTTTACGTAATGGAAATGCGATATTTTAGGGCACCTTTACACTGTGGTTTCGCCAGTGTGAAAAGGACTTCCTAAGTACCTACCAATCTAAACGATGGAAATACACACATGTCACATTCCTTATTATCAGATGCGATGTTACAGTATGGTATTTATGTATGTATGTATTCATTTCACACAATTTCATTACACAAATAATTGAAATGACAGAAATAAAACTCTGGTATCTGTTCCAGATAACCTTTGGGCCTGTGAAAATAAATAAATATAGCAACAATAGACAAATATTAGATAAAAAATATAGACAATGGTTATAATTAGTGACCGACCGAAACATGTTATTTTGCCGAAACCGAAACCGAAACCGAAGGTTCGGTTTCATTGTAGTTTCGGCCGAAACCGAAACCGAAACCGAACCTTTTATAAAAAAAAAGTCCTTAAAAAGTCGAAAAAATGTTAGTAAGCCCGTTTTTTTCTAAAATTAAAGTTAATTAAGTTTTTTACTTCGTTCAATTCGGACTGTCGTTTTAAAACCTGCCTATGCTCGGCTTCGTGCTGTTTTGATAAAAGTTGTTTTAGACCATGCAAGGTTTGTTTTTTAGGCTCATGGCTACCGAGTGAAAATGACCTGTTACACAGTTTACAGGCAGCTTTCGAAACGTCAGCTGTAGATTTCTCAAAATATTGCCAAATCGGATGACTTTCCTTTTGTGACATTTTTTACCTAAAACAATAAAATTATTCGTTAATTAAAACAATTTATTTTACCGCATTAATCGCGTTTACTATTAATTATGTGTACAACCAAACCCAGAAGCCCAACACTAACCCTAAGCGTACGTTACTCGTAAATCGTCAAAATACCTACTCACACCATTACATTACTCGCAACATTACATTAACATTACACGTCTATATTAAATTTAAATTAATAACTATTCACCTTTCATTTTATTGCATAGGCAGGTACCTACAATCGTTATTACATTAATAGTACACGCAACTAAGATGAATTTTAAACTTTAATGAAGCAGGTACTTAACCTTGGCACTTACACCTTTAAAATTAAATATATTCGTCAATAGGTTAGCAAACTATTAAAATAAAGCGTTAAATATTAACTATGACATGACGAATTCACAAAAAAAACAAACTAAAATACTTGATCAAACTACTTACCATTATTGGCGGAACAAACACAACACGTATTGACACGTCTACACGAGCAAAGCGCACTGATTTAGGTAGTTGCCGGCGGAGTCAGGCGAGCGACGCCATATTGCCAGCCGTGCCGTGCGCGCCCGACGTTAGCCGAGCGCGACCCGAAGGTACGATGTTGTAAGTTTCGGCGCGGCCGAAGGGTTCGGCCATTTTTGGCCGAAACCGAAACTCGGGCCGAAACTTGATTTTTTGGCCGAAACTGGCCGAAACCGAAACCGAAACCGAAATTTCGGTCGGACACTAGTTATAATATATAAAAGGAATGTAAGTTAGACCAGACAACAATATAGGCCCCACCTATAATACCATATTAAATGTTAAAATGTTTTAAAGCTCTCTCATGTGATTTCAGCTTTATGACCACTTCGATCGATCTGTATTTTATATAATTGTTACCCAATGCTACGTGTTTTAATTATATCTAATGACAATGCGCAATAATATATGTAGTCTTAACGTAGCGAGTACCTCAAAATTCCGATATTTTATTTATTATTTTCCGAGAGCTGGCTATGTTATGCTGGAAATATATTAAATTGAATGCACAATTTCATTTCTATACGCAGGTTAGGTTAGAGTTGATTTATCAGCGATATCATAAAATAAAGTCTTCTATCAAAACATTACATTCAGAATTATGAGAATTCGGAATTATGACTCTTATGTATTATGTAGCGTACTCAATGGGAGCCAAAAAAATCCTTCGCCCTCTGCCTCTTAGAATTTATTTTTAGGGTTGTATCTTTCATCGCGAATCCGACCATCCGGCTCGCCAGACCTGTCCTTTAGCCGCACGAGGCGCTAGCTGTATAATGCGCAGTGAATAATGCAGCGGCGCCCGCGCAGGCTCCGCTCGCAGTGCTAAAACTAAAACATATTTCAATAAAATCAGTAAATGTGGCGGAGATGTGAAATATTACACTCTCGCGACTCAGTCCGTATAGAAGTCGTTTAAGGCTATACCCTCAGGAGCTGTCCAATTTTCTGGGATATAAGTAATTATCCGTCTCCCTGCTATATCTCTGTACTAAATTTCACGTAGATCGGTTAAGGTGCTGAGCTGTGAATAAGGAATAAACGAACACACTTTACCATTTCTAATAAGTAACGATAAGGATAACGATCAGTAAAAATAATTAAGGATTAATTGCTTTAATAAGTCTAGATCTTTTAAATACTTGATTGTTCCCCTATGTTAAAATGGGGGTGATTGACTGCACCTTTGTGAAAAAAATCCGTTCAGCCGCGTAACCGGCTCCCAAAACAAATTTAAATGATCTAAATTATACAACTGATAATGTTAATGGCATAAATAAATTTTACAAATACAAATGATAATGGCAGTCCCTAGACGAATAAAAAAAAACTACTTATTTAAGTCGAAGAAGCGTTAGCCAATCTGCTAGTGACCCTGCCTACGAAGCTAGCGGTCCCTGGTTCGATTCCCGGTATGTGCAAATATTTGTGCGATGTTTCTGAGTCTTAGATGCTTTCAATGTATGTACTTAAGTATTTATTTATCTATATAAGTATTTATATCGTCGTCATCAATTTGTGTGAGGTTGTCTTTAAGCAAAAAAAAAGCTTAAAGAAATATGTCAATGGCTGCTCTGTTTTACAGACAAGACACTGATAGCTACAACAGATACAACAAACATTACCCAATTCTCCATATTGGAACTCACGATCGACTTGCGACGATCTCTGTAACCTTTGCCGCAACCTTACGAGTCTATCTGTGATTATAAATTGAAGCCTAGAGCGATTTGGTTTTGTAATGTCACAGCCCTAGAAGCTGGGCCAAGGTCCAAATGGATAATGCCGTGTAGGTACATGTGGTTCGTATGTAAAGTTCATAAGGCCAGGGCAGCGATACTTCTGTAGGTAGTGAATTTTAAGCCGTCAATTGTTAGTGTGTGTGCGTGTGCAGGAGATAGGGTTGTCATGGCGACTATTTGAGTTGGCTTTCTCTCTTGCTTCTAGTCTAGAAGTTCTAGATATATTGTAATTACTTATGTATATGTGTATGTAAATACTTTATTGTACAAACAAGAAAATAACAAACAACAAAATAGACTGAAACGCAAAACGTACGAACAAAGGCGAACTTATCCCTTTAACGGATCTCTTCCAGTTAATCTTTGAGCGATTGGGAAATGTCTGAAATAACAAATTGTGTTCATACGAGTACAACAGTGAAAGGGACTAGATATAGTTTTTTTTTCATAATTAGGTACTTACGTATTTAGTGAAACAGTCTCTGCGGAATGTAAAAGAAAAAAAATTACAGTTTTATCTAGATTTGCAATCACCTTAATCCTGGCGATATATAAAGGTTGACTACGTTCGCGTTCATTGAATGCAAAACGGACACATTCCAAAATCAGCCTGTGTTGCATTTTAAAATTATAAGCTGTTCATATAAGATTTTCAGTGCAAGACCAAATTAAAAAAATATTTTGGAATGTTTTCAAATTCAAATTCAAATTCAAATTATTTATTGCATATCACATTTACAGGCTAATTAAGATGGAACATTATACACTGGTATCTATGTGACACCCTGCAAGGGTACAGCAATATCAGAGGGCTATTTAAATATATTTATACATTACTAATTAAAAGGAAAAGAAAATGTACAAATTCACACTGCCGCCGACTCGTAATTCCCTATCTCTTTATACATTATCATCGAACTTATCATTAAAGTATTCCCCTAGATTATAAAAACATTTGTTAACCAAAAATGATCTCAACCTGTTGATGAAAGATTTAGTTGGTTCAATATCTCTTAAGGAGTTGGGAAGGTGGTTATAGATCTTAATTGTCATATTATGCGGATTTCAGTTTACTAATTTTAATTTTGAAGCTGGAAAGTAGAGCTTATTCTTATTGCGGTTATTTCTTTTTAGGCCTGTTAACTGTGAATAAAGATTTAAGTTCCTTTTAATAAATTTGCATGATTCTAGTAGGATGTACATAGACGAGAGAGTAATGTGGCCGTTTTGTATTCAATCAGCGACTAATGTTTCACAATTGTCATTTGGCGAACTGCATGTGTCATTTTGATTTTATGTGGCCGTTTTGTATTCAATCAGCGACTAATGTTTCACAATTGTCATTTGGCAAACTGCATGTGTCATTTTGATTTTACAAATTTTCATTTGGAAAGATGTGCTTCCATCCCTGCGGCAGTTTTTTTTATGGCATAGAGAAGGTCCTATAGTCCCAATTTAAACCTAACGTCTAACCTTGAAAATCAGTTTAATCCGTTTTTGTAAAATTATATGTTGCCAAGCGTACTATAGTCAAATGGACGGATGCCATTAGACTACGAGTACACTGGATGAACAAGTTGACCCTATAGCGTATGCGGTCTTTAACCGATCCTTGTTTTCACCCCTATTGCAATCGTATGGTTAATTAATGACTCATCCGCCTTTACAGCCAACTTAATAAGAGCTAACAAACGTTAGCAAACGATACCATTATGGGTGAATAATGTAGATCCGGAACCAGGCCCAGTCAACGTTATGATGACTTGTCTTGTCACTTTAAATCGTAAGACTATTTCGCGTATCAGTTCCAAACTGGGGCATTCTGAAAAACTTCAGGGAGGGAAAATGGCCGATTAAAAAAATCGATCAAGTGCTAATCGGACTCGCTAACCTAACCTAACCTAA
The DNA here is from genome assembly GCA_923062465.1 of Acleris sparsana. Lineage (NCBI taxonomy): Eukaryota > Metazoa > Arthropoda > Insecta > Lepidoptera > Tortricidae > Acleris > Acleris sparsana. The sequence continues at coordinate 13,786,700 of OV281297.1, forward strand.
CTCACAATTTACACTAGATATTTTTTTTAGTATTTGTTGTTTTTCTTCATGGTTTTGTACTATAATTATAGCATATTTAACGCTTGCATGTTGTACCGGTTTTACGATACTCATAAGCACAATAAAAAATAAAATTTGTTGAAAAAAAGTTTCATGTACCCAATAAAACATATTATATTCTAAAAAATATATCACGATATCTATTACGTTCAAAAGATACAGCTCCTTGAAGTTAGGATGGACGGACGGACGGATGGAGAGCGTAGGCATATTATTACCGTACACCGTTGGGTTACCTTTAGGCTACGGAACGCTAGACACGTCCGGCTTTTACTTTTGATTTATTTTATTTACTCAAATTACTACGGAACCACCATAAACATAAAAGAAGAAAAAGACAAGGTCTTAACTGATTCAAACCGCCTAGACACGAAAGTGATTGCTCACTTACAACGTTGTCTATGCCACTGATTATCCATTCTACTGGCAACATTAGTAAAGTCTAAACGTACGGATTTGTGCAATGTTGAAATATCCAGGCGGAAAGGTCACTGAATTACATTAATAACGGTTGTTCACGCCGCTACGTTCATCATTTAGTACCTAGATATAGTTTTAGTATTTTGAGCCTTATTACCGCTACACAAGACACATAATTGCGTTGTATCGAGTCGCACCCAATCAGAAAGCTTGAATATGTCGTGATATTTAGATTAACCAATCACAGCGCTTCTCTCTTGTTTCACGTCATACACCGCCGCCTTCCGCTCACACTTGCATACGCCACCAACTCGACACCATCCTAATTTGTAATATCAAAATTATAACTGCATTAAACAGGCTATCTAGAAAGCTTTGGTTTTCCTTTAATTCCTTGTTCCCATCAGGAACAAAGTGGCGACCGTGACAGGACCTGCAGCTATTAATCGGACATTCGAAGTCTCAGTTGCAGAGTCTTTGTTCCCAAGCGACTAGCAGAGGTCACCGCCACGTGCACGCCGTGCAGCGCCTAGATTCCTGGTTAAGAGCCAAGGGATCAGCTGCGCCTACTTGGTGCATCGTGCAGCCGGACCCCATCGCTCCAGAGCGTCGCTGAGACGCGCCTACGACGGACCCACGCCTTCTTCGCAGCAGTCTGCGCCACGCGGTTGCGCCACGCCGCGCGCCATTAAGTGCCTACCATTGCCTGCTTGCCCAATTTATCAAGTGAGCCCGTTCCTACTTTCTCCTAGTTCTATCCTCTTTGAGTTGTGCCAGTGGAGATGCTAGTTTCTCGAATTTTCCAATTATTTCTATTGCGTAATACCTCTTTCTCGCCATTTGCTTTTGCCAACCAAAACCATTTCATGCTTAAACTATAAGGCAAAAATCAGCATTTACTTACTTATTTGTTTGCAAGTCATCCGTAATTAATTTCCCTTTGCCCTTTAAGCATTTCAACATCAACTATTTGCATTGGCCTATTTTCTACGCATTTATTTATTCGTAAACTATAATTACGAGTGCCTATCTACAATTCTACCTATTTTCTTATAAATGCTTATATCTACCCATCGTATCACGCATTTCAACTTTTAGCAACCCAACTTTCGCCCAACATTTAACTGTTTATCTTCCTAGTCGCCCTCGTTACCTAGCTCATCCCATCAGCTGTTTAGCCGTGCATTTTTTGCAATTCCAGTGACCTACTTAAGGCGATCACCTGGACTAGGCTCGCTGCGCGCGCGCAGTAACCTCCGCGGCCGCCCGAGAGTCCACTATCGCCCGGCTGGACGGCAGGCACCGCGTCGGAGGATCGGCTAAGCGAGGAGCGTATCGTATGCAATTACATAACTTGTTTACTTGTTTTCGTGCAATTTATCTCGATAACTTCATTTCTAACGATGTCTCGTGATTTAAAACCGGAGGAAAGACTCAAGGTGCTTAAAACTAGACGTAGTTCAATTAAAGGTCGTTTAACGAAATTTAAAAACTATTTAGACGAGTTGACTACATCAGAAACGGTTTCTTCATTAGAAATTAAGCAGCTTACAATGAAATTATCGAGAGTGCAATCTTTATTCAGTGATTACGATGAGGTGCAGGGTCAAATAGAGATTTTAAGTGATCCCGATCAAGCCGAGGAATTGGATACTCGTGATTTGTTTGAACAAGAATTTGACACAAATATTTTACTTGCTCAAGACCTTTTAGAAGCCAATTCGCCTTCCAGAGAAAGCCTTTTAAATGCTACAACTTGTTCTGCGCAGTGCCATCACGATAATAGGGATGTTCTCGGATTCAAACTGCCAATAATTAAAATACCTAACTTCGACGGAACATATTTTAAATGGCTCGAATTTAAGGAAACGTATATTTCTTTAATTCACGACAACAATAAAATAAGAAATATACACAAGTTTCACTATCTTCTTTCATATCTGGAAGGGGAAGCGGCTCGCGTTCTCGGTAACTTAGAAGTTTCAGACTCCAATTATTCCGAGGCTTGGCAACTTCTTTGCAAGCGCTACGACAACAAAAGACAATTAATAAACAATCACTTGAAGGCTTTATTTAGCGTTGAGTCAGTGCGAGAGACCGACAAGTCCCTTCGATTTATTGTAGATCACATCACTAAAAACTTGCGAGCTCTCTGCACACTGGGACTGCCTGCCGACAGGTGGGATGTTCTAATTATCTATATGGTGTCAGCAAAATTGGATAGCAACACTTGTTTTAAATGGGAAGAACATAGAAATACGTTACCCGAAATACCTACCTTAGACAATTTTTTTGATTTTCTCAAGGCCCGAGCCGATGTTTTAGAGACAATGAACAGGCAAAGACACGACAAGCCTAGACATCTGCCACCGCCGCCCCCGTCTAAACCTCAAAGTAAATCATTTGCACTTACGACTAAACCTAGCATCCCCCCCTCTTCTAGGCCACTCAGCAATTGTATCGTGTGCCAAGGTCAACATCTTCTTTATGAATGCGCTGTATTCAAAGAGAAGAAACCAGAGGACAGGGTTGCGCTGGTTTCGTCGCTAAACTTATGTGAAAATTGTTTACGGGTCGGTCACAAGGTTCAAACTTGTAGGTTGCCAGGTTCTTGTCGCTCTTGTAAACAAAGGCATAACACTCTGTTGCATATCTCGCATCAAACTGAAGTGCCTAGTACTAGTGGTACTAGTACTAATTTAGCTGCTATGACCAATACCGATGTGTTGTTGTGCACCGCCCAAGTCCTATTGAAAAACCCAACTACTAACAAAAGCCTGACAGTGCGAGCATTGCTTGACAGCGGGAGCCAGTCTTCATTTATTACCGAAAAGGTGCAACAAGCATTAAATCTGACTCCTCAGCCTTCATATGTCAGCATAGTCGGACTGTCAGACACACCTATAAATACGCACACTAAGCGTTGTGCCCTATTTCTCCAGTCGCCTATTAATTCGTTTAATGTCAACATGATATGCCTAGTTATACCTAAAATTGCCGACAATTTACCTAAAGTTTCTCTCGACGCCAGTCGCTATGATCTATCCAACTTTCAACTCGCAGACCCCGGATTCTACATGGCTTCCTCTATCGATATGCTCATTGGTGCTGACCTATTTTGGGACCTAATAGGTTCCACTCAGCACTCGCTAGGACAGCATGATCCTATTCTACGTAGCTCTAAACTGGGATGGCTTATCGCGGGTCCACTGCCTATTATACCTACCAATCAATCAAAACAACAATCACCTAAAATAACTCATTGTAACTTCTTGTTAAAAGAGCCTAATTTGCCTAATATCAATGAGGAAATATCTAGATTCTGGGAACTAGAAAATATTCCCCAGTCTCATCCCTACACTAAAGAGGAAAAATCGTGCGAACAGCATTTCCTATCTAATACGCAACGACTGCCGAATGGTCGTTTTTGCGTACGTTTGCCGCTTCGTGACGAAAAGGAATGTCTAGGAGACTCTTATTCGTTAGCCAAGAAGCGGTTCCTAAGCCTAGAAGCTCGCTTTAGAAAGCAGCCAGATTTAAAACAAATGTACTCCGAGTTTATTCATGAGTACGCCGAACTCGGACATCTCGAGCCCATACCTAAGCCTACTGGCCCGCATGTCTACCTTCCCCACCATCCTGTAATCAGGAACAAAAGTGAATCGACACAACTGCGTGTCGTCTTTGACGCCTCAGCGCGTACTACTTCCGATTTCTCAATTAACGACCTTCAAATGATTGGGCCTGTAATACAGGATTCCCTATTCAATATTCTTGTACGCTTCCGCCAATATAAATACATACTTTCGGGTGATCTCGAGAAAATGTACCGTCAAGTCTTGATTGATCCCTTGGATAGAGACTTTCAACTCATTTTATGGCGGGACAATGAAAATGATCCCCTACGTACATTAAGGTTAAAAACTGTCACGTACGGGTTTTCCAGTGCTAGCTTTCTTACCACCCGGTGCATCTGGCAGCTTGGTGATGAATGTAAAGACCCCATCATAAAAAATATAATTCAAAAAGACTTCTATTGTGACGATTTACTGACTGGGGCCGACTCGGGTGAAGAGTTGAAATACATTCAGCGTCAAGTGTCAGATGAACTGGCGAAGGGTTGTTTTCATCTCAGAAAATACCGATCTAATTTACAAACATTATTTTCTGACAATTATATTCCTAAAGATGGTCACCTCATAATAAGCAACGCCTCTAGTACTTTAGGTATTGGATGGTCACCTATTTCCGACAACCTACAGTTCGAAATCGAAACTACCCCCAACGTTAATTTAACCAAACGAACTATTTTGTCATCAACGTTTAAAATTTTTGATCCCTTGGGATTGCTTTCGTTATGCACAATTAAACCCAAAATCCTTCTCCAAACGTTGTGGTCTACAAAACTGGATTGGGACGACAAGGTACCCGAAGCCATAGAAAAGTCATGGTTAAAGTTTTCTAAAGGACTAGACACACTATCTTCAATTAATATTTCGAGACGAGTTTTAATTGATAACCCTAAACATATCGAAATGCACACCTTCTGTGACAGCTCGCAGCTGGCTTATGGCGCTTGCGTTTACCTTAGGTCTACAAACGCCGAAGGAAACATACACTCAAGTTTGTTGTGCGCAAAAGCCCGCGTCGCACCTCTAAAGGCCACAACGATACCTAGGCTTGAGCTTTGCTCGGCACTTCTAGGCGCTCAGCTAAGCTCATCTGTCACTGAAGCTTTACGTTGTCAGATCAACCGCCACGTCTATTGGTCGGATTCTAAAGTTGTCCTCGGCTGGCTTCAAACAGCCCATAAAACTAAAACTTTCGTCGCTAATCGCGTAGCTGCTATATCCGAACTTTCAGACCCTATGTACTGGCGACATGTACCTACTACTGACAATCCTGCTGATCTATGTTCTCGTGGTGTAGATCCTCAAACTGTCAAAAATGCTGATCTATGGTGGCGCGGACCCGCCTGGCTAACTCAACCTGAAGCTGCATGGCCAACTTCATCGTCCAAGGCCATTGATCTTCCCGAAATAAAAGCGTTGCCCGCTTTGGTGGCGGAGCCTGCACCTACGGCAGCATGTCCAGACGTGGCGAGATTTTCTAATTTAATTAGAGCTCAACGTGTCTATGCCACCGTTCATAGATATATTTACAACCTTCGAAAACCCAAAAAGAGACAAACAGGTACATTTTCAGTCGAAGAGCTTAATCGTGCTTTAAGCTCACTTGTTAAATTTTCCCAAAAAGATTCGTTTCCCCATGAGGTCCAATGTTTAATTAATAAAAAACCCTTACCCCACAAATCTAACTTGGTTTCGTTAGACCCCTTCATCGACGATGACGGAGTGGTTCGCGTCGGTGGCAGGTTAACCGATTCAAATTATCCTTATAATAAAAAACATCCCATTATTTTAAAGGCTAAGCACCACTTAACTAAGTTGATATTTCAACAGGAACACAAGCGACTATTGCACGCCCCGCCTCAACTATTATTAGCCGGAATACGTGACCGGTACTGGCCCATAGGTGGCCGCAAACTAGCCCGTGACACTTACGACGGTTGTGTCAAGTGTCGCCGATTTAAGGGCGAAGGCATGGTCAACATCATGAGCAACTTGCCGCCAGACCGTGTTGAGCCTGACTTCCCCTTCAGTACTGTAGCCACGGATTTCGGGGGCCCGTTCTTAATTACTGACAGAAAGGGCCGAGGGTGCAGGATAACAAAATGTTATTTATGTATATTTATATGTACTAGATATAGATGCATCCATTTAGAGGCTGTCAGTGATCTAAGCAAAGATTCTTTTATTTTAACGCTCACAAGGTTCATTGCCCGTAGGGGAATACCTAAAGTAATTTACTGCGACAATGGTCGTAACTTCGTAGCTGCCGCCAAAGAAATAAATAACCTACTAAAAATAAATAAAATCTCTATTAGTGATTTTGCAGCTCAGCGACAAATAGAATTCAAATTTTCGCCTGCATACGCTCCTCACTTTAACGGTCTGGCCGAGGCCGGAATCCGTTCAGCCAAATTTCACATTCGTCGGGTGTTAGGGCAAACCCATTTAACGTTCGAGGAACTGGCTTCTCTATTCGCCCAAATCGAAGCTATCCTTAACAGCCGACCCCTCTCTCCCCTCAGTCCATCACCCAACGACTTCCAGCCGCTTACCCCGGGACACTTTATAATTGGCAGGCCCCTGACGTCACTCCAGTCACCGAGCCTCACCGACTGCGAGACTTCGCGCCTAAACCGTTTCCAGCGTCTAGAGCAAGTCCGTCAACACTTCTGGAAGCGATGGTCGAGAGAATATGTAGCCGAATTGCAGCAACGCACGAAATGGCGAGTCAGAGGCAAAGATTTGCAACTAGACGACCTCGTGCTCATCAAGGACGAGACGCCGCCCTTGTATTGGCGCCTAGGACGAGTCAACCAGCTGTTTCCGGGACCCGATGGAGTACCACGAGTCGCCGACGTCAAGACTGCTCACGGGACTATCCGCCGAGCACTCAATCGTTTGTGCCTGCTGCCCGCCGAGCGCTGATGATCTTGAAAGCCTGCGAGAGCTTTCAAGGGCCGGGAGGATGTTCACGCCGCTACGTTCATCATTTAGTACCTAGATATAGTTTTAGTATTTTGAGCCTTATTACCGCTACACAAGACACATAATTGCGTTGTATCGAGTCGCACCCAATCAGAAAGCTTGAATATGTCGTGATATTTAGATTAACCAATCACAGCGCTTCTCTCTTGTTTCACGTCATACACCGCCGCCTTCCGCTCACACTTGCATACGCCACCAACTCGACACCATCCTAATTTGTAATATCAAAATTATAACTGCATTAAACAGGCTATCTAGAAAGCTTTGGTTTTCCTTTAATTCCTTGTTCCCATCAGGAACAACGGTATTTAGGTTTAACGGAGATGCCTATCGAGGAAAATGATTGATTTAATAAACCATTATAAACTGAGATTAAACGATAAACAGAGGTATTAATCCATTGATTTATTCTAATAGATTTTGTGGAATTCTAAAGATTGCACGAATTGCTTGGAGCTGATTGTGTTTCAGAGTTGAGACAGCCGAAGTGATGATTTCGTGTTGCGAAGTGCTGTATCTTTATAAATATACTATAAATTTACACTTTTTTTCACAATACAACTAAGCGTAAAAAGTACAAATGGCGGACTTAATGCCTAAAGGCATTCTCTACCAGTCAACCACATGGTGAACAAAAAATAACCAGTGTAATCATTATTATTATTCGTTATTCTGTAGGGTATCAATTTTATAGGAGATTATTGTCGTAGTATGGTGGGTGAACTAGGAATTTCAAATGTTTAGATTTGATTAGATTGAATTACGCTATAAGTTGTTATACCTACACCTTAGTGTTTTTGACCCTTTTTTGGTTTGTATCCAACGGGGATTTAGTTTGTTACTGTATGTATGACGAAGCTTGTTACACTTTTTCACCGTTAAATATTTTTATTTTGTGAACTTTCGATTGGGAATATTAATTTGAACGTAGATTTTTAACTCGCAACTGGAAGTCTCAAGATGTATAACCCAATCAAGATTATATTTAACGTTAAGTTAGCGATTTTCGATAATCAACAATCGACTTAAGCTGATGACAGATCGCTTATGTCTACTTCATACATTTCAAGGCGATAGAAAAAAGAAACGATAGCAGTATTTGCATCTTAGCCAGCCTAGCTAATATTAGGTTTAAAAAATATTCACAATTAATTTTGGCTAGTGTATTATTGCTGATACAGGGTTACAGGGTTGATTGCGGATAGGATATTGTGAACACTAGACATAAGCAGGCTTTTTTAGAATAAAACAGTTCAAAAGATGTCTCAAGGATGTAACTCGGTAGGTACCTACATTGAAAGTTACAACGCTAACTTGTGGTTTGGATTAGATTCAGCCTTACCTTGTGAGAAGCATCCGATAGCCTCTCACGTATGATAAAACTGCCAATCCTTTTACGTACCTACCTAATTAGGAAGTAGGTAAGCGACATTACTACGATAGACTAAATAGTTACAAACAGAATCAACAAATGAGAAAAAAACGTGTACAGAAGCATTCAAAACAGGTCCTTAAGTGATATCTCGGACTGTTCGGTTTCTGTATAGGGTAAAGTCACCAGTGGTCAGCCGGAGACCAGTAGTCGACCTTATTTGAGTGCGAAAAGAGGGAAATATATCTTTCGTACTTTTCCCACTCATACAAAGTATAGGCAGAGGCCGACTACAGATCTCTGGCTGACCACTGGTGACGTTACCCTACCTAGTGGTGTTTTATTGTAGTAATTTTGTTTATTAACAGACGAAAGAGGAAAGGGATAAAACAAAACAACACTCTTATTGTTTATTGTATATTATTTAGACAATGTCGAAAATTGCCTATGGTTTCAACATTATACCAACATTAACGCACACAATGATTACAATTCATGCTTATCAAGTCAGTGCTACAAGGTTGTGCGTAGGAGCAGACACTTAAACCTATGAGTTACGGCATCTACCATAAAGAAAGTACTTGGCAATTACTTACAAACTATCGGCTTACGTATGGCTTGGGAAGCAATAAGCAATAACGGACCACTTTCAAACGCTTCCCCGGTGTGAATTTATCTAGCCGATCCAACAAATCTTCGAAATCGAAACGTCGTACACCATCCTGTTCGCTCGCAAGCGTTCGGACTACAGAGGGAATGAGAGAAGGTTAATGAATTCGAGTTCATGGTATAGAAGTACGTCGTCCGACTGGTCAGTTGTATGCCGACAATGTAGTTTAGACGTGTCGTAATTACTGTGTGAGGCCTGTATTTTACCGCGTTGACTACTAAGAACGCCGTGTTGGGTCGGTTTTATATGGAAGTCGGGTACCCTGGCATGGATTGCGCAAGAGTACTGTAGTTGACCATAAGTCTAGTTTGTTGGTTGTTTTCCTGGGTTGTTGCTAGCGCCAATGATGACTGACGATTATGGGTTCGGTAGAGCTCAGGGTTGATTGCGGATAGGATTGTTATGAACTGACTTACTTGATTGGTACTGTGTTAAATCTATTGCACCTTTGCGTTCTTTGATCGTTTTTAAGAACATGTCATATCAAGTGTGATACTTAGTTTTGCGGTCCAATATAGTTGTGAATTTGAGTGAAACACACACGTGGTCGACTTTATGCCTATTTATTTTAGTCTCAATATTTTGGTGTCCGTGGGTGGCGGTTATTGCTTTGTAACATGTGACCCACTGCTTCCACACCTATACGAAAAAATGTTAGATTATAATTATCTCTCATTGTTTAATATATAGGAGTTCAAAGGCGGTAGTAGGTATGTATGTAAAAGATAAAAAAGATAAAAGATAAAAGAAATTTATTCAGTAAGTAGGCCGCTCGGACACTTTTACACGTCAAGAATCTACCAGCGCTTCCCAAGAGACCACACTGCTGAGAAGAAATATGTACATATGTAAACTCTTTATTGCACAGAAACAATTACAAAACACTTTGCATCACTATAGATAATGTAAATAGGCGAACTTATACCATATGGGATCTGTTCCAGTTGACCTTGGAGTATAATAAGCAAGGACAATGCAAGAGCATAGGCAAATTTACAAAATTAAAGAGAAAAAAAAAGAAAAAAGTACCTACATACATCCGAAAACAGACACTAAAAAGTAATAATATTAGCTTTAATAAAATACATACATAGGTAATAAAATATACTAATATATACCACCACCAACGTAAACAGCAATTAAAACCTAAAACAAAGCAAAGGAACAACACTTACGACTCATCTAGTTCATTTAACCACAGCTTCTTTAACCTTTCCTTTAGTAATAAACATTTCTGTACCATGTATTTAATTTTTTTATAAAATGTCACTATGTACTTATGTACCTTTTAAGCGATTTCTTCTAGCTAACCTGCCTTATATTTTTAGGTAAAGAATAGAAACAGATCACCATCTTCAGCCGATCTTGAATCTAGTTTTCTACGGACACTTTTTATTACCCAGTAGTGTTCACACTCGTGCATCTCTACAAATTCCATCATCGAAAGTTGAGCGGTTTGTGACAAGTTTTCTCCGGGTTCTATTCCCATCGGGTACGTAAATCCAGATTAGAAAATGCCGCTTTGCCTAGCTGAGAAACGTTAGAAAATATGGCTCCGGTGATCTATTGCTAAACATTGACGTTCACTATTAGAAGTGCCAAATAACTCAATATACATAAAATACTTGAAGCTAATGAATTTTGCGGAACCCGCTGGGTAGTAATAGGGTGCGACTCTATTTGAATTTTAATAGACATGAGCCGCAAATATGTCAATATGTTGGTATTTATTGTTTCCGCGTGGCTCGTAAGCTGTTGTTTATGCGCGCGCGCAGTGCTCCGACGCGTCAGACGCGGCGCTCGGCGCGCACTAGTTCCACGCATAAAATTGCCACTAATGCTAATATACCGACTTTGTTTAACATATCAATAAAACTGAGTGTCTGAGAGACTATTTACTGAAGCGGGAAATCTTAAGTTTATTGTCCATTTATTATTACGAGTAATGAACAGGTTGCGCGATTAATATTAAATTTGTAGGGTTATTAACGGTGTTCTTAAGCAGAGTGTTACAAGAACGTACTATTTATAGCTTCGTGTAACCTATAAAATATGTGTTGTTGCCATAAAATAACGTAAAACGTCTAAATTATTATTGTAAAACAGAAATCGGCTGGTAGCCATTTAACTTTCCTTGTTTTAAAAGTCGGAAAGTTTCCTTTGGTCTTGGGGGTTCAAATCTTTGGCACTGAGACTACAAACAATTAATTAAAAACTAAAATTTCTAGAAAAAAGAAACGAGTGAAACTAAACTATACTTAACTCAAAAAATAAAAATAAAATATAAACAGCGATTACGTGCGCTATGAGTTAGGGGTGTGCGGTGACGATGGTTTCAACAGTCTACATCTCAGAACTGATGTTAAATTCAGGTAAATATCAATGCAACGGGCCTTGGCTAGATCATTGTATTGCTTCTGCAAACGGTAGAGAGGCAAGGATTTTCCCAGCTTAGTCCTGGTACGATCAAGGTGCAGAACGTGAGACGACATGTCCGTGTATTGAGTTTCGGGACTGCAAAATTTAGACAACGCAGCAAAGACGACATTTCCATTAATAATTTTATGTAGGAGTGCCATATCAAGATAAATGCGTCTCTGCTCCAGCTATCAAGCCCAAAGAGATTGAGTCTTACACTGTAATCAGCTCTTTTTGAAATACGTTTGCCGACGACCTTGAACACAAGAAATCTAGTAAAAGATCGTTATACCCTCTCCATGCGATCAATATGCACCTGATACATTGGGTTTTAAATCTGACAACAATATTCAAGTCATGAGCGAACAAGTGAAATAAAACGAGTTTTAAAATTATGCGTACGTTTGAAATGACGGCCTATTCTTTTAATAAAGGCTAGCATTCTATTGTTTTCACTTATTACAGAATCTATGTGGCTTCTAAAGTTAAGTTCAGAATCTAAATGTACTCCTAGATAATTGACGGAGTCAACTTCCTGAAGAACAACACCATCCAGTTTTTAATTAGTTCTTAAGGGCAGACGTTTTCTTGTAAATCTTATACAAAGGCATTTACAAGCGTTAAGAGTCATGTTATTCACTAGGCACCAACTTTTAACATTATTTAGGTCAACCACCAAGTTTATGACTTTGTAAATTTTAAGATGATCCGCGTACATACTACATTTACATAGTTTGACAGAGTTTAGTAAGTCGTTTATAAACAAAACGAAAAGCAGTGGCCCAAGATGGGACCCCTGGGGAACGCCAGAAGTAGCTACATAGGACTCAAAAAACTAATCATCCCTAACAACCATAGACGTCGGTTTAAAGGTATGATCTTAACCAAAACCAGACCTCACCAGTGATTTCAAAGTTATCATATAGCTTTTGTAGTAAGATATTGTGGTCCACTTTGTCAAATGCACTACTATATGACTGTAACCATGGAAATAAACATTCCAAAACCGATTAAAGTATTACTTTACTTGGTCGCAAAAATATCAAGCATTGGATACAGAAGGAGAAGTTTCGATGTTACACGTAGAAGTCGGAGTAGCTTGGAACGTAGACGAGGCGTCCTAAGATTGATATCCCTAGCAGAGTTATTATCTTTACTATCTTAAAGTGATCATAAACAAAGCCCTACAGAGCTCCTCTGCAAATTTACACTGGTTGAATGGTTAGTGCGTAGATCATACATGCCAACACTAGCGAATTGAGTTTCATCATCAAATTTTATTTGTAAGGATTTTGTGCCTACATACATACATTAAATCGCGCCTATTTCTCAGAAGGGTAGGCAGAGACCACTTATATTTACCTGATACGATCCAGACCAATTTCTTTCGCTTCTTCTACATTCATACATCGAGTCATGCATGCACGTCGGTTTCGGGTAATTAAGATTCGGCCGTTTCCCAGTATTACTTGTGCCTATCATTGTATAAATCCATGAATTAAACTTGTTTAACGACACTTACGAGCGAAACTACTCTTACTACAGTATACTAGTCAAGGTACATAACGCTAAGTTAGTTAGGAGTTGATAGAAAATAGAAACGTTAAACGCCTTTTCATCTTGGCTAGAACTACAGCTGACTTCGACGCACAGAGTGTTACAATCGTCATAATTTTCTCCGCATAGCTACAAGACGTTAAGTTACTGATATTAATATAACCTGTTCTTTTCTTCCGGTCATATCGCAAAGACTGGCACGCATAAGCAGCTCATTATACCTACATGTACTCGTATTCATTAGAATCTTATCATTTTAATATCGTTTGATATTTTGCCTTTAATTATTTGCCGACAGATCCCATTTGGCCAACAACATAAATAATCTGTTATTGCGTCTCTCTCGCTAGTATCAAAGAAACGGAGGTAGATAGAGATAAGACTGACGTTGTTTATCCTTATGTCATTGCCGCTATGTTCTTACTTAAGATAGCTTCAGGCATAATCAAACTTATTTAGTGTGATCACTGCACACTGTCGCCGACTGCTAGGCCATAAATCGAATCTGACCTCTCAGCTTTAGTATTTATAATGTTTAATCGGTTTGGAATATTGATATGAGACAATAAACTTGATGCTAATGAGCTTCGCGACACAGTGCGAAGTGTGCGGGATGGCGAGGCGCGGCTTGATTTGGTAGCTAATGGTTATTATTATAAGACTATAACGGGAATGTAAGTGTTGCGTGAAACCATGTTTTATGTTCATGTTTACCAACGTTTAAACAGAAGTTAATGGGCAATTAAAAGTATTGTTAAACGACGTTTAAATCGCGTAGATGTCAAAAAAACCATACCAAAGTTTCGGGCGATAACGTTTCTCACCCCGTAAATCAAGTCCGATTTCAACGGCTTTTGAATATTTTGAAGTGGTTATGAAAAACTAGGTTTGTACGTTTCTGTTTTCATATGTTTCTTACCAAGAAATACTCAAAATATTCAAAAATCGTAAATATTGGACTAGGGTAGAGAAACGTTACTATTTTATGCAAATTTTCATCTTTACATCTTTACATCCTCTTAAGAGTTAGACAAGACAAAAATGAGTTTGAAGGAATAACTCCTTTTATATAATTAAGCTGTTGCCTTTGCCTTCGTTCGCGTAGAAGACGTATATCGCTATCCCCTTGAAAATTGACCTATTTTTTGGGATTAAAAGTATTTGTTTTTGTTCCTGGATATTTCTTTTGATGTGTGTATAAGATAACTCACAATTCGAATGACAGGGCCGGATGCATCAAAAAGGTTTATAAGTAAATATTAGGTTTAAGTTTGAAAATAAAGTTAAATTCTGTGAACGAAATTGGAACTGTCAAAATTAATCAAGCTTAAATCAGGTTTAAGGTTTTGGTGCAACCGGCCTATCAATATTTATTAAAGCTGTGTGTGTGGTCTTCTAAATTTGTAAAGAAAATATACCTTAAATGCCTTGCTAATCTTGCTATACTTTAATGAAATATATTTTTTCGGTCAACACGCAGCAAAATAAACAAACAATACTCTATAGAGCTTTTAACATCACCTGTGACTGGCAGGTGCAGGGTCCTTAATTGACTTTGATCTAGGTAAAACAAAAACTCAGTTTAAGCGAGATACCATGTTTTGCCGCCAGTGATACCACATTTAGTTAGGGTTTCTTTACTGCATTCTGTATTTCAAAAGTTCTTTACGTGTTTTTGGTGACGAATCCTGTACCTGAGACCGGAGCGTTGCTCGGATTGAGAATGATTTGAACCGAAGACGACAACTTGGCACATCGAGTTTTCGCTCGGTAAACCCCTATATATATTGCATTTTTTTTTTTTTTTTTTTGTATGGCATAGGGAAGGCTGACGAGCACACAGGCCACCTGATGGTAAGTGGAAACTGTGACCCATAGACATTCGCATTCACAAGACTGCAAGCCTAAGACTGCAAATACGTTGCCAACCCTGAGGACTAAGATGGAATGCCTCTATGCTAGTCATTACACCGGCTGTCTTATCCCCAAACCGGAACACAACAATGCGAACACTGCTGTTTGGCGGTAGGTTAATGGATAAGATGGTGGTAGCGATCCGGACGGACCCCGCACAAGGTCCTACCACCCGCATTTTTTTTTATCGAAATCCTTAAAATTCATTTGCAAGAACGGGATGACAAATATACAAATGTGGCTCGTTTAACTGCATAAGATACGCCGCGTAATTAAGTGAAGATTAAATGAGTATGTACCCAGTTCCAAATTAAGCTCTAGGTTTGTCATAATCACACACCGGATTGACGGGGGCAAAAATGTACCAGTGCTAGCACTAGTGATTCATGAAATATCGACTAAGTTTATCCACATCGATAAAAAGCAATGTTTAATCATCATCATCATAAGTATGGGCCAAGTTTGAATACCGTTTAATTAGGTGCAAACCTCTTTTATTTATTTACTTATCGTAACTATAAACAACCGGTATCTGACATTGATTCTGGACTCGAGTCACTTTTGCCAGCCGTTGAAATTACATTGAATAACAATTCATTCAGTACAACAATATTCTTTAGCATTCCGAGGCCGACCAAATGAGAACCTTTTAGATTTTTAAGTCGGTTAAAAATGACTGGAAAGAAAATAGGTCGTGTATCTTCACTTCATGGAAAGCTGATAATTCAGATATAGAAGATAAACGTACGACTTACTTTTGCAAGAATAAGATCCATAAATGTCACGAAAATGTAAGATCAAAAAATTTGTCGATAAACTTAGTCGATATTTGATGATGATAGCATTGGTACATTTTTGCCCCCGTCAATCCGGTGTATGGTCATAATGCATATTAGATTACCACAAACATGTGTTAAAGATAAATAGATAGGTAAATAGGTACATAATTATGGCTCAGAATTATGGGACAAATATAAACCCGGGACCGCTGGCTTAGTAGGCAAGGACTCCACCAACTAGGCTAGTCTTTTAAATTTACTTCGTTTCACGACGGGTTCTTCCATATTTAACTACAAGTCTTGAACACTTTATAGCTTCCCATCAGAAAAGGAAGTTAAATGTAGTTTTTGCTAAGCTCTCGTTAAGTCGGAACGGATTTCTCAATTACCCTTATAAGGCCATTATGGATGAGATGCGAATAAGAGACGCAGGCGCACAGACCTGTCCATCTTCAATGAAAAA
Organism: Acleris sparsana; assembly: GCA_923062465.1. Classification (NCBI taxonomy): domain Eukaryota; kingdom Metazoa; phylum Arthropoda; class Insecta; order Lepidoptera; family Tortricidae; genus Acleris; species Acleris sparsana. The sequence continues at coordinate 13,802,970 of OV281297.1, forward strand.
CCATTTGATTTTCAATGACGGTTTTTTTTTGGAGGTATATTTTTTACTGTAGCAGAGGAATGAAAGAACGGTGTGTGTCGTACAGTCAGAGTCAGAAGTAGCTCAGTTTTAGTATCGTTGTCGCCGTTATTGATGCACTAAATTATAAATACGTTACTGCGATAAGGCGCTTTACATGTTCAAGACGTAAGTATTATCCTTGGAATATTTTTTATTTTTGGTTTCTTATAAATCTTTAATTATTCAGATTTTAAACACAGTCAAGGTGCTTTTCCACCGACGAAGCGAGGATAGGAGTTTATTGAAATGGGTATAGCAAATTTTTAAATTTGCTCAGGCGCAACTTGAGTGGGAATGGTCTGGAATGTGGATTGGCAAGAAGTGCGAAAATTGAAACATACATACGCTAACATGTCAAAAGTCATATGGTTCTACCGAGGAGAATAAATAAATAAATATCAAGGGACAGTGTCACACCAACTGACCTAGTCCCAAACTAAGCTCTAGGCTTGTACTATGGGTACTAGACAACGATATAAATACTTAGCTAGAGAACAATATACATAGAAAACATCCATGACTCTGGAACAAATATTCGTGCTCATAACACAAATATCTGCCCTTACCGGGATTTGAACCCAGGACCGTTAGCTTCGTAGGCAGGGTCACTACCAACTAGGCCAGCGGGTCGTGAAATATAGAGCTCCAGGTCGATAAGATGTCTTTGTCTATTCAAAGTGTCGACTTTAGAGACATTTTTACCAAACTGCCGAAGGGGGAGGGTAATGTTTGTGACCTTGTTTGTATGTATGGTTCTTTATTCCCTTGTAAAGCGCAATTCACACAGAGGGCGGGTCGTGTGCGGGAGCGGGCCAATTGCCGTTACATTGCTTGTAATACACGCATTCTCCGATAGGGCTTCTCACAGAGCGCACAACGTAACGACAATACGATATATACGATACGAATTGTGCTTAAAAGCTGATCGGATGGCCCATTTTGGACAAGCGTCGCGGGTTACAGTGGGTAGGTACTGCTTAGGAATCCGTACCCAAAGGGTAAAAATGGGAGCTAGAGAATTGAAATTTTCACAGATGATGTATTTCTGTTGCCTCTATAACAGCCAATACTAAAAACAGAATAAAATAAACACTTAAGTGAGGCTCCCATACAACAAATGTAATTTATTTGCCGTTTTTTGCTCGATAGTAACGGCAACATGTGAACGCTTGAAATATTTAGCATATCTATATTTAGTTGTCCAATGTTGTATACTCTTGCACTTAGCCGATTTATATTTTTAAATTTAAATATAACATTAACCAAAAATAAAATTTATGAACATTATATTGACGACATTATTCAAACAGCTTTTGGATTTTTAATGGCATGCTTTTTGTTTGAATCGTATATTTTTAAGTAAGGTAAGTCAAAAAAGTAAGACCACCTCTCTGGCCGACCGTACATGAAAGTGGGTAAATGCTGCAGTATTAAACAATTCCGCCACTTAAATCCTACTTCTATACTCGTAGTGAAACCTTATTAATTTGTAGAAAAGCCAGTTGAGAAATGATAGTAAATAAATAACTGTAAAGTACATACTAACGATGCGTCAGCCGGAAATAGACAGCCGCGGCAGATATTCGCCATAGGCACAATAACAAGAAAACCCCGCAGGATTCGAATGCTGACCTGCGGTAGTGTTAACAACAAAACTGTTTACAATAAAAACTATCAGTATATTAATGTTACTAGATAAATAATAAATAATATCAACCTGACCTAGTCCCAAACTAAGCTCTAGGTTTGTACTACGGGTACTAGACAAAATTTAAGACTCAGAAACAAGTACTCGTGATCATCACACAAATACTTGCTCATACCAAGAATCGAACCCCCTACCAACTACCTACTTAGGTTATCGCGACGTCATGGTATAAGTAATTGTTTTATGATTGAAAAAAATACTTCCTGGCTGGAGTTTCTTGCGGCGCTTCTCCGCAACGATGATCTTGTCCGAAGCGCCGGTAGATTCACTCATAACACCGATGTGTGAAAGAGCACTCATGTGGCCAATTTACTCAATAAACATTTTGAATGTTTGAACAATTTCAAATTCGGCAACAGCGACGCTTCACGAACTCTCAAATGCTGCAGAGCCTGATGTGAAGTGATGCCCAAGGGGCTATTGTTTGATTTGTTAAACTAACTAATTGTTAAAAACCTTAACTAATGGTTAAGTCTCAAAGAAATGTGTCAAATTTTCGATTCCTTTTTCAAATTTTAACAGTTCTTTGAGTTACCTACTGATCAAACAACGGGCCCGAGTCAGTTGTCAAAAGTTGTCTTTAATAATTCAACTTCGGTTGGTAACGCTTCTTACCCCCTAAATCGAGTCCGATTTCAACGATTTTTGAATATGTTGTAGTTATTACGTAAAACCATAGGTACGTTTTCATTTTTTTTCTTTTCCAAGAAAGATTTTTGTAGCATACGAGTAGAGATCTCGTTACATTACGTACAACATATTCAGATGCTAGTAGGTACCTAATTCCTTTCATAGATACAAAGTTATATTATTCCCAATTGACATAGGCTACATTCAATCCAATATTTCCACAAAGCGTGAAAACTCATGTGGCAGAAGCTAGTTAATATACATGAAATAAGATCCATCCATTAAAGCAGTTTGAGTCTGACATGGCATGTTTCGTGACGGAATCCTTCGCTCTGGCACACCACAACCGCCATTTTGTTGGTCTGGTATGTTAGTGACCGGTGCATTAGAATAGAAGTCATTGTTTATTAATCTCGAGGGTCGCCGGTTGCGACGCAAAACGCACAAGAAGTATACTAACTAACACATTAATATTGCTTTTTTTAATGATTTTTAACGAGTTTAGTACTGGTGAAAGGGTAACCTTGTGTAAACTTTACCACAGTAAGCCTAGTTAAGATGCATTCTAAAAAGGATTTCTCTATTGAAAATGAATAGGACATCGACGACGTAAGCTGCCGAACGGTCGCGTCGAGCGCTATGTCAACTCCATTACAATTTGTCAGTTTTCGAATATTGTTTTCGTTAGCGTTATCTATTTTGTCTAGCGCCAAAAATATATGAGAATAAGTATATATATTTCTTAGGATATAACACTTGACAAGTTCATATTATCAAGTCGTTCGCGCGCACCGAGGGTTCTTTGTTTTTTAAATTTACCTACTCTAGTTAATATAGGTAGGTCCTTAGTCTTTAGTTCCTTGACAATTGGCTTAAAAAAAGTTAAACCTGTTTTATAATGTGCGCAAATTTGTTTTTTTTTTATTCATTTGGATTGAGAAAAATTTAAAACTATTCTAAATTTCAAATATAAGAGCGTTAGTAGTTGCTAAGATATGCCGCTATGTCAGACGGACAGGCAGATAGATGGACGCCATTGTTCTATTATTACATCTTTTTGCCTTTTTGGTATATAACCCTAACCCAAATATTTAGATGGACTTAATATCCTCCATTTATCATTTGCAATGACTTTTTCATTTCCTAGTTACGGTTGTCTTTTGTACTAATAAAGTATCAAAAACATAGAAACGTACCTACATGGATAAATCTAACAATTTAATGTAAATTCTGGTGTTTTTTAAATTAAAAATATATTCTAAGTGTAACATTTGCCAGTTGACAGCAAATATATTGACGATAACTACCCAATCATTAAAGCATTGAATTGCACCAACAGGCAAAAAAGCTGTTCTATTGCATTTATTCCGGGACCAGTTCTAGTTATTTCCGTATTCACCCCCATTTGATGACCTTTACGTCAATAACGATACTAAACACATTATTGTGTCAAGATACTGCGGCGCTTCTGACATAGCACACCTTTTGACATCACAATAGAATAACGAGCAAATAATCACAATAGATAACACTGTTATAGCTAAAATGGAACCGTTTTTATGCATTCAAGTGTAAGATTATACTTTGTCACATATGCTTCACATTGTCTTTTATGTTTTTAGTTAAATAATACACTTCCCTCTTTGAACAAAAACAGCTCCGAAGCCTTTTCATGAGGCGTCACAACAGATCCCAACAACTTCTTAGAATAGCTTGTGTGACAGAGCGTACCAGTGGCACCAGCTAATGCGCCTCATCCATCACCGTGGTTCCTCGCTAGGGGTAATTAGTCCAGCCCAGGGCCCACTCGTCGGCCTGTAAGTGCTCGGGACAGCTTCCTTACTGCCTCCGATTAAAAACCGATTACCGCCGGCAATACCATTTGTTGTTAGATACAAACTTCCCGCCCGCAGCCTGTAAAGTGCGGATTGAACTAGCAATCAAAATTCCAGAAGTTGACTGCTGAATTACTCTAACTTCTGTGCTAGAAAGATGACCAATTTTGCCGAGATTTCTACTTAAAAAGTTAGAGGAAGTAAGCGGTGATCTGCCATTTTTATTAAGTCTAGTGATGTTTTAACGTCAACTCCTCTCTACCGCGCAGCTTTGCGAAGATTTTCCAAGCAAAAACTTAGATTAGCCCTATTAAGCGAGTTTCTTCCGTAATTGCTGCGAGCGACAAACGGCGGCGTGTCGTCACGTCCGGAAATCGGAGCGAATCGGTTTTTTTTGCGGAAATTCTGCACCGGTTACAGATTCCGCGCACATCCTTTTTGCTCTCAGGCGCGGGATAATTAGCGACGTGTGAGATATTAGCGTGAGGCTCGACACGTCCAGGGCTTGGATTACGGTCGCCTTAATCGCGGTGGAGAGACGTGGATAAAGCATCCGTCACTTTCGCACTTACACAATGGTCAGAAAGTGACAGATGCCCACGTCTACCCACGATTATCTTCATGGATAAACGAAACCGTAATAGACCCGCAGAGAGGGTATTCCCTAAGGCTGCAAAGGTGAGTTCACTCAATTGAATCAGCCTAACTTGAACTCTACGAGCTCTAGGATTGGTACGTGATTCGTATTTACTAAGTTGGTATTGCTAGACATTGCCACGCCTTCCTAAAGTGTGCAGTCAGGAGAGTTATTTTTATATCTAATTCGCTAGTTCAATGCTTACCTCGAAGCAACAGCGTTAAATACCTTTGTCATTCGAAGCTAATGGCGCAGGTCTGTCACGGTTATTCGTGGAACCAGCGAACGTATACGAAAATGCATAGGCACGTCCCCCAGGTCTAAACCAAAAAAATGGCCGGTCTGTTCGAGCCTGAAAATATTACCACAGTAACGTCGTTTCTCTTAAACAATCCGCCGACTAATCGCGGACTGCGTCAAAGTTCGTCCAAGTTAGAGACAGACACTTCTGAACAGGTAATGTTTATACATTGACGGGTCAACCAGTGTATATTTTCCAACGAGCTCGGCTGTGTTTTTTTTAAGAATATCACCGTATTCTAATATGATGACAAGCTAACGGAAATCGTTCGGAAAACTCGCCTTAAAAGTATTTGCATTTCCCTTTCAACTAAACAATAGACAAGCAGAGTGCTTTCTAATGCTAACAAAATAAAAGTGGGCTCCACAAACACGGCTCAGCGTTGTTGCGTGTCTGTTTGTACGTTTGTCCGCCTAATGAACACTTCCCATTACCAACTTAATAATACTCATTTCGGAAGACGCACACGTTTTTATCTTCGAGTTAGAGTTCAAAATGCGTTGCTTGTTATATTATACGCATTTTTAATGTGACTTGATATTTGCAGTGCTCGTTTGGTGTCTACCTGATCAAATAGAAAGGTTAAGGCGAGTGGGCGCGACCTTTACGAGTGATTTGAAGCCCTTTGAGACTGTGTTGTGGTGCAACCGGACCTTGACTCACTCGATACAGTGGAAGATTATCGGGCCGTGGATTCACTTAAATAATTGACAACAGAAACTTTAGTAAAAGGTGTTCTCAAAACCCGAACTGATTTAAAAAAAAAAAAATTTGAGAAAAAGGTATTGAGTTATTGTCAGCGTTTGCTATGCCCGCTCTGGACTGATGTCAGAATGACGTAATTTTCTTTGATTGTGAAGCGCCCTTAATGTAGCTTAGCTGTCAAGAAATTCGATACAAATAAATTAAATTTAGCTTCGGGCGAGAACGTTTCTCACCCCCTAATTTAAGTCCGATTTCGTTGATTTTTGAATATGTTAGGTTTAAGCGGACAGAAATGTTAGCATTTTGTATGGAATTTTTTAGCCTCTAGTGTTCTTAATATGTACTGACGGGACAGCTTAAGCTCGCTGATTTCAACGTCCTTCCAAAAGCAATAATAACTGCCTATCAGCCGTAGGTATTTGCTAATCGTAAAAGGGAGAGATGAACCTGTAACGTGTTATTATAACTTCAGCTGAATACTTTAGTACCTTTTCACTTTAAGGTAGATAGATTAGTGCAGGCGTTCAAACATGATGTTAAAGTGACAAAGTACTAAAGTGGGCAGCTACTTATAAGTCCGACCGTAGCGTAGGATGCTAAAAAAAGATTACGGCAATTAAACGGCTGGCAAGCCACTGCCTAATCATTGGTTGTCAACTGGGAGAAATACCGTTGTTATTGGATTTCTCGATGTTATTGCCGAGTTTCTCTGGTTTCGAAAACTTATAATTGAGCGGATGCCCTATTATATTGTTATGCAGCCGGGCTATAAAAGCTACATTGCCGTTCGTAAAGGTTGTTGGAAACTAGATAAAATAAAGAATTACTAACCACTATGCATCTGACGACTCGTTAGCCTAGTTGTTTTTAGTGAGCCTACGAATCTAGCGGTCCCGGTTCAAATCCCGGTATGGGCAGATATTTGAGTAATGACCTCGACTGTATGTCCCCGAGTCTTGGATGTTTTATATGTATATATAAGTTTATTGTTGTCTATCCTTAATAAAATCCTTTAAGACTAGGTTAATATGAGTGACACTGTTGTTATTTTTTGTCTTTATCATTCCATCTTATCCTGGATCCTACCAAGCAGCACTGTTGACACCGTGTTCCAGTGTGGGGGGAAAGACAACTGGATAAATCAGCTCTTCAATTTTGGAATACTCTGCAACATTCACAATGCTAGTAGGTGCAGTGAAAGTCATAAATATATATGTATACGTCCTCAATGCGTCAGCCGATATTAAAGCTCTATGTTTACATATTTGGCGCGATGGCTATACAGCCATCGCGCCAAAGCCTATTATCTATACGATAATAAGTGCTTTTGACTGTACTTTTTTTTTTTTTATGGCATAGAGAAGGCAACCGAGCACACAGGCCACCTGATGGTAAGTGGAAACTGTGACCCATAGACATTAGCATAAGACTGCAAATGCGTTGCCAACCCTGAGGACTAAGATGGAATGCCTCTATGCTAGTCATTACACCGGCTGTCTTATCCCCAAACCGGAACACAACAATGCGAACACTGCTGTTTGGCGGTAGGTTAATGGATAAGATGGTGGTAGCGATCCGGACGGACCCTGCACAGGGTCCTACCACCCGCAAAACACACTTACTGTACTTATACAAGAACAAGGTTAAATCAATGTATCGGTAAGTATTCATACATGTTTGGGCTGAGAATTTCAACACGTGTACATACATGTCATACATGCCATTTAGTCTTCGTATTCATATTTTGACATTCATCAAACTGAGCCTGTCAAAGTTATTTAGCTCAGTGCCTCCTCCGATACTTACACATAATAGGGTGTACTTATGTTAGTGTTACAAGGTATTATTTAACTTCCCAGGGTTTTTTGTCAGTATGTTTACTACAAGTTATTTTATTCAATTTAGAATCTGGTGGAATCGGTTAAATTTGGAACCCTACTAATAACATAATGCGAATTTTTATCTGTTAAGTACTTTGTTACTCCTTCACGCTGCAATGGCTGGACCACGGCTGGACGGATTTGGATGAAATTTGAACTGAAGATGACTTATACCCTGAAAGAAGAATGTTTATTAACAATACCCTCCAACTTATAGTATTAGCGCTGATTTTCAGCTGTACCAATCAGTTTACGCGGACAGCAGTCCCTTGTCTAACACATACAAGATTAACACAATAGCTTCTTAACAGAAACCAGTATAATTATATAAATTGTAAGCTCTATTATAATGCAATAGTCTAATAAGGGCTGATCTGAAGATGTAGTTAGTCGGGAGGTTGTAGATGAAGTCTGAATCTTCTATATCGGTTCTTCTACACCGATTTTGCACTCTTTAGGATGTACTCTAACAAAAGTATGCTTTAAAAACTCGTTTATATGTTTTTATACAAGTCAAAACCCATACATCTCTAAAACCATGTTTTGGCATTTTCGTTTAAGTCACAAGTGACACTCACAACGCTCAGCCATCTCGAACATCTATAGCATAGACGTATAGATTCTGTACATTACATACTCGTACATACATACAGGACAGAGTCGGCAAAATTACTTCTCTTAAAATTACCTATATTACTGTGATCAAAAAGTATTGCAGTCCTGTGATTTTAGAAATGAGAAAAGGCCATAAATTGTGCATGCAGGTACTTGTGCACGCAAGTTAGACAAGGAGAAAGTGATTAGGCTAAGTAAAATTATTGATCTTAAGCACGATGCTCGTCTCAAGACACGTCGCCATAGAAGCTGTACTTTCTCGGGATTGCAATACCGGGAATCGGGATACCGGGATCCCGCATGCTGTATGCGCGCCTTTATTTTTTTCGCGTTTTGTCCCGGTATTGCTTTCCCTAGTCCTTTCCAACGGATCTTGAGACATGAATCTAACCTAAGATCCGTTCATACGGCCCCTAGTCTACAGAGAGCCCTCAGCAGGCTACAGTTTATGGTGCGTGCCTAAGCCTTGGACGATAATCGGAATATCTGTGTAATTCCTACCGCCTACATACCACCATACCGCGGCCCTCGCTGGTAACTGCCAGGTAATTGCCTGGTTGACGGAGGTCTGACGCCACTCGCTTTTAGCCAACATTCCCGCCTGATAATTGCGGAGTCAGGTAATCTTTTTGTTCAATTAGTACCTTGTTGCCGTTTTAGCAATTATGCAGACATTGTTTCGATGTCTAGGTGGAGAGCAAACCGTACTATAATACGAGTATGCAGTATTGTATTATATTTTGCCTCTGTGTACTAAATATATAGTACGCAAAAATACTATAGGTCAATGGTGAACTGATTTTAAGTAGTTGAAGTGGATAAATAGGTAGGTAGTAAATATTGTGCATTATATTTAATGAATAAATTTACACACTTTAAAAAAGTTTTATTTTAAAGTACTACATTTTCTTTCTGTGTACTATATTTTTTATACCTTGGGCTGGAAAATACAATTTCAAAATAGCCTAAGACACTCTCGTGGTTAAGACGAATCTAACCATGTACTTAAGTATTTAATTTACAAAAATCGATTTAGCCGTTTAGTTACGAAAAATTGAGTCGGACATATATACAGGTCAAACACATAACCCTCGTTTTGGGCTTGGCCGCGGTCCTGTAAAAAATGATACGTTCGTGGAAAGGTGTTTCGATAAAAAATAATAGGTATTAACGTGTTTATCGGCGTATGCGATTTTGTCGTTGGAATCTTTCAAAGACTTATATTTAAACATATGCAGATTTCGTTAGGCAGATGGACAGCTTAACCTTGAGGACCAATATATAAAGCATCTATGGTTGTCATTGCACCGGCTGGTGGCTGCCTTACTCTACACCGCACGGATGAACACAAGCATTTTTTCCAAAACTGAACGTTTCTCGACAATCCTATGGTAAGAAAAACACTAATAACACAAGGCCTGTTTTACTGCGTAAAATCATCATGTTTGATGGTTTGGTCGACTAGTAGAGAATGCCACTCGGCATTCGGTCCGCCATTTGTACTTATTTCTGTGCAATAAAGATTAAATAAATAAAAAACCATCATCATCATCCTCAGCTGCAAGACGTCCACTGCTGGACAAAGGTCATCCAGCTAAAAAAACCATTTGCCTTTATTATGTTATCGTGTTGTCAGCGTTACGGTAGTACTCTTATTAACTAGATGACAGTGTAATGGCGGCTAAGTTAAAAAAGATACGATAACATCTCAAATACAATGATTTTACCGATTAGAAAAGAGGCCTAGTACAGTCCAGTTCATAAATATGTATACGCTTTATTACCTGGCAGTTTAAACATGACATTAAATAGACAAGGTACTAATGTGTAGACATATTTATGAACTCGACTGTACCCAAATTTGCCGATAGTGTAATGTCCGTCTGTGCAATATTTCCAAATGAAAGGTGGACCGCAAAGTAAATGTGAAATCGTTCTCCCGCTACTCGAACCATTCGAACCATTGTAAATGGAGATTTCCCTTACCACAACATAACACAAACCAGTAAAATCTTAGCAAACAAACGAAATGGCCGCAAAGTGGCGTGGCATAGACCAAAAAAAACAAGTCGCGGTTTTTACATTCTAATTCGAAAGAATAAGTTAAGAGACCCATTTTGTTAATTTTTTATTTGACCCAATAGTTTTGTTTTAATATCCTTATTTATTTAGCAGATATTATATGGATGATATTAATATTTTAAAATTGGAATGAAACTTTCTAGTAAATACAAACAATTAAATGATATAGGTATAATGATAAAAAAGTGATTGTAATAGTGCATTAAAAAATACTATTTCAAGCGGTTTTCGCCTAACCCTAAAGATACACCTAGGAAGGCTTCAAGCCGAAAACGAAAGTCAAACAAAGGTTAAATATACTTTTGTCGAAATATCCGAAATAGAAAAAATATCACAAAAAATGAATAATGCAGAACAGCTTTAAAACCCTATTCCTCGAAATGGTTTTCGAATTAGAGTACCTAATTGTAAAAATTTGAACTATCCCAATTCTCAATGTACCTAGAAAAATAAATCTTTGATTCCCCGACTAACATAACTTGACCTCTTAATACCTACATACGTAATAACGTTATTAACACCCCGTAATCGGATGGATCTCGCCCGTGATCGTATCACAGAATCTCACTAATGTTATATTACGACATAATATAATACGACATTTTGTCGGATCCGACACCCAATGAGTGGAAACTGGAAACCCGCTGTCACGCCGCGACGGCTAGACGGATGTGGAAGAAATATGGAACGAAGATAGCTTATACCCTGGAATAACACACTTTCATTTCGGAAAAATTTAAAGCCCTGATCGTATACTGATAATCGAAATCCCCGGCAACCCTATGGTGCCATGACTGTTCGCATGACTAATTCTACGCGGACGAAGTCGCATTCAGAAGCTGCACAGTACATAGATATTCTTAACAAAACAGCATAGGAAGGTCTCACATGCCTTGTTGGTTACTTTTCTATTCAAAATAATATGTATCGCACAAAATCAAACCTATACAAAAGACACACCCAGAGCTTGTAGCTACTTACTAGAGTTATTTTTACGGCATGAAGAAGGCAAGGCCACCCTGATGGTAAGTAGTAGTAGTATATGTGACCCATATACATACGCATGCTCAAGACTACAATGTTGAGAATGCCAATGCATTGGCAACCCTGAAGACTCAGATGGAATGCCACTATGCTGGTCATTTCACCGGTTGTCTTATCTCCACACCGAATACGGCAATGCGAACACTGCTTGGCGGTAAGTTAAAGGATAAGATGGTGGTAGCGATCTGGACGGAGTTTGCATAAGGTCCTACACTATGTGTGGAGTGCGTCAGGCCTAGTTGTATTTCTTGAGGTCAGCTCCACCGAGGTCGTTGGTACTTAAATCAGCATTATTCTTACGACCACGCGGGTCAAGAAAAGATTGTCAGGCGAGATTAGAGACGAAGTGAGCGAGGTTTCTAAGAGAATAACGACAGTAGTAGAAGGCGTGACGCGGGAATATGTGAGATGGGAGATAGGGCCGTCCGTTCGTCATTAGGCTTGGTAGATAGGAGAATATTTCAATGAATGCATTACCTTGCAGCCTTAATCGTGCATTATTCGCTAACGGGGTAATAAAAGTTTATCTTGATCTAAGGGCATTTGTCCACTGCCAGCCAAAAGCTAATCAACTAACCGGAAGAAAGAAAGAAAGAAAAAGCATTCATGTTGAAGGGAAATTAGGAGGACTAATTTGTTTTTTTTTTTGTTAAGTGATCCTTTTTTTAACACACTGTGATTCTTACTTAGTATTACCCCTATGAAACCCTGACCAACCACTGGACTGTGTCACAGTGACGTTTTGATGCCACTCATTGTGACACCGTTCTTTGGTGGGTCAGGGTTCCATTGGGCTGATAGTACATCCTGATCGGATGATGGGGATGTTAAACGAAAGAAAAACCACAAAAACATGCTACCAGAATATTCGCAACAAAATGTCCAGTTATTTTCGCTTGCAGTACGACCGTGGTCTAAGTGCAGAATGGCTGACAGTGTCGTCTCCCGTTACCGCAAAACTAAAGGAAGAACTTTTCTACGTCCAATGGTGACCAATTCCGCATACTTACCATTTGAACTGTGATCTAAACCTATTGCAGTGGGAATAGGAGAAGAATTCGGTTAAAAGGAGTGCTGCATGTCCCAGTTCCAGGACTTTAGTTGATATTCTCATCTGTTAGAAGAATAAAAGCTTTGATTCCAGATTCTGTGGTAAACATATAAGTGCAGTACGATTATCACTTTCTGGATAGTTTATTAAAATAAGAACTTATTTATCGACAGCCTTGGAGACCGCATTTCCTTCGTTTTATAAATTTTTACACAATTTGATTGCACGATCAACATTAGGTCTAAAATTATTAAAACGTCCTAAGTTCTTGCCTAAAATAAAAATAAAATGCTATTAAACTTTCAAGCAATTTGTCCAACCATTATAGATCGTTATTTCAACGTCCATTGCGTCGATACAAGTAATCTACGGGCCTCATCAGCGAGCAGACCGGGTGATGTACAGTTGATTACGTACGTGACTTCCTGGCTACTGAGAGGAAGCAGTCGTGAAGACATCCGTGATGTTTGTATTTTCTGGGCAATTCATTGTCATATATGGCTGTTTTTAATAGCATGGGGACTGTACACTGAGATATGTGACCAATTGACATATGCAATCTCAAGAATTTAATTCCATGACTAAAAATGCGTTGCCAACTCTGAGGACTCTGATCCTCTATGCTAGACATTTTACTGGTTGTCCTTACACTGGAGCGCAACAATGCAAACTGCTTTTAAACGGGAATCGAGAATTCAAGGTTTTATTAATCCAGAAATACACAGATCCATCTAATTTAAAATGAAGATTAGCTGGGCTACGGGTACTAGACTATTGATTCAAATCTTGTTGATAAGTACAATCAGCAAAATATAACGTCATAAATTAAATGCGGGTGGTAGGACCTTGTGCAGCGTCCGTCCGGATCGCTACCACCATCTTATCCATTAACCTACCGCCAAACAGCAGTGTTCGCATTGTTGTGTTCCGGTTTGGGGATAAGACAGCCGGTGTAATGACTAGCATAGAGGCATTCCATCTTAGTCCTCAGGGTTGGCAACGCATTTGCAGTCTTAGGCTTGCAGTCTTGTGAATGCGAATGTCTATGGGTCACAGTTTCGACTTACCATCAGGTGGCCTGTGTGCTCATTTGCCTTCTCTATGCCATAAAAAAACGAAAAAAAAAACGTAAGAATTGTATCACTATGACACATTTCTATGGTGAGTCAAAATTCCATATTCTGCCGATTTTACATACCTACTAGTATTTGTTTAAACTTATGAACTATATTAGGCAATGATTTGAGTTTTTAATCGGGGTAGTTACCTTAAACTACGCCAGGGTAGGTAGGTCACCACTAGATCATGGAAAACCTCAAATCATTGAAATTGTATAAAATAGGTGCATTAAATAAAACTCGAATCTTAACATTACCATAATATCATCCTAAATATAGTAATAATCTGTTATCGATCTAACGCGTAAATTTTAAAATTTTGCTTTTAAGTAAATATTAAATAGAGAAATCCTTGGGAAATGTAAATGCCTGGCAGTGAACGTCTATCGGCTGATATGATGAATGTGATGATGAAGTTAATATACAATTAAAATTATTGTTCTGCGGTAATGGGTGTACCACACTAGCTCCATATGGAAGGTGCATCCATCAAATGAAGCCTGTCACGCCCCTGGCTAGGTGAATACTCATCCATCACGCGAGTGATCCCTGAACTGTATATGTAAATCTATCTTCCCTAATTCCCTTTTCACTGCAAGAGCAATTTTGACGAAAGTATTTACCCAATTGTCCAGCTGCTGCCTAATGATAAGTTCGTAAGGTACTCGTTTGAACAGTATGTATGTATGGAGATCTATGTAAATCTCAGATCAATAAAAAATGTTTAGGGATAAAAAAAAAAATCATATCAAAATAATGTAAAGATATTTTTTTTCCCTACACATTTTTGATGTGTATAGAAGTAGGTCGCTTTCTACAATCGACGTTTCGTTAGATTCATCTTTTATATGTGGCGAGCGTCTGGCTGTTTGTCAATCCTCGTCATTTCTTTTGATTTCGTTGGTTGATAACGTTAGCGAAAATCGTTTTGTCTTGCCCCAGGTACTTTTGGAATGCATCGTAGACAACCAGTCAAGCATCAAATGAATGCTGTACCCATTTAAAGTGCGTGATTAACTATGTAACATAACCCAGTAGGTATACCCATTCCCGTTCAAGATCTGTAAAGGCGTGTTTTATGCGACATCCTCGACCCGCAACCTCTACAATGTTTATGGGTAAGAAGTTCTTTGAAATATGGACTTGTATGACTAGGCATAGAATTCGCTAATGGTAATGAGATTTATTGTTTCCAATTTGCATTATTTATTTGGCTGCAGTTAAAGGTTAAAGGTCTCCCGCGAAGAGCTTTATTCGCTTGTAATCGGTTAGCAACTTCAAATACTGAAGATTAATGTTCATTGGAGCAGAGTTATTGCTTGTGTTCTAGCTTAGCATTTAAGTTTTTATAATGTCTTTTGCAACGTTTAAATCCAGTCACTTAATGTATCATCCTGTTTCTATTCTGTCCTATCTCGATAACATTATTTAATTGACTATGTAATTTTTTTGACACATAAAGAATTGATACCCGAGAGATATTTAGCAAAAAATCACCCGACGTGTTACTATGCCATTTTATTAATACGTTAAACTGCTATTAATTTGGTTTTAAATTATATTGTAAGCACCTCACAGTTATTCATGTTTAACATATCGCAGCTAAGCGTAAAAATCTAAAGTTACAAACCGTATCCAACAGCCATCAGAGACTAACAATTAGAATTAACATTATAATGAATTTAAGCCATATTTTTATATGGACACGGCTACTAAAACGCATCGAGGGGCTTAATGTCAAGACGCACAATTTACGTTGCACCTGTGTTAGCTAACCACCAACTCCATGACGTGAAGCGTCAGTGCATACCCGGGGACAAGTGTCGAGGAAAAGCAGGATTTTGTAATACATTGCACCATCAACAAACACAATTGTTGTTTGTAGCTTTATTATATCATCGATGTACTACAAACAGGGTTCGTTTTATCGCTGTGTAAGGCTAGTTTTGCCGACGGCGACGGCGTGAAGAAGCGGTCTTTAATGCGTGATCATCGGCCGTCATCAAGATAGATGGAGGTTTAAACTCGCATTACTGCATCGTAATTATATGAAATTGCGGATTGTTGTTGAGAGAAAGAGTAAGTTTTTGCTGGTTTTGTAGCGATGAGGTCCATGGCACTGCATGTTGGAGGTCGTCTGCATTATCCTTTTCTGCTAGCTTTGTCTCTAGTCGCTACCAAAGTATAGGGGTTTGTCTCTATTATAGAATAAGGTGTGCGAGTGGGAGTCACCCCTGCGGGTTTGATGATATGTTCTATTATTAATGACAAAATAAGTTATGATGCTTGCAGCCTGCTATATATTTATTCCGAATGAAGAATTCACAGACTAGGTATTATTTAGTTATGTTATTGAATAGTTTATGATAACTTAAACGAATAAAACATGTTGTCAAACATAAGATCTAAGAATTGATCTTAAGTTTAGAAATCTTTCAAATGTAATACAATCCATATAGATTATTTGAAGTCCCAAAACTAGCTAAGGACCTCATTTCATGTCCTCACTCGCCTTGAGGTCAATCCGGTCTGTCTGTCAATCAGTCTGGGTAAAACACATTAATTAATTTGCAAAAGACAGTAACCTGCATGACTTGCACCCCAATAAAAACATCACCAATTCACCATTCAATTATTGTTCTTCCGTCGATTTCATCATCTAATGACTGATCATTAGGCGGCCCTTATACGGAATAATCGTTATTTAGATTCAGCAAATCCTTGGTCATTAGTACAGTGATCCGTTGAGCAAGGTACACAGCGCGGACGATAATTTATAGCAACAAGTCTGCATAATGTTGACCATAGAATACCTAGTTGCTCATTTCAATAATTATTAAATGTGGTTGCTACCTCATTATCGCAGTTAGCAGCGGAGGTATTTCAAAATATCGTCGTTGACTACGCTCCTGGTTTCGACTGACCATTATAGTTTGAACCCCAAACTTACAAGTTTTTTTTGTTTTGCTCTTAAAATATGTTTTTCTTTCTTTCTTTCTAGATCTGGCGCACTTCGGACTGTAGGCGTGACACTGCAAGTGCATCTGCTGCATCTTTGAGCGTGATTTGTATGGGCTGGGTTACGTGCGAATGAATACAAATTATGAGACATAAGGGAAGCACAGATTATCTGTGTTTGTTAAAAAGGGCACAATTAGTAGATACTTCTGCTAATATATTATTCTGTGATAAGGTCTACCCAAGTATTAAGAATGATCTGAGTTCTAACACGGCCAAGATCGTGACTAATGATTGGCAAACGTAGAGAACATTAGCACTGGAACTTGCTCGTTGCATCATTTCATAAATCGGAAAACGTATTGATGGATCAAGTAACTCTCGCCGTAAATTCGCCAACGAGCTCGCCGCCGAGTTATTTGAGTAAATAACACGGCTGCAAATTATATGGAATTCTGGCGTTGATCTGTGGCTGTAGGTTGATTTGCATTGATTATATTTTACGTAAATTTGTGTTTACTAAATTTTGGTGCGTGACAGGTATCTTAAATCACGGGTTTAGGTACTATTTTAGAATGGCAGTTACTTGATGGTTTAAGGCATGTAAAGGTAATTGCAGTGATTGGCTTAGGAGTGCTGTTTGTTGGGTTAATGATATAAAGGGTGTTGTGGTTGTGAAGCTGCAAAATGTACATTTTCATACGAAATGCCATTAAAATGCTGTACCTACCTACCTAAGTCAATTTTTTCGCCTTTCGAAAATGTTTACGTATTTATTTAGTAGGGTTTACTATGCTGTAAATTTTAAATTTATGTAAATCATAACATAAGATTGTTTAATGAAATGAAATTGAAAATAAATATACACTATATACCTACACTATATACCTACATTGAAGTGGCAGTGGGCGGGGCACATTGCTCGCAGGACTGATGGCCGATGGGGTCAGAAGGTTCTGGAGTGGCGTCCGCGGACCGGAAGACGAGCTGTAGGTAGGCCTCCAACAAGATGGAGTGACGACCTCGTCAGGATCGCGGGACCGCGGTGGATGCGAAAAGCACAAGACCGGTCTGAGTGGAAAGCCTTGGGGGAGGCCTATGTCCAGCAGTGGACGTCTTTCGGCTGACATGATGATGATGATGACCTACACTATACAATAATAATTAGAATAAATTAGAATAATTAAGAACAAATGATAAAATGGTCTTATTTTATTTTAAAAAGGTTCATAGGTCATAGCCAAGACGCAAACGCTGCTAAGGTTTCTTTTTTCCATCGACTCGAAATGTATGGAGTTGTCAGAAGCGGTCGACGCGATCTGTTATCAGCTTACGAGAATCGTGAATCGTGTCGTGTGGTGGTAGGACCTTGTGCAGGGTCCGTCCGGATCGCTACCACCATCTTATCCATGAACTCACCGCCAAGCAGCAGTGTTCGCATTGCTGTGTTCCGGTGTAGGGATAAGAAAACCTGTGAAATGACTAGCATAGAGGCATTCCATCTCAGTCCTCAGGGTTGGCAACGCATTTGAAGTCTTAGGATTGCAGTTTTGAGATTGTAGTCTTCAGATTTCAAATGTCTATGGGTCTCAGATCCCACTTACCATCAGGTGGCCTGAGTGTCCCCGTGCCTTCTTAATGCCATTAAAAAAAAACTTAGCACTAAGCATCTTGAGTCAGGTTTTAACGTTACCGTTTGCAGCAATCATTTTACAGAAAATGTAGACAACTGCGCTACCAGCGCTCTTCTTCTTCGGCCACGTGGCGAGTCGGGAGCCCAACCACCCAACAACCTGAAAAACCTACTGGTTGCCGCGCGCAGGGAACGAAGGAAGAGAAATTGCACCAAGTCGCTGGACTGATCTACTTGAAGACCTAAATTACTTCACCTAATCTGCACTTCGTCAGACTTAGCAAAGAGTCCCGACGAAAAGGGGCATGAGAAATGACCAGTTCAAGAAATCGTTCAATCGTTCAAGAAATGTCTCTTTATGTCATGTGCTGTCACTTTCTACCTTGGTGTATGAAAAAAGATAGATAGATAGATAGGTGTCCTAAAGGGACTTTAGTAATTCGTGTAATTTTTGGAAAATCCTGATTTTTTAAAGTAATAAAAAGGAAAGTCACTGCCATTTAAGAGTTCTCACCCAAGGACTATGTAAGTGAAGAGCGAAGCACAGACCGAAGTTACATTATTAATTTAAATAAAAATTGCTACATAGTGAGTTGCGCACAAACGAAGTCTTCATCCGTCCCGACACAGCCGCAGGCGCAACACTACTGAACTGCTCTAGGACAAAAAGACGCATCTCCTGCAGAACTCTTAGTATTTCCAACCTTATAAGTGACAGAAGAGCGTCAATTTTTCTTTATAGGTACATTTCAGATACGTTTATATGTCTAAGATAGAACAGAATGGTATTCGCTGCCACATATTATCTATCGATAGTAACAAATAAACTACACTCAAGGGCATTCAAAATGGGTCACACTACGTACAAATATACATACACCGCGACCCGTTTTTATTGCTTTGGAGTGTACAGTGCAATTACACGGAATGATTCGTCGAACTCACAACTGCAATGCACCGGCATGTAATAATTGGTTTATGTCTTAACTTATTATCTTCAATCTATATTTAGTAAATAGGCTACTTTGGCCCATTACGGACCCGCGGCCGCATTTCAACGAGTTGGAAAATTGTAGGCCATGTTTATGGGTTTGTTTGCTGTCATTGTATATGGATTATTATAGGTTGTTGGTCGTTACGTCATACTTACGTGCTTGTATTTGCTCTTATTGCAACTAGCCTTGAAGCAGTTTTATTAGAACCCAATTAAGAGAGTTTTGGTGAGGGCTGCGGTGAAAGTCCAAAGACAACTCACGATTACAGGGCATAGCTAAAGCTGAGAATTTACGACCGCTCCTACAAGCCGAATAGAGCAGCGCCGCGCCAAAATCACGGAAAGACGGAAAGCCAGCGCGTAACGCCAACGCGCAATACGAATGAAACTATCGTGAATGTCGAAATTCAACGTTGGAACACGCCACGCCTCCGTGCCAAGCCAAACGGCGTCGTGAATGCGTTCTCTGGCTGCCATCAGTCTGCTCCGTGATGTCGCGCCACACACGACCACCTAGAACGTAAATAAGAAGAAACTAAATGGCGTGGCGTGCCCGTGAATTTGGTAGTTGGAAATTCTCCATTTGTCGCTGAGCCAAACGGCGCTGCTGTCATCAGGCATCAGGGCTAAGCCACACAACCAGCCCCACGGTGTTGCCCACTAATGCCAATAGACCAATGTGAAGACTACTGCTTCGCGAAAGTTTACAAGATAGGATGGTGCTTGCGACCCGAACGGACCGTGCTTCTACTACATGATGTGATTTTAAAGTAAAAGCAATGCAATGCAAAGCTGTGGCAATTTCAAATGATAGCTAATGTAACACCAAGCAGCAGCTTAGTCCTCAGGGTTGGCAATGCATTTGTAGTCTTCGGCCCGTAATAATAAAGTAATCTCAACTCTAATGCTCGTCTCGAGATGCGTCAAAAATGAGAATAACTAGGTTTTCAAATTGGCAATTCAAACTATCATTTCAAATTGCCAATTACCTTAAAATCATAACCAAAACTACAAAACATATCCATCAATCACAACAAGGCCCTTCTAAACTAAACCCCCATAGCCTCAAATCGGAAACACATCGTAAAACAATTTAGCTGCTACCTAGAACGTCATTATCTCAGGCCATAAATCTTTCCCGAGTCAAATTGTTCTCATTTCACACCAAATAAGTTACGGGGAAGGCGCGCACGCCGCCGCAATTACGCATGGTAATGGAGATGCGCGTCCGCTTCTGCGCAGGTATTGCGGCGCGAGCTATCGACGTAGTATCCTGCTAAGTTATGAAGATTATTGACAGCCAAACGATTATTTAGCAAATTTTAATAAGGATATAAATATATAAAAGGCAAACCCGACTCACTGACTTATATATGACGAAACTACAGTACCTACCTAGAAACTTAAAAATTGGTACAGGCGTTCCTTTCATGATGTAAATGAGTACTATGAATGGATTTTCTGAAAATCGACCTCCAAGTGGGAGAAATAGGGAGTAGCGGGAATCTAACTCTACGCTTACGAAGTCGTAATATATCGTCGTTCATTTAGTCGTAGTCTTCTAGTCTTAATATATATAAAACAAACTGACTGAGTGACTGACATTTCAACGCACAGCCCAAACCGCTGGGTCTACAGATTTAAAATTTGTAACATAAGTTCCTTATGAGGTTTAGGGGTGTACTACGAAAGGATTATTCGAAAATCAAATATGTAAATAGAATACATCCAACTCTCCAACATCCAACTTCTTTCAACAGATATTAATGTAGTCACAGGTGATAATCAATTATTTTCAAGTGGCAACAACAACATAAGGCAGCATTTTTTTGGAGGACAATAATGGATCATGTGGAATATTCGCCAATTCAGAACAGGCGCTTAATTATTTTTACAATTATTTTTTTCAGTTATAATTACAGGACACAGTCACTAAGCAAAGTTATTATTAACCTGATTTACCTGGCAACCTGTGGCGAGGTTTGTAAGTACATTAACTTTCAGTAAGTTAGTGGTGTCCTTTCATGTCATTCTGAAAAGTACATATAATTCAGACCATTTCAGCACCAACCTTAATTTGTCTTTGCTAACAATAGTTGAGTGGCCTTAAGACATTTAGTCCGCCACTTGTCCATATACCTAATCTCCCAGCCTGATATTACTATTGAAAAAGTATGTAACTCCACTCGCAAAACCTACAATTGCGTAAAAAACACATTTTAATATTAACCTCGTAATTAGGTACGTGCTGGCAACCCCATATTAAAATGTAAGCGCGCAGGCTGGCAACAAATTGATAAGGCTCATGCATAAAGATGCGCCGGAGTGGACGGCGCTTTTGTCATGCGCGGCCTGCGCCCGAGGTGGTAAACGTTCGGATACGCGCCATCTTGATGCCGCCATGTTTTCAAGCGGAAGTGTCATTATCGAAATAATGAAAGCGGAAACGGAATGTGTAGCAGATAAGATTTGTTGTAATCTTCTTTCCTGCGCGAAGCGTGAAGTTTGGTCATTTTGACACCAAATTTAACTGATTACCATCACCATTTACATTAATACTGTCATTATACAGGGTGAGGTGACTTCGGTATCGTAATCCTAACTTCATTTTCTTAACTCAGTAAATAATTGATGTTCTATTAGTATAATTCTGTTAAAGCCACTATATTTTGTGTCTTTCCATTCCGCATTTTGATATTTTGAAATATTATTGTACTCTTGGCATTTTACGACTGTAGCATTTGACCTTTATTGTTTTTGCTTTTTTACTGATGATATTTTATTTCATTATTAATAATACTTTTGTACACATTGACATTATTTGTTTTTTTTTCTCTGACGATCTTATTGTGAATTCATTATAATTACGCGACGCGCCACATACTAAGGTAATTTCCAATATGAAATAAACTTGAGGCACACCGAAACACAACAAAGTGACCACTGCTGCTTGGCGATAAGACAATGGATAAGACGATGGTAATGATTCCAATGGACCCAGGATAGGCTCCTACCACCACTAAACAATAAACTCAATTTTTATTGAAATACTAGAGGCCTCTTTCACTCCCCCTATTTTAACTCCTTAGGGGATGAGTCACCAAAAACACCTTTTTAGTGCACCCCTAGGATATGTAAGAAATATTCGCTCCCCAGTCCCTATAGCTCCAGCGGTTTCGGCTGTGCTTTGATTGATGAGCTATATACTGTTTCTTCTTTTATAGATAGGTATAACTAGTTTTTGCCCGCGACTACGCGGGAACTATTCATTCTTCCGAGAAAAAAGTAGCCTATCTATCTTAGTGCCAAGTTTTATCCAGATCCGTTCAGCTGTTCTGGTGTGATTGAGTAATAAACAAACTTTGCATTTATAATATTAGTAAGATAGACGATTATGATTGAACTAAATCAAACGCTTTGGACAAAACCATCAGAGAAAACGCCGCAGCCCAACAAATCATGTTTTTATTGCGGTGCTTTCTCTTGGAATTTCATGAACCACTGCTAGAATATGTGCTTTCAAATAAAAAAATCGTATCCAAATCGGTTCACCCGTTTAAGAGCTACGTTACCACAGACAGACACACACACACATAGCGATTAAAAATATACCACCCCACATTATGCTTGGAGGGTTTAAAAATAAAAAATAATTCCTGCGCCAGCGTCTCCGAACGTCACTCTGCAGGTGCGCGCGCGCTGCCAACACAACGCGTTTTCAATACTACTGAATAACTTAACAGGACAAAACAACGCAATACAAACTCTAATATAGGATACATAAAGATCCATACTAAATTACAGTTCCGTTTGATATACAGGCTGATTATTTCCGACGTGTAATATTTAAAGGCGCAAGCCGTAAGACTACAGAAGCTAAATGCGTCAGGAATAACAAAATAGTACATTTTATACTAACCGCTAAACGCAACGTTCGGTGGCTTCCTGCCGTCATGCTGTGGTTAATGACAAACATACATAATCAATTGGTTAATGAATCGCAAGTGTTGGTAAAGATCAGTGTGATTAGTATGCCTAGGATCCCGGTGGTAAGAAAGGTAGCTAAGTCACGCAGAGCATAATGATAGTTTTAAAAGGAACTGTTCAGGAAACCCACTTGAATTAGTTTAAATTATCTACGGTATGCAATTAACCGCATCTTACTTTGTTGTGAAGTACAGTCGCGGATGAAACCTTTTTACCTTAAGTATAGGTAACTAATATTGACTAAAGACCCATTTCAATATAATCATGTAACTCTAGTACGATTTTAGGACCGAATCCTACTAACCTATTAATATTATAAATTTGAAAGTTTGTAGTTTTGTATGTTTGGGTTTCGAACACGTTGAAGCTGCTTAACGGATTTCGATATAAAATGGCAAACACAATTCGATAGTTCTCGGGCAACGACGTCAACACCGACGAGTCGCGGGCCAAAGCATGTCGCCGTCTATGTACGTTTGCAAGACCGGAGGCGTTATATACATATATACCAATGCGTTCCCGGGCTCGAAGAAAACTAATGACCCAGTTATTAATTAAATAACCCATATTGTAACTGTAGCGTATTGGTATTGGAAAAACTTCAGCTGGAAGTTCATTCTTTTTCGATGCAAAAGTTATTCGATTAAGCAATAATTCCTAATAAAAACCTTCTTGATACACTTATGTACTTAACATAAAGCCTCAAACATAACAAATCACCCGCCGATACTATAAACTATCGCTTTTCCGGTTCTAACAGAAAACATACGTCATTAAACTCGCGTTACCGCAACTTACCGATTCGCCACGGCAGGTGGGAATTAATTCTAACAATAAATAAGCTTGGAAATTATCGGTTTGGGACGTGCGATATTGTGCAGTTAGATATAATTGTACCTACGCTAACGCTTTTCTTGGGAGAACGATGGATTCTCGGAAACGCAGCCGGTGCCTTGAAACTATGGTATGGCTGTAACTGTTACATAAATATTTATTATATACTTGTTGTTATTTATTGTATCGCTTAAGGCAAAATATTTATGTAATAAGTAAGAATATTTTATTTATTGTTAAGTCATGCAATTAGGCCCGGGTTGGGCCTGATTTCAAAGACTAGGTAAGTTTCTGTAAGATTGTACATTGATATTTCATTATTACTATTCAGTACCGTTACCACGAGTTATAATTGCCGTACACGCTAGCGAGTCAAATGCTCTGTCCCCAACAGTATTTTTATAGCGTGCGAGGGACAGAGCATTCGGCTAGCTAACGAATTACCGTACGGTAATTGGAAATCATGGTAAGGGTACTGGTTAAGAAACGAAGCACATTCTTTTCATAACAGGTTATGTTTATGTCGGATATAAAAGTATCAGTTTAAATAAGCTTTTATTTAATTCACGTTTGTGTTAATATGTTAATATAATATTGCTTGTTGCAATTAATAAGATAAGATAAGATTTTTGTTTGTAAAAAATCTGATACATACAGTCATGAACAGAGATTCCCAAACTAGGCACAGTCTTGGGCACCATATAATGTTAAAGGTGTTAAGTGCATGATAATTACTTTCTTTTGAATGACTAATATTATAATAGTGAATATACACCGTGTTTTTTTTGATTTACGATAACTTCGGCATATTACTAGGTATATCCATAGAAACTAATTGGTACATTAGATTTTGAAATATTGCAAAAAAATAATTTTTTTCAGTTTAGAACAAAATAATGAAATCTTTTATTTTTGGTCATTCTAAAAGGGCCTTTAGAGTTAACTAATAATCAGTGTCAAATACGTCTATGTTGGCGTGAGTGACATACACACACAAGTAAAGATAACACTTGACGGGTACAAGTCACTTTAGATTGACGCGTATACAAACCTAACAATTGGAAACTCTTTACTCATAAGTATTAAAAGAAAATTGTTGTTATCAATTAGAGCCTTTTACACTAGTTTAACGTGATTAACTGATTAAATTTAAAAATTAAATATCTTTAAAACCGTTAGACTTATCATTTGTCTGTCTTCGGGAAATTAACTTTGTTTGACCTAAAGAACGTTCCCTTAAAGTTATCATAAATCAAAAAAAACACGGTGTATAGTATGGTTTTCAATATTGCATGGCTAAAATAGGTAGAACATAAGCACATCCTGTAACACTAAGAACTGTCTGTACCTACTGTGTTCTTGCAATAAACGCCTGTCTTGTCTTGTCTTGTCTTGTCTAAAAGTAGGTACAAGTTATGACACTAACAGGGTTTTTTCTAGTCGGATATTCTGAAGTTAAGTATAAACTAGGGAAAATATTTCTATGAAGCGATTTCGGTGTGTAACATATTGACAAGAAACTTCTCAGATTGTGCATCTTTCCGATATAGAACATCCTCAATGCTCTCAAATGTGTCCAACTGTCCCTTAATGTTATCTGTAATTTCCTGGCATAATTTTTCATAAATGTGAAAACGCGAAAATTCCCACAAAAGTTTTGAAAAAAATGTGTGCCAAAATAGTTATGGTTTACTACCATTTACATGAAAGCAATTGTCAAACGTTAGGAAAATGGGAAACACGACGCCAATCAACATAAACCTCGTACGTCCCATACATGGGGCAGCTATAAAGCCCACACACATCGTCGCCATTATCCAAAGCGACGCAAGCGCATCGGCTGTAACCGCTCATAAGCCCTTTTAGTGTGTCGCGGCCGCAGGTCACAGAGCAACGAGGTTGCGTATGTAATTCGTGTTTGATAGTATCGTGATTTACTTACACAATTATATCAAAAAGGCTTCATAGTGATTGTGTTTTATGAATGAAGGTTAGGGCGCAGATTGGTGCTTGTTTTGTTTAATAATGGAACAAAATGTTGTTGGGAAAGTAACGGTTATTGTTTTAAGCGACGCATCAATCATTAACCGGCTAATTGGAGTTGTTCTGTCAGAGTGTAAAAACAACATTTACTTAAGGGCGTGCATTCTCAGCTTACCGGCTTTACCCGTTGAGTGATCGACCTCGCGAAAAAGCCGTTTTTAACAAAATAACACCTCAGCCAGATTGAGAGATGAAGAAGGTTTTTTAAAGCTTGCTTTTTGTCCAATTATTTATGGCATGGTTATGGCAAAGATGTTAAAGGATATCAAGCAAGGTCCCACAGACTGACCACGCGTCACAGCCTATCAGTTTCTCTTGGTTTCATTGATTTTGAAACTACAGGTAACTGTTTCTTCTGTGGTACCCTCAAGCCACGGTCTCATATACCTTACTCAGCGATTGTCCAATAATAGCTAGACATTCACTCTGTAATAACCGTGAAGGCGGCTATCAAAGCTATTAAGTGAGCATGAATGCGGGTCTCTGTGCAGCGCCATCTGTGGTTAATTCAAAATTCAAAATTCAAAATTATTTATTTCAGAAATTTCTTTCCATATTGAACACAACGGTAAGACACAAATATACATACATGACACAAAATAATAATAATAATTTACAGAAAATTAAATAAATATGTATCTAAAATAATAATTAAACAAGTTCTATTTAGCAGAAGGCCTGTGAAGTTTGCTCCAATGGTTCTGAAAGGAGCCATGAAACCTCTCTGCAATGGAACATAGCATGCTATTTGGGCTGCCCCGCAATCTGTGCAACAGGGATGCTACTCTTTTGCGTAGTATAGCAGTAAAACCATCTGTGTGAGCATCCGCAAACATCCCCGACGCACTGCAGAATCGAGGCAGCCCCAGCAACATCCTGAAACCATTGTTGTACTGGACTCTGAGGGCATTGATAGCCTTCTGCGTGAAGTTGACCCACAAGCTGCAGGTGTAGAACGACTGACAATAAGCTTTAAACAGCGTCACTTTTACGTTATTTGTACACCTTGCGAACCTGCGGGCCAACATGTTGCATCGGACTGCCAGCGCTCTCCGCTCCCGCTCTATGTCCTCGTCATCACTTAAGGACTCAGAAAGCCAGTGGCCTAAATACCTGAACTGTGACACTCTTTTTAGCGGAGTACCACACAACTTAACCTGCGGTACTGGTTCATAGGTTTTAGTACCCGCTTTAAAGAGCAGGAGTTCACTCTTAGTTGCATTATATTTCAGGCCATGTGCCTCCGCGTAAAATTCACACACACGAAGCAACTTAATAATAGCGTTGATTGATGGGCCCAGCAGCACCATATCGTCGGCGTAACTTATATTGTTGACCATGTTTCCGCCAATAGAACATCCGACTTTAGTGCTGCTGAGCTCACCAATCAATCGGTTCATATAAAGGTTAAAGAGGGTGGGTGAGCTCAAGCCTCCCTGTCTCACCCCGCACTCCAACCGGTACATGTCTGATAATGAGCCGACCCATCTAACATAGTTGCTCTGGTTATTATACCAGAACTTAAATATATTAATTAACTCAACAGGAACATCCGTCTCGCCGTGTAGCTTCTCCCACAACCTATCATATGCCACAAGGTCAAAGGCCTTCGACAAATCGAGGAAGCAGCCATAAACTGGAGTGTTCCTCACTGAGTAGTATTGGACGGTGTGCTTTAGACATAAAATCGCGGTTTCCGTAGATAGGCCCGTTCTGAAACCAAATTGCGCATCATGAAGTTTTACATGCGAATTTAGATTTTTAGTAAGCAAACCGTCCAAAACCTTTCCTATTATAGTTCCTAGTGAAATTGGCCTATAATTATTTAGACTAGAAACATCACCAGTCCTACTCTTTACGATTGGAACCACTATGGTTTTCATTAAGTCCAAAGGTAAGTAGGAGTGACCAATACAGAAAGAAAAGAACATGGCAAGTACTCTAGGCAAATGTACACCAGCATACTTCAGGTGTTCTATGCTAAGAAAGTCGTGTCCCGGGGACCTGCCGCGAGTCATACTCCTGATGACAGTCTCGACCTCCCTCGCCGCAAAGCTAATTGATTAATGATGTGTCCTAGCTCATTAAACAGCTAAGTACCTACGTGAAGACAACTTTACTTGCTATATAAATCAATTTATTGCCTATTAATGGTGCAATGCAAATTTCTTAAAATATTATCTTGCTGTGTGTCTTACATACCAACATATAATCTTAAGTGAATGTATAATCCCAAAAAACTTTGACACACAATGTTTCGGTATCAAGTTAATAACGACGACCGCTGAGTAAGGCAAACAGATTTAAATGAAAACTACAAAAGTCAAATACCACTTTCCATTACACTAATGCTCGAGAAAACTATAATAGTCATTATTGCAGAGACCGAGAAAAAGGCCGTTTGCTGGACGAGTATGAGTTAGCATGGCCGGGTCGCTGGTACATACAGACACATATGTTATAATTATAACACCCCTATTTTTTGTCGAGGGTTAATAAAGTTGTATTGTTGAACGAGTTAAGTCATACGAGTGTGTTGTAACCTACTTAATTGAGGATGTACACCCTATAATGTTGTTTGTACGCTCTGCCGGAATGACTTAAATTCAACGGATAATAAACTCGTTCGTCGAGTTGTAAAGCGAGTTGATAAAGAGAATCACCAATGAAAGACAAACCCGCTTTATCTAACGAGAATTTCCACAGTGACTCATCCCAATCACACAGTGACCTATTCCCAAACTATGGGTACTAGACAAGAATAATACGTAAAAAGGAGAAGTACATGCTAAAATATATACCTATATACATATAAAACATCTCTCTCAGGAACAAATACTCGCACTTATTAACCGCTGTGGTCACTATTAATCAGGCAAATGAGTCGTCAATGTACAGCATTCATTCGTTTTTGGATTATCTTCTAAAGGAGTTGTTAGCTGCTCACAAAGTCCAAACTGTCGCGTCCACTCTCCGTACAGCATACGATTAATTATTAATGTCGTAACATGACCCCTGACCGCATTGTCTTGGTCAATAAATCTTTAATATTGCTGTAATAAAATCTTTCTAATTCATTATACTTTGGTCTCTAAAACGGTGTTGGGAGTGGGTTCAGGAGAGAGTTACGAAAGTTGCCCTTTGTCGCCCTAAAGGTCGCTTCACACGATCATAACTTGGGGAGAACGCGCGCCAGCATGGGGTAACCTTAATGGCATTCAGTTAATGAGCCACAGCTCAGTATTTAATGTGATTTAAATTATTGAGTAATTATCGAGTGCCTGGTCAAGATGCATAACGCTAAAGTACCGATTTTCCCAAATATTTCATTCATGTCAATAGAAAACAGAAACGTTAGCAGCGTTTGAATGTTTCTAGAAAATACTAAACTACTTTAGGAATTCTACTTAAGGATTTATTGATTGATTAGCAAAGTTTGGACGCTTTAAACTCAAAGTTGCTATTTTAAACTATATGACACTGAGAAATATATAAACGCGATCCCTCGCACAGGGAGTAGCAAACCGCTAAACAATCAGAGAGGAGTTAAAATAGAGGTTGGACTCTTCTAGCCTGGCCATACAAATATTAAAAATTATTGACGCCGCACGCAGTGAGCTGATTTGCTAGATACGAGTAAAAAAAACAGGATTATTCGTTAGACAGTATACGTATTTAAACCGTTTATCTACCACGAAGAATTTTGTCAACTACACGTTCTATTTGTCGTGATCTATGGCTCCTAGTGCACTACCCGCAAGTTCACGCACGCGCCCGCCCCGCCCCTGGTCTGCTAAGGGCTTAAGTATTCTAGGCAAGAATATCGCGTTTCTCGGATTTATCAGCTATCATTGGCCCCGGGTCAGCGATAATGGCGTATTAGTGCGGTTGTTTACATAAACGCGGGATACTGATGCCGATCGTGCTGGATTATTGCTATTGTGCGCGTAATGGGTGTGTAATGAAGCCGTGAAACAATGTTGCATTATGTTGCGCGGGCAGGTAATGTTGGTTTTTTGCACTAGGGATTTTGATATGGTTTTTTGTCTCAGGTAATTGGGGTAAAATGGACAGTTTAATTTATGCCTAGCTGGGAAACGTGCTCGCAACTTACAGCATAGAGTTGCTATGGTACAGTCAACATCAAAAGTAGACACTCACTATTGTGGTACCTTGTCGCTTCACAGCTACGTAACTACACTAACATAATATTGTCAAATATGTTAATGCGATAAAGTACGAAAGTGAGCATTGATTAAGACTTAGTTAATTAGTCATCTATTCTATTTGGTCTTAAACAACGGGCCACGGGGGCCCTAGCCAAGGTCAAACTGTCATCCTATACATTTTGAGTGATAGAAAAGAAAAACGTTTGTAGTGATTGCATATTGGCTAACGCTTGGTTTGGGGTTCAGGGGCTCTATTCTACTCTGTAAAACCTAATTGCTTGCGAAATTTTATAATATTGTCAAAGTTATGATAGCTCTAATTTACTTGAGAGTAACGGAAGCCGATTTAAAGACAATAAAATATGATAACATGTCAGAAACAATTATTTTTTACTTAATAGAATAAAGCCCCATGTACAATACAATATACTGTTTTTTGTAACAAAAGACTCCTTATTTTGTTTGCCAATATTGTACCGGTACAATATTACTTTAGGTATGTTCCGTTATGTCGAATATAAGGACTATACTAGCAAGTACACAAATATGAAACTAT
Source organism: Acleris sparsana (assembly GCA_923062465.1). NCBI lineage: Eukaryota > Metazoa > Arthropoda > Insecta > Lepidoptera > Tortricidae > Acleris > Acleris sparsana. The sequence continues at coordinate 13,833,810 of OV281297.1, forward strand.
TCTTGCTGCCTTAGAATGGATTTGCACGTCAGGTTAAATTTAATGAGCTCTATTAAGGAAATGTGTACTGGTTGCAAAATATGGCGCGCATTCCTAACCATGCCTATACCTTCCGCACGGAAGGCTAATGCCAGAAACATGGGGCTAAATTATTGGCTAGACCAGTGCTACAGAATATATAATAGTACAAGTAGGTACAGAAGCCGCTCTTCCTGACAAGTTTAGGTAGCTTGAATGTGCCTACTCTGTGTTTCTCTTTCTACAGCCCATTTAAAAATCCCCCGCAGTGCTACACATCAATGCACAGTGGACTACAAAAGAGATGAATACACTTTGATCTTATTACAATGCATAACGGTGAAACAGTGGATACATTTCTTTGTAGTCACCTGTACAATCGGAAAAGGGACCTACTATAGAACCGTGTCAAAGTTCTTTTTTTGACAATTATCACGTTATGATTAATGTCGACTTTACTGTGACACCGAATACTCAAGACTATAATCTGGAGACTGCAATCCAATGACTGCAAATGGGTTGTCAACCTTGATGACTAAGGTGTAATGCATCTAAATGCTGGTAATTTCATCGCTTGTCTAAAGCCCACACTGCTGTTGGTGTTAGCCGGGCTGACCCTGCACGAGATCTTACCACCACACCAAACAAAAGGGACCCACGCGAGATTAAAATGTCTATACACAACCACGCAGGAGAACTTATACCTACTAGCCATAGCCGGTATATACTCCGTCGACGAAAACGTCGAAATCACGAGCGAATTGTTTGAATCAACGCCCAGTACCTTAAATGCATGCGTCGCTGCGTTGTCCGTTTTGCTTGTGGCTCCATAATTTGCGGTCCGCAGGCTCTTAACTAAATTTTGCTGTATGGTTTTGTATTGACACTTAGAAAAGACACATTTAAACTCGGAAGTGGCAAGCTTTAACTACGCACAATAGTTAAGAAAATACCATAACTCATGTGGTCAGGTCAGTATAATTACCTGAACACATAACTTTAGCAACAACATACTGCGTAAATGAAAAGTCGGTTACAAAATCCCGACAACTCAAAACAGGCCACCACGAGTAAATAACTTTTTAAAGGAACATTTAAGTACGTTAAGTAAGTTTCTTAGAAGATTGTGAAGCTAAAAAAACCATACAAAATACGATAACGTTTTTCTTCTCTAAAACTTAGTCCGATATTTAGGATTTTTGAATGTGTTGTAGAATTATGAAAAAGTAGGCCTGAACAAAACGGAAATATATTACCCTAGCTTTTAATAACAACTCCAACATATTCAAACATCGTGGAAATCAGATGATATGGGGTGAGAGAAGCCTGGAGTGGTATTGAGAGCTACGTGATTGAGCCGTCTCTTCACAATCCTTTTAGAGGAATTTTAGTTAGATTTGATGAAAATCCGTAACCGGTTTAGGAGTCAGGTACTAGTACTTCGTACGCGTTAGAATTAGATTCCCACTACTGTGTATTTCAACCCCTTAAAGGATAAATATCCAAAAATACCTACACAGTGCTGGCCTAGGATATCCAAGGAATACTCCTCCAAACTTTCAAGTCCCTAGGTCCAAACTGGGGTCACCATTATTTCTGTGATTTTCATCTCTGTAGCCCTAAGAATAGCTAAACTGAAGTGGCAGTGGGCGGGGCACATTGCTCGCAGGACTGATGGCCGATGGGGTTAGAAGGTTCTGGAGTGGCGTCCGCGGACCGGAAGAGCTGTAAGTACGCATCCAACAAGATGGAGTGACGACCTCGTCAGGATCGCGGGACCGCGGTGGATGCGAAAAGCACAAGACCGGTCTGAGTGGAAAATCCTTGGGGGAGGCCTATGTCCAGCAGTGGACATCTTTCGGCTGACATGATGATGATGATGAATAAATATTTTCACTTTAGATTTACTGTTTCTAAAATTTATTTACCGATCACTTATTTTCCTCGTCAGTATTTGCATATACAGCTTCTATTGTGTAAGGCTTGTGAAATCGCATTGCTGCCGCGCTGAAATTACTAGCATAGAGCCATAGAGGCATTCCATCTTAGTCCTTATCGTTGCCAACGCATTTGCGATCCTAAGATTGCAGTCTTAAGATTGTAGTCTAGGGAATGCAAATTTATATGGGTCTAATCCCACTTCAGGCGGTCCACACACATACGCCACATAAATAACGTGTAGGTTAATACGAGTACTAATGTGTAATTATGTGAGGTATACTCATAATTATTGGATCCATGGCTGGTTCGAATTTTACGACATTATCGACGGACTTATTGTACGATCGTAATATTTTGAGCATTTATGTTTAGCACTAGATAGTCGTGATAAAGTGTCTGGCTTGTAAAATTATTTATTTATATTTTAGCAATAAATCAGAATACATTTTATGTATCAATACAAGCACTGGAGATGGAGATTTAGTCTTTGCCCCTGACTCGGTCTGCGTAGGATGAGATAACGCTGCTCCTGCAAACGTTTACTCATAATAAATAAGTATTAAAAAAAAGGTTTTATTCATTTTAACGAACGCTTGAGCCAAAAAAATATAATTTATAAATTGGTTGTTGGTTTTTGGGACAGTTCCCCGTATGTCTATGACTTTGAGTTTATACAGCCTCAGTTAAAAAAAACAGTGTGTATATCTTTGTACCCGATACCCAGGCCCCAAGATACAGACTCAGCCTAGTTTGGGGTGGATATTTTCTTGTATGTGTTAAGTTAATCAATTAACTTATCTTATCTTTACCTGACCGCACACTAAATCCAACAGTGACAGTATGTTAAAAAGGAATTCATACAAAAGTTATTTTTTTTAACCGCAATAATGTCACTATTCAAAATTTAGTGTCAATAATTGTTGGATAATTGAAAGATATGAAAAAAAGCAAGAACATAACCTAAGACAAAAGCGAATGGTGAAATGTATCCGTGGGCTCAAGTGTAGTTGTAAAGGTGCGCTTACACGTCCGGACCAACCCAGACCGTTAGGGGCCGCTGTAATGGCCGACCTCTCTTTACGACCCACCGCTAGATGTCGCCGCTACGACCGTCATCGACATTGTGACATTTTGCGACAGTCCTTCCTTATCTTCACTAAATTCCCTAATACCAACATAGCAAAACTACTCCCATTAACCTTAAAACGGTGAGTTAAGGTTTTCAATCGCATGTGGCTAACATAAGTGGATGCAAACGTAACTTTGTTAGTAGTGAGCACCTTACAAGGGAACGCCACACGAAACTTCGTGTTGTAAAATACCAATTTACTTAAACAATATGGCGATTTACTTGAAACATTTCATAGCCTTTTAAGGTTTAGTACATTGAGGCCAGCGGCGCGGGTAATGCTGGCTAATATAAATAAGCTATGCTCGTGCTGAGAGTGCCCGGCCATTTGTCTGCTATTAATTTTGTGTCGTGCCATCGGAATCAGGATATGAGCTTAGTTTAGGCTTGACATAGTCTAACAGTCTAACATTTAGTTTTACCCGTGTGGCGAGGTCAAAAAAAAGTTTTTGAGCTTAGCAGTCTAGATGTTAGCATGTTTAGGCGAAATTTGTTTGGTCGAAAATAAAATTGTTTTCTTTTTGTAATTAAAGTCTAATCTAACTGTCGTAATAAGCGCATTTAGTACACCGGAGAGTAAAAAATTATGGGAAATTGAAATTTGGAAAATAATACATTTGACTCGTATTTGTGGTCAAAGATCTGATGTTCACTATGGTTCCTAAAGTATTGATTATATATCCTATTTTAATAATTGGGATCACTTAAGTATGATTCGTGAATCACGTCCAAGTGTCATTAATAAGTGTGTATAAAAATTATAAAGTTGCGTCAACTACTAACAATTTTTATTTGAAAAAGTTGTAGTCTTTACCTCGTTAGGTTTAACCGCCTGAAGTCAAAATGACTTAACTTTGTTGACTGCCCATGTATTTGTGGTTTTGAAAGTAAAATGAAACCTAAACATACTGTACTTTTTTCCCCTTTTCCAAAAGTGATCTCTTTCTCTGTAAACGTGTGCCTTCCTTAAACATGACACTAGCGAAATCATAGTAGCAAGCTACACAAAAGATAAACGCCACAAAACTTACATATAAAATATATTTTTTAAACTAATGAAATTTCACGTGGGCCTTACGAGGTAGTTTTGTAGCATAAAGCCCTAGTCACACTTGGCCGTTGCGTCAGCGAGTGGGCGCATTTAGTATGCCATTAACATAAATTTTACTATCACGTGTGGGTTATTGTGATGTTAATTTTATTTTATAATGTTGTATTATTGAAATAAGAAAGGTTGAGGTAGTGTTATTTTAATTTAATGGCTGTTTTACCATAAAGGAAGTGAAGGAACTGATCACGCGTGTGACACGTGAAAGCGTTTTGCGCTTGTCACTGGCGATGTCTATGGGTCTGTTGGCATAGACAAGAAGCATTCTGTGAACGTTATCGACCCCCAAAATCGAAGAAAATGTATAGGATTGACGTAAGGTGCCGGACGATCGCGTCAAGCGCTTGTGTAAATTCCATGCATTTTGACAGTTTTCGAAAGTAGTTAGCTATCGTAGAATGCCACTTTTCTATTAAAATCTGCTGAGAGAAGGCAGAAATGTTGGACACTTTTAGCTGAAGGCACTAATAATGGACAGTTAATACTTAATTCAAAGATTAAATAAGAATCAAGTTCATCATTGGTCCGTGTCCATTACTGTGTTCATTATATTTTAACCGCAAAACTATTGAAAACGCGTAAGGGGGATTAAAAAAAAAAAAAAAACTGCCCCGCTTCGATGAACCTAGATTTCATGGATAATAAAAACCAGTTATATTCATGCATTTCTTCATACACCAGAACCATTACCCTCGAAGTCGAATAAAGAGAAGAAATAGTAAGAAAACCAAGTGGAATGGAAGACAAACTGCAGATTTATTACTAACTAGACAAGCAAAGATGCCCAACAATGCTCAATATTGTCTGTCTGTTGATCTCTCAATCGTTTATGATAAACAGTTGCTAATCAATTCATAGAATATAAGCGTTGACAAAGAACTATTCACTAAGCGGTTGCGCAGCGGCTGAGTCTGACGAACATGAGTTAAACTTCTAAATTGATGGGTTTCTATTTAACAATGTTGGCTGTAGGATTTTATGTTCATTTGCTTATAGGTATATTGAAAACGGGTCTTAATTCAGGTTTCCTGCTATAGAGTGATTAAATCTTTTTTTGTCATAACCCTCGAAGTATTTCTTGCACAGTATAGCTGAGAGTTGAATGTTTTAGATTATTAATTTTGACACAAATTTATAAAACCAACGTTATTAGACTTATTAGTAAGTCAGCTTACATAGGTGATTGACAAGTTTGGACCAAATGCTGCCAAGAGTGAATCTGATCTATTAGAAAACTCATATTTCCAAAATTGGTTAGAGTTTTTTTTTTGTTAGCGATTATCAAATGACACATTGATTGAGAGCCAACAACACCTAATGGGGTCACATAATTTCATGCCCACAATGTCACTGACGACTATAGATGTTGTTGTTGATGCATTCAACAACATAAAGCAATCACGAAGATTGTTTGATTTGTTGTGTTGCGGTTTGGGGATAAGACAGTCAGTGTAATGACTAGCAGAGAGGCATTCCATCTGAGTTCTCAGGGTTGGCAACGCATTTGCAGTCTTAGGCTTGCAGTCTTGTGAATGCGAATGTTTATGGGTCACAGTTTCGAATTACCATCAGGTGGCCTGTGTGATAGTTTGCCTTCTCTATGCCATAAAAACAAAACCTATGTGCGCACGTTATATGCCTAATTTCACCTTTTAGGCACCCTGCTCTATTCCTTGATATAATTATAATCAACGACGATAACGACAGTAAGTGAGTTATGTAACTGATTGAATTGATTGATGATGGCTAAGTTCTCACCAAAAATATTTTTTTCATGACTCCCGGGTTAGATCTTGAAACGCTTTAATCTACAATCTAGAAATGCCCTATGTGTTCCATTCTGGGCAGCACTTGGTCCAACTCCTTTACAAAGATGGTCAGTGTTTTATGAAAAAAACTCAATATTTACAACTGAAACCACTATTATTCCATTTTAACCCCACATAATGTTCAAAACCGTACAAAATATTAGTTTTAATTGAGAAAAAAATTTACAGTACGGTCGACTACAACGAGATGTATCCTCTTATTGTAATCTCTTTTATTTTAATTCAATAAGGTAAACAGTGGATATATCTCTTTGTAGTACTATACAGCATATGGCGATGGGGCCACAAAAGCTGCAGCAGAGCGCGAAAGTGTTGGTTTAAAAATAGACGGAACAGAAGTTGATGGTGTAGCGTCACCGACTGGCACAGCGGACAGCGATAACGTCGAATCAGCGATTGTCCGTCGTATGTAAGCAGCTCCACAATTTAAAGCGTTCTTATTCACTATATCCAGGCCAAAATCCTACATGGGGCACCCAGGCTGTTTTTACATTTTGCCTCTAAGACTTGAGTCCAACTCACTGGTAAAAAGATCGCAAATATTGAGTAAAACACTCTTTAACATAGTCGACATGCAACTTTGTATCATAAATTAAACTTTGGCACGCAGTTACTCGAGCTTGCTATCTCCTCTAGCTATAGACGCCTCGGTCCCGTTAACGTCTGCCCGCTACAGGACAGTCACGGACAAACTTGTCGCTCTCTACTCGTTGTTGGTAGAGACTGTTGTTGGTAGAGACCGTTGTTGGTAGAGACCGTCGTTGGTAGAGACCGTTGTTGGTAGAGACCGTTGTTGGTAGAGACCGTTCATGTAGACATAGAGCTCGTCAAAGAACTCAACATTCACGGCACAGAATAACATACAGAACAACCGCATGGCACTTGTTGACTTATTAATAATTGCGATAATATAAACAAGGAAGCGCAGGGGTGCGTCAATGTGTATTACATACATAATAATACACGTACAATGATTGTGCCCTGAGTCACCGGTCCGTTGGGAGCGCGCCAGGATCATCGGTGTTATCCATTGTGTCGGTATTATTGTCAATAGTTTCCGGATCAACAAAGAAATCCTTTAAACCTATTTATTGATAATACTAGCGTCCCATCCCTACTTTACCCGAGTTAAATAATATACATCATAGCCTATATCCATCTTGAACGATGTACCTTTCAAAAGTTGAAAGATTTTTTTAAATAGCTGCATTGATTCTTATAAAATCCGTTCTCTCTCTTCATAATAGGTATCTAAAGATTACTAGTAGTGGTCTGTTATTTTAAATCGTAGATTGTCAAATTGTTGCTTCACTTGGAAAAAATTTGCTAATACTCTATAATTAACAAATTAACCTCCATATTTAAGCATGAGATTCCGGGTAAAATTTGAATCATGTTGCCAATTTCATTCTAATCAGCGCCATAATTATTTCTAAACTATGTTTGGCCAACCTTATCACATACAATCGTGTTATTACAATATGCTGTGTGTTATTCGTCTATAAGCAAATTGTACAAAAGCGGCGTTAATTTTTAAAGCTCTTAAGTGAACAACAGAAATTCATGGAAGTAACACGGAAGTCACATTGTTTCCTGTCATAACGACTTATAAATGTTTAATATAAAAGTGATTGTCCGTTTACAATTGTACATCAATGTAAACATCTGAAAACCAACTGTCCCCGTTAACAATCGCGGCCATTCCTCGTAAATAAAACGGGACGAAGCTATTCGCGTGTCCCCTTTATCAGATGCCGCTAGCTCTCTCGACATATCATTCCGATATTCGATATGTAAGACAAACATCTTTTACACGTCTTCAACAATTACTTCACCAACATACAAACTTGCGTAACTTCGTTTTAAAGTTCAGCAAGGAGTTTAACCACGGCAAACTTATCTTTGTTCAAGTTTTACGGTAGAACGTGGGCCCGGGTTGACACAGCGTATCATGAGGTAGATCTCTCGAATACCGCGGCGTATTTTTCGCCATTTGCATTCAGTATATCTACAGCCTATATCTGCTAGCCAGTTAGCTATCTAGTAAACAACAATCTTACTCGTTTCTGTTTTTTCTCGGTGAAATCTAGTTATGTGATTGAAGACTAGATACGCAGTTAAAGTTGTTACTTTTATCTGGTACATGGCAAGGCAAGTTAAGATATTTTTAGATGTACAAGTAAAAAGCAGCTTGCTAAGTGTTAATGTACCCTGGAATTGCGATGTTGTCAAAGAAGACATTTTTATCAACATAAAGTCAGAGTAAATTCATCAAGCAACAGGTGAACTTTCATAGCCATTATTATTTTATAATATTCTTGTTAGCAATTAAGGTATAGCTAACAACTGGTTATGACTTACTATAAACCTTGTTAACTTTACAGTTTCCGCAATTAACGTATAATAAATTGTTAGTTAGCTGTTTAATGCGGCTAACGATATCTTGAACCACCCGTTTTTAGTTATTCGCGGTTGAATGTCATCCTTTGAAGTGCAGTTCTGTTGAAAGTCGGTTTTATGATAATTTAATCAGAGGGTGCGCGCGCGTCGCTCTACGAGCGTCTTGCGTCTCCGCCGTTTGATCTTCTGTAAATACAACATTATTAATACGCAGATTTGACCAGGCGTTTACTGCGTCAAACACAAGGATTGTTTCTTTTTTAGGATCAATAGTTTCAAAGATTGACGACGTCAAGCGAGACAGGCACATAACATAGAACAGTTTACATACCCTTCGATCATACATTAATCATGCGGCTTGCACCTGTATAGTTCGTACAACGTTCCAATGGGGAAGAACCAATTGAATGCATCGGATTGTTATTATGACAATGAATATTCCGCGGCTACCGCTCATCGGTATTCAAACCCCGAATAAGCAATATGTCGAGTTTGCATGCGAATATAGCTTCCTCAATTTACAATTCAAGGTGCATGCAATACTGAAAACGCATCGGATAATCGCGATCGATACAAAGAGATATCGATCTTCATAGCTCCGCGGCATCCTGACATTGACAAATTGCATCTTAAAGAACTTTATAGTCGACAAATTGAGTTTACTGTATTTATGGGAGGGCACCGGACGGTAGCGAGGCGCTCGATAAGGATTTTTATCGAGTTGATTTCGATCGATAGTAGCCCTTTCGGTGTGCTGAATTATGGCCAGTTTGTATGCGATATTGCGCGATAAATTAGTCATCGCTTGAAGAGATGGAAGAAAAAAGCGTGACAATTTAAATAGTGAACTCAATTGGATTGCATTGCAGGCCTTATAAGGTGCGAGACTGACAGAACAGGTGCATAAATCAATGATAATCCGCGTTCTTACTTCGTTTCAAAAGCTTTGAAAGGGAATAATATCTGATTTTAGACCTCCGAGATTATACGGCTCACGCGATCGTTAAACGGAATACAGTCATTTATTGATAACTACGGGTAAAGAATCGAATTTATAACAAGAAAAATATATTTCTACAATATTTGTAAGTAATGTTATGATTATAAGAATGAAGATGTTTTTGTTATCGGCTTTGATAATGATCTGGGACCCGAAGAAATTTTGTAATTTACTAGCGAATTTTGTATCTAGAATATCTTTAAACCTAATAGGTATACCTATATTGGTATATATACCAACGCAGTTTATGCAGTATACTTACGTAAACCAAATATCAGTTTTTTAAAATATGATATATGAAAATCAAATAGATACTCTTAAAAGCTGCTACTAGTCGAACGGTCGATGGAGCGAGCAAAGCTATACGAGCGAGTTAAAGCTATCTAATTAGGTGTGCACGCCCTAAAATTTTGTGTGTACGTTCTGACGCCCATTAATTCATCCGCAAAGTTGTAAAGTGAAACCTTTAGTTGTCAGTTTCAGTTATAATCATAGTTCACACGCATATTGGCCTCTGGCTTTTTTTACACATGTGAAAATGTTTTTTGTCTGTTATTCACGTATCCCGTTACCACGACTTACCGTGAAACATTGTGAGACAGATCGTAACTAGTAACGATCTAGTTTGACTATACATTTCGGCTGTGCACATATTAGCTGCACCTTACCGCGGAACTGTAAGCTTTATGACGCGGGCATAAGGTTGGTTAGACGGTGTGGGGGTACGCGGCGTATGCGCATCAGACGCGCCGCTATCGCGCGTCAAAGGCGCCGCCGCGCCGAACGGTATAGCAGCGTAATCACAGATCTTCCACTTTTAAATTATCATAAATAATTAAATAAAACCGGAAAAGAGCATGTTGGACTACAGTGGTGCAAGGTTCTGACGCCGTTACTATACAAACAAAAACTATCATGAAAAACAAGAAGTATGAACAAGTATCCTATTTAAAGTTCGGTGCTGTCTGTAATGATTTTTAGTAGGTATAAAACACTTTAGTCGCCTGTATTTCAAGAACCAATCTCAAAAACGTCAAAGGATCAAAAACATACCTACTCGATTTTGATATTTGGTAATATGTACTTATATTACGTGATACAGTGCAAAATATCAAGATAATGTAGGGATACGTACCTACGTGTGTAATATGCACCCTTATTACTTTAGGGTTTAAAAATTACGCGTTCTGGATGAATCATAGTAACCCCAATACTACCCCATTCATTAAAATCTTACAAGATTAAACTGTTAACACTGTTATCTCATTAACATTAATGTTGCTTTAAACAGTGTTGGTTAAAAGTAAAATAAACACTAGCAGGACTTTTCCCTACAAATCTTTATTTTGGTTCCCCTTGTTAACGCATAATCATAAACTGTCAGAATGTATGTTTTCGCAGAATACTAACTACGCATAATTCTAACTCTACTGACAGCTTTGACTTTTCTGAAAAATTATAAAATAAATCTAACCTAACCTACTCGCTTCTACCAGGTTTACACAAGACATTAAAAAATAAAAAACTGTTTTGCTGGATGAAAATTATGCGAAAACCAATTTCGGCGAAATTATATATTCGGCGTAAAACGTTTTTTTACATAAAACCTACCTTGGAATTTGTCAAGTCAACACACTCACGCGTACATTAACTACCAACAAGCCTAACCGTATCCCAGTGGTTATGGATAAAAGCTAAATTTAAATTCATAAGCAATTCTGGTAGTTTACAAATAGTTCTGACCACATTTCTCCGCAACTCATTCCATGCTACTTTAAAAATAATAAAAGTGTACCATCTGCTTCTAAATAGTCTACATTTAAATAGGGTTTACACTTGCCTGCGCGCACGTTTAAGACGGATTCCGCTTAGTAAGTCTCGGACTTTACTTATCATTACCGCGCATTTACAAGTTTTCACGTCTATTTAGGATCTATTTACTCTTACGAATGGTTTTTATAGCCGCGCTCGTTTGGTTTATTTGATGTGATTTTTGAATGGGAAGTGCTTCTGTAGAAGTGATAATAATAGTGATGGACGAAATTATATATAACTAGCTGTTGGCCGCGACTCCATTCGCGCTGTTTCTCCTTCTTCCCTTGGGAACTTTAATAATAAGTTGTCAGAATGGTTTGGATTAGTGCGATAGGGTTCTATATTGTAGCTATCGTTTTGGCTGAGCTGTATGTACCGTTGATGAAATCTGTGACCAAATTAAAAATACGTTGTCGAATTGACACGTTGTTTTACGAAAATCAGCAGTCAGAGGCTCTATTTTACTCGGTAAAGTGTTATTGCTTTTGACATGTTATCGTACTGTTTTTAACTCGGACGCCATTACAGTTTCAAGTAAATAAAAGCTATAATAACGTTGACTATACGTTAACATGCTAACAGCAATATGATTTTACCGAGTGGAATGGAGCCCCTGTATGCTCGTATAACGCGTGCTCTTCAGTTCCAGTATAATTATCATTACACCTAATTAAGTTTTTTTTTTAAACACTATCCAAGTGCAGTTAGATTATGCAGTTATAAATGGTGTTTGTTGATGTCGGAAATTACATGACAAAACAAAAAAATCATATTTTTTTACGTTAAGTTTAAATCACGTCAAGCTTTCTACCAAATCCTTTTCCCAACCAATTTCTAGAATAGATTTAGCTCTTTTGTTCAAATTGTCAGAGTTCTTATTAAGAAATCCGTAGTCAGAAAGGATTTTTTTTTTTTTTTCATGCATTAATGATCATAGTGCGCAGTATAAATTTCTATCAATCTAAGTATTATCATCTCTTTTTGCTTCTTTTTGTGCAAACTTGTACGTGTCCAACCCCGTGCCTTGTCCTTACTCATCTATTTCAGGGTTAGCTGGAAGAGATCCCATTTAGGAATAAGTTCGTCTTTGTACATTCGTTTAATATTAAAAATGTAATATTGATATTTCAGTTTTGTAAATTTGATAATTTCTGGGAAAAAGTTAGTATGACATACAGACAGACATGGCGAAACTATAAGGGTTCCTTATTAAGTTATTACCTATGGAACGTTTGAAACAGTGTCGCTTCTTCTCACAATATTTACTATTCCACAGAAGGCCACGGGCGTAGGTACTGACTAAGCCTGCAATTAATACTAACTCGGGCATGCCAGCAATGCGGCTGTGGAAGAAGTGCATAATCGACGTGATTCACGGCGTGATTCATGGCTGACACGCTGCAACGGGCATAAAAGTGCAGAGACATTTGTGCCTTCATAAAATAATGATAAGGTACATCATGCCCTCTATTCTACGACTTGTAACAATATTGTTTTTGTTGTGTTATGGCATTGTCAAGTAAAAAAGTAGTAATATATGCAAATATTGGCAGGTTAAGTTCATTATTGTATTATACGTCTAAAAAACAATCGTTAGATATAACCACTTATTGTGTAGGTACTGAGTTCATTTCCCTATTTTAACTTGAGGGAATCGAATGCAATGTATGCTGTCTAGCAGAACCAGTCCGTGGGTCCACAGAAAACCAGCGTCGCGCTTCCAATACCTACCTATATAGATAGATGAGCTACAATCAGGAACAAAAAAAACGGGTCAGAGTGCGTTTTTCATACTAAAGAGGCTATTTCGAAGCCTTGGTTCCTCGCCAGGGAATGCTTTTAGTGAAATCTGATGATGAATACCTCGAGCATCGATACAGGACTTCCAGAGTGCCTAGGATCCCCAACTGAATAAATCTGCAGCTAGTTCAGAAAAACATCTAAAATGGCAATAAAATGTAAGGAAATCCAAGTGCTGACCCAAACTCTCCCGCTGTGGTTTTAATTTTAACTGATGGTGCGATCAGTTAGGTATCTTAAGAACTTTTGACCTCCTCTATTGAACCTCGCAGTATCCACCATTAAACCTCACTCAAAACAACCCCAGGCGAGGACTAAAGGCTTCGAAATAGTCTCGTTTGTATGAAAAACGCACTCTGATCCAGTATTTTTGCTCCTGAGTGTATATATATAGGTAGCAGAGTGGATACCATTTTCGCAGCGCTACTTTTCACACACTGTAAATACTTAAGTAGGTATATAAGAGCTATCAAAACCCTAACAGGTCAAAGACGATATGGTTTATACCGCCTAGAATAGAGGCCTCGTTCATTTGTTTAAACGTAGTACAGTCAGCCTCATAAGTAGCTGCACACTTTTGTACCTTATCGCTCTAACGCCTTTCACAGATTAGTGCAGCAGTTCAAACATGACGTTAATGTGACAAAGTATTAAAGTGTGCAGCTACTTATGAGGCTGACCGTACCTTTCAATCGCCATTGGCCATTGTTCTGTTTTCGTTATGAAAGTAGAGAATATTCTTACCAAAAAATACAGGCTGTAACTATTTTCGAAAATAATGTCAATATTCGGAACATGCAACGTGGTATCCCCGTTATAGAGTGGGCAGCCTTTGGCCATCAGCCAATGCATCGAAAACAAAGTCCGGGTAGGTATACCTAAGGTATAAGGTAAGTATGTTCGTTACAAAATTCAATAAATTAATTTGCCTGTGGAGTCAAAAAAAAGTTGAATCAGGAAACAATAGTTTATCTGAGATTTGTTTTAAGTAGTTTTTTTTTTGTTTTTTGCATGTGTTAAAAAAATAAAACTTTAGTTTCATTCAGTTTCCCTTGAACAACTCCTTTTTTCTTCTTTTCTTTAGTGAAAATTGTTATAAGCTGTTGGTTTCCTAATAAATAAATAAATAATTAAGTAAAATAGATTTTTTCATCATTACATAATTTCGTATTTTTACATTAGACATTTTTTGGTCGGTTAAGTTTTTGTAAGAATTGCTTTTCGTTAAGAGGCAAAGTATTTACATACATAGATACATAAACTCACGCCTTCATTCCCAGCGAGGGTTAGGCAGAGCTACAGAATGACCAACAACTCTAAAAAACTGTTAATAATTCTGTAACCACAACCACAGGCTAAGATGTTTACCAGCGTATTAGTGACAGGTTGCAAGCCCATCACCTAACAGGAATACAAGCCTTTATTCCCTTACAGGAAGAAAAAAAGGAAAAAGGAAAAGGATAGGAATGTATACAAGTAAGTAATTGCAAAAGAAATTGATTACTTATGTTATTTTTTAGCGGTCTATTTTAACATGTCAGTAAAAACTGAGGAATAAAACACATTTTCAAAGTTACAAAAATGATAGAACAGGCAACTTAGGCCCGTATTAATATACTGAACTCAACTCTAATGCTCGTCTCGAGATGAGTCAAAAATGACAGTGTTCTATGGTTTGGCGTTTACTTTGACGTATCTTGTGACGGGCCTCACAGTCAAGATGAGTTTATTAATACGGGTTACAGTGGTAAAAAAAAGACTCGCAACAAGGATAAAAGTGGTAGCTACAGGTCAATTTATAATAATCATTAGTCTAAAGCATAGTTGCCCAATTCCATACTCACGAATTTATTATAAGTAAAGTTAACATTATGATTTAAAAATAAAAAAATCTGCAGACAAATTATGAAATGACTTTGTAGATTCAAAATAACATGCCAATTTCTGCAATGTTGCCAGTACAAAATAATTTAATTGAAACAGCCTTTTTTGCGAAACATTTAAATCGAGCCACAAGCAATTAGTTCGCTGTATGCATATTATAAAATTATTAACGGCAACTAATGAATGCAGCAAATTGCATCGTTACACCATCCGCACAACACTGTCCAGTCATTCCAAAGTAACTCTTAACTCTTTGCGTTTAAACATTTTATTCATCAGCTTTATAAAATAACAAAAGCCCTCGACAAAGCTATTAAAGTAATCTACATATTCTAAATAATCGCTGCCGACCGTCAACAAGCTTAAAATGTTTCGCCATCTTACACATTGTTAAATACGCTTTATGTCAACTAGACGTTTATTTCTGTAAACATGTCACTAATATACTTACACAGATCAGACGTAACGACGTCTCCACGGGAGTGATGCCTTCAAAGTGAAAGCTTGTTTATTAAGTCGAAAATAATACATGTCTAAAACTAAAATACAGCAACACTAATGGATAACAATTAGTTCTAGAGCGAAATGACATAATGAAGAACGAATGCGCTCCGAAAATATCCGAAAATTGTGTGCTGGCAACACGCGGTTATTTCTCAGGGGAAATATGTTGAGTGTGGCCGCACCTTGGGTGGCGGCCATCTGTAATTTATTAGCGGGTTAAATTTCTAATTAAGTCCCGCCCATGTTTTTAATATCTGTGGTCCGGTTGGATAATGTTTCTTTAGTGCAGTCTAGTAATTTCTTCCAATGCGCTTTGTTTGCGAATTAGGAGTAACAGAACAAACAGTGTTTGTTTGTTTTGATTCTACGAAAGTTGATTGCACAATTCGAGGTAGGCGTTCGGGTTTTACATGCGTACAAGTACTTATGTTTAAGTAGAAACATGCATTGGTAAATGTATTATTTCGTGAAAATAGATAACGCTGAAATTTTATTGGATTCAAGTACCAAGATGCGCATAAATTTGTACTGATTAATGGTTGTCGTTTAGACCACTGAACCAGATTCACAGTTTAACAGATAAAGTGTTGCTGGCCTATAAAATTTAATAGTGATGGGAAAATGTCGGTATTTTGATTTCAACCCGACCCACATGTCAAGTTCGGGCTATGCTGCACAATTCTATGCCCAATTATGTTAAGCTATGATAAATAACTAACAGGTATGAGTAAATGTAATTGGTATTCCAAGCTGTAACTCCCTATCAGGTAGGTCTCTTAACCAGCTCGACGGACGTATTATGAACCGGGGTGATTAAAAGTTGTCCCGTCAGAGCGTACAAACAACATTTTTACGGCGTGCATTCTCAATTTGGTAGCTTAAATCTCGCTAGTATGACTTCGCTGACCGATCGACAAACCTTACTTTTACTTTTGTAATTTTAATATTTGTGTAATGTAATTGTTTTATATTACAATAAAATGTTTACATAACATACAACGAGCAGTTTTCAAGAAAATTACACCTCAACGATTTATTTCACGGTAAATCAACTTAAACCCTTTTTCCACAAATTCAAGCTCGAACTGACTAATAGTCTTTTAAAATATAACGATAATGATTCAATCTAAATTTAAAACGACTTCCTTTATTATTATTTCTGGCTTTCAATAACAGTAACTCTGTCATCATCCCTTCATAACTTCGGTTGTCAGAGTAAAGGGCGCTGACTCCATAATAAATTTATTTTGTTGGTATGTTTTTATTTCTCATTTTGATGAAGGAAAAGTGGATGTTATAAATTTACTTTGGATCCGATTCTACGTGCACATCGCTTAAATAGGCTAAAACTATATTGTCTATTTTTTAGACATAGTTCAGGCGGCAGATTTGACAAGTGCTATTCCAGAATGTCAATGTAAAGTTCAATAGGCCGCCTAAAATAAGAAGCGTCAGATTCAAATTAGCTCTGTCATTTTGATTATAACAGCTCATAGAATAGCAGTGTTTTAGCGACACCTAAATAAAATTAGGAAGTTTAGAGGCTACTGTAGAATCGGGTCCTTTGTCCGTCTAAACAATATTCAAACATCAAAATGCTGTTTAATATACGAAAGTAGTAAGGTTAACAAAACATCACATTGTATAAAGAAAAAGTCCTAGGCAGATAATAAGTCAGTCCTGGCACAACCATGAAGTTTCAGAATGTTGAAAGTGGCAAAACAATGCTAAACTTATTTGTTGCGCGCAAAGCAGTAACTGCGTTGTTTTACTGGTGTCAACATTATCATTTAGGTATGCAAAAACTTCATGGTTGTGCAATGTTTCAGGATTCACATCTTATCTGCCTGTTACTGTATTAATTGTAAAATATTAATAGAATTACTGTAATATTTAAATTGGGATACACCTAACAAAACAACTTCAGTTTTTTTTTTTTTTAAAGACACCATGCATCGTTCTGTCACGTTCATGTATTTTGTACTGAAAAACTGTTTTTATCTATACATTTAAATAAAAATCAATTGCCACATGAATGACAATTGAATGTCAAACGCCGAAATGAAAACCAGAAAACGTACGTACAAATTGTGACACAATTTCCGAATATTATACAGGGTGTATCAAAAACTATGTTCAGTAGAAAACCCGTTTATAGGGTCACTGACCCTAAGCACGATGCAAGAGCCCAATTTTTGTAAGTGGTAAGTAAATTTAGTTTAGTATGCACTATGCAGTCATATTTTCAAATATGATTTATTACCCTGTATACTTTTACATTTTTCTTGAATGTTAACTTTGAAAGGAGAGAAAATCATTATGGATGCCATATCACTTTTTTGCTGTACTTAGGTGCGTGTTTTGTTTATAATCCCTTTTGTTTCGTGAACACACTGACAGGAATAGTTCGTGTCTTATTGGCAGGCAGACAAATGACCAGTACTTGTTGTGCAGTTGGGGCGGATCAAGTACACAACCGTTTATTTAGTGTAACTTTGCTATGCTTGATTTGTGACATTGACAAAACTCCTGAATTCTAATTGCTTTTTTAAGAAATAATTCAGTTTGTTTAGTAACTCTGTTTGTTTGTTACGCTTTCACAGTTAAACAGAGAAACAGATTTAAATAAAGGACACATGATACTTTTATCCCAGGAAATTGTATAGTTATAAACGACTTTTAAACGGATCGCGGGCAACAGGTTGTTTGATACATAACTGATTACATTGATTTATTATTGATTTATTGTGTTCCTAATCAACTGAGTTCATTTCCAGTTTTTAATTGATACATCTCGTTAATGTCTTGACTGAGTTATTTTACATGTACAGGGTGTTTATGTTTTACCGTATGCCTTTACTTATAGCAAAATAAAGCTTATTCGCATGAAAAAAGGTCATTCTCTGGACTGAAAATGCTTTGCATCTGCATAAAAGGCATCTCTGCAAAAAATAATTTATGTCATCAAAGTTACTAGGGACGTTTAGTATATACTACATTAATGTAATTATAACCCATTTAACACTTAAAGTAAGGAAACGCATAAGGAATTTGAACGTTACGTGTAAAATTAAGATCAAGTCAAGTGAAAATATTTTCACTTTAATAATTACTGGTTGTTAAACATTGACTACATTACTTTTATTTTTGCAAATGGGCGCTATAAGCCCCCCAAAGGTATTATATCGAAAATCCAATCAATCTGTAGATATGAATGATACATACATATTTATTGTTGGGTTGGGTTGATGACTATAGAACAAGGTATGATTGGTATTTCTAAGTTATGGGAGAATGCTTAGGAATTACTGTAGTCATATGATGATGCGCGATTCCAGGTATTACGATACTGTCCTGTATTTAAAAGTCCATAAATAGCTGTGTATAGACGCCTATTCTTGTATCACCCTGTTGGGCAGAGGCGTTCTTCCTGGATTTTCATAACTCTCTATCCGATGCAACCTCGTGTTAATCTCGTAAGAAAGTGGCCAAGGGCTGCCTTGCTGTCTGTAGTCCTGGGAGAACCACCATCTTCCTCCAGCTTACCTGTGGGTCCTGGCCTGGGCTCAGACAGTTTGCCAGTCTGACAGATTATGCCTGTGATAACCGAAAAATAATATATTAGGATAAGTACAAAATGCAATATTTCTTCAGGCTGCCACTGCCAAAACTATCAGGCTTAGGACCGGCATGCAATACACATACACACACATTGACATATGGTCATGGTCACAATACTACGTTACGTTATTGCTGATTAGTCGGAAGGCGGCAGTCCAAGTTTTTCTAGCTATTCTCTCGACTATTTGAACTTTTTTCTTCTATCGATGCAACGTTAACGTAACCTGTTGTCGAGTCCGTAAAACTCTTAGCGCGTTGACATTGACTTCTGCACCATCGTCGAGGAGTACAGGTGTAATATACGTAAAACAAAATAAGGGAACTGTTTTGGGGTTCGCGCTACGGATAGATTTCGTAAAACTTCATGATTTTGAATAGGTAAGACGATTCTAAACGTGGCGTTTGTTTGAAATGTTCGTGGTACTGCATCCTTTTCCCAATACTCTGTTGCATTCGAGTCACAGTGATCTAGGTTTATGCTCGTGGCTGCGCGGGCGCGGGCATTGCTGCGGACTGTAAGGTTATCAGCACTTATGCACCAGACGTCAATAAGCCCTTATAAGCGGGCCGTAAAGTAGCCGGGACTAGTGATGTGCTGGTTTCGCGAACGATTCGCTAGTATGAATTAGATTTTCTTACAACAGAGTATTTTGTAACGGTTACAAAAATACAGGTTGTTGTTATTTTTGTCATTAAATAATATGAAAAGCAGTAAAATTATGATCAGTGAAATTTTTGTTGAAGGCAGGTGAATTTTCCAAATGTAATAAATGTGGTTTTTACTATTTGCTGAGAATATAAGTTTTTATCACAAAAAATATTGAATGAGCCATGTTTTCGTTGCAGTCCCCTTAGACAAAGATGCATTGCGAGATTTGCGAGAATGTCATTGCTATAAAAATGTATTGTCTAGGGCCCATGTGTCAATCAATCTGACTAGCATAGAGGCATTTCATCTAAGTCCTCAGGATTGGCAGCGCATCGGCTGTCTTGAGATGAGAGCGTCAGTCGCATAGTGGCTTAGGGGCTCGACTAAAGATCGTAAGGACCGCCCGAGTCCAATCCCCCGCGGCCACTATGTACCAACAGCTCAGTGGACAGTGTGTAAGCGGGTAATTGCACAGAGAGGGCCCATATGCATGATTAGATAAGATAATCAGTGTTGAGAATGTCATTGTAAGATTGCAATCTCGAGATTAAAAACGTCTATGACCTATATCCGTTAACCATCAGGTGGCCTGAGTGCTCGTATAGCTTCTCCATGCTATAAAAAAGAACTATACAAACTAAGGAAGTATACTCTATGGAATTCCTTTCCAATTACAAACTCGCATCACTACGGATCCCGACGCGTCGTAGTGCACTGGCGAGCACTCACAATGGGTCTCGTTAACCCTGGGTTGGATCGTGCGAAGACCACTTAACTTACTACTGCTTTCTTTTGAACTGAGCCGGTGTTAGTTCGAGTTATGTGTCTATTACTAACTAGGGTTCGATGTTTTCATAGCACAACGACTAAAAAAAGATATGAAGTCGACATTCATATTAAAACTCGCCATATACTCAATAATACTCATACCCATCTTCAATCTTGTATAACATTCCATAATTTATTTTATCGAAGTATTCTAAGTACTCAGGTTTGGCAAGGCAACGCATTAGATGGAAAAGTACAAACTATGCCAGCATAACTTTATGGAATTCCTTTCCAATTACGAACTCGCATCACTATGGATCGCGACGCGTCGTGGTGCACTGGCGAGCACTCACAATGGCTCTCGTTAACCCTGGGTTGGATCGTGCGAAGACCACTTAACTTATTACTGCTTTCATTTGAACTGAGCCGGTGTTAGTTCGAGTTATGTGTCTATTACTAACTAGGGTTCGATGTTTTCATAGCACAACGACTAAAAAGAGATATGGTATCATCATTTATATTAAAAGTGGCCCCATACTCATACTCATCCTCAATCATGTATAGGATTGTCAATTTTTTTTACCATTAATTTAGTTGCATGCTTGATAAGCTTCAACATAATCTAATGAACGGCATTCCTATAATTACATGCTTTAGGGATATTGAATGGCACTTAGATCTTAGTTACCTAATGGTTATGAATGTTATGATCGTATTACAATGTTTTTTTAAATATCCGGTAATTAAAAAAACACTAAACGATCGTGTGTTTTATTTTTATTACGAATTTATTGTAGAATGCTTTAAGTGAGTATGAATATGAGTAAGTCGCGAGTTTTAAAATAAATGTCTACTCCATACCTCGCTTTAGTCTTAACGTGCTACGAAAACTTCGAACCCTATCTATTACACTGCGGTACATTGAAACTGCAATTGCGTTTGATTGACATATTCAGTGTCGGGTGCGTTTTAAATGAAACTAACTGATTGAGCGTGCAACGGGAAATATTTGTAAGATGAGCTGGAATAAATTGGATGGTAGTCTTGGATGTTTACTGTCTTTAATTAAATACTACATTTTGATGCGGCTTTGTTTGCGTAAAACTTGATTATCGCTTTTCCCGCGGGAACTATATGTAAGTATAATTTAACGATATAAATAGTGTGTTTATATAATTGGTCTTAACAGAAATATAGACAAAATTTACGTCACTACTAACAACCTTGAATGACCTTAGATGTTTTTGAGCATCATATCCGCTCCAATATATTTGATGACAACTGCAGAAACCTATATCTAATCTAGTTCATTTAATTAAGTGTGAGGCGTCCCTTGATTCTTACATTAAAAAAAAAAGAGATTGGCGTTTTCGTACAAACGCGATGGAGTCGATGGACTCTTATTTCATAATTAGAGGTGATATAGTTAAATCACTTGACGATTACAGTTTGTTTGTATATCGCGGTTAAGTAAAAAAAAAAAACGCACGTGGCTCGGTGCTTCGGTAAAGATTGAAATTACACACATGATAAATGTCTAAGGACCAAAAACCTATCTATATCTAAAATATCGCAGTACTTTGCAAAATATCAAAAATAAGGATACTTTTGATCCTTACACATTTTTAATGTGAGTATAAGATTGACCTCCCGTTAAAAAAAAGCAGCCAAACGAGAGAAAATTCCTTTTAGCTGAGTTATAAATTGAATAATATCGCAATGGTATAGTATTAGTCATACGAGTATCAACCAAACATCATAGCAACAACTGCATCTTCATTAGTGACCTTACGTCTTAGTAAACTTATCTAGATTGTACCTAACCTTGTAAGATAAAAAAAAAAAGACATTTATTCAGTAAAAAGCGTTAAAAATATACCAGCGTATCGTCTGAAACCAAGACATATTCACAACAACCACAATATAGTACCAAGAAATCATTTTTTAATTTAGTTAAAGTCAAGTCTCAAGCAAATGCAAAATTTTAGTAATACTTTCAAAGAATCACAACTGCATCTAAATTGCACTCGGACGCATCACACCCAAGCTTCTATAAGCCTTCTATTAGCTGCACTTAACACAGCGATAATAAAGTCCATCGGGCAACTGTGCTTTTTAGTGGTAGTGCAGTAAAGTTAGAAATTATATTGTAATTTGATAAAGAATAAAAGGAGTTTATTATCTTGATTCTGCTTACATCATTGATTAAATAAAATACCAGTGTAACAAGAGTCTAAATTTGACGGATCTATTTTTAGCAACCGAAGAGTTACTACGGCCACCTTTCGTCTCCATCATCATTCCAGGTCGGTGGTGTGGTACCAAAATGTATTGTCATCGGAATAACATAAGTAGGTGTGCAAAATTTCAAGGTAATCCGAAAATTATAGGTAGGTTAAATTTGACTTTGGAAATGTCGTAATTTTTAAGTGGCATATAGAACAGTGCATATGTCCACGACTTAATGTAACGTCGGAAGCGGTAGAGACAAGCGACGTGCGACAACTAACGAATGCATAGAGATGCAGGCGATTTCTGCCTTCCACCGCTTCCCGCTGCCGCCTGAAGTCATGGCCAGGTTGTTAAGCAAAATAAACGTGTTCTTATCAAAATCCCGAATGTTCATAATCCCAAATATGATTATTTTCATGAAATATAATGACAGATAAGGACAAAGCATATTCGAACCACACTTTACTTATTGCATGTTTATGAATAAGAGGGAAAGTATATTGCCATGCATATCGATGATTGAGTAGCTGCCTGTCGACAAATTGTCAATATCCTGTTAACAGATGTTCCTATCTAGTTTCTGACGGCGACCGTACATCACCCAGGTACATCTCACTACTCCATCGCTTCAATATAGCTATTAAATCCCACCCACTGCCAATCTCTAATGAGATCTTGTGGAATAAAATTTAATTCCGTGGTTTCTAGGTAGTTAGGCTTTTAGGGATTAAGTGTTGGTGCACTGAAAGATATGAATCGTGTAAAGATTATATTTATAGCTTATGTATTTGAATATAAATTATAATGCTATCATTATTTTCAACCGACTTCAAAAAAAAGGAGGTTCTCAATTCGTATGTTTTTTCTTGTGTACACACTCGATTCCTGAGCCAATTGTCAAGCGATTTAAAAAACATTTTTTAATGTTTAAAATAAATTTCAGGGATGGTCCCATATAATATAAAATTTTATCAAGGTCTGGTATTTTAATTTTGAATTTGAATTGTCTTTTACTAAAAATTAAATTCTAATGGAAAATAATCATACTGTATCCTAAAAATAAATGTGTTTTTTATTTATAAATGTGGCATGGGAAATATTATAATTTACCAATAAACTTATCATATTATACCACATCGTACCTATCAAACAATTAATTATTATTATGGCCTTTAGTAACTCCAAAATACTCGAACTCCCGCAGTTGGTGTAGATAATTATTGCATACCAGTAATTTTCCCTGTGAGAAAACTCATTAATACCCGAATCACTTCAATCAAATCGTGGCAACATTTAGCTTAATTGAATGGCAGCGTCCGTAACAATCTCCGGCTGCCATCATGGCAACCCCATAAATTAAAACAACTCTGCCGTGAGCCGCCGTGCATTAGGAAATGCACCTACATCGAAGCTCAAATTAATCTCGTCTCAAAACACCGCTAAATAACCCGGTTACACACGATAATTTATTGCCTAAACCGGAAAATTACAGTTCAAATTGCCGACATGGCTAAATCGACGTTTTAGTGCCACGAAGTGTTTTTGATGTGATGTAAATTAGACCCCATCATGTATAATTCATGAGGAGGAAATCACCGGGAGTCAATGCTCAGCCCATAAAGACGGACGGCTAATTACAAATCCCATCGGCACATAAACATCTCGCGCAGAAAAACGTGAAATATCTCGACAGGAAATGATTTCTATCTGTTATTTATAGTTGCTATTTGAAAAGGTTAAACGCCTTATTATTTTACTGGGCTGACAAAGTAAAGGGGTTTATGATTGCGCCTTTAATAGGGCAAAAAGCGCTGAGCCTCAAAAGGCCGCATTAAGAACCGCGCGGCATTCTAGACGGTTCTAGAACGGAGGCACGCGAGCGATTCCGAAACCGCGTCGCCTCACAACCAACTATCCTGATTTTATGGACGCTAATTACGCGATAAAACAGAAAGGCTCGGGAGCGTCGGCAGAACAAGCGAGAGATTGTGCGTGGTAACTTAACGTGCGAAGGTATTGAATAGCGGTATAAATTGCGATTGCGATTGCGGGTCAAATGTCAGGAGGCCTAGGCAAGTCGTATTCTGCCAAACCCAACGAAACCAGAATTGGACGCAAGCTATGTTACACATCGCTAACCTTAAGTAATACACAGATCAGCGGACCATTTTACATTCATTGACCTAATCCGAAACTGAATCCTAGTCTCGTACTAAACATACTTGTATATAGATATACATTCTCAAATACCTGCATAGAAAACACATGGAGAGCTAGCTTTCTAATTGTTCATGGTCTAACAATGGAAAAACATTCTCACCATGAATGTCCAGTTTAGTTATTTGATAAAAAAATGTGGATAACTCTGACATATAGTCATCATACAAGTGCATTTGCATTTAAAATCCATATCCATCTGTCACGAATACCATTTCTAAAAACCTCTCACGTATAGGTACGTCATTCGTGTAAAAAGCTGCGTTCCACGCCATTGGCGTCGGAGTGCTTCCTGTAATAAACAAAATCAAGTCAAACGAGGTCATTAGACGTTCGTAACACGATTCTTCTGACGCTACGGTGGCCCATAAGGGGTAAAACAAAGTCTTAATGACCGCTTAATGAAGTAATTATATCAATTGTCGGGGCCATAAAGCCGAAGTCCTGTAGCTCCTGAAATGGCCGGAAACATGATGCCTTTTAGGGTACCGTGGGCACTGAGACCACCTTAAGAATAATGTTTCTCTTAAAGGAATAGTGAATACTAAAAACTGTTAATAGTTTTACATTACAAGGGAAGACGCGGCATGACAACGAGTATGAAGTCGGTGAAGTCGTTTGAAGAAAACTCTAATGAGTTCTTCAGATTTAACAAAGATATATAAACAGTTGTGAGATGTAAGTAGCAATACTTAGTATTTTATAACATTCATTCCGCAATAGTGTACAGCAGTCATATGAGACACCAACAGTACCATTATTTAACAAAATCTACGTAAAGTAACAATATGTTTGTGTGACGAGCGCGAGCATTTGTTCCAGAGTCTTGGGAGGTTTCTATGTAATTAAGTATGTATTTTATTTAAGTAATTTTATCGTTATCTAGTACGTACCCATCGTACCCGTCAGCTTAGTACAAGCCTAGAGCTTAGTTTTGCTAATGGATGCATATGCACATGCCAGCGGATCTCATCGCACCGAACTATGTCGGACGTCTCTGGGAGAGGCAGTGCACGATGGAAGATGTTCATGTTCAACCCTGGCCAATGACTCTATCCATTGGATACAAGGACCAGAATTGTAGTTAAAGTAACTTAGAGTTGTTAAAATAACAAACCAATAAATTTAAATACCGTAAAAATGATTCCTTACTGAACCCATATTGTATAGCTCAAGATCAACTTGACCAAACATTTTAACGGGTATTAAAAGCGTGGGAGAATTCAATGTCCGTTTGTTGGAATCACTTCGTTTCACTGAGTTTTTACTGAACGCCTGCTAAATTTATAGCTCAAGTTAACACTAATTGCAAGAGATCTGACGGACCTCAAGATCGGAAAAAAATGGAACGTTATCGTTAAAAGCTCAAGACCTTTATAGCCAAAAATTTACCGGAAATATGCTGCAATAAGCAAGATGGCAGTATATTTGCGGTACATGAGCGTGTGTAGTTCAGGAAATATTACTTGGCTGACTGTGACCTACTTTGCGGTGTAAGCGGTCTGTAATTTTTATGACAAGGAGAAGGCTCCGGAGCACAGGCCACCTGATAATTGAGATCTGAGACCCATAGAGTTTTAAATTCTGAAGACTACAATCTCAAGACTGCAATCCTAAGGCCCGTATTAATAAACTGATCTCAATTCTAACGCTCGTCTCGAGATGCGTCAAAAATTACAGTGTTCTATGGTTTGGCGTTTACTTTGACGTATCTCGTGAAGGGCCTCACAGTCAAGATGAGTTTATTAATACGGCCCTAAGACTCTAAATGCGTTACCAAACCTCAGAACTAAGATGGAATGTCATATGCTAGTAATTTCACTGGTGTTATTATCCCTACACCGGAACAGTGCGAACACTGTTGCTTAGCGGTAGGTTAAAGGTTAAGATGGTAGTAGCGAATCGGACGGACCCTGCACAAGGCCCTACCACCACTAAATCATATTCATACTTATTTACATAATTATCATATCTCCTTCACTACGAAAAACATAGTGTAGCTTTCACGATGATAATATGCCTATGCGATATACGATCTCGCGACGCGTTGGTCATTACCCTGCCTGCAAAGCTAGTGATCCCGGGTTCTATTTCAGGTATGGGCAAATCTTGTATTTGTGTTGATTGGTTGATGTTTGTGAGTCTTACGATGTTTTCTATTAATAGAAGTATTTATTTCTCTATGTAAGCATGTTACCTAGTACCCATAGTACGGTCATAAACGTTAATTTGCTACCCATTTAAAAAAAAACCGTCCAAGTGCGAGACGGACTCGCGCACGTAGGGTTCCGTACCACTATACATCTAAATAAATGTTTTTCTTTATTCTTTATTATATTGGAGTTGATTGAATGAAAGGTAAAATGCGGTTTACGATTTATAACGTATTAAAAAAAACTAATTATTAGATCTCGTTCAAACCAATTTTCGGTAGATGTTTGCATGGTAATGTACATCATATATTATTTTTACATTTATCATTCAGTTTATTATCAGTTTAGAAAAAATATATATTAGAAACCTCAATATCATTTTTGAAGACCTATCCCACACGTATGGGTTTGATGAAAAAATAATAATTGAGTTTCAGTTCTAAGTATGGGGAACCCCAAAAAATTATTGTTTTTTTCTATTTTTGTATGAAAATCTTAATGCGGTTCACCGAATACATCTACTTACAAAGTTTCCATAGTATAGCTCTTATAGTTACGGAATAAAGTGGCTGTGACATACGGACGGACAGACGGATGGACAGACATGACGAATCTATAAGGGTTCCGTTTTTTGCCATTTGGCTACGGAACCCTAAAAAACTGCTTGAACATGTCAATGTCATTAGAGATGTCTAGTCATTTGTAATTGATAGGAAACTCAACCTTTCTGCTGTAGAATGTCAATTTCAATCACTTTGGAACTAAGGCAGGTCACAAATTGAATTCTTTGACTGTACAAGCCTAAAGCATAGTTTGGGCTATTTAAGCTATTTTCTTGCCGTTGCCAGCTATTTTTGTGTTGGGAACAACTTAAACAAATAAACGTACTAACATTTACAATATTGATTAGAATAAGATTTACGAGCACGTTATTTCAATAAAGCGTTTGCTGTATTATTTATTGGCTAACGTTTGAACTATCGGTTTTATGGGACAATGGCGTGACTGCGTCCAACGTTATAAGTCATTTAGGTGTTATTCTGTGCTGTTAGAAGAGAGGCATTACGTTAGAAGAACTGTGAAGCTGTTATAAACTGCGGCTCTATTCTAGTAGGCAAAATCATAAATTAAATTAGCTTTTTTGTTGTGGTTATGGTGTCTTTGAGATTGTACGAGTATCCATTACTATCAAGTAAATCAGAGCTATCGTAACGTTGACAGTATGATAGCAAGACAAAGGCAATATGGTTCTGCCCAGTAGAATGCAGTCCCTGTGCTGAGATTTTACACGGTCTGAGAGTTCATAATTTCAGCCGTAGCACGTCAACTTTATTATGGGAGCTAGTGTAATATATTTACTCGTATTTGGGGACCAATCTCGTGCAAATTAACCTAGGCCCAAACTAAGCTCTAGGCACTATGGGCACCAGACAGAGATAAACACACTTATATAGATACGTACATACGTACTTAAATACGTTGAATCCATCTTAGGCTCAAAAACAACCACTCTTACTCATCACACAAATATTTACCCAAACCGAGAGTCGAACCCGGGACCGCTAGGTTCGCAGGCAGGCTCACTAGTCACTACCAACTAGGCTATGCGTGTGACATCTCAAAATTGTATAAAAGTCTACATACACATTAGAGAAAGAACAGGAAACAACTATGATGCTCATTGCTCATTCAAGCACAAAAATATTAATAACCCAGCCACCAATCAACCGCGCCGTAACAATCGCAGCTAAAACAAACCGGCATCGTGACCCCCCGATTGGCGATGAAGTCATAAATTGTACGGGGCATTGGAAATTGTTTCTCGTGCCGCACCTACTAATCGGCCGCGCTCTCAGCGTCAGCCATATTTATGAGATCGCGATTCGCGGGAACCGATCGCGGTAATGAGGATGGGAATGGCTGATGGATTGGTTTGAATTTGGAACGTTGTTTGGTGTGAAGTGGCCAGTTATCTGCGTAATATTTTACACCTCTTTTTAGGGTTCCGTACCTAAAGGGTAAAAACGGGAGCCTTTTACTAAGACTCTGCTGCCCGTCTGTCTGTCCGTCTGTCCGTCTGTGATAGCTAAGCAGTTGAAATGTTCACAGAAGATGAATTTCTGCCGCAAATATAACTATAACAACAAATACTAAAACAGAATAAATTTAATATTTAACGGGGGCTCCATTACCTACAACAAATCTTCACAGAATATTTAGTTGTATATTCACTTTCAAAATAAATACAACAAACGTGTTTTTTTTTTACGATTTTATGCTAATGTTGTACTTATAGCTAACGGTATACGGTACCCTTCGTGCGGTTTTTTTATTTTTTTCTCAATCATTTTTATGTCGTAGTGAAGGCAGAATATGATGGACTTAGGTGGTATACTTTGATGCCGTGTTAAAGCTAATCTTAATTTTAATCAATAGCGTCTGTTCGCGTAAAGACAGACTTTTAATATTCTATCAACAAACAAGTCAGACAAAGCTTTCCAACTTACACTTTTACTTATCAAAGAACGTATAAAGGTTAAATTACAAACAAGTCATTACAAAAATTATAAGCTCCCACTGCGATATTGGTAAACGAAAACAACATACTCTGGCTATTGTCCAATTTTATAACTACTCGTAACTTAAGCAATGTCTTATTCGCTTTCTGGGTTTAAAATAATAATTAAGACTAACGTTTACTTGACATTATCTATTTTCGTATCTTACAAAATCTCCAGTTACGAATATTTGTCGTGACATCTGGTACCAACACGGTTCCTATTTCACCCCGTCTACGTCGCCCAAATCAGCGTGCACTAAACTCCTTAAGGCGACACCATTTATACTTAGTACCGCAGCCGCAAAATAGATGGCGTTGTAGTAAAAAAACGTTTCTCCATTATTAAAGTAATTTGCCGGCGTCCAATTATTTTATCGTAAATTACGTTAAAAGTATCGTTTGGCCGGATCGGCCCGGGACGTGATATTATTAAGCACTTGGCGAGCATTTTCAATATTTACCGAACATGTATTGTGCGCAGTAATCGGTCCCGATGAAGCTATAAATTATTAGGTATTATAATCTCGAATATTATTTTTCGAAGCATGCTTTTGAATTTTGCTACCCTGATAAAAATCGTGCGGGGCCGGAGTGGGTGGGTGTTTAACTCCTCAGCACAAAAAAAAATTCGTATATGACGACAAGTAAAAAAAAGTTATTGTTCTAATATAAAATGCATAATTTCTTACAATTTTTTTAATTGAGCTTCTGAATTTTACTGTTATATTTAAAGTTTTTTTATAAAAAAATTTATTAATCATTAATTAACAACACTCCTTTAGATAGTAATATGTTCTGTTCTGTTTTCACTTAAAGGCGTTACCATCTACTTTAACATGTATATTGCTTTTTACAGTCGCTGTGTATTAAATGGACAATTAAAAATATCACAAATGATCAAATAATAAGTTTCGTATCGGCTTGTTAATTGAGCAGCGACGACTTTGACGCGACCTTAAGAAACTTTAATAAAAGTACGTTTCCAAAGTTCATGAAACTTATGAGCGACTAAAATTGCGCAAATTGGCATACATTTGCCAAATGACAAAGTTATAAGATTATGTGTCGCCGAAAATGATTTGCTTATTTTTTGAGATTATCGAACTATTGATTACTTACCAACAAGTTCGTGTCTCTAAAACATTTATTCTTCACCTTTTAATTTTAACAAACATAACTAAAATATCTCTGTCTCTCTGGTCATTTCTTCATGATCACCTAAGTTGTGGAAAGAACAACTGGCTTCCATCGGGTTGTGCTAGTGGCCATCCGCATCACAAAGCTTACTTAACTGCTCTTGTCGGCACTAAGCACCCTGAATTCACCTCTAGGTCAGTTATACGGTTTTTTACATCAAACTTCTGTTTATCTAGCCTTAATATTACACGCTTCATTACACGCTGACACGTTACTCCCGTTAAAGTGAAATACATGATTGCTTAAGCGGCAGGGAATGCAATCTGTGATAAAATTAACCAATTTTTCCAGAGTGCATCCCTGTGAGTGCATCGTGTCCGCTCCGGGGAGGTCTCGCCTCCCGAGAGCATCGATGCACCGATGCACGCCCTATTAATACTTTGTAATGACGCTTTTTAATTCGCTTCGTGTCAATACGCCGCGTGAAATCCGATACGGTCTTATCCCGATCTTGTGGCGGTGTTATTCTCGAATGAAAGCTAAAGAGGCTTACGACGAACCAGCTTCGTTTGATCCCTACTACGAACAATAGCAGATACTAACAGGTGTCAATTATGACTCGTTCGAAGCAGATATCACATTATGAACTTGATTTTGCTGCCTTGAATAACACCACATATTTGGAACTTAGCTGTTACACTGCGTGCGTATTATTTGTCACGATTAAATGATTGTAGATGGTGTTGTATTTTTTACACGACTGCCCAATAAAAAGGAGTGTAATCTATGTTATGTTTTCAGGGTTCATGTATGTATGTATGTAACACCATTACTTCTAAACGGCTGAGCTGATTTAAGTGTGTGTGGTATCGTTAGAATTCTTTCACCATCCCGGGTGACATAGGAATTAGGATACCTAAACTGTTAAAATTGAAATAACAACGATGGCAAAATGTCAATTATTTATGTCAATGAAAAAGTCTTCTAATTATTAAAATATGGGTCTTTGAAAGGTCTTAATTTGACCATCTAAAATATATACGAATATACACTCAGAAGCAAAAATAACGGGTCAGAGTGCGTTTTTCTTACAGACGTGACTATTTCGAAGCCTTCGTTCCTCGCCTGGGTCGGTTTGAGTGAGGTTTAATGGTGGATACTGCGAGGTTCAATAGAGGAGGTCAAAAGTTCTTAAGATACCTAACTGATCGCACAATCAGTTTACACCACAGCGGGGAAGTTTGGGTCAGCACTTGGATTTCCTTACATTTTATTGCCATTTTAGATGTTTTTCTGAACATGCTAAATTCCGGCGTTAGCCGCAGATTTATTCAGTTGGGTATCCTAGGCACTCTGGAAGTCCTGTATCGATGCTCGGGGTATTCATCATCAGATTTCACTAAAAGCATTCCCTGGCGAGGAACCAAGGCTTCGAAATAGCCTCTTTAGTATGAAAAATGAGTGTAGTAGCATTAATAATAATATCGAAAAATGGTTTTTAAATCTTGCTTTTCATTTAGTAATTTAACTGTAATTAATTACCTACTTAACCATAGCATTGGGAACCTCAAGGAGAAAGGCAAGGGTTTGGTTTTCAAAGGAAATGAAGTAAACTGGGTCTTTAACGTGGAATAAAACATGCTTGTTTACTTAAAAATTTCATGGACCAAGTTCCATAACTCCACGGCCTATCTGTAACAAAAATGTGCTAGAAACGTTAACTAGCCACTACTAAATCATAGCCGCACGGATAAACGCGGTGATATTAACTTGAAAGCCGTACCCTACTTGCGTTCAGAAGTGTCAGACTCCGCGAAACTTCCGTCATGAGCTGACAAGCACGATAAATGAAAAGCGTGCAGCAAAACTACCAAGAAGTGTTCAATATGACCGTTGGCGATCGATTATACGCAGGATTATGCGCAAATTGACGAAATAATTATTTCAATAATACTATACTCTGTGGCAGTTACCGTGTTACTTTGTGACACATCGCTTGCACACTATAATAAACGGTCTTGATTCTGTACACAAGATAGATACTCGACTTTACCGGGGAGGAGTCGAGTAGGCAGATACTAATTACAATACCTAGTACGGAATAAAATACCTGTTACACGCACCGAGTAATTATTTTGAGTTATGGCCGTGAGTATATTAAATTAACTAAAATGAGCTGGATGTAATAAAAACAAATTATAAATTGTGAAAGTGTGGTAACGTTTCAATTACATGTTTTACGCATTCGGTGCCCGAAAATATGTATTTCATTTTAAATGAGCTCGATTTGGTGTTTTTGGTTTGATTTAATGAGTTATTAATGAATGTAATAGAGACGTGAGTATTCGCTATCTGTTAATAATCGCGTTATTATGAAACTGTAAAGGCTAGTGCATGATAATATTTGAGAATGTTGTCGCCCAGTCAACAGTATTTACTACCAGTTCCTTATTAACTATCGGCAATCTTTGTTTTTATAATGTGTAGGTTTATACCCCTATGGTGATACTTCGGTGTTTGTCCGTCTGTGTATCACAGCAGGTTTTTTCTCAGCAACTGCTGAAAATATCAAATTGTGGCATAGGTGTATATCTTGCTTGTCTGCATCTATTTTATGAAATACTAGTGAGAAAAGGACGAGGTACTTTATTCGTTGGAACTGTTACGCATTTTAAGGGGTAAAATATATTATATCGTCGGCTTAGTGCAAGAAGTCATTAACTAACAAAAAGTCAAGTCGGAGAAAAACGGGCTCAAAGTTTTGACACAGTCAAATGACCATAACTGTAATAGGTTCGGTTCTAGATTTAAAAATTAAACATCAATGGTTAGCTAAATGTATTTACTATTAAATCCAATTAAAAACTTTGTACAATAAAGTCAAATAACTTTTTTAAAAGCCTAAATATGTAGTTAGTGACTTTTGATCTTTCTCGCTCTTAAGGGAACTTACAATTAGTTATTTTTTATTTTCATTACAAATAAATCGGGAAACATAGTTTTCTATAACAAAATTGGTTTAATCAGTCGTAATTATTAACTTATAGGCATTATAAATATTACTTATTAATCAACAACGAATAAACAGATTTATTTAATTCTACTTCACAGATTATAAAGTCTGCAAGACCACAAAAATAACACAAAATTCTCGTAATGACGTTATTTTTAACTTCAAACTAAAATAATAATGAAATATTCATTGTTGATAGACGAACTTAATATTATAATAATTCCAGACAACAGCAAGCACTATTAGTATAGGTAAAACGTGAAAATTTCTAAAAATTTAAATAAAGACATCAGCTTTTGATTGAACTAATACAGTAGGTACGAAAAAGAGTAAAAAAAAACCCTTGACGTCCATCTTTTTTACTCTACGTCTTCTGAGTTAGAAGACATTTCTTCAGGGACATAATCACGACACTCTTTGGCTGGCAAGTTCCGGTACCAGTGGTGAAGTTCCGCGGGTATTATTTTTTCATTGCACATTTTTAGCAAACCGTAAACTGTTCTACTTCCTTAATATTCGTAAGAAGGACTGGCGGCGTATCTTTCTGTGCTTGAATGTGTCTAGGTGACTCTAAGCCATTTTTAATATCCGACAAAGACTGAGTTTCAAATCAGCATTCTGATTGTCAGCCATTAAGATCAAAAGTATAATACATTTTATACAGGGTGGCCGGTGGCAGATTTTTTATATTTTCAAAAAGTCATTTTTATAATTTAAAAAAATGGGTTTTGACATTTGGCGGGATTACACGGTTCAATATTGCGAATTTTATTTTCATCTGGTTTCAATGGTCAGAACGCCGTCATTCTTATGCAGTTGAAGCGTTTGCACGCTATATAATTTTGTTAAGAGACGGGCCGAGTGTAATTTTTTTTCGGTCATGGGTGCAAAGGTTCCGAGAAACTTCTTCGGCACATAATATACCGAGATCAGGCCCCAGCACACACGGACGCCGGAACACATATTGAGTGTGCAACGGAGTTTACAGGAAAATCCACGACTTTCAGTGCGGAAGAGAGCAGCTCTCTTTAAGACTCCTAAAGTTCTCAGTGCATGAAATATTGAAAAAATAATTGAAGTTTCATCTCTATAGGATTCAACTGGTTCAAGAAATTAATGAAAGTGATTTAACCAAACACAAAGTTTTTTGTGACACAATGTTGCACAGATTTCGTACCATAAATTGCATTTTTTGTAGCGACAAGGCCCATTTTCACATGAGTACTCATGTCAACAAGCATGTAGTAAAGCAAAATTGTCGCTACTGGGGCCCACGATCGTCTAATCCACGGTTAAAACACCCAAGACCTTTGCATTGTCTAACAGTTACTGTTTGGTCTACCTCATCCTTGAATAGAATTATTGGGGGTTATTTTTTTGAAAATGCCTAGCAGTAAAATGTAAATAGGTAGTGAAAACTATAGGAAAATGATAGCTGATTATTTTTTGCCTAAATTGCTTGTACATCCGTCCTATTCATCACACGCCTGGCTTCAGCAGGATGGTGCTACACCACACATGGCCACAGTGTCGATGAACGTGCTTCGCGAACATTTCCCTCGAAAATTGATAAACCGCTTTGGAGAAATCCGTGGCCGCTGAGATTGCCCGATTTGACCCCTATGGATTTGTTTCGATGGGGGTATCTCAAAACCAGAGCTTTTAATAACAACCCACGGTCTAAATATAGGTGATTTCCAAAAAAATATTGCTATCGAAATCATCAACATTACGCAGAATATGCTGCGAGTGGTACAAAACGCGAGGCTCCGTTTTGATGAATGTGCACGTGTAGGGGGACGACATTTAGAGGACATATTTTTTAAGTAATTAAATCCGCATTTGTGATCTTTATTATGAGATATAAATAAATACTATTCGCCTCAGGTGATGGTCAAAACAAAACCTAGGTACCTATACAAAATCTCGCCCATCGTGTAAAATCAGTCTTTTGCAAATGCAATACTTAACTAAGTACTTACTTACCTACACTACAACTTAACAGCATAAGCAATTTGAACGTATCTTATTATAATTTAATGACAATAGGTACAAACGCTCTTCATTCGCTTTATTTATAATCTTTTCTAGCATCAAAGATCCTCGTCCTGCCTTAACACTTTGCCAGACTGTTAATATTATTTCGCTTCATTTTGTAAGAAGTCACTACCATCTCGCATAACGTCCATCCCTGGTCGCAGCTGCAACGGTATGACTTCGATCGCGATGACCGAACGAGTGGCGGGTTACCGCGAGAGCAAGACGTACTCGTAGGTAGTCATAAAAGAGTTGAAATATGAACTTATCAGAGCAAGAATAATTTCACTAAAGGTGTTCAAATTGAAACAACTTATTTGTCAAAAGTCATTAACCATAATTTAATCACTTGAATTACGTATCTTTGGACACAACTAAAATCGATAACTATCATTGATTACTTTAAAAAATCATTCTGGCTGCCATTAATGCTGTTTCCTATTTTTTTTAAACTGTATAATGTACTTTAGTTATTTTATACTTAAGTAAAAGTAGTAATATGCATCCAATGCTTATTTTGTTAAAAATCATTAAAGCGTTATAATAACATTTTTTTTCGTTTTACTGTTTGCTAAAAGTAACTATATGCATATAATGAATTCTAGCTCAAATACTTTCAGAGCGATATTCATATTATTTTATTTTTTAAAGTTACTAAGTAACATTAGTGAATATTCAAACGTAATTAAATGTGTAAAAATTAAAAAAGATGTTTTGATTAAAGTAAGTAATGGTCATAAACCATTTCCGTCAAATCAAAAAAGCAATAATTGAAATTAATGACTTAATGTCATTGCTGTAACATCGAAATTACTTAACGTAAAAAGAAATGGGTCAGTGCGTTAGAAAGAGTAAGTCGTGGCGAATCCGCCTGTGTTTGTACCTGTACTTAGTAACTTTATGCCTTTAATGACTTCTTGCACTAAGCCGACGATATTAAGTTATTAAAAGTCACCAAAGAAACATTTAAGTGTCCACGGTAATTCAAATATGTGTGTGTATGTAATATCAGAGGCAAATTAACATCAGTTAATATTGTCTAAACGATATTTTAAAGTTATCGACAGAGTTCTCGTTTTGTCTTGTTCTTGCTTTGATAATAAAGATAAACACAGAAAGTTATAAAACAAAACAAAATGATATCGATCGTAAACAATTTACTAATGTCTCCTTAAAAAACGACTCTACCTGCGTAGAAGACGTTTATCGCTATTTTCTGCAATTAAAAGTACCATATACCTATTCCTCTTCGAGGCAGAAGCTATCTCCATAAAACTCGATTCAGTGGTTTAGCTGTGAAATTGTTACAAAAAAAACAAAGTTACTTTCGCAAAATTGAAGTATAAATATGTAAGATGAGCAGATAAATTATAAAAAGCATTGATCTAAATTGATCTCTGCACTTTGCGCTTTGTGCACAGTCCCTATGCGTTATCTGCATCAGCATGCCCCGGAGGCGTGGAAATCACTGCACATTAATATCGCATAACTGTACTCCGTTGTGAACTGACCGTTAATAAACGCCCTGTTATTTAACTGTCTGTGTAGTCAAAGCAACGTCTTTCTTAGGGCGAGTGTTTTGATCCGTAGTTACCTAACATTAATAGTTTACATTCATATTAAATATTAAATTTATTTCGTTTATGGTATTTTCCCGTCTTACCAATTTACCTACCATCATGTTGAGTTTGCACTAAGACTGCCATATAACCTACACTACTCGCATCAGTATTGAATTTTATTACTACAGTGCCATACGTAACTGTCATATTTTTGGCCGTTTTCTCGTGGTCCTACTATTTTTGTCCTACTAGTCAAAAAGTGAACCTAGATTTGATCACTAAATACTAATTGTGGTTGTAAAAGTAGGTAGGTTAGGTTCGTTAGGTATCTTTAAACGCCCGAAGGGCAAACCGCCCAGAAATAGGAGCCCTGCCGCAAGGCAGGGCTCCGTCGAAAGTCAGTAGGACAAAAATAGTAGGACCACGAGAAAACGGCCATATTTTTGACGTAAAATGCTTAAACATGGCAAAAAAATTGTATGTTTTTTTTTAGTTCCATTTCATTTAATTTCTACTCTTTTTTTCGCATTGAAATTCGGGATCGAAGATTGACTCGAAGAGATTTAATAGAATAAATAACATGTGGTTTAGGAAGTCCATTATGTGTCATGTGTCATTGTAATTAGATACATTTTTACGTTATTGACGATTCAATATCAAGAATTAAAAGTACAAATTATAGATATTACGAGTATAAGCCAAGGTGTACCGTAAGACGCTACTTCTTAGCCAGTAGGATTATATCATACTTAACCAATCAAAACCACTTTCCTCTCTAGGGATGGAAATACCATTTTCATCCCGCTATTAAGATAAGGAAATCGTTACTTTCCGAACAGTAGACATGAAATGTAAATAAATAAGTTAAACAAAACGAAATTATAATCGTGACTATTAGTGATTGAGTCGTGACGCCTCTAGTTAAACTTACTCTTTAAGCTATACTTGTGTAGTTATCTATCAGTTTTTAACTGACTTCTCAAAAGGAGAAGGTTCTATGAAAGGCTGTGTTTATATTTATCTTATTACAAGCTACTAGCTTCCCGCCCTCGATTCGCTTCAGGTTAACGAAAGTAAAAAGTAGACATAATATCAGGGATAATGTAGCATTGGTTGAGTAGTTCCAGTGAAACCTCGAATCAAACAAACACAATTTGAACTCTTTAAACTTAGTGTACACACAGATACGATAGTAAAAGATACCTGGCAAATATATGACCATATTTTTTTTGTCATCAGCATGTTTAATACTTCAAGTGTCGACTAGATATACTTAAGTAGTCTTTTCTCAAAGGCTATGGCATAGCGTCTGCGATTCCTCTCTGTGTTGGACGGCGCGTTTGCTTATTAAAAAAAATATATATATTAATAATTATGTAAACATTAGCTCATTATTACCTATACACATGTTTAATTAAGCCTAGTATTTAATTTATGGAAAACAGATATCAGGCATTTTTCAGGGTTCCGTACTCAATACAAAAACATACACACGTCTAATTTGCTATGATTACAGTACGAAATCTGAAGAAAAATAACAAATCGTCATTACTTTGAAAAAACCTCGTATCTCATATTTCGGGACGTACAATTTTAAACTAATATCAGATAAGAGTTTTTTCTACAGTAGTAACGATATACTAGAAAACGGCCAAGTGTGAGTTAGGCTCGGGCTGATTCGATTCGAAACCGGAATATAATAATACCTACTGTGCGGGTGGTACGGAACCCTCTGTGCGAGAGGCCGACTCGCACTTGACCGGTTTCTACTTGGGTCATAAACACGAACAAAGTCGCGTGCAAAACATGCTCGCATTCATTACCCACATTTTGCAAGTTAAAGCTGCAAAACGGCCAATTTAGCAGTTTAATAAACTCCATTACCTTTAAATGAGCGGTTTTAATCATCTTTATAGCACGACGGGGCTAATTTTAGCCCCTTGATTGTTATTGAGTGGCTAATTGGTCATCGCTTGGCCTTAATTCCGCACGTGACTACTAACTTGCGCGGGCGCACCAGGGCAATAAAGTTAGTAAAGGACCATAATGACGTTTTAGGGGTCCGTTGGTAAATGGGAATCTTGTGTTTATGAAGAGCCTCGGGATTTAGGAGAGTAATCTGCGGAATATCAACTCTGGCGTATAAAAACCTAAAGTAAGAAGTCACATGCTGAGCAGAACCATTTTGTTCCGTTGGAACTAGTTCAGTTATTTATGGGTTTTTTTTTTTGGCTAATTTGTTCTTCTGTACTTAAGCAAATAGACGGGTTCCTTTTTTTTTTTCTTTAATTTCGTGACTATGTTAGTTTTTTTAGTTAATGAACTACGGAACCTTAAGGACTAAACTAAAGCACTTCATTGTACTTACACCTTGCATGTGAACCGCGTAACCTAAATCGGAGATATTAACTTTAATTTTATTATAATAACGTTGCATCAAAAAATTGTGGTTTTTACCCTCAAAACTGTCATTTTTACACGAGTTTTAAAATATTCTCGTGAAAAAAATACCTGTGGAACTTTAACATTTATACAAACTCATCTAGTCCAAAACTAAGCTTCAGGCTTGTACTATGGGGTACCTTTCATGATGTAAATTAGCATTAAGAAAAGATTTTTGGAAATGGACCCCCTAAGGGGTTAAAATAGAGGGAGTAGTGGGAAACAAATTCTACGAAGTTGCGGGCGTGCTCTATAGTACAGAATATATAGAAAACAAACAGCAAATAGTCACAGATTAATATTTGCCCATATCGGAGCCCGGGACTACTAGCTTAGTAGGCAGAGCCACTACCGACAAGGCAAGCCGCGTCTTTTAAATTATGAGATGCATTTCCCGTAATACTAATACCCGGCGGTCTAGCGGTACCGGCCAAGTCTGATGGATCACTCAGGTTAAGCAAACTTGGTAGAGGTCAGGTGAATGATGGGTGACCGCTTCGTGACAAGTCTGCGGAGTATAAATAGAAGTCTGCGTCTGGGATAGGCCATTTATTTATCAATTTTAATGTCCGACGTGAAAGTTTTAGGATGACTAATAATGCAAGATGATTAGTTACTTGCAAGTTATTGGCAATAAAATGTGGTGGACTATGAGCTCGCTGTAAAGTGACCTTTTGTAGGTAGTTAGTTATAAAAATCTTTAACGACGTAAATTAAAAGTAAACTATAAATTAAGTGTAGGTATAGTCGCGGTAACTTTTGGATCTTAAATGCATTGAAATAAGAGTTGAAAAGTGACGAACCTTTACATTCTGCGACTTAAATCCAGTGTAGGGCGGTCCATACCTACTAATTTTGTGCAAATTTTTGGAGTGTTACCTTAATGGTATTGAATAAAAAAAACGAAGTAGAAAGTATATTTCCTTAGTCTTAACCGTCTTAGCCAGTCTAGTTTCTGTTTCATTTCCTTTTACCTAATCTAAAAAGTAGACTCGTAGTCCGGTTTCTATGCTTTTATGTTCTTTTTCATGGTCACATTGTGACTCATTAAATGTCAATGATTTAGGCAACTCCAGTGCAATCTAGTCTGTCTAGTCCATGCGTCATCGCCACAAATCTGCTATTCTTGTACTGTCTTTGACTTGGGATCGCTTTAATTAATTATCTTTCTAAGGATTCATACTTTTTAATGGCGTAGAGAAGGCAAACGAGCACACAGGCCACCTGATGGTAAGTGGAAACTGTGACCCATAGACATTCGCATTCACAAGACTGCAAGCGTAAGACTGCAAATGCGTTGCCAACCCTGAGGACTAAGATGGAATGCCTCTATGCTAGTCATTACACCGGCTGTCTTATCCCCAAACCGGGACACAGCAATGCGAACACTGCTGTTTGGCGGTAGGTTAATGGATAAGATGGTGGTAGCGATCCGGACGGACGCTGCACAAGGTCCTACCACCCGCATTTAATTTATGACGTTACATTTGGCTGATTGTACTTATCAACAACATTTGAATCAATAGTCTAGTACCCGTAGCCCAGCTAATCTTCATTTTAAATTAGGTAGATGGGTCTGTGTATGTCTGGATCAGTAAATCCTTGAATTATCGATTCCCGTTTAAAAGCAGTTTGCATTGTTGCGCTCCAGTGTAAGGACAACCAGAGAAATTTTATCCCCAAAACGGAACACAACAATGCGAACACTGATGTTTGGCGGTAGGTTAATGGATAAGATGGTGGTAGCGATCCGGACGGACCCAACGGACATTACTCTGATGAAATGAACGCCGTTTAATACCTCCGGGTGTCTACAGCGTAAAACCGTGTTGCCTTTGACGTGATATACCTAGTATTGTTTTAACTTGGCCACCGTTACATCATCATCAACATTATCATCATCAAGTAAGAGCTATGAAAACGTTGACAATACGGTAACCCGTCAAATATTATAATCCAGTAACTTTATAGATCAGAGCCTGCGTCAAATCCGGTAGTTCGTATTTTTTGCAGACTTATTTATGATGTTAGCCCTGGCGAATAGAAAAGTTGGTGATGCGAAAAAAATATGAAATTTGAAATGATTTATCATAGAAACTATTGGTCTATAGAGTAGGTACAATTTAAGTCTTACATTTTAGCAAATTTAGTCTTCTCTAAAAACATACTGAAATACAACTGTTAAAAACTAGTCCTTAAGGGTATTGGCAGAGGGCAAAGCGGGTGGAGGGGGTAGCCTAAACGATCACAGCGCTCGCTACGGCTAAAATTGTCATTTTTGTCGCTGACTTGAGCTGTCAAATCCATATTG
The DNA here is from genome assembly GCA_923062465.1 of Acleris sparsana. Classification (NCBI taxonomy): domain Eukaryota; kingdom Metazoa; phylum Arthropoda; class Insecta; order Lepidoptera; family Tortricidae; genus Acleris; species Acleris sparsana. The sequence continues at coordinate 13,875,940 of OV281297.1, forward strand.
CAGTAAACATTCTCTAATCGTTTTTGAGATAAAAATATGGTCCTGGTAAGATGTGTTGTTGTGAATTGTAATAACACCAAGAAGAATAGCGACTGTAAATTTTACCAATTTCCAAGACCATTGTGGAAACGAGACCAAAGAAATAAGTGGATATTTGCCGTAAGAAAAAAACGAAACCCCGTTTTAGTCACGAGTAGGCTCATTTCTCACTGAAAACAACAATTTTAATATTATTGGCAATAATGTTACTGACTACCATTGTCTAAAATTGTGTAATATAGTAAAATAACACAAGATTTCATTAATATTTTTCACAATATTTACTTACTTCTTGTTTGACAGCGGTGACAATATTGTCCATAATGGCCGCCTGTCACGTAGCGCTGTCGTCGCGCTCGGTCCCAATTCTGTGTAAATAGAGCCCGTGCTATATTAAAAGATGTACGATCTGTTATTTTTTAATAAATAATTAAATAGAAACGGTCTACTTTCAGAATAGAAACGAGCCTAATATATTGCTTTATTTTTTAGAACGCAACTAGTTTTTATTAAATATTCTTGTTAATAATAAAATTGACATCCATCGATGCATAACTGGTGCGACCTTGGCCTTGCATTGTTTTCCCCCAGACCGGTGCTCAAACAAATTATAAAATGTTTGTATTAAAAATTGCAATCCGGGCAATTGGTCTCATAGCAAATCTCCCCCGCAGAGTGAGACAGGACCAGCTGCCCCCTGGCCGTCGAAGGGGGCGGAAGAAGACGGCACGAGAGTGCAATGTTCATTAAAGAGGGTCAACGTAGGCTTGGGGGGTGTAATCCCCCCGCGCCCCCGGCCGATCCTGTGGTCGTCTTTTTAATTTGTTCCTGCAAATCAGGGCTGTCTCGTTTTTTTTAACATTTGATTAAAAGACAAATTAACTTCACAAATGTATAATATCAAAAATCTCAAAATTACACCTGTCGCATCATGTCCAAAATCCTACAAGAATTTCCTCCTAGAATAATTAAAAATAATGAAACTTTAAACACTATTCTTCCGGTCAACCGTAGAACAGATGACCGAAGGGGCGAAGAGTTTTAGAGCAGCCATCGCGTACCGAATATTAAAATTGATCACAAAAAAAACACATGTATGTCAGCCAAAAGACTTCCACTGCTGGGGCTAATTTATTGAACCTTACTAGACTTATAATATTGGTTCACCCAATACAATTTTCTACAAGTCTACCTACTAGTGAAATTTAGCGCATGGACTAATGTATTATTAGTTTAGTGTGTCTCAGGTAATGGGCCCCTCTTGGTATCCTCACCAACGCCACAAGGCCTCCTCATGCATTACTACATCGAAAGAAAATAGCAAATACGATATAAGGCTATATTTTTGATTTCTAATAGACATTATTTTGACAAGTGCGGTTTTATCATAAGGACTATATAAACTTAGCTAAGAAATTGGCCATCTCCTATATTTGCTAACGCCACAGTGTCGCAGCAGTCTTGTTAGTGGTGACGTCACAGTCTTCCTCAGATTTTTCCCTGTTTGGAAACGTCACAGTGCGCCCGGCAAAATGACACCCGTCCCACCGCCGGCGAGGAAGCGATTAGCTAACGACTAATTTCTCGCTCAATAAACTAACAAAATATATAGATCCCGTGTCAATAAAAGAGACATATATTTATAGTTAATCGCTGGCTCCACTTACGTCCTACCTTGTTTGGTGACGTCACAGTGTTGCCGGCAATGTAGTGTTGGTGACGTCGCAGGGTTCCCGACAACCTTCCGTGTTCAGTGACGTCGCAGTGCTCCTGGTCGGCCGTCAGCACAGCCCTGGCGCTGGCGCGGAGACGTCGCCGGGAGGCGCGGCGTCTTATCAACGAATTAATTCTAGACTAACGAAGACCGGGGGCGGGCCCGCGATTAACACAACCACCCTCCTGGGAACCTAGGAGCCGATAGAACTGGCTGGTTAAGAAATAAGCAATAATGCGGTTCAATAGTTAAATACTGAAACCTGACTTGGCACTAGTCTGAGGCCGTTAAGATTTTATAAAGCTTAATAAAAAAAATACATTTACAGTTTCTTGAGGAATCGTTAGACTTAATTTATTTTTAATTTTTTAATATATAAATTATTTTAGAAGTTCTCGTTTCTGAGTACATACATACATAAACTGTTAAAGTCTTTACCCTTATTTTGATATTTGTTGTAAACTCATGGTTGTTGATTGAAAAAAACATAGCATTTAGCTAATTAAATAAAAAAGTTCAATCCCCTAATAATGCGACCATGATTTTATATAAACAAGTAATGTCACACATGACCATTTTATTTAATGTCAAGTTTATAAGAGCTATTATAGCGTCAAGAATATGATAACAAAATGTTTTGAAATCAAGTGGAATTAAGGCCCCGATTGAGCCAGTGACATGTTTACAACATAGATCCTCTGCTAATGTTCAATCAAATCGGTTATTTCCAAATGAAATACTTTTATTATTTATCTTGACGCTTATTCCGCAGAATACAATGCAAAGAATATTGCACACCAAAGAAAATTACAATTACTTAAATCATTTATTTACTTGGTCAACGTGGTACATAATGATCTCACCAAGACAACTTGAATATTTGAAGACGAGTCAAAAAAATACGTCTAATAAAAATAAAAAAACGTTCACTGCCAGTTCTACGAGATTTCAACGCCCTCGGTCCAAGGTCCGAGCGGGTGGCATATTAAGACGAAGTTGGAAGTAAAAAAAGGCGAAAAAGAGTTTTATATTCTCTCTCGAATGGGAAGAAATAGGAGAAATCTTTCTCATTTAGTCCACCAGTGCAGACTTGGGTGTTGCCGGGGACGCACTGCTATCTTAAGCTTGCAATTTTAATTAATATTAAGTTTTGCGTTGAATTAAGATGTTAGCGGCGAAGTCAACGTAGTGGTGGAAGTAAACGGTCTAGTGGTTAGTGTTCGCAGTGTTAGTGCCAGATGGATGGGTTTGAAGTGTTTGAACGGTTCATTTTGAATTTGTGGAATTGCTACAGGTAAATTTTCTTTTCCGCCAGTTTAATGGACTCTGACTAAACCAAATAGTGTGGAAATCTCAATCATCAGCTTTTGCTTCTGAAGTCTTACTTTTTACTTTGCAGAACAGTAACGTGACTTTTAGTCTACTATCTTACGTTTCATCCGTTATCTGTTTTTAACATCAATGATAATGTGGTTTTAAAGATGTTAAAATGTTTTTTTTTCGCAATTTATGATCATGTAATGAACTTTCTTTGACGGTGTTTTATCAGCACTATGACGTGCCTATTACCTATGTTTCTTTTATGTGACCTCTAAAAATAGTGTTCACTGAATTGCTGATGACTATGGGCGACGGTGACCGCTCTCTATGAACCGTAAGATTTTTCCCTTAAGGGGGCGTAGAAATATAGTTCTTTGGGGTCTCGGGCACTCCGAGGAACTCCGTCCTAAATATACTTAGTATCTCTTCCTTTTCTTGGTTGTCAGTGAGACAGATCTATATCGGGTGCATAATCATTGTTTGTCATAACCTAATGTATTGTTTGGTCCAAAACGGATTTTACAACTGAAACGGTTGTTTTTAATTATTATTTTATTTTGTTATGGCAACAAACGGCCATAATATAACAGATGTACAAATTGCACTACTGCTAGTTCAAAAAAACACAACTAAAAGAAATACAATTCAGTTAATACTCGTAGTTACATTATCTACTCGATCTTAGGTAATGCTTGGCAACCAAATTATACGGACCCGCCGCAAACTAAGGCCGCCGATAGTTCTGTTTGAAGGATGTCAGCTCAATTGCTACTGGTTCATTCAGTGCCGCCCCCAGATATATAAATACCAATATACATATATCATTATACTGACACAAGCATTATATTTTAGTTGAACATTTAAATAAACTATAATATTAAAGTTAATTTCAGCACAAACGTTACAACGAAAAAAAATTATAAAATTACTGTGAAGATTTAATCCTCCAAATGATCTCGGCTCTTAGCTCCTGGCATAAATAATTATACACCCCAAAGTCTCAAAAATATGTACACAGACCTTATTGTTATGGCAATAAGGTCTGTGTACATATTTTTGCACCTCTATACGGATATTTATTGACTGTACACATACATGTTTGTACATAAATAAAACCTTAAATAATCACGAACAATAATAATTCGTGCTCATCATACAATTTTTTTCCCCTAAACGTGAATCAAATCAGGGACTGCTGGCTTTGTTACCACGAACCGCGCCGACAAATCAATAAAATTTCATCTCATGATAATCGCACATTCAGGGTTTTATAAAAGGACTCAAAACAATAATCCAACTGCACAGCCAAAGGGTCAGCCTTCGTTATCCCTAAAATCTACGGGCGGAAAATTCCAATACTTTTCGCGATACCGACCCATTGCAAACAGCGTCGACCCAGCTTAATATGCATTAAGGGGTATTTCCGAATTTCTCGGGGAAAAATGTATGAGGGCAACCCAGCCGTGACGTATAAGTGGATTATACAACGTTCCGCTCGCACGTAGCGCGTTTTCCCGCTCGCGCGAACCCTGAAAAGATGGCGGCGCTAGCATGGAGAGGGATTGCTTTTTTTGTTGAGTTTGTATGTTGTACCGGAAACTATTTTAATTTGTTTTGAGCCGTTGGTGAAATGCTGTAGAAATCAAGAGAATTTGCATATTATTCAACATTTTGGGGGACGCCTATGTCCAGTAGTGGACATGAATGTTTTCTATTATATTCTATTCTTTCGGCTAAGAGAAAACAGGTGTGTTGTTGAATTATTTGACAATCTAAGGCGAACTCACTGGCAAATATAACTTGACCCATCAGAGCGTATAAAGCAAGTCCTTATTCTGATGTTTCCTCGCTCAATTTGTAGCGCCTCATTAGCAATCGCCATTTTACAATTCATTACGTATTTCTTTAAGTATTACTTTCCAGAATGTATAAACTTCAAAGCTATTTTTTTTATAAATTAATCCTAACCTAACCTCCTGTGATCAACAGTTTTTAAGTTACAGTTTACAGTTTATAAGGCTCTGGCTATTTAAAAATTATGACTAGCAATAATTATGTAAACAAAATCCTTATGACCAAAATAATTTATGAGAAACAAGGTGCTCTCATGTTTGAAACTTGGGATGCCATCATATTTTTGTAACTAATTATACCAAACGTCTGCAAACGAAAACAGCTGGTTAAGGTATTATGGTCAGGTTTATGGCCTTGGATAAAAAAATCGTCACTTTCAGACAACTATGTCAGTGTGAAAGTGACAGATGGTTTATCTACAGCAATGAACGCGGCCACAGTAAGCTTCTACGGGCCAAGTTATGGTGCTCACAATGACCGATAGAGAACACCCCAGTGGTGCAGTTAGTAGAAAAGCTGGTCATAAAGGTTGTATTTTAATAAAACCTCATTTTACTGTCGTATGATGGATACGTCGATGAATAATCACAATTAAATGGCCATTCGCGGCAGATTGTCGTAATTAAAGGACCATAAACAATTGAGACCATAAAGTCCGATGTTCTTTTTATTTAAATTACCTATTAACGTTAACGACCTGTCCATAAATTGTAGGATTCATTACTTGAATTGCTTGCTGGATATCGGACGATGTGTTTTTGTAAGTTGTTTTAGTTGGGCAACTAGGTACTTACCCATTTGTAGAATTGTCTGCATCGGCCTGGGACTTGAGAATGCTTAAAGACTACCTACCGCAGGCATTAAAGGCTATATAAGTACATCAACAATCTCACATATACAACAATAAATTGTATACATATACACCTTATTTCAACAAAAACTATTGAAAAAATACATTTAGAAATTGCAATTGCAAAACAAGTATCCAAATAAAAATAAGTAATAAAATACCCATCCATACCACTATGAGCTAATAACAAAAATGCACTTAAATGCTAACAAAATAACCAAAAGGGGTATAAAGTAATCTCTTCATTAATTGCACAGAAACATTTTTAAGCACGTTTTTATTATCAATCAATAAATCGTTTGCATAATTACTAAAATCACTGATATAATGGTTGAACTAAAATATAGGTATTAGGTATAATACATTGATTCCAACAGTTACCTACAAAATTTGTTCAAAAAACCAGTTTGATTCTTTGATAAAGCACCAGAATAAATTTTGCGTCATTTTAACAAATGAGTACTTAAAAAATAGGACTTTGCTATAAAGCTAAAAGGTTGTCTGTAAAAGATAATAGCATTTATAAATGGCTTAAATCTGTTGTAAAAATAATTTTAATAGGGGTCGAATGTCGTCATCTGAAGACAACTCCTGTAAAACTGTTTGTTGTAAAACTACCTAGCAGCGCGTTAAGAAGTCAATAAAACTGTTAAAATTGAATAAATAGTACAATTTATCATCTGGGTTTAGCCGACTGGCCAAAAAGAAAGGTAATGTAATTGACCTTATGCAAGATTGTGTAGTTCTTAATTCCCACGTAGAGGCTGACCAGATTGTAATTTTCGCCCGATGTGAAGGTCATATGTTGGCACCACGGTTTTTGTTCTTTAGCAGAGATATCATAGTAGCGAATAAAATAAGCTTTTCATAAAAGTTCCGTGTACTGCAGTATAAAAAAGTCAAAATGAAAGAATTATGTCATCGCATGCTAAATTTTACCTACATCATTTCAAGTTCGTACAACTGCTTTTGATAAGTTAAGTTTTTATCCTAATGTAATAACGAACCACATTAAATAAGCTATAAATTCACGATAACATGAATAAACTTGACCATAAATCAAGTGACAAATTTCTAATTAATGCCGTCAACTTGTATTAATAATATGTTGTCAAAAGTGCCCGTAATTTATTTAAATTGATTTAAGTCATTAAACTTGCCGGATAGCTCAGATATTAAGTTACTTTACGACTTCAAATCTGACTGTTATGTTTTAAACATAAATTAAAATGATGTTAAAAATTTGGTCTACTTTGTTGGCATAGGAATGTCCTATTACTTAAGATAAATTATAGGAAACAGTGTTTTCGCCACTAGACGAACCTAAGGCCGGAACATCTTAGCAATTGCTATACGATTTTTTGTAATTAACAAGTAAAAAGAGTAGCACGCGGGTACAATGGCGGTCCATACGTACATACACATACATACCTTCACGCCGGTATCCCAATAGGGTCGGCAGAAACTATGGGACGCCAGGTGCACCGATCTAAATATACAACTTTCGTTTCCTCGGTCGGTTGCGGGTGCCTTTTATTCAGCGTAATAAATAACCGTGAATCTTCAAATATTGTAAAAAGCCGCCTCCTCCCACCCGAGCACTTCATATCTCCGACGGGAGACAGAGACTGTGATGTAAGCATATTTTTCGCCGCGAGTTTGTCCGAAATCAATACTCGCCCGACCTAACCCGCCCTTGTAATCGAATGACCGTCGCTTTACAAGACTTTTGTATGCGGGAAGATTAAATGGATATGTATTATATCTGGCTTTGTCCGGTAGGAACAATATAAGTACATACTTAAAATATAAAATCGTTTTTGGAACCGGAGGCATATAAAGAACGAATTAAAATAGTTATGGGCATATTATAGTGTAGATCGTTCTCGAATGAAGAGGTATAATAAAATACAGACAGGAAAATCAGCTTTAGACACATTTTATTACAGAGAAGTACCTGGGTCATTGTCATAACCATAAAAAAAACTGTTCATACGAATCATAATAAAGTAAACGAAACGTACTAGACCATACTGTAAAAGATAATATAAAATTATTTTCACTTTATACCACCCCCATATAACCGAAATGCGTTTCAAGAGAATGTGGTTTTAAAAAAATACCTATGGTGTTTTTATCACTTTACAACAATGATACATGTTCCTAATTCACAGTATACATATTTTCCCAGACGTTCGACATTTCAATCGCGTTGCAACGGTCGTGGTCACGAGCGGAGTCCGATATAATATCGAAAATCGAGGTTTTTAAGCGATTAAGTCTCGTTTTAGATTAATAATTTTAAATAACATGTCTAAATCGGGAGCCCGCCGTTTGGCAAATATATGTTTGCCAAATGTATCATTTCCCAACTTTTTCATTTGCCAACCCCGTGTTATATACATTTTCAGAATTGATTTCAGTACCATCCTGTAGAACCCTATAGGTTAGGTCAGTTTTTATAAAATCCTGAAATATATGCAGTTATCGAAAACACAGCGGGTAGGCAAATGTAAAGTTGGGAAACGATACATTTGGCAAACATATTACGCCGAAACTAAGGTAACTCGTCTAAAGCAATATGGTTTTGCCGAGTAAAATAGAGCCCATTCCTACCTATTCACGATTTTTTTCTTGCTATCTAGTACGCGTAACTACGTTAACCTTAGTTAAAAGATAGAAAGAAAAAAATCGTGGTTGAGGTAGGAATGGGCTCTATTTTACTAATTGTAAGGTTAACGTAGAGCTGAACCAAAAAGCTTTGGAAACTCAGCAGAAGACAACTTCGATACATTATCAAAGCAAGCATAAGCAAAGATGGGCTTTTATGACAACACAGATTGTAGAACGTGCGGCGAAGAGGCTGAGACATTGAAACACTTATTGTGCGAATGTGATGCTCTCGCCGGAGTAAGAAAGAAAATCCTCGGTTGTGGCTTGTGGCTACCCAGAACCGAGGATTTCAAGGCACTGCCATTGCACTCTACTATCCGCTTTTTGGAAGGGGTGGAGGCTGCATTGGCTTAAGCTCTAAAAGAGGGATAATTACACAAAAGATCCCACAAGATAAGATAAGATAAGGTTAACCTAACGTCATTGAATAAAATATCGTTAACGTAATAGAAAAAGTAGTCCACGTTTTCGAATAGTAACGGTGATTCGAAAACTCGAGGACGATAAAACAGGTCAAAAAGTCGCCAGTGACATTTAAATTGAATCCTCAGAACTCAGGAAGATAAGTGGTAGGTGCAAATTGCCACAAATGTTTTGCGGCGTCGTAGGACTTAGTGGTTCTGTTTTATTTTGTAAAATTGCTTTACTGTATTTAGTAGGAAATGGCAGAGAGCGAGGTTGATTTCGTTGGCCTGTTAGGGTTCCGTATATAGTTTTTTTTTAAACTGTAGTTCTAGTAATTTAAGAGTTATATTTTTATAACTTACTACAGATATGTCGACGCTAGTGAGGCCAACTAGCTAACGTCCATTTTACAAGCTTTACAGTAGAGCGTATTTTTTGTTTGAAAAAAAAACATTTTTCATTGTTGGATGAATTATGTTATACGACGCACTTAGTCATACTTTTAATATCCACTTAATGATTTTTAAACGAACACTTGAAAAATGCTTGTTCACGAAGTAAATTTCTCGTTAGACAATGAGGACTTTTGACTGCGAGGAAAAACGATTCACGAGTTTAACAACCACCTGTCGAAATATTCTTTGTACGAACCTTCAATTGTTCTTAATCCGATACAAAAGTTTATAAAGGTCAAACTTACCTTTCAAGGTCTAGTAGTAGTTAAAATAGCTGGGTCATACATACATACATACAACCACTACGCTTCTTTCCCGTAAGAGTGAAATAATGTCCAAATGAATAAGGGTAATATTACGATTGATTTACAGGACTATTAAGGATGCGTTTTTCAAAACATATCAGCTTTAGAATAAAAAAAACTTGCTCGTTTTTTGTTTTATTGTGTTGTTGTTTTGTTTTTGTGTTTTTATGTTTTTAAGATAAAAAAGTTACTCAATTATTCGTTATAATGGCTAACACAAATATTATTAATAGATTTTTTGCTTTCTTACTGTTATTAGTTTGTTTCTTTTTCATAGATTTAGTGCCAACATGAATAATCTCCAGCTCAAAACCGGCCATAAGGATACTTACATCAAAAAATTCCTTTCTATCGATATTGACAGTAATATTTGTTACGTTATGTGGCACAGACTAAAAACCATTATTCATGCGAGATATATTTTATATTTTTTTACACAAAGGTCCACACTTAATGGAACCGCGTATGCACAAGTCCGACTCGCACTTGACTCGTTTTCTATTTAATACCGAGTTATTGCGAATATTAAATATCTAGACGCCCGCCCCATCTCTTCGAATCATGGATAAACGTTTTCCTGGTATAGAATCTACATTATGTATCAAAGCTAGAAACCATTATTAATTATGTTCTTCTTCTAGTTCTAGGAAAAAAAAGCAATGAACCGACATAAAAAGCGAGGGCAGTAAAAATGAAGTAGGTACGTACGTCTATTACAAAATTAAACTAAAAGGCAACTTAAGTACGTAAACAAAACAATTTAAATACCTTAAGTATTTTAAAGGTCTATTCCACTTTGTTTAAGCCCATCTCGTTTTTATATTATAATCATATTGTTTTTCAATTTTATACCAAATAAATAACCGGGCCGTTATTCTAGACTGACTGACATTCCCCGTATTGCATTTGTATTGTTTTTGATTCGCAATCGATTTACTGTTAAGTTATTTATTTAAATTGATCCCATAACCTCAACGATATGAATATGATATAACATAGAAGCGAGATGCTTACGCATGTTGGAATATAGATCTTGTTTATATCGGGTCATTCTAAAACCATTCAAAAAGTCTGGAAGCTATACATATACTTCCAAATTTCCAGTTTATCATTCAATTAAAAGACGATCAACAGAAGTATGCATTAAAAAGGTTATACAATACAATAATGAAGGTAGGTTAAATAGCGACATTATTGCGCTTAAAAAGAACTAAGTAACTTTTGTAAGAGTTCTTTTTTAACATATTTCACTGTTGGATTTAATAGCCATAAATAATACAAACGAATGTTGACACAGCAAAAGTCGTAATAAAGATGCAGTAAAATATTCAGCCAGCAGCCAGTACCAAAGTCAACCATTATCAATTAGAAGACCATATCTAACTACAGATTTAAACATACAGTTAAACTGGAATTCATGACCTTTAACAAAACACCCACGGCTCCGATAAACATAGCTGAGACATATTTCTCTGGAAACTATCTCGGGCCCTTTGACCGGTGAACGGGTCCACTCCAACCGTTAACATGCCGGCCTTAACAGCAGTAAAATCAACAATAAATAACTGTTCGTAGTACGTACCTGTTTAATGTAAGCGTACCCGTAAGTTTTAAGGCCATTTGCTGTGATGTTATGTTAGAGTATTTTGTTTAGAGTGAATTTTGACTCTTGATAACTTTACAAATATCTTTTCCATCGATACTGGGGGCCAATAGATTGTTTTCTCATTTAAAATGTCAGTAAACCGTCTATTCTTTTTAGACTAGAATCGAGACTGACCTTTATACATTTACCGCCTGTTTCACAATCGACAAGTAAAGCGTATTTGACTGATAAATTTAGCCCTTTCTCTTTCTTACACTTGAAAATAGACAAGGATAGAGCCAACTTTAAATGGCAGATAAACTTACTTGTCGATTGTGAAACAGGTCCTTAGAATTTCAGAAATGTAAACACTCTCCGACTAGCTAGGGCCTAAGTTCACTTAATCTTACTTCTCACGACGATTACTAATACAAAAGTTTGGATGATGGATGTTTGTTACTCAATCACGCCAGAACGGCAGAACGGATCTAGATGAAATTTGGCACAGAGATAGATTATAGTCTGGAAAGTATAGGCAACTTTTATACCGTAAAAATGTACGGTTCGCAGGGATCAGCTTAATGTGAAAGTAACTCTGTTTGTTGCGGTTTCGCGGCTAAACCACTGAACCGATTTCGATGAAATTTCGTATGGTAGTTGCCTTGAGCCTCGGGGAAGGACATAAGGTACTTTCTATAGCGATTAGCCATGAAGTAGGTACTTCTACGCGGAACCTGTCGTGGGCGGCAGCTAGTGTTAAATACCTACTGGTTGACACTAAGGTCCAGTTGCACTTTATAGTATTTTGTGCAAATAATTTTAAATAAATAAATAAACTAGGTTTTGCCAGCGACTAGTAAAACTATTTTAATCACTTTTTAAGTAAAAATAATGCTATCTAATAATAATTCGTAATTCATATTTATTATTCAGTAAGGATTATAGTACAATGTCATTCATATTCAGTACACAATTGCATGAAAAATTAATCATAAAAATAATACCTACCTATCCTACTAAATCCTTACTAAATTAAATTTATATCAGCTTAGTGGTTGATTACTCACTAGCTCTTGCAGTGTTCTGAAGTTTCCCTGGAAATACCTACATGTCGGTAACGCTCGGTGATTCCAAGGACTAAAACAATTCCGCCTTTTTAAATTTAATACGTTATATACAGGGTGTCCCTAAAACCAACGCCAAAACTGAGAGGGCTGATAGAATAGCTTACAGGCTATATGATTAAGCAAATTTGACTCTTATGAACATTTCATAGTTTTCGAGATATTGGCACTTTTATAAAACTAGCTGTAAGCTCTTCTATCAGCCCTCTCAGTTTTGGCGTTGGTTTTAGGAACATCCTGTATATAAGAAATAGTAAACACAATTACTATCATTAAATTACACGTAATCATCATACAGTACAACACTGACATTATAAAAAATACTTCAGTTGCTAAGAATAAACTATTACGCAGAAATAACTTCAGACTGCCACTTAAGTCTAGTTATTTTAGGCTCTATAGCCGTAAGCCTGAATACACTTCAAAGACAAAGGTGAAGCAAGGTGGGTCCCAAAGGTTATTCTAACGTAAACTTAAACATCAAAGTCAATTACCGAAGCGGTTAGTGATAAAGTTATCGGAGTTAGACGTTGGTTTAAGTTAACTATTCGTTGTTTATCTAGCAGATAATTTGTAGGAATGTCGGTTCGTTAGGCAACTTCAAATTAAGCTATCTTAATAACTTACTAATTGTATGGAAGTAACTTATTGCGGTAGTTCTGTCTATTGTATCGTTAGTTATATTTATTGATTTGGTAATTGTATTAATTCGAAGGAAAGTTTATGTGTCGATTCTTGTTTTAAGTTTCAAATAACGGAAAATTAACTAAGCTCTACGCTTGTACTAAGGGTACCTACGAGACAATGATCGATATACTTACTTATATAGAGAAATAAATACTTAGAAAACATCCAACACTCAGAAACAAATAAAAAAAATACACTAAGTATAACTCCCATGCCATGCCATTCTTCCATGGCTTACGCAAAACATGAAAATTTTTTCAACAGACCGTTAATAAACACATTTTATATTTTAAATTTTGACGTTTTCTCGCAACGAGTCAATCATTTTAAAACCATAAAAAAAAACAATGACATAATTACCTCATCACATCTGCCCACTTAAGCAGGAGCCACACGCACGCCAAAGTGATCAATTGGCTGTTAAGGCCCGTCTCCACTGGCGACAACATAATTCGATCTAATACGTATCGTAATTGCTGCGCTGTGACATTTCGTGAGTATCTGTCATACATCTGTTGTACCAACATGTTGATTACTACTTTGGACGAGATAAGTTTGTTTATTCAGGCTGGCAACATTGTTGGTTTTTTTTTAGGTTTGCAACATTTTCATCTAAATGACGTGCCTGTCGTGTCTACCGTGACAAGTTATTTAATATGAATATCTCTTATACGTCTTATAATTGTATGACTTGTAACCTGGTACTAATGCTGTAAGCGTAATAATGCTCTAAAAATAAATAAAATATTAACGTTATAGGTTTGTCTAGATATACAGAATTACAGAGGCCTAGACAAGTTGCACCTAAATACACTCAGGAGCAAAAATACCCGGTCAGAGTGCGTTTTTCATACAAACGAGACTATTTCGAAGCCTTGGTTCCTTGCCAGGGGTCGTTTCGAGTGAGCTTTAATGGTGGATACTCCGAGGTTCAATAGAGGAGAGTTCTAAAGATACCTAACTGATCGCACAATCAGTTAACACCACAGCCGGACAGTATTTGGATTTCCATACATTTTATTTCCATTTTAGATGTTTTTCTGAACATGCACAATTCCGACGTTAACCGCAGATTCATTCAGTTAGGTATCCTAGGCACTCTGGAAGTCCTGTATCGATGCCCGCGGTATTCATCATCAGAATTCACTAAAAGAATTCCCTGGCGAGGAACCAAGGCTTCGAAATAGCCTCTTTAGTATGAAAAACGCACTCTGACCCGGTATTTTTGCTCCTGAGTGTAGAATAGCTTTCTATTTTTTTATTCCACTGTCCTTGCCACTGTACTTGCCATTGTCCTTGTCCAATGCCATTCCGGCTTAAAATGGCTTCATTAGTACCTATATAATCAATTGCAAGCTTGAGCGTTTACAATTTAGTCATATTTCGAAGTTGCTTTAACTACCACCTACCACGGCAGTGCCTACGAGAGGGCGCTTAAAGTTGTGAATTGTGATGGTCAAACCATTTAAAACGAAGTGAACGACGAGGTCTCCAAGAGTGTCCTCAAGTATCCAAGTAGCTCCCAAGTCCAATATCTTTGAAGAGAGAAGAGAAACTTTGTTAGTTACCGTAGAAATTACTCAAGCAACTTATCTAGCGTTTGGTGAGTAAACTGCGGCGAAGACCAAAAGGAGGGTAATGGGTTTGACCTGTATGTATGTAGGTACGTATATCCGTGTCTATGTCCCCTCGCCACTACTCAACACGGGTCAACCAATTTTGGTAAATGATACGTCATTAGATTCGTACTGATGGCGCGAGTGTCACATAAAATTCTCCATAAAATAAACATGGCGGATTGTATGCGCTTTATGTTTTAAACATACGAGTATATATCGACGACAATATCAATAACTTTCCTTTTATTAAGGTTATTAAAACTTGCTTTTTTTGAATTCCTTACCCAAAGTGTGCAAAACGGGACCCTGCTAATAAGCCGTCCGTCCGTCCATCCTCACTTTGAAATGTTGTAAATTTTGAACTGTAATAGGTGGTTGATTTTTTTATGTGTATCGGTGTACGGTCACGGACGTTAATTTGTTACCCATTTCAAAGAAAATCTGCTCGAAGATGTCAATATCATTAAAGATGCCAAGTCATTTGTAGATAGGGAACTCAACCTTATTGCTGTAGAATGTCGGATTGAGTTTGGAACTAAGGTGGGTTACAAATTTAATTCTTTGACTGTACCTGTTGCCACGTGTACAGTGTCATATGCCCAGTAAGAGAGGACTGGTAGAAGCGAATTTGTTGATAAAGTCAAAATCAAAGTTCTTTATTCTTCAATTTAGGCATAATATAATGCACCTATGAATGTCAAAAAGCATTACCACCGGTTCGAAAAATAAAACCTTTGCCCCGTGAAGAACCGGCGTAAGAAACTCGGCGAGGTATATTTTTTTCAAGACAAAGGTTTACATCATTGCATAATAATTATAGATAGTTTACAATATCACGGTATTTTTGTACAGTAGGTGCACCTTTTTTAAGCGTAGGTAAAGGGTGATGGGCAATTTTGTATGGACCCCCCCCCCCCCCCCCCCCCCCCCAACAGTAACGGGCTGCAGGTCTATATGTTCATTAGGACCCAATAAAAGACAAAATACTTATCTTCGTAGCAAAATCAATGGGATTTTTTTAAATGAAAACAGAGGGCCAGGCAAGGCAAATCACACGTGTTACATACGTGTTCATTTTCAAACAAATTCCATAGTTCCATACGATAAGATTATGATTTTTCAAGAAAACCCCATACATATGGTGATCGTCGCCATAGAAAAAATACATCATATTGCCAAGATCTATAAACTGGCACATGTTTCATCACTGTTGGTGGGTGGGGACATTTTTACCCATCGTCCTTTATGCGTAGATTACTCATGCAGGACGGACGACTCACCGCCAAACATAATCCATGATATAATCGTTTACTTTATAATATGCTCGGGAAATTAGTTTTTGTTTTACGACAGATTTAAATTTAGAGTCAGTAAGTTCAGTAATACTTTTTGGAATTTTATTGTAGAGTTTTATACAATTTCTTAAGAATGATTTTGAAGTTTTGGCCAGTCTATAAAAAGTGGTTTTGAGATTTCCTGTGCAATAATAATGATAAAAAGTTGATTTAACTAGGTTTGATGAAAGTCGGTTGTTTGAGAGTTATCAGTTCTTAAAGTACACAGTTCAGGGCTCGCCATTACACTGGTGTTTATTTTTCTAATAGTTTAAATAAATGTTGTCTTTGTATCACCCTAAACCATTATGCGCACAAATCTCTAATGGTAGAGGCTTCTATTTCGCAAGCGGGTCCGCGCCTCTCGAGGCACCCATTTATAACCAGCCAGCTATTCCAATTGATTTATGATTCTGTACTCCTCACGTATCGCCTATTGAATAATGGCTATATCTGCCACAGCTCCTTTAAAACTTTCATAATGGCGTTTTAAAGCTACGAAGATTGATTTCTCTTCAGATCTACAGATATTTGCAATAAGTCTTCATTTGTTAGGTGATTTAAAAAATTCTCTGATTGATTGCCTTGAAATGAAGTACAATATATAAAATTCACACCCAGTGTTCGCGTGTTCAAGTTTTATTACACGTTCACGTTACTTTCATACGACTAAAATGTATTGTCTGCGGGTTCAACGACTTCAAGCCACCTGAAATGTCCACGTTCTATTGTGGCTTACGAATTAAATTATTTTCCTTAGAAGCCTAAAAATCGATTGCATTATCATACAATGGCAGTGGCAAATTGGTAAAGTGATTATATAAACTGCATAGGGACGATTAAAATGTCGCGAATGGCGGATGGTAATCGATGTACGAACGAAGAATCATCGAGCATTCGCGTGACATTTCGTGACACAACATTGTAACAACCGAGAATTTACTTCTGTAACAATTTGGCTTAGATTGCGCGCTGACATCCACTTGATGTAAACTTATCTTTTGACAAAGAGGCAATTGATAAGTCATTCATGTTTGGAGCCGTTATTTTTAAAGGTTACTGGTTACATGGCATTAGAATTCCGAAGTCGACAGGCGAATTCTTTCGAAGCTTGCGCATAGAAATCTAAGCGTGCATCATTATGTGAGACGCGTGGAAAGCGTTTTGGAGCGTTAACTAGCAGGCGCCTAAACTTGGATAGAATTGGATAAGCGATAGACAACGGCGGTAGAAAAAATGCATTTGAATAGAATCGATGGGTCTGTGTTTAGCTGGCTTGGGAAATGTTTTACTATTTAACTTAGTTACATTGTGGGACCCAACGCAACACGAATGATATGGTAATACTTCCCTTTGGCCTGAAATTTTACAGGCAGTGCTATAAAGAAATTTACGTCCGAACACCCTTTAATGTCCTTTCGCAAGCGTTCGATTCGTGTCTGAGAAAATAGAAAAATATATCCTTAACTTTTTAAACTAGTCTGTTCAGTGACGGGAGTTACTTGTGCGCCTAGCATTGCTGAAGTGTATGGGCGATGGTGACCACTTTCTACTAGGTAACCTATCTGCTTGTCCACCTTAAATGGCTATAAAAAAGGATCCAACAAATTCTAAGTATTACAATCAGGTTGTAGTGGCAGGAACTTGTGCAGGGTTAGGTTAGGATTGCAGTCTCGAGATTGAAGTCCTGTTGTAAATGTCTATGGGTCTCAGTTTCGGTTCAAATGTGCTGTGCCCTTCAATACTTAATAAGAATATAACACATAAAAAGGGTCGGTCTGTCCTCTCAAGGCGTTTCGTTTTAACCTAAGAGCACTAAGATCAATACATTGTTAACGTCTCGGGAAGCAGCATCCCGCTCCGTCGTATATTTCCCTGGAGTGGTACTGTTGCGGATATAAAGAAATATCTCTCTGAGTGCGTTTCGTCGCGGCGCTCTACGACTGAAATAACTTGATACTTGTGTAAGATAAACAAAATTAAAAGCCGTTTTAAATCTACCTCTAAGCATGACGCATTTAATGTGATTTAATGATGATTGCGTTTCGTATTTTGTTGATAATAGACATAACTTAATTTAATATGTTAATATTATTATGATGTTTCAATGTGTAACAACAGTTCCTGGCTGATGTAGAGTTACGACAGTTGTCTAATACAAAGTTAGAATACAAATATTATGTTTATTTCAGTAACAAGCTATTGTGTATAATATTAGGTGGGGATGACCTTTTTAGCCATAAATCATTTGTATTATAATAACGTACTTATACGTACGTTACTTATTAATACGTCCTTCAGAGCAACGATGTCATCGACAACAACAATCGAGTCTACAATAGAAATGTTTACCTTTGTTTTTGGAAAAACAAGATTAAAATTGATCATCATCAAGACAAGAATACGTAATGAATGTACGGACATTGTCAAATTTGGATCTTGTGTTAGTATTGTCTATCTTTCACAAGCCATTACCCTTTACCTTTAAGGTATATACACGCTACATGATGTCAATGACCTTAGCAAATGTTATGCCAGCAAATAAGTATCACCCACGCAACTTTAAATTCAATAATTTTAAAACGTACGTTTTGTAGTACCGTCAAATAGTAAATAGTCTCGGAGAAAGCTACTTTAGGAATACAATTTATCTGTGCGCATTTAATCGTAATTTATTACGTTAAGTAGACAAATGTTAAGTTATCAAATATAAGTCTGGACAATCATACCTTGACGATGTTGATGCTTATTTTTATTCAACAACCTTCAAGTATCAAAACTTCACAATCCTAGTACATCTGAAAAAATCCATTTCAGCTGAGCCAAGAGATGCTATAAGTAGGATTTGGCGCTTGGAAATCCAGTGAAAGGGAAAGCAAATGTGCCAGAGCGGGACGGCGGGTATCGAGTAAACGAATGTACATAAGCTTAGGTATATAGATTGGATATTAGGTAAATAAAAGTGGTTCGCGGATAGCGTTATCTGTGAAAGGAATGGAAGTGGTAAGGCGAGTGCATGAAGAGTTTCAGAGTGAGTGTGTATATATGTATATGTTTTGAACAATCGGTTGATGCGTTTAATGTTAAGGGCGGGACAAACAAACAATCACACTTTCTCCTTTATAATTTGGAGGGTTGGTTGACAAAATCTTGACAATAGACCGGGGCTATATTCTGCTTGGGCTAAATCTTAATAGCTTTTGACATGTTATCGTATTGTTTTATCTCGGCCGCCATTACTGTCATGTAAATAAGAGCTGAGAAGTTGACAATATGTCAAAAGGAATTAGGTTTTACCGAGTATAAAAGACCCAGGGTCTATATTATGGTTGCTTTTATCGCGGTGGATAAAGCATCTGTCACTTTCGGACTAGTATACTAGTCAAAGAGTGACAGACGTTTTATATACATCGACAAACGCGACCATAATAGGCCCGGTGTACGAGTGCGAGAGTGATGGAGTTTTTATCCACTGCGATAAAGGCGTTCATATTCGGGTCCTGGAAGTATAATTACGCGACTTTAGAATTACGAACAATAGACAGTCTTATGCTTAGCCTCTTTACCAGATATCCTAGACAGACTAGATTGTAAACAAGTTAAATAAATAAGTTTTACGAACCTTGCTGCAGTTTTGAGGTTATGGGAAACCGATGGATGCAAGCGGCGCAGGACCGCTCCTTGAGGCAAACCTTGGGAGGCCTATGTCCAGCAGGGGACAGTTTCGTCTGAAATATCGACGGTCATAATGTTTTAATACTGTCCTACAAATATTATAATAAACGGGTTTATATTATTAGTTTCGCCATTTTGGAATTGGAATGTAAAGAGACGTCATCCGTTCAGGCTCTACAACAACACAAAACTCTACATACAAACATAGATACGTATACATAGTTAAAAAATCATTACGTCTTCAACAGTCGGCTGAGAAGGAAGTTAACAATGTCAGTTGGTGTAGGAAAATTTGGGCGTCCAAATCAAAAGGGACCTTATGGCTGCTGACGGTAACGCTGTCCTAAATAATATTGTATTAGGTAAAAATAATACGGTAGCAGTTATAAGAAGAAAAGTGTTCAACACTTTAGTAGGTACCTTAAAGAAATAAACACCAAAGTAAACTTATAACGACAAGCATGGCATTAGGAAGATTGTAAATCTAAAAAAAAACATAAAATCCTACAACGTTTCTCTTTCCTTAAACCAAGTCCGATTTTTCCTATTTTTGAATAAGTTGTTGCCTGTAGGTTTTCCTTTATAAGTTACTTTTGTTTTTTTTTGTCAAATGCATGTGTTTTTTTTCTTTGTTTTATTTAATAGCCGAATAAATGAATCTATCTATCTATCTATCTATCTATCTTTCAAAGAACATATTTCATAGAGAGAAACAAAAAAAATAATGTACAAACTTCTTTTTATCGTGGAAAATGGAATTGATTTAGGAGGTGAGAAACGTTGTCGCCCGGAGCTAAATTTGGATGTTTTTTTTTTAAATCACCGCGATTAATGCATCACTTTACAATATTCTTAACTTAATAATGATAATAACAATGGAAAGGTTCTAAGCATGCTCAAGTTATTGACCAACAGTACAAATGTATACCCCGCCTAAGGCGTTTGTAAATATAAGAAGTCGTCCATGAATACAAATTCGCTTCGAAGGGATCTTGTTTGCGTTTATTTACGCTTAGACCTAAGTGGATTGGAAATTGGAACTACTTTCGACGCGGACGATTTGGATTGTATTGATTTCGGATAAAAAAATTACCCGACTTTTGAGTTCATCGTGGAAGTTTATCGATGTGGATATACGCGGATAATTCGTGCGAGAGTGACGGATGCTTTACCCACGTTTGTTCATCGGAGATCGGTCAAGAGCATGTTAATTTTGTATCAATTTTATTGAACATTTAAACAGCTGAAGGTTATTTTAGACAGTTTCAGATCTGATGACTTTTGAGTTATCTGTTGACTCTATTTATATGAAATTTAACAAAAAGTATTTTCGGCTGGCATTGGCCAGTGACAGACGGACAGGAACGCAGACAGAAAAAACACATTACATGCCTCTTATTAGTGGGAGATAAGCTTAAATGGAGTGAATACGCCTTTTTACCCTACTTTGAAATGAATTATTGAATGTTATTACAATTTGCAAAAAAAATAATTGACTGCAGTTCACTTGACTATTATGTGTGATATATTTCAGTTGCATTGCATCTCTATCATTCTGTAGGTAAATTTTAAGAGATTCAGTGATGGACAACTGTTGGCAAATAGTACTTAGTGTGTAATAAGTTTTTTACTAACTGTTGTTAGATTGATTGTAGAAATTATTGTACCTATACAACCGCTTGAAGTAAAATAAAACTTACCAAATAATGCACAGACCTACGACATTGTACAGTTAATTTCCTCTTCCTAACCAAACAGCAATGAAGTTGTATAAATGTTTGCTCCATGGCAACGTTCTAACAAATACATCCGGTCACGTGAAACTGATGCCTACGCTGGTCATTTTGTACAGGTAGGTGATTCTATGAAGTGCATTTTTAATTAGGTAGCTTAAAACTCGCTATTGTGTGTGTGTGTGTGTGTGTGTGTGTGTGTGTGTGTGTGTGTGGCTGTGTGTGTAGTGTAGCTTCTGGGTTAACAATAAGACTATATTTCATCCTGAGTTCCCGAGGGAATAACGATAATCAGAAACCCCTGTGGATGTGGGATGGCCAAATAACTTATTTTACTCTAACGAAGTCGCGGGCAAAAGCTAGTATACAATAGAATATTCGTGAAATATTGAATAGAATTCTCTAAAACATCGTGTGCGTGTAAAAATCTACACGCTTAAACAACTTTGCTTTCATTTATATTTTCAGAAAACTCGTTACGTCTGTCATAAACTTTCCTATAATCACAGGGAAACCCGCGGTTCACGTTCCAGTTTGCCGTGGCTTGCGGTTAAAAGGAATTCGTATAAAGAGTTCAATTTATGGGCAAAATCTTGGGAAGTACTGGGAAGCCGTACAGTTTATTAAAAGTTTGCTTTCCTTGATTGCATTGGGTGATTTTTATGAAGTTCCAGCCGCACTTTTCATTTACATTGCTTGAAAGAAGATTACGTTTCTTCTGGCATGGCAATTTATTTGAGCGATCTATAGCCAGCAATGGATGTCTTTTTCTTTAAAATAGGTTATTTTTTCACTGTGATGGTAGGACTATCATAAGATTGCGGTGGTAGTAGGAAGGTGGTAGGTTGCAGGATAAACTTCAACCTACTGCTAAATAGCAGTGTTCGCCTTATTGGTTTGGTTCCGGTGCGGGGATGAGACTACCGGTGAAATTACTAACAAATAGGCATTCCATATTAGTCCTCAGGATTGGAAACGCTTTTGAATTCTGAGGTATTGAAGTCAGATAATGTGGACTTGGGAATTCAAATGTCTTTAGGTCTCAGATTCCACTTACAGGGGGCCAAATATGGCTGCGTTTGTCGCGTGACAAAGTGTGGGTAAAGCATCCGTCACTTTTTGACACATATATGAGTTCGAGAGCGACGGATTTTTTATGCACATTTTGTCACGCGATAAACGCAACTATACGTGATCATACTAGGCCCGGAGTACGAAAAATACGATTATGTACCGTTTCCCCTTTTACGGATGTACTTAATTAGTACTTACTTAACGAGTGTTCGATTCTTGAAAGTCGGTTGACGCAAACAAGTCAAGTGCGATCTACACTTGGAAATACGATGACTGCAAGGTGCGATCACAAGTCGCGTTCAGGCACTTTGTACCATTGTCGGCGAGAATCCGATTAACTATCGACTATTTCTCAAGAAAACAAAAGATATATCAATAAAAGATAGATCAATAGTTGATCGCATCGATGTTCAAACTGCGGACGAGAAATCTCTCAACTAGTTTGTCGAAACAAAAATTATGAATCCCCAGTAAATTCCATGCGATAATGAGAAAAAAATTGCCTCCCAGATGTGTCGCTTGAGGGGCAGCACGAACACCCTGCTGGCCGATATAGAGGGAGATGGGACAATCCTTTTTACAAGAACTGGGCGTCGGTTCATCTCCAATACATGGCGTAGCATGAGGAAACCACCTTCATTCAACATAAATCATTTTCTAAAAACTGTGAAGTGGGTTATGAACTGACCTTTCCGCTGACCCTGGCGAGGGTTTGTATGGCACGCAGGATGTTTTCCAGCTCACCGATGCTGGCCTCAGCCAGGACTGATAGCCCCCACACCAGCCCGCACCAGGACGACTTGAGCAGCTGGAAGCAAACAAACGGTAAGGCTTGTTTTACGTGTGGATTAAGTATAAAGAGGATGCTGCCCTGCTAAGACATATCGCAGTATCTCAGTCCAAAACTCCTTTAGCAAATGCAAACTTATTAATAACATTGAATGTCGGATGTGATTGTCTTCTTTTTCTATACGGTAAAAGGAGCATTAGTAGTTCTTGGATGTCTATCGATTTTACTTTCTCTGACGTAAATAATACATACGAGTACATACATAAACAGTCTCACTCACGCCTTCATTCCCAGAGTGGGGTTGGCCGAAGTACAGAATTACCAACAACTCTAAGTTGTTGATAATGCTGTAACCATAAGCACAATAAATAAGATTTTTAAACGCGATGTTCGTAAACTGACTGCATGTATAATATTGACGTAAGCTGTAGATCTATCACGTCAGCCGCTTAAATTCCATACTTTTTTTATGCTAGTAGAGGAAAGAGATAGCGGGTCACCTGATGTGACTTGATCACCGCCGCCCATGAACACCTGCAACACCTGGAGACGAATTGCAGCTGCGTCTGCTCTTGAAGGTCCCCAAGTCGTAGCGTTCTGAAAATACCGCCACAATGTAATACAACATTTTGTCGGCCTCCTGATATCCGTGACAAAGCAACTAACGTTATAAAATAATTACTGTTAGTGGCCCTGAACAACGCCGCGATGCCGGTCATAATATGCGGCTCCTGAGGCTCCTGAATGCATCATGGAGGATTATAATAAGTTGGTAGGTAAAGTAGTGTATGTTACTGTACATAAGTACTTAGGCATTAAAATACTTGTGTGATGTTATTATGAAAATCACTAGCTTTACCGTATCATGATAAGACCCCGTAGCGACTTGTAATCCTGCTATACAAGTTGGAACAGGGCAAAAGTTGCTCACCCCTATTAATAAAAAGTAGCAAGTCAAAGTTTCGCAATATTGCGATCGTCTGACAGTCTTCATTCATAAAAGGCGAAGCACTAAGTTGTTGGGTTTTTACTTAACGCCTGAATGCTCGTAACGGTGCGCCCTAGAAATGTAATTTTAAATGGAATACTCGTCAGTGTTAGTAGGATCGCTACCACCATCTTATCCTTTGACCTACCGCCAAGGAACAGTGTTCTCATTGTTGTGTTCCGGTGTGGGGATAAGACAACCGGTGAAATTACTAGCGTAGAGGCGTAATTGGCAACGCATTTGCGGTCTTAGGATTGTAGTATTAAGATTGAAGTCTTGAGAATGCAAATATGGGTCTCGTTTTTGTTCGATTTGTTGAAGTTAAACCATAAAATCAGCGATCAGATGATATAGATATTTCGGCGACGCCTCCTGATATCCGTGACAAAGCAACTGACGTCATAAAATAATTACTGTCAGTGGCCCTGAACAACGCGGCGAAGCCGGTCATATTAACCGGCCCCTGACGCTCCTGAATGCATCATGGAGGATAGATATGTAGGTAAATAATATAGTGTATGTAACTGTACATAAGTAGGCATTAAAACACTTGTGTGATGTTATTACACTCGTGTTTAATGCCCTTCATTATGTACCTACAGTCACATAAACTACTATAATAAACACATTCACAATGCGGTTTTTACCGTTTAGTATAGAGAAAATATTTATTCAGTAAATTGGCCATATTATGAGGGCTCTATTACACGTCGGTAACATAGAGTGAATCTACTCTACATGCTTGCAATAATTATTAATTAATCTGTTTCTATGGTAACCGGTCTGTGTTTGGGAATGTTTAAGTACACTGTTAGTTATCGCAAAGTATAAAATGGGCGTTATCGTGCCCGAACCTTTTTCATTGCGCAGCTTTTTAAGTTTTCAAATAGAGCTTTTTAAGTCTCGGGGAGACTTTGGCCTTTGAGCAATGTTGCATGTACGGAGTTTTTTAGTTCTTGTTGGTTTTAGTGGAAAATGTTCGGCTTTATGATTTACGTTGATGACGGTAGATATAAAAAAAATGCTTAGCTATACATATAGCTGCCTTGTATTATGAAGAAACTGACTGGCTGATTGATCGAAACCGCTAGACGTCGGAACTATAAATGTGGAGGGAATATTCCTTGGATATCCTAGCGGTAAACAGAGAAGGGATTTTTGGAAATTCATTTCCTAGGGGGTTAATATAGGGGGAGTTGCGGGAAACTAATTCTACTCGTACGAAGTCGTGGGCGTCCTCTAGTCTGTGATTGCATTTTTACGTTTTGGTTTGTAGATAAGACAACCGGTGCAGTTACTAAATAGCAAAGAGGTATTATATCTTAGTCCTCAGTGTTGGCAACGCATTAACAGACTTAGAATTGCAGAAATGAAATGAAATTTTCATAAATAAAAACAATGTCCCTCTATGGACCAGACTAACTCAAAACAGGGCAAAATGGAAAAGAATTGGAGAGGCATATACCCAACAGTGGGCATCTAAATAAATGCTGTGGAAGAAGAAGAAGAAGAAGAAAAACAATGTCTATGTTTCAGACGAAAATATTTTTTAGTTAAGTCTGCTTGACATACAAATTAGCTCTCGTAAAGTTTTCTCATTAAAATCATAAAAAGCTTTTCTAAGAAACGTGATAAATAAAAAACGCAACATGAAGTTAAAACAAATCTAGATGAAATATTCACAGAGAAAAGAGGCAATGCGAAACACACCTAATAAGAAGAAACAAAAAGGGTCTGATCACGATTTTTACCTCTTGCTAATTGCAGTATGTTTTTTAAATAAAGAATTTCCAATATCCCGGGACCGGTATTTTCCGTTACATATCTTACCCCCTCCCCTAACTCTTTCTCTCCTGTTTTTCCGATATATCCAATAGTAAGCATGTGTGGAGTGGGCGGGGCAACGATTTCATTGCGAATTCTTTCTTTGAGACGTATTCCAATTTTAAAAGATACTTCGTCTGGTGTCTCGAACGTTGATGTACGGAAATCAGCCTTGAGTCAGTTGCAGAAGGTTGATAAGTCTTTACTGGTATTTTTATCTAATGTGCTATATAATAAGTTGCCAGTAGTAACTCTAAAACCGTTGATCTCGTTTTCAGTCGTGCGTTAGTGTAATTGAAAACGATTGAAGTTCGTTCCGATCATATTTTATTTAGTTCTGTCATTTTATTTCTGAATTAAGCAGTAGATGACGGTGAGTAAGGATTTTTGGAAAAAAATATGTTAGATCTTATAAGAAAAAGAAGTTCTTGTTTATTACGGAAACCTAATACTGAAAATTTAATAAATTAATATTCATAACCATAAATCTAAGTTTTTCCATGAAAACTAATAGAATGGGTTTATAAGAGAAAATAGTTTACATGCCCTTTGGCTCAATATACGCATTAGCAATACGTTAGCACAAAAAAATGGCATTGTGTTTTTTGTTTAAATAAAACGTTTACTAAACTATAAAACTGATTACACGAAAGTTCAATGAAAATCCTAAGTCAAGTACAACGTCTCAAACTCTTTGTTCTTAATTTAAAAGCAACGAGGCACAGATACTCGTTCATTATTCCTACGTCACGTCCAATTTTCTCCGCCCGAAGACAAAAGAGTTTTTATTAAAGACGTGTTAGCCTCTTTACTCCCTTATGAGAAATTCTTTCTTTGGCGCTCGTAAATTGATTCTAAGTTCAACGAGATGTCTTAAATTAAACATGTGAAGGATCGTTCAGTGCTATTCTTAAGCGAGGTTTAGACTAGCAATAAAAAAAAGTTGACTGCTCTCTTCCTCTGTCTTCTAAGTTAGAAAAGGCATGATTGCGCTTCTTGCTTTAGAAAAGTAAAAGAGCAATAAATTTCTGTATTTTTTATTGCCAATCTAATGCGCTGTATTTAAATAAGTATAAGGATTGAAAAAGTTTTGATTTCTGTTGAATTTGTTTGCAGGTGAAATATTGCAATACAATTTGACATGAAATTGAACTGAACTGCACTGCTTACAATTCCAGGAACTTATAGTGAAGTACACATTATTATAAAAACATAATGCCATTGTTTGATGCCTCATTTTATCGTTAAGAAAATAAAAAGGTTTACTGGTAAAGAATGATTGAAGTTAGGACAAACAATTGAAATTTCGTGCAATAAAGCATTTTAAAAAAAATTTTCGTCATAGACTTATTCATTGCTTTTTTCTGAGTATCGGTAATACGTGGCCTTTTATTCTGAAAAGTTTCTCAAAAGAACAAATTAGAAAAGTATAAATAAATATAATATTACCTTTGTCAGCAGGAAAGATCGTGAGCAAGTATGGTTATTTAAATATTGTCCATTGTTGTCATTATTCTGCATATTCAGTTAGTATAATGTATTTATGGAATGCAATAAACATTTGTGTATAAAACGTCAGCAAATTTGTCCATTATTATCCTATTATTAATCTAAATTAAATTACCCAATTTTCAATTTATCTCTTACAGTGATAGTATGATGTTATAGGTACGTTAAATATCTTTAATTAAATCTATTTCATTCAGAACTTAAAATGGATTGCATACTCAAATAAAAAATCTAACTCAAATTCAGTTATAGTGTCTCTTAAATCTCTATTTGTATCTTTTTAAATAACTTATCAGTGCATGTTGTGTTTAAGTATAACTATTTGTACAATAAACATAATATATTGTCATTAATTTAACCATGTCAAGCTAATAAACAAATAAATTATAATCACTTTAGAGTAAGAACTATATTTTTTCTTTGTCATTTCCCACGCAGGCCCACCACTGGACTGTTTAGTTTGTGACATCACTGTGTATACTTTCGACATATTTTCCCATTCCATTACTACGGTTATGTCAGATTCTTGTTTGATCTATACGAATGTTTAGTTTTGTGATATTTGCTCGTGTGACTTACCTCGCAAACAAGTAATAGGTTTGGAGGTGGTTGTCAAATTGTAGTGTTTGCTCTCTTTGGCCAATGGATGCGCTGTTATTGTAATCTATAAGCCATGTTGCGTCACTGCTTACATCTTTTTGTAACCAATCATCCTTTAGAATCAACCCCGTTAGCAAAAAAATATGAAAATATTTTGGTGAACAGCCACTCAAGGTACATAATAATACTTATATTTCCATCATCCTGTTCATTAAGATAACTACATCATCATTGTCTAGCCCTTATCCCAATCATTTGTCTTCTAGAACGTCTTTTTTTCCAAGCATCCCTATCCGCCGTCATCTCCGTATTCACGCCCTTGTTTTTCATATCACCCTTTACATTCCATCCATCCTATTAATTACCAGAGCTACATGAGCATCATCCTCCTTTACTTTTCCAAATGATATGAGGTTTTGCAGCACGTCTTTCTGTTCCAAAAATCCCCATCAACCGTCATCTCAGTATGACAATGTGCACTTGTTTTCAAGCTCCTCGCATTCCATCAATCTCTTCTTAAGCCTCCCTTCGACGTCCTATTCATTAAGAAAGCTACAACAACTATAGTTTCCGTCATCGCTTGTTTAACTGCATTTGCACAAGCATAAAGCTTTTAAATTTTAAATATTCATAGGCATGGCCGTCTTAATTTGCCGTCTGTACGAGAGTACTGACCGCTCGGCCAATATTTGCGCTGCGCTTGGCTCCCACATTCCGCTCTCCAAACAAATATTCTAAGTAGGCTTTGTACCTTTCATTGTACACTCTTTTTGCTGTCCGTACACGCTTGAGTGACAAGTGGATAAACCGAAACTAGGAGTGGTACAGTCAATAGCACTCCTTGGGGGCTATTCTATGTCGCTTTCGCACGAGGCTACGCTTTCTGCAGTTGGTGATAGCTATCTTTTTCTAATGTATTGGTTAATACATAAGGCAAATAGGCGAGAAAACTAAGACCAATTTTCCTATGGTACTCGAGGATATTGGCTCTGAATGTGTTAAAAGCAGCGTAAAGCTCACCGCTACACTCTTTGTAGGTACATCTGCAGTTGATAGTAATTAAGGGGTCTGATTGTGTAAGAAAGGCCTATGCTAAGTTCAGAATATTAAAAAAACCACGTATGAGCCTGAGATACTGTCTTGTTCAGTCTTGTATGACGGCATCAAGTTCTCGCCAACGTAACTCAAGTTTTCCGTCGAAATTTGAGGCTGTAGTCTTATCCTAAAGAGTATTATCTGCTCTAGAGCAGTGAGTTGGCTTTGCTGAAGTCCATGGGCGACAGTGATTCCTTACAGAATAAGTAGATATGCTAAACTGAATGCTTCCGAGTGGACCCGCACATTTAGTTCCCGCTCTTCGTGTTCTAAAGTCAAACTAGGAACCCTTATAGGTTTATCATCTCCGTCTGTATGTTTGTTACAATTACTTTTTCTTAGAATTATTAAAGTTACAAAACTGAAATATTGTACCCCCTTTACTAATAAACCATGTTTTGTCCTTATCTGTCAAATTCAAATGTCACAATGACAGATCATGGTTTAACTACATCACGGTTACTCAACTATTATTAGTAAGAGGGTACATATATAAATAATTAAACCTCGCACTAAGGTTAAAAATGGAATGAGTAAAAAACATGGTTGGATATTATGTGTATGCTATTACCAATTTTAAGATTTGGGGGAACCATTCAAGACGTGACATTGAACTCTTAAAGCGATATTTATCGAGATAGTTTTTTGTAGTTGTATAGTAACGGCCTCAGAACCCTATACAGAGCATGGTGCGACATGTTCTTGTCCGGTTTTTGAACAATTTACGAGGCTAAGAAACAAAATAATGAAGTCGACATCGAACCTAACACAATTGCTATTAAGAATACCAGAGATTTTCGTGGGTGCTCAAATATATAGCGTTTTAATCGTGTGTGAATCTCTAGTGTACAAGGACTTAAAAAGTTAATAACTCATGTAGTTACAAGTGCTCTTGACTTTTAAAGGTCTTGTATCAATAGCAGGAATGACAGAGTCAAATGATTGGATGAGTTGAATTTTAGCCAAACACTTCAATCACAAATAGATACCTATGGTATGTGTTTTAGAGGTTCTAA
The DNA here is from genome assembly GCA_923062465.1 of Acleris sparsana. Taxonomy (NCBI): domain Eukaryota; kingdom Metazoa; phylum Arthropoda; class Insecta; order Lepidoptera; family Tortricidae; genus Acleris; species Acleris sparsana. The sequence goes on from OV281297.1 coordinate 13,906,208, forward strand.
GCTTTGCGGAGAAGTGGTTTTATATTCAAGATACAAAATTATATATCAAGTCCGAACAAAATCTTATTTACTAACTTACCATTGTACAGTCATTGTTGTCAGCATTACCTTTCTGTTCACTTGTATTCTACACAGACAGTATTCTGCGTTCTCTTGCAACGTTTAGATCAGTTGACATAGAAAAGCATTTCATCTTTCTATTAATGTACGGAATTAACCTAAAGTAATGGTTATAACGCATGATATTTATTCGTCAATTTTATAAATCTGTTCTATTCTCTACAATAACGTGTTTTTTAAGATACTGTTTCTGCATATTTATAAATCAAACCCTAACCTACACGTTAGATAATTAAGAATTAATGACAATATAACGGTTCCAGCGATATACAAGTTATGACTACATGGTTATGTCAACAAAGACATAAAGACCAAAAAAAAAAAGGAAAACATCGGGCTCCCATAAAAATCGCGTCATTGTCGGTGCAGCAATTTGATGCATGCTTCATACCTCTCTTTGCATTCATTTGTGGTCACTCGCCGCTCATCGCCACCTCGCGTTTCACAAAAGCCAAGCCCTAAAATTTTATAGTTCATCTATTGGAATCTGTGCCTTCAGAACCAATCAGTATGTGTTCCCATTTATTCTTAATATCACATACATGCCCTCACGCCTGTCTCCCAAAGGGGTAGGCTAGGCAGAGACTATGGAACGCAATATGCACCGGTCCAAACATACAACCTCCGCTTCCTCTACATTCAACAATCTCTTCATGCACGTACGTCGGTTTCGGGTGCTTTTGATTCACCTTACTTCATAAACCAACTGGGTTAAACATAGTGGCTTATAAATCTTATAATGAACACGTGGTACATTTTTGCCTGTATAAGTTTGGGAAATAATTAAAAAAAACACTACTTGATCGACGATCGTCTGCCTTCTGTTAAACGTCAGTTGACTCCAGTCAGACCGCTCGGTTTATTACCACACTGATTACTTAGGCACCCGTCAAAAGGTGCGCAAACTTAGGTTTTCAAACAAACCGCCCCAATATACTAATGTCTCATCAAACCATCAACTCCTAAAACAATCACTAACAGCACAGCGCCGTCACGCCCGTAATTACATCATCACCCGAACCTACCCCAAAATCGATTCCCCAAAAATCTAATTACGACCCCTCTATTGATTATGGCGACCTTGTAAAAAATTAAGTCAAAGGCTGACCCACTTCTCCCCCAGTTAACACGTTCATTGCCAAGTTTACATTAAAGAATCTAAGTGGAAGACGACGGGAAAAATCTTAATGAAGCTGGGGCGGTTAAGACTTGTAGCGCGAGAGGTTTTGATACTTGCAAGAGTGGGGTAGAGTTGAAAAGTGGAGTGTAAGGTGGATTTGAAATTTTATGTGATGTATGAATTGTCTGTTCTATCCTATATTATATTCTTTATACTGCTTTATATTCTCTATAATAATCACATTGTCTGAACGTCAGATTCTGTTTAGTAAAATGTTATTCATTACTGGAAGACCCTTTCCTTTTTGGTAAAGTTCTCATCTTCCTTGGCTTCACAGATGTGGCTTCGTTTTACCACAACAATCGTCGCTGCCGAGCAAACTTATGTAACTTGGATTTGCTGTGAGTGTGGAAGTTTTGTTGAATTTAATTATACTAATAATTAAAATAAGTTTACGTTTTGATAAATAATTTCTTTGTTCTTCTTGTTCCTGACGAAAAAATGCTGACACGCATGGTTATTATTTGCCGGTAACAATATCACTAGTATCAAGACTTCGCGGCTTGGCTATAATTAATAAAAAGAATTAAAAAGGAGTTGGCATCAACGGTCGCGTGCCCCAGAGGCCAATGTCCTTTAGACGAAATCGCCCCCTCGCCCCCGTCTCTTTCTAATTATGCGTTTAATCCAATGCGCTGTCTCTTTCCACTCGAGGGATGCTAATATCGTGTTACTTAATATCCCTCTGGGACATTGTTCCGGGAATAATTTCCGAATATTATTTCACAGATCTTGAAATAATTTTTATTTCCGTATGCTTTAGATTGTTGTTAAGACCAGTGTACACAACCGCCCGACTCTACGTTTGTCTTTGGGTATTTTGTAAGTGATACAAATTTAATGTGCACGTCGGAATCGCGTTACGGTATGATATACGACAAACGGGTATCCGATTTCAGAGCCGTGAGTTAGTAATAAAAGTAAAGCATGTCGAAAAATATCGTTAAGTAGCACACGCCTCCCCGTAATATCTTCCACGCGGCCGCCTCGGCGCCGTATCGGGGAATTCTCATCTGAATATTTTCCTTTCTCATTGTCGTTATCTGAAAAATATGTTTTTCGCGCACTCCCGCACTGGCCGCCGTCGTAAACGCCACGCTTTCGCCGTTAAAAACTCAAACGCAACCCCTACACACAAAGTTCCAAAGAGTTCCTTCGCGTAAAATGTCACGTTACCCTTAGACGTAAAAGAAAAAATGTGAACATTGTATCCTACGACTTTGTAGGTTATACTGTAGGGTTAGAGCTTGAATTCGGCTGTCGTTGAATCGATGGACGCGACGGGTGGTAGGCGGAATATGAAAACCGGAAGCTTGGGGAGGGTGGGGGGCAAATGGACGGAAGAGAAGCGAAGGCAAATAACTTTGCCCTTCTGTACACATGTATAGGGAAGCGTCGAGGGTGTACAAAAATTCTCGCCGAGCTGTTTCCAAGTTTCACAATGAAACGTTGAGTATTTTTGTCATTTGTCGTCATAAAATCTCTCGTTGGGAGAAAAAATCTGGAACGTTAGCACTCAAGTTATGAGAGATATGTTGGAAAAGCTTCACGGTGAATTAACGTTTTAACTTTTCATCGAGAGATGTTGGAAGTTTGCATAATTGACGCTAAGGACGCGAATTTTTATTAGGGTGTGATTCGAAGCCAGCGAGCGAAGCGATACCCGTGAGTACGGCTGTTGTAATGCTAACAAATAGCCTCGCATGTACTCAGGCAATTTGTAAACACCAACTCCAACCAATTTGCCCGTAAGCCGGCCCTCAAACCGTTTTATCGCCCGTTAAATCTTCACAATTACTCGATCAGGTAAAAAGTAAACTTACAAATTAAATCCTTGCCTAATACCGCCCTTTGTGGTGAAAATTCTTTGCGAACTCCAAAATCAAAGGTTCGAATAGCGAAAGTTGGGTGCCCTTTGAACAGTCGCGTTATTATTTTCTCAAGAACCTCTTTTATGTAAAAGAACGCTTGAGATGGCGGGGGTGGTAAAGGGAAAAATATGACGGAGGGTTTCGTCTCTGTCTTGTGGATGTGTTGGAGGGAGACGGAGGCTGAGTCGAGTGGCTGTCGTGTCGAGAGTCTCCATACACGGGCACTCGTTACCGGAGGCCCCCGGGCCCGTGTGGGCTCACAAGTATTTTATGAAAAATGTAACCACCTCTGTGACAATGCTGCTTTTAAGCAATGCGCCTGTTGTTAGCAGTAATGAGATGAAAGCTGCCCCCGGTTTTTATCACGGAACTTGTTTCGTAGGTTTAGGTTTGAGTCTGCGCTTTCATCTTGTGCTCCTTTGGCTTATTACAAGACTATTTTGGAAGACATAATGAGCTAGTTTTATAAGGATTACTAATGTTGTTATTAATCCTAATTAGTACCTATTGTTAGTGCACTGCCACGAAAGATCAGCAATGGTCGAAGTGGCACACAAGGCCCATCTCAACCCCCCACTACTGACAGCCAAACAAGTAATTTACTTGCTCATTCCAATGCAAGAATATTGACTTAAATTGACCTTAAATTTAAATATTAAAATCCGTTCTTGTCACGTTTATCTACAAGATCTTATCGAGTGACATAACCATTGTTTGTCCTAATGTAATTTTTGGTGGAAAAATATGTTTACAATTGAAACAATTTTGTTTGTAACTATTTTATTGATACAATAGATGTTTAATAAATTCTCAAATCTCAGTCTAATAGGATGTCAGGCGAAAAGATTTAAGACCGAAAAACCATAAGACTCAATGGATTTTATGCGATTCAATGGGATAGGTACCTACCAGTCTACACCAAACTTTTCAGTTTTCTTTTAACAAGCAAAATCTATTTAGAAGCTCAATTTTAAACTTCGTTTGTACATTATTAAATGGTCTAAGCTAGGTAATATGTCTATGTTGTCTAAATAATATTGTTTTCATTAAATTACTTCACAAAAAAACCAGTCGTTCCTATATTAAGAAAACCTAATGTCGGATATGTCTGTTAATCTGCTGGATTATGCTAAATATATGTGTGTTCGTTGCCGAGGGGTATTTATGAAGAGGCCCGTTTGACGTATGGAAGCAATAACAGCGATAATAAACTCCGGAAGGACGAATATTTTCCTCTACGGATACTAGAAGCACTAGATGAGATTGGAACTTGGGATAATATACTCGTGTCTGTTTCAAAGTTTTGTATTTTATTTCATCTGTATGTTTTGTGTAATGTGACATGCAATAAATATTTTGACTTTTGACTTTTATCATTGAGATTGGGTAGTTAGTTTTACTAATAAAATTTAGTGGTATCCCAATTTTGTTTATTTTTGTTAAGTATATTTTCAAATGGAAAAAAAACAAGAAGTTAAAGGACCGTAGCCAAACTAGGAACCCTTATAGTTTCGCCGTGTCCGTCCAACCTTTTGCAGCCTAGCTCAGAGAATCTTAGTACTAGAAAGCTGTAAAAATGTTGTTTTTTTTTTGTGTACCTCCCCTACACGTAACGTGGGGATGTTTTTTTTTCCTCTTCTACCCCATAGTGTTGGCTCTCATATTATGGGCAAACATTGTTTCGATTAAAGGCTCCCTTTATGAAATATTAAGCTGAAAAGCGCATTTTTTTTCTTTTTCATGTGTCCCCCCATCTCCACTACAGATAAAACAAATATAAATATCTAAAATGAAAGCACATATAATGATTAATAGGAAAACTATCACGACTAAGTAGATTTCATTGGTTCTTGAGTTACAAACGGTTTAAATGTTTGTACTTACCGTAAACTTATTAGCGTTCTTGGTAAACCGACCGCGACTATGTCGATGTATGGGGATAACAGTTTTCCAAAGCCAAAGTTAAGTTTGTCACGAGTTCTAATTTGATTGTAGTTGTTTGTTTGTTTGATTGTATTTGATTTGTTTGTTGTTTGCTGTTGTGGCTTCTGAGCATGGTCATGCTCGGTTTTTTAATTTTAACGATTATTCAACAAAATGACAGTTAATCATTATAATGTTTCCATCGACCATGTTGCCTGCAGAAAAATAGTTAAGGATAAATATAGAGATGTCTGTTCCAGTTAACTCCCAGTCAGCGTTACTTCGTCAGAATACCTATTACTCGGGCCTCCCTCATTACGAGGCAAATCATTACTGGGTGAAATCGTACGGAATCTCAAAGGAGGGATTGTTCCCACCGCCAACCCAAAACCGACCCTAAAATCTAAACGTTTTGAATTCAATATTTTTTGATAGTTTGATAGGGATTATGATTTACAGTGATATGTCATCGAGCGGTGAATGAAAAAATGAAAGTATTGAGGAAAAGCAATCGCTCCAACTGCTAAGAGGTTTTTAATAAATTGATTTTAAACTTGCCGGTATTTTGTGCGTGTTTTCGTTTGTTATTTATTAAAAAATCCAATGGCAATTCCATGGCAGAGTTACCAATTTCTAGCATTCCGTTTGTTTTTTAGTCACATTGCAAAATTTGAAGAATTCTTTTATCTCTATAAACGTGTTCAAATTTAAAGTGAAAAAAAAACACGTATTGAAATGGTAAATTTCGTTACATTATCGTGCAGTTACCCTGTCGGTCTGACTGTTGTCCAATTAAATAAATGATTTATCTAATTAATTAATTAAATATTTCTAGCTTTATATAATGCTAGCTAGACTAAGTAGTACCATTGTAATATGAAATATGTTTAAAAAATGACTGACTGCTGAGTTTCTTGCGGCGTTTCTTCTCAGCAGTGGTGTCTTGGGAAGCGCTGGTAGACTTGACGTGTAAACGTGCCCGAGCGGCCTACTTACTGAATAAATTTATTTTATCTTATCTTTATCTTAATAATGTGGTTTGCACGTATCTATAGATAACTATAATACATTATTATGTATAATATGGGTTATGTACGAATATTGCCAATGTTCTCCTTCCTTGTTACTCTAGGCTCTGGCAGACGTGCACTCGCAGCTCAGGGTATACAGTCACTATTATTTGAATTATTTGTTTCAATAATAAACAAAAGAAAAAACTAACAAAGCTCCAACGAACAAATTCATTTCTGTTTTTGATTTTTCGGGATAAAAGTATCATTTGTCCGTCACCGGGCTACAAACTACCACTAAACCAAATTTCACTTTGATTGTTCAAGGCGTTCCGTGAAGAACAAACAAATTAACACACGTTTTATTACATTTAGACCTATATTTATTAGTAAGTAAGGGCTCGAATAAAGATTGTTTTATTCAAAACAAGTAATATGAAACTAATTTTAAAGTTGATAAATAAGATTTTATTACGTAAATGGTTTGTTAGCTACAAGTGAAGCTTATACAAGTGGATTAAAAAAAAACTTTCAAAATGGCATACCACAATACTTATTATTGCATACAATTTAAAGAACTACTTAGCATTTAATGAATTGATCAGAGTTGTTTTCGACGCTGCTTTCAAGCCGTCACACAACGCGTCACGCGGGCGTGGCGGAGGCGGAAACGTCTGCATTGTTCAAATTTGAATGTACAACGACACACTGAAACCGGTTACAAAGCATGACGGTAGCTAGCGTGGCAGTAGCGTTTGATGACGACAGTTTAGTCTTAATCAACCGGTTGGTTAAGGGTATGCACTTATTGGTTATACGCCTGAAGACCTGGATACGTTCACCTGGGTTTCAGCGAGAGTCATATCGTATCACATTAGAGGCGCAGAGGTACCACCTACTAATTATTACCTACAGCTGGTGTTTTTAGTCTCTGCACCAAAGTAAAACAAAGGCTTGGCATTAAAAGTTTTAAGTGGCCACAGAAGCTTTAATATTCTCAGGTTAATCTTCGGTAAAATATCGGTTTAGATATTTGAGAATCGAACACACGAAATTTTTATTCTATAATGGACGGCGTCCGGTAAATAATAAAATAAAATAAAATAAAAATTCTTTATTTCAGACCGAGATCCATAGTGTGTTAGTAACAATTGACTTAAAACTAAATTAATAAACTAAACATTTTTAAATAATAAATTGGGCTACGCCCTTGATTTGTCCAATCCAAAAAGATAGGATTGGACAATCAAATCTTCCCGCTATTGCATTTAGATCCCATTTTAAAATTCGGGGTTGTTTGACATGATCGGAACATAACAACGCGAACACTGCTGGAGGTAGGTTAAAGCATAAAATGGTGGTAGCGATCCGGACGGATCTTGCGCAAGGTTCATCCACCAATACTTTTTTTTTTGTGGCATAGAGAAGGCAAACGAGCAAACAGGCCATCTGATGGTAAGCGGAAACTGTGACCCATAGACATTCGCATTCACAGGACTGCAAATGCGTTGCCAACCCTGAGAACTAAGATGAAATGCCTCTATGCTAGTCATTACACCGGCTGTCTTATCCCCCAACCGGTACACAACAATGCGAACACTGCTGTTTGGCGGTAGGATAATGGATAAGATGGTGGTGGTGGTGATGGTGGTTGATTAAAGCCATTTCTCACATAAACACGAGCATAAGCCATTCGGTCTTATTATTAACCTAATAAAGCCTATGTCCACATGTTGACCAGCTCTTTAATCATCTGTACGTTAGCATCATTCAAAGTTTGATTCATTCACTCCCATGCTGAGTCAGTCTTTACTACTGTACCGTAAAATATCTTATTTCCTACTCGCTAACATATTCGCCAATAGTTTTGCGGAAAGTCGCGTTTTTTCCCGCCCCCATACGTGCTTACATCCCCTACATGCCCTCACACATATTCCTATAAATCACACTGAACCAACACAAAACGTGATAAGAACCTAGCAACTACAAGAGAATAACAACTTTCATAGTGTAATGTTAGGGTTTCTTTATCATTGCATGGACACGTTAGTTATGATGTTCTATGAGGTTTTACAATGTGGATATCGTAAGATTGGCTGTCTTGAGCATACCTAAAGCTTTACGACTTGGTTTTGAAGATGTTTTCGATATTTTATGAATGAGGGGCTATTTTCTGGTTATAGGAGCTGTTACTGTCAAGTAAAGCTACCATAACGTCGATACATTAGCAAGATGGGTTACAACAAAGTAGAATAAAGACCTTATTGAAGTGCACATAGGTGCAGTGCTTGCCTACTTTGAAGGACAAGGTTTTGTTTATTTGTTTATTTTAACTTGTTTTATTATTTGCGTATTAGTCGCTTTTTTTTGCAATTTTCAACTACCTAGTTACTCATCGAGATTTACCTATGTTGTAACAAATGGCGGATAGCAGAAGTTTCATATAAATTAAACAGTTGGAAAACAAACTTTGGTCCTGCGGGTACAATTAATTGGTACTTTTTTCCCTTACATCACATTTACTTCGAGGACAAAAAAACTTTACCTCTGACATTACAAAAACTCATATTTTTTAAACACTTATCCGTTTTTGTCCGCCAATTAAAGAAACGCCTCCATTACTCACTTGGTACCTACACGCGTTTAAAAAACCACTTACAACTCACTAAGTGAACACCCATTTATATAGTAAATTAATGATTTCCATGCGCAAGAGCATGTTCGAGTTACATATCAATCGGTTTATGAACGTCGCTGACGGTCGTTGAGCTTTAAGTAACAGTTAAAGTCATTAACTCACTAGTCAACGTCGTAAGTTGGTGATTACTTTTGTAGCTTATCGCTTTAATCGTTCGACAAAATTGAACGATAAATATAAAAAACCTGAATGCATTTTTTAATATCGTTGTCTACATAATGTTAAATAAAGTGATCACCACCTGTTTTGATTACAATATTATGTCACTCCGACAACAACATAAATCTATGCGTCAAAATCCATCGAGGTGTGCCAAAGAAATAGACATAGACACACTCAAAAAAATATAACCCCCACTTCTGGGGTGAAAGTAGGTTAAAAAACCCAAAAAAATCATCCCAAATATGTACTTTTTACTCGTACTAATTATTTTCACCTAGTAATTGTAGAGTTACCTTGTCATGTTCATGCAGCCTTAGATAGCGCCGGTACAGACGGACGGCATTTGAACTGCAACCCAGCCGCAAAAAGGGCAGTTAGGGTGATATTAGAGTGCGTTTTGATGCAGTTAAGTCAACTGCCATTTTGCAGTCCGTCAGTACCAGCCTTGAATAAGTGAGCATTCACTTTACTTATGTATATGGTTACACGGTGAGTCACAAATAGTGGCTGAAAATCAGCGCTTGGATTCTTATCTACTCAGGCAACCTTGCTTTAGAAATTTTATCATAATGTTCAAACTCTGTCGTTATTCATCATCATCATCATGTTAACCGAAAGACGTCCACTGCTGGACATAGGCCTCCCCCAAGGCTTTCCATTCAGACCGGTCTTGTGCTTTTCGCATCCACCGCGGTCCCGCGATCCTGACGAGGTCGTCACTCCATCTTGTTGGAGGCATACAGCTCGTCTCCCGGTCCGCGGACGCCACTCCAGAACCTTCTGACCCCATCGGCCATCAGTCCTGCGAGCAATGTGCCCCGCCCGCTGCCACTTCAGTTTAGCTATTCTTCGGGCTATGTCGGTAACCTTATTCGTTACCTTCATTATTACTGCCAAGTAAATAAGACCGGTTATAATATTGACAATTTACGATAGCTAGCATGTCAATAAGGATCAGTACTAACAGTAGCGTCTGCAGGTGTTACAAGTGACTACTTATTTTGTAATATTATTAATAATGCTGACCCGCAGGCGTATTGCCTAACGAACTCGCCGTCGAAATTGTTTTCACTTTGACGGAACGAAGACGAGTCTTCTTACAAAATGAATCAATTGTTCCACTCTGTGAAGACGAACGCGATTACGAGTGCGATGGGCAATAGGTCAGGAGGTGAAGAAGAAAAAAACAGCCAAGGAAACCCATCGTATATTGAATATGATATAGAGTTATAAATGTCATGCAATCCTTTTGTATCTATTTCTCTTATTATTGTAAATAGGTAAGCAATTTAACACACCTTCACTGGATGGAAGCTCTATAAAGTTTGAAACACTAAATATAACCTGCTAAGTATTTGGGTTGGAATTATAATATTCAGACAGATTTCATGAAATAAAAGACTAAAGTGTTGTTCAGCTCGGAAAAGACCGAGGCATAAAGCGCTAACTTCTTTATATTTTGATGGCCTTTGAAACAATGTATAATACGTTGTTGTTACTGAAATATTTTTGAATGACCAATACGATTAAACTTGTTAAAAAAAATATTCCCAAGGGAACAACAAAAAAGAAATTCTACGAGCTCAAAATCATGTCCAAATGCTAGCAATTAATGAATACACTTTAGAGTACTTAACATCTTTTACTCCTAAACACATTCTATACCTACGACACGAAAACGGGTCCATGTCGCAGGGGAACCCGAAAGCCTGGCGCTGAACGTCCTACATTACGAACGGTCGGTAGCCGCGAACAATAGTTTCGCTTCGTAAGTACACGTAATGGTTTGTAACGTCCTTAAGTTTCGTGACCTCGTTATTTTACAAGTCCGTGCGTACACTTGAGTGAACAAAAGTAATAAACTGGTTTAAGCTACTCTCACCCGAGACGCTTGCATAGTTTTCATGGTTCCCATTATCTTTTAATGAAAATTGAAACAAATTGATACTGGTTTCAATTCAAGTACCTATTTGGCAGACCGAATGTCACTCGGATTAAAAACGAATTTTCCCGAAGTTGACAACTGGACAGATCGATTTTTAGCACCCGTAAACTTTTTGCAAAGTTCATTAAAATCGTTAGAGCCCTTTTGGAGAACATACAACAAATATAGCTGGTTTAAAAGTATAGTTATACGATGCATAGTCAAATAATTAAATTTGTGACCTGCCTTAGTTTCAAAGTTAATCTGACTTTCTACAGCAATAAGGTTGAGTTTCCTATCAATTACAAATGACTTGGCATATCTAATGACAATGACATCTTCGAGCAGATTTTCTTTGAAATGGGTAACAAATTAACGTCCGTGGCCGTACGATATACCTACGGATGTACGATTTTATTGATTTTTAACTTCGCGTAACTTTTGGGCATAGAGTAGTAAAAACTTGAAATTTGGAGGGAAAATTGGGTTTTTGCGGGATTTTTGGTAACAAACATTTTAATCTAATACTAAAAAAATATAAAGGGGCGTAAATCACATAATATTAGAGGGAAAGTGTTTGGACGATTATGTTATGTTGACGATAAGTTTCTGGTAACGCACTAAACGTTTGTTGAGTTGTAGTGCAATACGATTTTGGATGAAATTCAGCTCATGGATAGTCCACTATCTAGGCTTAACACGTATAATACTTAGTATTCCAGTTTTCGTGTCTTAGATCCTGTTCCTGAAAAGCCTTGAAATTGGTATTTTAAAGCAATACCATCTGGCTTCGACCCGCTCTTGCGGCTACTAACGGGTACTTATTAAATATGTACTTTCCCTCTTATTCATAAATACGCTTTGTCCTTATCTGTCATTGTGCCATTTGCATATGACAAAAGTGACAAGCATTCTTTAACTAAACTAGGTTTATTGTCAGTTTATAAATAAAGTAGTTAATCTTTTAACTCCTGTTCAACAATGTTTTATGGCACGGATCCCTGGCTGGTCTGACTTTCACCTGATCGGCTTGAATTTGCAATATATTGTCAAAGCAAGGCCGATCGGTATTCCCAACAAGCTTCCACACATGTAACATATCCAAGAAAGGGGAGGGAAGGGAGGCTCTTATCAGTGGGCTCGTAAGAAAAATCCGAGCCCCGCCCCGCCACGGTGCACCCTTCTATTCGCCGAGTTTTAGGATTTTTCCGTCTTGCGAGCCTATACGGGACACGTGACATATGTGTATGTTGTATCTACAGGGGGTGGCATCACGGAACTACGTGACGACTTGGACGAGGAAAAGGGGGAATGTTAGGAGGTTCAAAATTTTCAAGATACTGTCAATGTATATATTATGTAAACCCTTTTTTTGTGCAATAATATAACACAATACAGTAATTTGAAAGAAGTAAGATCAATTGTATGTAACATAGTTAACAACAGGCGGTCTTATCGATACATAGGGATCTCTTCCAAACCACTTTAATATAGAAGAGATGTCCAAAGACATGTATGTTGAGGCGGTGGTGACCATTTTTCCGGCATACCAGTTTATCTAATCTCCTTTTCCAGGGCCTATCCTATATGTGTGCCAAGTTTCATCCCGACCCGTTCAGTAGTTACAGCGTGATTGAGTAACAAACATCCAAACATCTAAACTCTCTCATTTATAGTATTAGTAACATGGTAACCAACAGTCTTATATACATAGCAATCTGTTCCAGACAACCTCAACAATCCAAGAGACGTCCCAAAAGGATTTGTTGAGGCGGTGGTGCACATCACCACATCACATCACATCATTATACAATATTAAAATCACCAGAATTAAAGTCGCACTCATATTAGAAAGGTTCTCTTGAAGTGACGGATTACCTATCTCAAATGCCAATTGTGTGATATACGTTAAGAAACGAAACAGATAACCTATAAAATTCAGTGTAGCTTTTAATAAAACAACAATTTATAATACGATATTAGTGGGATTTGTAACGATTAGGCTAACATTTCGTGAGGCTAACGCAATTATCACTCAGCTATCTACAGGTGTGGGCGCGGAACTCATACACACCCATGCATTTGTATGAGAAATGAGCGGTATTATTTATGTTATTTATTGGTGTGTTAACTTCACTAACGATAAGCGATGTGGGCGCGTTGTTTGAGAATTGCGATGGTAGATGTACTTTGGTTTTGCAACTTCGTGAATGGGTGTCAATGTCATTGTTTTGCTTTATTATTGATTAGAAGAGTTTTTGCGATGGTATATTTTGTTTATTAAATGCTTACTAATATTATAAACGCGAATGTTTGTATGTATGGATGGATGTTTGTTACTCTTTCACTCTGGGGATGGACGAATTTGAATAACGATATTCGAAATCTACGTGGACGAAGTCGCGGGCAGAAGCTAGTCAATTATAAATTTGGATCGAATGTACAACATACAATAGCATACAGCTAATGGTTTTGTTGATACCTAAAACTATAATTTTTTCCTGTGGCTTTCACCTCTTGCTGATCTTAGCAGAAAGAATATAAATGTCGAAGTGTAGAGACATATCACACCAGAGGAGAATAGTTGTAGATAATATTTATTTGGTGGGAGGTTTTTTTTTTATGCCATAGTGAAGGCAAACGAGCACACAGGCCGCCTGATGGTAAGTGGAAACTGTGACCCATAGACATTCGCATTCACAAGACTGCAAGCTTAAGACTGCAAATGCGTTGCCAACCCTGAGGACTAAGATGGAATGCCTCTATGCTAGTCATTACACCGGCTGTCTTACCCCCAAATCGGAACACAACAATGCGAATACTGCTGTTTGGCGGTAGGATAAGGATAAGATGGTGGTAGGGACCCGCAGATGTCATGAAGGGAAAACAAATAACGTTTATATAATGGACCCTTATGACCATTATTATAGCTTGAAAGATTCTTATATTGAGACGTCCGTCACCCAACTACCCACAACTCAACAAATTATTCACAAAACCATTATAAAGTCAAATTTTTAACACGGATAGAATACAACTTCAGTTAAAGAAACAGGAATGGTTTCTAAAAATAAAAATAAAAAATCACTTTTTCATTTTCGGCCATAAACCTAAGTCAAAGTCAAAGTCAAAGTTCTTTATTCTTCAATTTAGGCATAATATAATGCACCTATGAATGTCAAAAAGCATTATCACCGGTTCGAAAAATAAAACCTTTGCCCCGAGAAGAACCGGCGTAAGAAACTCGGCAAGGTATATTTTTTTCAAGAAAAAGGTTTACATCATTACATTATAATTATAAGTAGTTTACAATATCACAGTATTTTTGCACAGTAGGTGCACCTTTTTTAAGCGTAGGTAAAGTGATAATGAAAAACAATTATCTGTTGATTTTACACGCCACAGTCGTTTTGCTTCGTTGGATTTTCTCGCCATAGTCTTTATGCGAGGTAGGTCTGACCCAAATTGGGTTTAAGTCAATTACAGTGAAGATCTTGTCACCTTCCGTTTCCATATTCGATTTACTGTTATTAAGTACAAATGGAAAATCGACAACTCGACATTACACGTCAAATGAGAAAAATGACAACTTGAAATACATCAAGCAGGCAAATTATCCTTCCTGCCTGAATATCGAATAATAAATTATCGAATTTGACACAAGCCGAAAGAAACAATGATTGTTTGGAGCCTAAATATTACATTTTCTACATTAACTTTGGACTTATTTAGTCCGTCATTTACATTATCAAAAAATGTTGAACACATGTTTTCGTTTGTCAATTAAAAAAACAACGAAGATGCGTTGAAGTTTCGCGTGACGTCACGCCATCCGCGGCACGCTTTATCACGAGTCCCCACTCCCGAACTTTGATGCGTGTCATATTTGTCAATTTTGATTGATGTGATGAATTATAATGCTCAATATATTTTGATAATCTTACTGACGGACTAATAGGAATTTTTAACCAGAGCACACCCCTGTTATGCTCCAAATTGATTATGGACAAAATTCAATTCAGTTTGGTTATAAATATTGTACAGCACAATTAAATTTTGGAAAAAAACTGTATGGTTTTTTTTGGTCCAGATTCATAATGGTCAATTCAGTAGGTAATATGTACATAATGACAGTAAATTCCATCTTCATATCAGTTCCATGATTGAATGTCATCAGTAGTCGATCCGATAATTGAAAGTGAATTAAAATCTGATGGCTAAATTAGAAACAAAGAAAGAAATCAACATGTAAGTATAACCTTGTAACAATAATACTAACCAACCGTCAGCAGTAAATCGATGGCTTAGACGAGAATCACTCGTCAATTCTATTAATCATAGACAATATCAATACAAAGTCACTTGCTAACATCCTACTAACATCGTGAGCAAACAGTCGTGATAGAGCGACAAATCGTCGCCTAGTCGTGTCGTAGTCGCCCACGGGTGCCGTCTTACATCAATCACCTACTTGTGCTGGTGTTAATACAATAACAGTTTGATGAACGTTATTATTTCACTAGATAAAGTGCATTTTAGCGGCAGACTATAGTCGTAAGCATCAGAGCTATCCCAAATTTTCCAAAAGTACTAATGCTGCCGAATTTTCACATTTCAGACCCACGACACACTAACGACTGTACTCAGAGTCAATTAATGATGATCAAGTCGTGACGATAAAGTGACGACTTTATACGGTTGTACGTTATTTTACAGACTGAATTTGTTTAGAATTTCATTTCATATAAATTTTTTCTCGTATTATCATTTCATAGAATAATCAATATGTAGAATAATTACTTTGAAGACATTTAAATCATCGTTTTTTATTTCCAATAAAAATCAATGTTTCTTTTTTCATATCATAGAATAGCAAATTAAATATTCTTTGTTCTAATATTATTTATTTAAAATATAAAAAAATAACCTCGAAGACTAAGGCGGGAGCTTGCTTCGCTTCGCTCCCGCCATAGCCTTCTAACCTAACCTATTCAAGTCGGTTCTGCCCAGAGAGGTCTTGGTCGCTCGCTTCGCTCTCTCGCTCACTCAAAAATACACTGACCAAACAATATTCGCTAAAAAACAAATATTTTGTTTGATAAGTTTGTGTAATGAAAAAATAAAATTATAAAATTCATTGAATTGATTTTCTGTGGAATATGTTTCTTTCAAGTAAATAGTTTAAAAAATAATAATATTCGAAGCAAAAATACAAGGACCAAATAGTATATGAAACATTTTCTGTGAAACAAAATTCTGTAATTTTTCTGTCTGTAAAACAAGGGGACACCACTTTATACACATGTAAAAATAACCGGCCAATTGCGACTCGGACTCATTATCTATAAATTTTACAGTGCTTTTTAAAGTAACACGCGAGTTAACTACTGTAGTAGCGCTATCTAGTGGTGTGTTGTGTGTAGAAAAATGACGCATATTTAAAAAAATAAAAACTGCGCATATGTGTTTTGGGTCATAGGATTACATACTACTAAATTTCTCTTGATTTGGTCCAGTAGATTCGGAGCAAATTGGCCGTGACAGACGGACGGACGGACAGACAGACCCACGAGTGATAAGGTGTCCGTTTTTTTTTTTCATTTTTTGGACGGAACGATAACAAGAGTTAAGTTTCTCTAAAATGTCTCACAGAATCTAATGGCGGTAAGGCGGTAAGTAAATAATTATGAAAATAAAGACCCTACTGAATCCATACTAATAATAAATGTGAGTGTTTGGTTTGTCCTTCTTTCATGCAGCAACACACATACGAGTCAACATGAGTTAACAGCACAGAGATAGAGCGCCAACCAAAACCAACAAATAATTCCTAGAAATTATTAAGTTATGGAAAAGCGGCGAAATGACTTCTACGCAGACCGAATCACAGGCAGGCTAGTGTGAAATTCTAGTATATTATTTAAATGGTAGGCATACAGTGAAAGCTACATATTAAAACGTTTACCTGACCCACTGTCTCAGCCACCCACTGCGCAGGCGCAGCAGCGTGAGAAACGCGTGAAAACTAACGTCACCCGCCGGTGAAATTCAATATCCGACCTTATTGCCATCTAACCAGCATATACATTTTATATTCATCGATTCTTCTAGAGAAATCAGTTAGTGGACACGGTTTTTGAATGTAGTGGTAAAGACCACTCAATAATGATTTAGAACAAAATGAACGCACACGTGTCACGGGATCCCATTGTGATCTATTTGGATATGCTTACACGTACATAAGCACACGCAAGGTAAAAGTGATCGAGTTATATGAGTAGGCAAGTCAATGGGTACTTAGCCGAGATATGGAAAACCGTGTAGGTTTGCTCGTAACAATGTTGATTTCAAAATGGAATCGGTAATACATTGTGCGATGGTTGTTTGGTGTTGTAGTTATTGAAATATTCGTTTTGAACGTGACTTTGCGTATTTGCTTGTCGTTGTCAAGGGAACTATTAAATTTCCTGGGGTGAAAGTCCATCAGTCAGTCAACCAGGGGCTCTAATTTAGTTATTGTATTGTCAACGTCATGATAGCACTGGCGGCAAAGTTTGAAACAGTACGATAACACGTCGAAAGCAATTACATTTAATACACTCAGAAGCAAAAATACCGGGTCAGAGTGCGTTGTTCATACAAACGAGACTATTTCGAAGCCTTGGTTCCTCGCCAGGGGTTGTTTTGAGTGAGTTTTAATGGTGGATACTGCGAGGTTCAATAGAGGTCAAAAGTTCTTAAGATACCTAACTGATCGCACAACCAGTTAACACCACAGCGGGAGAGTTTGGGTCAGCACTTGGATTTCCTTACATTTTATTGCCATTTTTCATGTTTTTCTGAATGCACAATTCCGGCGTAAACCGCAGATTTATTCAGTTGGGTATCCTAGGCACTCTGGAAGTCCTGTATCGATAGTCGGGGTATTCATCATCAGATTTCCCTAAAAGCATTCCCTGGCGAGGAACCAAGGCTTCGAAATAGCCTCTTTAGTATGAAAAACGCACTCTGACCCGTTATTTTTGCTCCTGAGTGTATATCCAGCAGTGGACGTCTACCATTAAACCTCACTCAAAACAACCCCTGGCGAGGAAACAAGGCTTCGAATTAGTCTCGTTTGTATGAAAAACGCACTCTGACCCGGTATTTTTGCTCATGAGTGTAGGTTAGAATCGCCATAGTGAACAGAAAAATACTAGGCTAATAAAAGTGCAGTGCAATTTGTACAGACGTCGTCAATATAAACTGCATTCGAATCGAGCGTCGTGACTTGAGACGTGATATCTTCACTT
Source organism: Acleris sparsana (assembly GCA_923062465.1). Taxonomy (NCBI): domain Eukaryota; kingdom Metazoa; phylum Arthropoda; class Insecta; order Lepidoptera; family Tortricidae; genus Acleris; species Acleris sparsana. The sequence continues at coordinate 13,924,388 of OV281297.1, forward strand.
CAGATCGTGTTTCGATCCGATAAAGCACGAGTCGATATGTCATTTGTTCTATAGGAAAACGTTTAATTTCCTGTCACAGTACATGTTACCAGTACCTCTTATTAAGTGTCTGAAGTAGCAAATATGAACTAAAATGGCTTTTTCCCGCAACTTCTTCCACGTGTGGTCTAAGACCCGAATTGGAGACGATTAAAACCGGGCTGTTTATTCGATGAAAAGTATTTTATATCAAATTTAATACGCTAAATAATATGTGGAGAATAGGTAGGCTGAAAAATTTCAGTCGAGTACTTATGTTATTAAAAAAAAACCTTTTTTAAAATATTGCAAAAGCTTGTTGAATAGATAAATTACATACTAATCGAAAGTATGAATATGTAAACGTTAGGCTTGGTCCAAATTATTAGTACCTGTTTATACCTGCCTATCCCATAGTTTGAAAATACCTTTTTTTTTTTTTTTTGTCGTTCGCTTGCCACTGTCTCTGTGCCTGCTGTCCTGGAACCAGCAGGTTTGCATAGAGACGATGGCAAGCGACCAGACGGAGCTACGTTGGTGCCGTGGAAACTAGGTAGGGCACTGGTGTGGGACGCGACGTGTGTTGATACATTCGCCCTTTCTCACGTCCAGACAACCCGTAATCGGGCCGGTGCAGCAGCTGAACAGGCCCAAACCAACAAGCGCCGCAAATATTCATCATTATTAAATAATTACGAATTTGTGGCGCTTGCGGTGGAAACAATGGGACCTTGGTCAGCTGACATGAAAAGTTTTATTAAGGCCCTGTCATCCCGGCTCATCGACACCTCCGGAGACCCTAGAGCTGGCGCTTACCTTTCCCAAAGGATTGGGCTAGCCATCCAGAGAGGTAATGCAGCCAGTGTCTTAGGGACCATGCCGCGAGCGGACCTGCTAGAGGGGGTGTTCTTTTTATAGTGGTGTTTATGTTTAATTTTTAATATTTGAGTAGCTTAGTTTTATTTTATTTTATTTTAAATAAGTTTAGTTTTAACTTTAACTTTTAAATTTTAAATTAATAATTATTTTAATAATAAAGATGCCTTACATACTTTTTTTTAATTAATTATATACTGGACTGAAATTTATCAGCATATATATTTGCCATGTATTACTTAGCAGATTAAATTTGATATAAAAAACTTTTTATCGAATAAACTGCGGTGCAAATCGTCTCCTATTTGGATCTCCTAATAGCTTTATCTTTTTCCTCGGGAACTATGAAAGGAGAATGGGCAGAAATATATGAAAACTGGCTTAGAAACCGATAATAATAAGCACTATATTATCGAATATCCTTTTTGATCCTAAATCCTGGAACATCGGGACGCCTACATAGACGACGTTAGCATAATTACTTTGAAACACAGCTGTCTTTGCATTGCGATAGCTTTTTCACACAAAGATTTCGAACTACATGCCATAGTAATAGTTTTACAACTTAGAATTATTGGTCATATAGGCCAATTAGCCCACCTTCCTAGAATAATATGTTTTTTTTTTTTTATGGCGTAGGGAAGGCTGACGAGCACACGGGCCACCTGATGGTATGTGGAAACTGTGACCCATAGACATTCGCATTCACAAGACTGCAAGCCTAAGACTGCAAATGCGCTGCCAACCCTGAGGACTAAGATGGAATGCCTCTATGCTAGTCATTACACCGGCTGTCTTATCCCCAAACCGGAACACAACAATGCGAACACTGCTGTTTGGCGGTAGGTGTATGTGTCAATCTAGGATAAGGAAGGAAGGAAGATCTAAGGCCCAAATAAGTCTACCCGTTACACATTGAAGTAGTAACAAACATATACTCGTACACCCATAATCTAGCGCATTTATGATTGTAATTAGGACTCCGACTGCGTAGAAGTCCTTTATCGTTGGTTCTTTGGAAACAGTTCAATTATCCGGGATAAACAGCAGCTAATGTCCACCTCCGGGCTATAAACTACCTCAGTACCGACTCTCACCTAGATCGGACCAACAAACAAACACACTTATACTTTTATTTAATAAGAATATACTCGTAGTAGTGTAATAGATACAGTTTTAGAGGAGAAAATAGTCCAGAGGGCACTGCCAAGATGCATTACCCTGATTAACGTTTCTATTCGTTTCGTATTTAAACCAATTGCGTCTCGGGTACATGACGTGATACGAAAAGTCACGTGATCTACCAGTGACGCGATTGGTTTAAAAACGAAACTAATAGAAACTCCCTCTGGAGTCTGGACTGATGGCAAAAGGGCCAGTAAGACCCATTGACATTTGCAATCACAAAGTTGAGAATGCTTTGCCAAACCAAATAACTAGGAAGGAACGTCTCTGTGGTAGTACGGTCACGAGATAGAAATTACATAGGAATTAATTGAAGGTTTTATGCGGCAAGTTTCTATAGTGGTTCATCAATTAAAGGCCGTGACCGTACTTTACTGTGTTACACCCAGTCCAGTGCAGTACGCAGGTTGCTAATACCATCTCCGGCCCTTTAGGAGTCTCTGTTATCTACTGCCGCTCGGGCGCTAGAGTTGCGTTGATACAGGTTTTGACTTAATACGAATGCAATCAAACGCAGCAACGGCGGCTAAACCGGCTTGTTGCGTCCTATTCAGTTTGATTGTGGTAGCTCGCGGCGCGTACGATGAAGGCACGCTCACATACAACTAACGCGATATACCCGTGTTTGAAGACGAACTACTGTTTATACTGTCCCAGTAAACTACGTAAAGTCACGGCCAAAACCCAGTAGATATATGTACGTTGATACCTACTTTAATATTACCGCCGACGAAGCAAAACCCATCTCAACATGCATCGCGCAAACACCGTCCAAAATTAGCCACTCTCAAGAGCGATCTTAAATTGGGAACATGCATTATCTCGATCGGGGCCGGATCCGCCGTCGCCGAGTGCTCGTGAGTACCAAGCGAGTGAGAGCTAGTACTTATAGTATGGAAGTTGTTTTTTTTAGGTCTGAAGCGGCAAGATCGTGTTTGGGTCTTTAGTTTAGAAGCTAGAATTAAGTATTCGGCATACAGGCTCCATTAAATTGGCTGTTGAAGTCAATAGTTGGTTTTGATAGAAGGTATGGGAGAATACGATGGATTCAAGTGCATGACAACTTCTAAATATTATTTTATTTCTGAATTATTTTTCGATTAGCTTCCACACGCGACGCGACTTCTTTCGCGTAGAATTAGTACTTGCACCATCCCACAGAAACCGTGTTCTTTTTTCAGGATAAAAATCCCGAAAAAAGTCACCATACTTAATTGTAATCCTAAGTTATTTCATCTTTCGCATTTATAATATATATAGTTATAGTTTAACTGCGGGCCTAATATGGCTGCGTTTATAGCGTGACAAAATGTGGATAAAACTTCCGCAGCTTTCTGACACGGAGGTACATATTGCCGTAAGAGAGTGACGGATGCTTTATCAACATTTTGTCACGAGATATACGCAACTATATACTAGCCCGCAGTATGTAAGTACGAGAAAGAATGCTTTATCCACTGCGATAAAGTGACGCCACCGAGCGAGAATCATAGGATAGGTAAGTATTCGACCTTCTTTTTTTGAGCAAACGTCGTGCCTCACCCAATATTAGTTTTTCAAAATATTTGTGTGCATTTTACCGTCTCCTGTGCCTCCAAAACCGTCCTAACGGAAACCAAATTACTATAACTTCCATATCTTAATATTCCTTAACACTGTCTTCACTAGCTTAGCTAACAATCCAAGTGGCGTGCATGTATCGCGCTCAAGTACTCTCAAGTCCCCGCGTACTCATCCGGTCTGACATTGCCTATTTAAGTATGAGGCCGTTCAAACCAAAGAGGACTTACGGCGATCGGCGTGTACGCTGTTTCGAGTCAAAGCTATTATACAAACAACATGGTACCAGCAATGGTGTATACGTCACCCATTATTGGGTTCTTTTTCATTTAATAGGTTTCTAGGATCTTGACGGCCATATTGCAATATTGTGTTCTTAGTTCTAATTATAGAAATTCTAGTATTATGTTAATAGTGTTATGTTAACGGTTTAGTATCGAAAATACAACTTGACTGAGCTGTTGTATTATAAATACCGAGCATTATAAGCAGTAAAATAATTTGGAATAAATACTATTATGTAAATAAAAATACGTAAAACAACCCTTCTTTCAGAGTTGATATCTCTAAACTGGTCCAAGTGTGTTTAATCAAATCACAGTACTGCATCCAAACCGCATCCCAAAAAGACATTCCGTCCGTATGTATGTCTGTATACTTTTTATTGTTCAATGATAATAAGAAATACCTAACACAGGCAATGTAACAACCACAAAAACATGTACAAAGGCGAACTTATCCCTTTGAGTAAGTTTTTAGTATCCCTGTAAGTTTTTCTGGATGCTTAGATGCTTGTTATAGAATCGCTTCAGTACCAAATACGTATAGCAAGATCCTTTAAGTGCTCAGAATCCGCTTTAGGGTCATTTTTCTGTAAACTTAAAACTAAACTAGAAAAGCGGCGCTTAGACTGTTCTGCCCTGGTTGGCAAACATGCCCCGGGCGAACCCGGGATGCAGGCGCACGGACGCGCCTGACTCCGCACTCATCCCGGGATAATCCCCGGATAGGGTTGCTACTGTTTCCGCTTTTAATTACAACCGTTGGTCTACTGCTAGTGCAGTTAAAAAGTTTGAACAACCATTGTAATAAAAGCACTAGAATAATTTACTCATTATAGTTTTGAAATGAAGCCAATATGTACGGGTGTCCCTGAAACCGATGTCAATCTGCCTAGGGCTGATAGAGCAGCTCAAAAGCTATCTATTTATTGTTTTACTTCTTTCGGAGATATTGATCATTTTAATCTGATTTTTTGTAATTTTCACGTATGTCCATGTCACCAAAAATCAGTAATTTCATGTTTTATCTCAGAAGTTTTTCAGTGGGTTCCTACATAATTAGAATAATTAAGAATTAGCTAAGCTTTTAAAGCTATTTGCCATTTCCATACAAAGTGAAAAGTTGTTTTTTTCCATACAGAGTCAAAAGCCAACACTGGGACACCTTTTAACAGAATTACTCCAGTGAAAAGATGTAAACCAAAAAAAATAGTGATCTTTATGGATTGCCAACCCTGGGTTTAGCGAGGCAAGTATGTTAAAAATTGCAAAGAAGAGGCTTGTAGAATGTAGGTAGGTACAAATTTCAATGACGTGCTTTACTAGATTGTAGAAATGTATCTTTAATATATATATTTTTCTCAAACATGCTCGGAAAAAAACGGTTTTCCGATTGAAAGACAATGACGGAAAGAGCCTCATTTTACTCCTAGGAGTAAAAAAAAACATATGAAAACAATTTCCGTCCATGTCTATATTTTTCTTAAAAATGCTGTCAATTTGCATACAAAATCAAAAGGAACAAGACAAAAATTCCAAACAGCCGAGGTAACTGCTCGCTTTTTTAGCACAGTGCGTGTGTTTCTTTTTGAATTTGCATTCCAATTTCTATGGTTAGTTAGTATTTAAAAACAATTGACAGTCGGTAACATTCGTTCATTCTGCATAATTAAATTACTTGCTTTTTAAAAATGTATTTGTATTATTTCCTCACATGTTTGAGAAAAGCATTTTGTATGCCTCGGCGGAAACGAGGATTTCCTGACTCGTATTTTAGCAGGCCTCGCTATTGCTCGGCCTGCTAACCACCTCGTCAGGAAAACCCTTACTTTCCGCGCCTAGGCAACAATGTACTATTTCTAGGATACATTATTGTTTTCCGATATCTTGAAAACCGTTCGGCTACTACTACTAGACCCAATGTTAGGCTGTTTAGAAACAGTAATAGCGCGTTTATATACCGGTACTGATATTGAACCTCATGAACACAACTTAGAACAAAAAGGGGTGACTTGTTTTTTTTTATTGTTATTAGTTGTTCCGTTGGGTTTTTTTTTTTATGACATGGAGAAGGCAAACGAGCACACAGGCCACCTGATGGTAAGCGGAAACTGTGACCCATAGACATTCGCATTCACAAGACTACAAGACTAAGACTGCAAATGCGTTGCCAACCCTGAGGACTAAGATGGAATGCCTCTATGCTAGTCATTACACCGGCTGTCTTATCCCCAAACCGGAACACAACAGTGCGAACACTGCTGTTTGGCGGCAGGTTAATGGATAAGATGGTGGTAGCGATCCGGACGGACTCTGCACAGAGTCCTACCACCCGCAAACCTAACCCTAATAAAAACCTTGTCCTAAAGTATGTCATGTCATCATCCCAATATAACCCTGACGCCATATAACTGTGTCACAGCGTCGTTATGATTTAATTTATTAACCACTCAAACATGTTGCTTTATAATGTCACTGTGGCACAAAACTTTGATCATAATAAGCAACAGTAACGCCATCAAGAGTTAAATATATTTAATTGAAAAGAGTATTTAATATCTCCTCGGTGAGTATGCACTTCTGGTACTATTTCTTCCCGGTGAATTATTACTCGAGATTTCTATTTGAGAGACACAGGTGACATCGGGCAACAAGTAGGTACAAGTGACTTCAGCGCCAGTGAACGCAACTGAATAAGAAAGTGCACAGAGATGGCCGAAATACAATAAATTTTCTTCGGGACAAAGGGAACAAAGCCATGATCCACGAATCTTAACTAATGTTCTGCTTTTGCAAGTTCTGGTTCAGGAGCAAGTATTGGACTGATAGTGCCTAGGTAGTAACTGCATCTTTGATAAATCTACATCCTCAAAGAAACAAATCATAAGTACTATCCTAAACACGCTTCCTCTTCCACTGATGGGGCTGCCATAAGTGATAAATAATCTCGAAAACTCTTTACAGCGCAACAATGCATAATATCCTTCTTTGTTGGCACCTGCATTCGCCCCGTGGAGGCAAGGGGTTGCATCCCCTTCGAATCCGCCATTCCATTTAAAAAAATAACTTCATCAACCTCGTATCTTCCCAACTGCTTTATTGAATAAAGTACTTTAGCATAAGCGTTATAAAATTTAATCTTGTAATGTTTCTATATACGTTTGATACGAGATTTTGATAGAGTATTTTTTTGATAGCGTGCGTCTCGTGGAGATTGCTAAGGATTTGTTCCGATTTGATAATGGATGTTACGCTGTTATGATTTAGAGGAGAATGATTATTGTGCCGGCAACCCTTCGGGAGGCGTGAGGTTCTAGGGAGTGACAAAGAAGTTAGCACAGGCACCAGATAGTACGAGGGCTGTTTAAGAAGTCCTGATGAAAAGATAGTTTTTAATAAAAAAAATACCTACATAGTCTTCTTTAAGGACCTAACACTTATTCCATGGAATTAGCAAAGTTTTTTTATAATTTTAGTACTATTGTATCCGAATGCGAGACGATTTGCAACGCTGTTTATTCGAATAAAAGAATTTTATATCAAATTTAGGCTGAAAAATTATAGACCAGTAAAATAATAAACAAAAATTTCTAAAATTTTGTTTCAAAAAAATGCAATTGCTTGTTTATTAGACAAATTACATACCAATCGAAAGTATAAAGTCTATAGAATATGCAAACGTTAGATTGTCAATTTTTTTCTACTCAAACTATTGGGTAGGCATCTGGCATACCTAACGTTTACATATTCTATAGGCTTCATATTTTCGATTAGAACGTAATTTGTCTATTAAACAAGCACGTGTAATATTAAAAAATAGTTCTTTTTTTTAATACTATAAGAAGTACTGGACTGAACATTTTTAGCCTACATATTCGCCACATATTTAGCGGTTTAAATTTGATATAAAATACTTTTCGTCGAATAAACAGCCCGGTGCAAATCTGGATCATAGACCATTATTAGTAATGATCACAGTCAAGCGAAAGTAAAATAACATTCTTTTGTTTTTGATGAGCTGTTTTTGCCTGCCAGTGTTAATGGTGTTATTCTTAAAAAGGTTTTATAAAAGGACTCCTCAAACAGTCGTCGGCTTTAAGGACTATGAACACCTTTAGGGATAAGGTAGAAGTGTCAAGTCTTGTTATAATTTCACCGAGTGTCTTACCCTCATAGAAGTACAGCGGTGGGACACTGTTACCTAGCGGCAAGTTGGGGCTGACTACGTAAGGGTCTCCCCACATCTATCGACGCAGAAACGGCGTTAGCTGACCAAAAACTCTTTATGTCAACGCAATAAGAGCGAAACAAATGTCAATCGGCTAGGCTCGGCCGGATTCGGCGATGCGAACGAAACGACGTCGTTTTCGCTCTTATTGCATGGACAGAGTTTTTGATCAGCTAACGCCGATTCTGCGTCGATAGATGTGGGGAGACCTTAAGTCTACCACACGCTCGTTTTTCCTTTTTCTGAATGAAAACTGGTCAATGGATGTCCATGAGCCTTTTTTATACGAAGTTCGCGTACAATCGCACATACGCGTTGAAGGCGTTGACACTATGTCAATGTTAGGAAAACGGTTATATGCGTTGCCGGCAGTAAATGCGTTAAATATATATCCCTGGTATACGTCAACAAAGCAAAACTTTGCAAAACAGACTGCAGAGAAAATATGATAAAAAGAGTAGTCAAATAACTAAAATATTAACATTCCTCAGACAAAACTCGGAATCAGGCAAAGAATAAACAAACAGAAACGACAAACGTTAATAAATTAAGTTCCATAAGCCGCGAGTCGCTGTAATATGCAAAGCATTTTTTATTCACTTACAAAATTCAAAAGGACAAACATTAAAATCGTCTAGCGTGCAGTCTTTAATGCCTCTTGCATTTTTAAAGAGGTGCAAATGAGATGGTTCGGTCACAACCCGCGTGGAGCAAAACGTCCGACCTTCCTTTGTTTTAACCCTCGACCACATCACCTAGACCCCCACCCCAACCACCCACCAAAGGCTTACTCACAACCAAGAGCTCCACACTAACTGGACGTTCACATAAAGAACAGAGGAACGAAATAACTTAAAAAGAAAAATTAATACGGCGAAAAAGAAAATAGGAATGTTGAATGAGAAAATGGTGCGGTGTTGTTAGGAGGTTATGCTACTGGAAAGTGGCCCGTATCACTGTTGGTTAAGGTAGCCACTTTAGCGTTTCACAAGACAAGATATGTACGGGAAAGTGTTGTTTGTATAAAAGTATTTCGGTCCCGCAGTCGTCCTTGTGCTAACAGAGCTTTTTTGGGTTTTATTTTTATTTTATGCAGTTTTGTTTGATTCTTTTTTGCATAATTGTGGTTGCGACATACCGTAATAAAAGATTAAGAAGTTATTATTTAATATTCACGGCGGTATTTAAATCACTCATGATAAAAATCTAAACCAATGAGATTTCATGTTTCATTGTTTTAATTTAATGTTGTATGCGACTTTTTCTTTATGTGGAAGACTTCACTGTCTGCGGACATTTCTTGTGCCTCTATGTAGTGTTTAAAAAGTTTCTGAACTCTCTCTGGTTGGTTAGTTAAGTATGGTTAGACATGAATTTAACTCGAAACAAAATTTCAGATGACGTTTATTTTTAACTAAACTGAACAACGTTTAGAAAAGCTTTTTTTGTATGATAACAGCTTATCTACCGTGACAATTGTCATACAGAGGAAAACTGTGAGAAACAAACTTGTAAACGTTTAGGTACCTGTTTTCATAAAATCCCGCTCGCGCTTGGTTGCAACTGGGGCCTATTAATGTTCTCTAATTTTAAATAACAGTAAACCTGAAGTTATAAACATAAAAGTCGATTATTGTAAGACTAGGAGAGAGTTAAATGTTTATATATAGGTATTGAAGTTTACAGATACTTAAATTTAGAGAACATGTTCCGAATTGTATTAATAATGCTTCGATTTTCAAAACCGATCGCAAAACCGTTCAAAACGCACTGGCCGTAAATAAGCCATTCAAAAATGGCGACGTTTAAATGGCGACCTTAATCTTTCATATTTCAATAGGGCTTTAGTGTTCAATATGGCGAACGGTGTAATAGCCAAGACATATTGTAGCCTTTAAAAGGCGATATGCAATTATCATGTCGCCGGGCAATCAATTCTGCCGTATTTACTTGTGAGAGCGCATTCAATGCTGCGTTTTAGAAACGCGCTAATGTATGCGTTCTGTGCCATAGTGGAGGTGAAGACAGAAGGATCTAAATTGTTTTTATTATGCGCATATTTTAGTTAAATTATGCTAAAAGCACTGACAAAAGAGCTCTTTAAAGTCCTACTTGTTTTTAACGGATAATTCAAATATTCATAAAAATAATTTCTTTTTTATTTCTCAAAGAACTCAGTTTTCTGTTTCTTTTACTTATCAAATATTTCCTACCAATAACGTCCTGAATATTTTGTTCACCACCGTATAAAATAATTTAAAGGAATTCTATTTAACTTTAAATGCACTTTATTCCTTTTCCAAAATGAAGGCTCAGGTCCTTGATAACATTACGCTAAATTCTGTTTTCTAATTCCCCATACTGACCCATTTAGATAGCTCACCCTGTGTCAAATGAGGTTCAGAGATCTTTTGATCGACACCAAAAGCGCCCACTGTAATTTTCTCAACCTCCCACCATTCACAAATTACTCAAACCCCTAATGCAGTTTCCTTACGCGTGTAAAAGCGCAGTGTTGTCGCTCGGAAAACAATCCACTGTCCAGCCAGCGGTGCTCAGCTAAACACACTGAGCCAATGCAAATTGAACGAACAGCTGAGAGGCTGAGAGGCTCAGACGCCAACGGTTTCTTTACTGTAAAATAATGTCCAGCGTTGCAGAGGCTTTTACTTGCGGTATAGTATTTGAGCAAACGTTTTCTATTATTTTCAATGAGTTAAGTTTTACGAGTGTGTTTATGCTAATTGAAACGTTTGCTGCATTTATTTTACCGAAAAATTATCAAAAAGATGATAAAACATGAATGTTTCGAGATTTTTGAAATAAAGTGTACTGATTTATCTAGCCGTTTCTCTCCTACGGCTGGGCAGAAGCCTCCTTCAAGACTCTTTACAATTCCCTATCCAGTAACTCCTGAGCCCAGCATTTACAGAACTGGTCCAGTTTCTCCTGAAAAGGAATAAAGCTTAGGAACATACTCGTACACACATTTTCATAGTCTAGGCTTGTTCTATGGGTACTAGGCAAACAGGGCGCCCTGTATTAAGAAGTCCGAAATCAACCTGCGTGGCTAGACAAGTGGCCAGCGAATACGAACGCTAGCGTTTGGTGATCACCTGTCACTTACAAAAATGTATGGAATTGACGTAAGTCGCGGGATATATCCCGTCCATCACTCGTGCTAATCGAATAGTGATACTTTTGACGTTTTGTCCGTCGTTACGTGGTACTCTTTTGACAGGTTTAATTCAACACGAGCACTATCACGATATAAACATCGGTATCTAACGGCAACTTGGCTAGCTTTGTCATTTTTGACAACGCAAAGCGATAGGTGATCACCAAACGCTAGCGTTTGTATTCGATGGCAACTTGTCTAGCCCCACAGTATACAGGGTGTATTTGGAAGTGTGGATCAAACGAAGCAGGTCGATAGAGGACGTCTAGACCTATCCAACTGACCCCCATGTATGTTCAGCGATATTTACTAATTTCGGAGATATTGATCATTTTAATCTTAATTTTTGTAATTTTCCCTTATGTCCATGTCACGAAAAATAATTAATTTCATATTTTATTTCATAAGTTTTTAAGTGGTATCTTACATAATAAGAGTCGTTACAAATCAGCGAAGTTTTCAAACCTATTTGCTATTTTTTTCCAGTATTTTTTTCAAGTAATCACATAAAGTTTGTTTCTCCATACTTGGTATCCCAGAGTTTGCTTTTCACTTTGTATGGAAAAACTACTATATGTAATTACTTAAAAAAAAACTGGAAAAAAAATGAGCCTCCTCTCTCTCTGAGCTCTGACGTCCTCTATCGACCTGCTTCGTTTGATCCACACTTCCAAATACACCCTGTATAGACGAGTTTCTGCAATAGATAAAGCGTCATCCAACACAGCGAGCAACATGGGTCTAGTAAAAGTCTTACGGTTTGCGTGATTATCGCAGCTTACTAAAATATCAATATTTTACATCTTGTTTCTTTATTTTTTTATGCTACTTGCATATTCATGGGATTTACAAAACTGAGTTTAATTAAAAATAACCATTGTTAAATAATTTTGCTCAGTAATAATCTTCAACAAAGTTAATATTTTTGGCTTGGCTAAAATCTTGATCTAACTTTGAAGCACTGTGGTAGAAAATAGGTGTCGTACCACGTGGTCCATTAGTTTCCCTATACAAGACACTCTGTACCTATAGGTATAAATGAAATTACAATACCTTAAATTCGTAAACAACCTAGACTTAGGAAAAATACTCACGCGCATCAGATAAATATTTGCCCTCAGGATCACTTAAAAAAAACGACACTGTGACACAGTTCTATGTTGGGTCAGGGTTCCATTTTGCCAGTTGAAAATTAATTTAGAAATAAAGTCTCAAACAATAGATTTTTTTTAAATTCAATGTGCAGTCTCACGAGAAATTCCACATATTGTGAATGATTCACACAATAGGTGTCCCCAGGGCGCCAATCGAGGGTATTGTGGGTTCGATTCCCGCTCAGTAATGAACGTCTCATTGTATACTGTTAGCACCTGACCTTACTCGTTAAGAAGATAATATAGCTAAGCCAGTTTTGCTTCCTTAAATGGTATTTTAGCACTCACTATTATTATTGGTGGAACCTTGGGTCCGTCTGAATCACTACCACATGCTACCAGTATCTTAACCGCTATCCTGCTACAAAGCAGAAGTGTTCGCACTGTTATAGTGTTTTCAATCAACGCCGGTGACAGTTTTTTTTTTGTTTTAAATTTAAACCAACCGTGCCTTGTCAATTTGAGTGGGCGCGCTGTCGTGGATTAAATAAATACTATGCGTTCCGTTCGATACCCCGATAATACTGGTCCTAGCCACCCCTAGGCAATGCATTACACTGACTAGCGTTTCTATTAGCGTTTTTAAACCAATCGCCGCACTTGTAGATCACGTGACTCTTCGTATCACGTCATCTACCAGTGACGCGCTTGGTTTAACAACGAAACGAATAGAAACGCTAGTTAGCGTAAAGGATCTTGGCTAGGGCCCCTGGTATCTCTACAGCCTCAGGACTGAGGAGTTAGAACGTAAAGACGATGGGCAAAAATGTCCCCACCCACCAACAGAGATGAAACATGTGCCAGTTTATAGATCTTGGCAACATGATGTATTTTTATCAGCACAAAATTGAAACCGAAAAATCTTTATATGCCGTGTTATGCAGTACTTCTGTAGCATCAGAGTTTAAGGCTTCAAGGTTAACCAGCCTATGATGAAGTGTACTCTTTAGATTGGGACCAATCCAAGGTCACAAATAAACTATGGATGCATAATCATACATTCATACAAGCTAAAAATATGCTGTTCTTGGACAGTCTGATAAAAGTTAAAAATCTTGACCCTTGGAGTGTCCTGTAGACAACGTCTGTATACAATTACAGGATTATTTGAATTTGGAACTCAGAGTAGTTCGAACTAAAATGTATATTGCAATACATATATATATATTTAATCCGTTAGTGCTGCAAAGGCATTATCATAGGTCTATCTGAGTCTACTAGCGCTTCCCAAGACCAAACCACTGCTGTGAAGAAGCGCTCTAAAACGGGATCCCCATTTTAACTTTTCGCATATATTTTTTCCGCATAACACCCTTTTAGGCTTACATTGCAGAATTTAATAAACGTCTATCGTGTGTGGGGTAGGTTAGCGTAGGTTAGGTTACTCTTTTGCAATAATTAAAATAAAACCATTTCTATTGTAAAAACCGTTTTAGGTCAAACGATTTTATGTGTAAAGATACGTTATACGTAAAAATATATACGATCCAATAGGGAACCCTCCCAAACACGTAGGTACTTCTATAGAAATTCACATGGAAGTAACACGAGTTTAGTATAAATATCAAACTTTAGCCAAAAGCAAAAGAAAGAGCTAGACATACGAGTGCACTCTTCAGCCATGAGTCAGCACTCGAGGTAAAAGAACCAAATGTCGTGCGATACGGGCTCTTCAGACCCTTCAGGTAGATACGTAGAGCAAAACAAAACTTCCACTTAGTAGTAAACGCTGAAGATATTTTTTTGACAATCTCTACTACGTTAATAGAGAAGACAGGAATACATTATCTATGATTTATGTATCATCTGGGCCACTATTGTAGTGGGTATAACAATATTGCTTTTGAGATGTTATCGTATTGTTTTCTCGGGTTCCGTATGCTTCGTTTGTCCGAATTTTAATTTATCGTAAAGCCCTTTCAGCTGCAATTTTTTTTTTTTTAGTATTGTTATAATAATAACCTATCCTAACCGCAGGTATAATTGGAATACTTAAAAAAACTCCTGACTCATCTGAAAACCAGTTTAGGGATGTTTAAGACTAACGTTGTTAGGGATTTCGGGGGACAGTCGTTGTTTCGACAGCCACTGTCAACTAAGTAAGAACTATCATAACTTTGACAATATGTTAACGTACACTTATAAAACACTGGTTATTTATGTTTAGCCCAGCCCACAGTAGCGTAGACTCGAGCGATCAGTTGACAGCAAAGTTGACAATCCGGTTGACGGGTTTAGCAAATAATTAAGCAAGAAAGAAAGAAAGAAAACACATTTATTCACAAAAATTCACACGCTGAGATAAAAATGAAGAGACGACGGACCCAGTGGTAATAAAATCATTATGCATTACTTATTTCAATATAATTCTGAAATATGTAACAGTGTCATTGCTTAATTGAAATGTCTCTAATATACTTCAAACCACTGTTGTTTTTTTGATGACACGTTAGCCTAGTTTCGATAGTGACCTGCCTACGAAGCTAGCGGTCCCGGGTTCAAATCACGCGAGTATTTGTTTCTGAGTTTTGGATGTTTTCTATGTGTTGACTCAACTCATAGTACAAGCCTAGAGCTTAGTTTGGAACTCGGTACTGATATTATATTTATTTTTTTGTTTCTACATCAGTACCTACGTTAAAAAATAATGTAGTTTACAAAGCAAAGTGCAACCGCTGTTAATATGACAAAGCTGTGTCAAACGTGGACGTTTTATTTTGTCTCATTCGAGTTTAGGCGCCCTGAAAACATTCAGTCAGGGCTCAGGGCCAGGTTCCCCAACTTTCATACAAAACAGACCCCAATTTCAGTCCTCGGCACTAGATGCCTTAAAGGGGTTTCAGACGGTCTCATACTGGCACAATGGCTTTCCGAATATGAAAATGCTTTGTTTATATGGATACCTTTGCGAATACCATGTACGCTTTTCGTTTGTTTTGGGCCAGTCTTTGATCTGAAAATCTACCTATTCTCAATGCTCTAGTCTACCAGTAACACGTAATTATTAATTTTGTTAATGTTTTGTTGTGGCTTTTTCTTCCTTTTTGTTTTGCTGACGTTGGTTTGAAATAAAATAAATAAATAAATATCAGGGACAATGTCACAGCAATTGACCTAGTCCCAAACTAAGCTCTAGGCTTGTGCTATGGGTACTATACAACGATATAAATACTTAAATAGAGAAATATATAA
This sequence comes from Acleris sparsana, assembly GCA_923062465.1. Taxonomy (NCBI): domain Eukaryota; kingdom Metazoa; phylum Arthropoda; class Insecta; order Lepidoptera; family Tortricidae; genus Acleris; species Acleris sparsana. Next base: position 13,940,060 of record OV281297.1, read on the forward strand.
TACTTAATAAATACATAGAAAACATCCATGAGTCAGGAACAAATATTCGCGCTCATCACACAAATATCTGCGCTTACCGGGATTTGAACCCAGGACCGCTAACTTCATAGGCAGGGTCACTAACAACCAGGCCAGCGCGTCGTCAAACCAAAAATAAAAAAATGAGATAAATATTTTATTAGTTAATAGTGGGTTTACATAGAGGTCATACAATATAGCCATAAGATCGCCAGAATATGCCATCAAACTGTCTGGCTGGTTTAGTGTGCTATGTGTGTGTAATCTGTATGGTTTCATTGGATGGCTCCAACGGACGACCAGCGCTGGCTTCAACGCCAGCATAACGTTGAGTTGGACCAATTTAGTGACAACATGAATTTGGTCTATGTCTTGTGTAAGGGACACAAGAATGATGGAACCCTTCGTGTGCGAGTCCGACTCGCACTTGGCCGGTTTTTTATATTTAAATTTAATTTAAATAGCAATACTTAAGTAGTTTTATGTTTTTAAAATGAGTTTAATTTATCCAAACTCTATGTAACTACGCTAGTTTTCAGATCTCTAATATAAGGTTTTCTTTGTTTTCAGAACTATGAGTTCAAAAATACCGAAAAACTGAAACAGTCGAAGATAACTTGTAATGTTATGGCTACTGCCTGCCGTGGAAACTGATGCTTTTATGGTGAAGAAAAACATCGTAAGAATACCTGAGCTGTGTTTAAAAGAATGTAAACCAACTTATTCATAAACGCACAATAATGTCGAATTTCACCAACCACTTAACAGACGATTAGAGTTGTCAAAATGTATGAACTAACCGTCGATCAACATTGATCACCATTTAAAATCGTTTGGTGAAATTGATACCAAACCTATTTCAATTAAAATATATTATTCTTGGTCACTTTCTGTCAAATTCAAATATATTAATGACTGATAAGGACAAAGCACGTTTTAAGAACACTAGGTAATGCGCGTCTATAAATAGGAGGGTTAAGATTTAAAGTGCCTCAAATAGGATAAGTAAGGACTTAGGTAGAAAACGGGTGTTACGAAACTTAACTAGTTACATAATTCTACGACCACACAGCGACTAAAAAAAGATAAAAAGATAAAAGATGTTTATTCAGTAAGTAGGCCGCACGGGCACTTTTGCACGTCAAAATCTACCAGCGCTTCGCAAGAGACCACTGCTGAGAAGAAACGCCGCAAGAAACTCAACAGTCAGTCGTTTTTTTAAAATACTACTTATGATATTATACAATTATAAAGCTTAACCTAGCATGATATAAAAGAATGAATTTAACATAAAATAAAAATAAAAATGAAAAACATTCAAGCGTAGCTTGAGCAGGAAAATGTGTCAAAACTAAGAATTTTCATAGGGTAGTAATAAGTAGTAGTAATATTTTTTTTTTATAAAATATATATATTAAAAAAAAAAACTTTCCTATGACAGTGCAAGACAACCACCACATACAAAGTTTCGATACATTCTCCTACAGAAACCGTGTCCCCTAGACAATATACAATATTTACATATTTTTTATGCCTATTTTATTAGGACTCAGTTATTTAGGTGTTTAGTTAAGTTTAGGCCAAGCATTTTTATTTGTCAGATAGTCCTCGACCTCGAGTCCTGTACTAAGTACAGTATTTAGTTTAGTTTAATTAGGTTCATTTTTGATTTATTTGTTTTAATTTGCAATAGTTTTATTTTACAATACCTTCATTGTAGTATAGTTTATAGAGAAATGAAAGAAATACTATTTAGTATTAGAATATAATTATACCTGTGGTTACAATATTTGTGAAATTCCATCTGCATCATAAGATAACCCATGCGCATATCGAGCCATTATCAAAGAGTTAAAGCCTTGATTGACTGTAAAATAACATAAAATTATAAGGTTGTTATTGCAATAGTCGATAAATAAATAATAATAGGTAAATTAAAATGATTATCCTGTACCTAATAATTATAGATAATGAATAATGGAAACTAGGAGTATAAAATAATATAAATCATAATTATGTATCCATTTAAATTATGATTTGTATTGTAATAAAGTGATTAAAGACAATTATAAATTATTGTAAATAGATAATCACTTGCTTTTGCTGCTTTTGTTAGTAGGTATACAAATAATTATTTAAAAAAATGCTATCATCAGGTTATTGTTGTATTTTTGACAATTATTACAAAATAATGTATACATTTTGGTATTTTTGTATAAAATCTTTGGCTATCTGATTTTGAAGTATGTTATAAATGTTATAATGTTAGTCTTGCAGTTTGCTTGTTATTTTTGTCATGTACATGCTATCGCCACTCTTGTGGTAGAAAGATACGAAGAACAGCTTTCACGTGAAAAATACAGTCCACTGTGCATGCTAATGATAAATAACATCTTTACAATTCTGTACTTTATAACACACTCAAAGCAATGAAAACGTGTCACTTTCTAAGGAAATTCTTTACAATCTGACCTGACCTGACTGAAAAACAGGATATTCTTGATAAGGTGTTCTAAAAAAATCAGGCATAAGGAGAAAGTTCCAAAATAATATATATATATATTTTAATTACTTTTGGACTAGTGCACGGACACATCATTGTGTTTGTAACCGCGTTTTGTTAATTTAAGTCTAGCACCAGCTGTGACGTAAAACCGTTTGGCGTTTAAGCTCTTTAGCCATTAGCAGAAATGTTTTCCTCAGTAAATAACCAAACTACTTGAAAAAAAAGTTTTCTTTTAAAACAAACCTCTTAAGCATGTTTTTTTTCAGAATTCCTTTAAAAAAAGTTCCTGTTAACAAAAAAATCCTATGAGTAGTTTTCTGCTATAAAATGTGGAGAAGTTCCTAGGTGGTCTGTTTAATAAAAAAAGGCATTAATTTAAAATTCTGCTAATTTATTCAAGAACAGTTCCATGTCAAGTCGGGTTCTGCTTAAAAAAAACAACAGATCAGTTAGAGACTTCCTGGAAGTTTTCCCTTAATTTTAAGTTATTTGTTACAAAACTTACAAAACATGGCCAACGGTTACTTCGAAATAAAGTTACTTGGCTTTTAGCTGTTAATAAATTAATCCCAGAAGGTTCCGTTGCTAACCCTAGCAGAGGGCCTATGTCCATCACTTTCTGACTAGTATGTGAGTGCAAGTGACGGATGGTGCATGCTCTTGCCTAGTTTTTCTTCATCTACCCACAGGGATGAACGCTGGTACATTAGACTCTTTTGAGAACAAACAGAACACAGTCGAAGAAAGACACAATGTACTTTAAGAAGTAGGTCTGAAAACCATCGGAGAACGTCATGAGGACTCATGATGCATAACGTTACAGTTATCGGTTTTCGAAAACGTTTGACGTACTTTGATGACTAATGGGTGCTAAAAATAACCAAAATAATTTCAAAAGATATCCGTAATATGGATATGACAACAATTTTAAGATTTTAAAAAGAGAACATTGCAAAAAAAAAAGAATTTTATTAAGGAAGTAAAAATAATAATATTTATTTTATATTAGAATAGAAAAGAAATCATTTTACATATTATTACAATGTGTGAATTGTAGTGCTGCGAAAATGGTAGGTATCTACTCACCTATGTGTTGTACCACCTGTTAGCTATTTTTAGTCCATTCCTTTTATAGGTAAATATCTACTTATATAGGAAAAATTACCTCTCTACATCTACAGATATAAAACGGGCGTAATCGTACTTCGCCATTATTTGGAACTGCACAGTCACGAGATTCAATTTGGTACCCACCTTAGGTCCAAAGTCAATCTGCAATTCTTCATACATAAGGCTGAGTGTCCTAAAAGATACAAATGACTTGACATCTTTAATGACATTGACGACTTCAACCGTATGTTTCTTGAAATGGGTCAATAATTAACGCTCGTGACCGTACCTACTGATTTATAATAAAAAATGCATTATCCTCCATACATAAGTAGTACTGGAAAATTGATAGGATTCTTATCCATCCTATGCTTTTGTCACCATATTACATCCGTCGGCCGGCCGGGACTGATGGCAGATCGCGTCGACCGCTTATCACAACTCCATACATTTTGAGTCATAGAGAACAGAAAAGTTAGCAGCGTTTACATCTTGGCTAGCCCTACAGTATTGTTCTTATGTTCATACGAATAATGGTTGATTTTGTTTAAACGTTTGAAGTGCCAGTCTATGTGTATGTACAGTGTCTTGCTCTCGCCCTCATACGCTCTTATTAGGAGCGAGTGAGAGAGTACAAATTCCAAGCACCTTCTAAGTGCTCATAGACTAAAGATTAATGTTATTTTCATTATGTTTTGATTTTATTAAAAATCGGTATTTATTTAGTAATATTAGCAAAATTACTCGTAATTTATCTTTATTTAACCTTCTAAGGTCCACTATACAAGGAAATTTGTCAATGGAATATGAATCTATTGTAAATTAAATAAAGACAATTTTCTAATTTTATCAATAGCCAAAAAACAAGACAAACCACTTTACTTCCTTTGCACTAAATCTGTATTTGAATGACCGTAATATATACTGTTTTTAGTACAAGGAACCTCAGGAGAATAAAATAGCTTGTGCCCGCGACTTCGTCCGTGTAGATTTTCATTATCCCTATTCGCTGGGAAACTTTTAATTTTTCCGGGATAAAAAGGAGCCTAGTAATATATTATTCCAGGGTATAAGCTATATCCATTCCAAATTTTATCCAAATCCGGCAAGCACCACACACACGCAGAATCTTTCGCATTTAAAACATTACTGAGATTCTACTAGGGAGTTCTTTGCATTGCTTTTGCCGTTTAGTCATATAGAATTATATTAAACTTTGTACAAACAATTTAAATATACACGTAAAACGTTTGTTACTTAGTCCGATTCCTGGAACGGAATTAAGACTTTTCCGAGACTAACCACCGGTTTCGACAGAACGAGGAACTCCGCACTCAACATGCGACCGTGTAATTATATAAATTCACTATGTAAATGTTGAGATCTTTATTTTACGCATAATTGCTCCTGTTCCCGCAACCAAGTGTCAATTAAATCAATTAACTTTGATGGTTATTGGAAGATTGAAAACCGGGCAAGAGCATTTCGGACCATGCTCAGTAGAGGGTTCCGTTTCGACGCCGTTACTACACAAACACAAAAAAACTGTGTCGAAAAACAAGTATAGACAAATTTTCTATTGAAAGTTATGGTGCTATCTTACAAGATTTTGACTGTATCTCAGCGACCAATGAAATCTACTTATGCGTTATAGTTCTCCTCTTAGGAAGTGCAGTTAGGTGTTTGGCGTTTGTGGTAAATGTGTAAAGGCGTATTTCTAAATAAGTTTTCCTTCAAACTTCGCTATGATGTGTATTTATTTAAGACATACCTATATTTTTCGAAAAGCACAAGACCGGTCTGAGTGGAAAGCCTTGGATGAGGCCAATGTCCAGCAGTGGACGTCTTTCGGCTGACATGATGATGATGATGATGATATTTTTCAGATTTTTATCACTTGTAGTTTTGGTACATCTTTGTAGTACCAAGAGTCTCTGACAAACGGTCATAGCGACACAATACGGGTTCCCTGTTTTCTACTGAACCCTAAAAATTGATGGGTTCATCATTGTCATATTAGGTGAAAGCAGTTCTGCTATATAAAGAGTGTTCCACACAGATAGCCATAACAGGTTAGTTCACTGACAAGTTAAATCAGTTACTTTTTATAGGTTATAGGACCTTGTGGTGGGTCCGTCCGGATCGCTACCACCATCTTATCGTTTACCTTTGTGCTAAGCAGATATTTCGCATTGCTGTGTTCCAGTCTGGAGATACTTAAGACAACTGGTGAAATTACTAGCATAGAGGTTCCATTTTAGTCCTCAGGGTTGTCAACGCATTTGCAGTCTAAGGATTACTCCTAAGATTGTAGCCTTAAGAATGCAAATGTCTATCGGTCACAAATTGTACTTATTATCAGGTGGCCTGTGTGCTTGTTTTCTAGGTTTCGGCATAAAAAAAAATACAACGGTGTGAAAGAAAGCGATCACTAATTTCGTAGATCTTAAGTAAGACTTGGTGACATAAGTGGTGATGCGCCTGCGTCGGCCCGGATACCTAGCCTTACGAGATGTAGGTTTGGATCCTATTTACCTACTAAGACCGATGTTTTTTTTTCGTTTTAATATAGTTTATAAGAATAAACTTTTACTGATAAGACAAATAGTTACTGCTAAGTATCACTGTTTTCTCATCTGCCCCCAAACATTCAACTCCCTAAACCTTAGCACCCATAAAAGATTTCCTCACAAAGCTCTTAGAAACTTCATAATGAGAAATGACAGTTTCCTTACAAGACTTCTCATGCAACCGACCATGAAATGCCAGCGCAGAATACTACATACAAACCATTAATTATAGACATCCATACAAGGGCCTGGAGCTCCTCCGAGACGAGGAAATGTAGAGTGAAAACGAACTCTATGGTCAAACAGGACGAGGAACTTACAACCATAGAGATATCTGCACTAAGTTTAATATAGCGGTTTGTTAAAAACTAAAGGCGTCTCCACATGAATGACCGCCGTGGGAAAACGCAGTTGTGACATGCTTGTAATGTCCGATGCAGCTGTCAATCGATTGTGACATTTGCACTTGTTGTGGTAAAGTGCATTTTGTAATGACGGCGATTGTGTTTCTTTGGACAATTAATTGGAAAGTATTTGCACGCTGCAATTTACAATCGCAGGTAATTCTTTTAAAGGAAATGTTTTGTTAAAAGACGTGTACATTTGATAGCAGAAGTTTCTTAAGTGTTTTTTTTACCTATTTTTTGTTAAAGCTTAATAGTGAAAGTGGTACTATAAGTGTAAAATTACTGGCCGATGAAACTACAATGGTAGCAACGAATTGCTATTTAAAAAAAATATTTTTGATTTATTTCAGGTAAAAAAAATGTGTAAAGGAGAGAAAAGTGTGAAGTGATCACCGCCGCCCATGAACACTTGCAACGTGGAAAGGAATTGCAGCTGCGTTGCCGACCTTTGAGAAAAGAGTATATTCCGGTGTCAGGCCCACAACATAGAGGTATTCTGTCCACGAGTACGTCCTCATCAGGGTTGGCAATACATTTGCAGTATGGGAATTTTAGTTTTAACAATGCAAATTCAGACCCCACTTACCATCAGGTGGTCTCTTTTGCCTTCCCTACAATGTTTCGACCCCCACGCGAAAAGAGGTGTGTTAATGTTATCTGTATGTCTATGCATGAGTCATCTTAAATGTCATAATTAGTTTGGACGAGAAAACGAGCGAAATAGATGAATGAGTAGAATCGAGTAACTTCAAATGTATATGACATTTTACAACTTCCTTCAATGAAAAACGCTTTAAACTTGTTTGAAATTAATATAAATAAAAGTCAAGGGTCATATAAATTAATCGGCGTTTTGGCGACCACAGACAAGGCTCCTTTTTTGCCCAAAAACTAAGCGAGGTAGCACTGCGAGTGTCCTCGGCACGATGCCGCAAGTGGGTACCATAGAGGGCTTTATTTTATAAATTAGCAGTAAGTAATTTAATTATTAATGTAACAAAATGTCCAAGACTAATGATATATGGCAATGAGAAGGCACGCGAGCACTCAGGCCACCTGATGGTAAGTGGGACCTGAGACCCATAGACATTTAAAATCTCAAGACTACAATATCAAAACTGCAACCCTAAGGGCCGTATTAATAAACTCATCTTGTCCGTGAGGCCCGTCACAAGATACGTCCAAGTGAACGCCAAACCATAGAACACTTTAATTTTTGACGCATCTCGAGACGAGCATTAGAGCTGAGATCAGTTTATTAATACGCGCCTACGACTTCAAATGTGTTGCCAACCCTGAGGACGGAGATGGAATGCCTCTATGGGCTCTATGTTAGTTATTTCACCGGTTGTCTTATCCCCACACTGGGACACAGCAATGCAAACACTGCTGGTTGGCGGTGGGTTAGTGGAATAAACCTACTTAGGTATAGATAAGTACATAAAGAAACGTCTTCACTGAGAGCATTCGCGTGTAAAGAGCATTCAGCGCGATCATCGAGTGGTGTGTACGCTCGGCTCAACGTCGACACTACTCGATCATTCACGCGAATGCTATCAGTGAGGACGCTCCTTAAGAAATATGCCAGGCTCAGGAAAATATACTCGCGATAATCACACAAATATTAGCCCTGACCGGGAATCAGGACCGCTAGCTTCGTCGGCAGGGTCACTACCAACTAGGGTAAGGCGTTGTCGATATCCTGCTAAACACTACCTTCGTACAGTCGGCTAAAAATGTGGTCTACCACCCTACGGTTGAAGTTCATTTGCACATCATGGTACAACAAGTTTGATTTTCCCTTGCAATAATATTATGACAGTGTCAACCTTAGCGATAGTTAGATCTGAGAGAAACTTAGCTCAAAACTGGTGGACCACTTTCTTGGCCGACCTTACTTAGGTACGTTAACGTACCCCCAAAACAAGCCGCCAAATGTCACCAAACAATTCCATACAAACAAATTAACCACCAAACTTTAAATGCTGACAAAGTCCCCACTCATCACCAGCGGGGCGCGCACTCAATAACCAGAGATTACTGCGTCAACAATGCACATGTACTTAAGTGCATCAATACACTTATTGGTCTTAAACTAGACCCAAATTGATTGCGTTTTTGCATTGATTGATCGAAGGATTTGTGCTTTTGTGTTTTGTAATACTTTAAAGTGGGAGCTTATGTGTAAGAGAGCTTTAGAGCTGTGTTCGGTTCGAATCCCGGATAAAACAATCCATAACATAATAGCAGTACTATTAGTAGTTTTATTAAAAAGCATACTTTTATTTTTTATTTCTTGTGTTTCCATACCTACAAGGAATTAAATTTGTCACCCACCTTAGTTCCAAAGTCAATCTGGCACTCCACAGCAATAAGGTTGAGTTTCCTATCTCTAATGACAATGACATCTAGCAGATTTTTTTTGAAATCGGCAGCAAATTAACTTCAAGTACAAGCTGTATTTTTATTAGACGGAGAAGGCGATCGACTACACGGACCACCGGATGGTAAGTAGGATCTGTGACCCATATACATTTGCATTCTCAAGACTACAATCTTAAGGCCCGTATTAATAAACTGATCTCAACTCTAATGCTCGTCTCGAGATGCGTCAATAAAGTCAGTGTTCTATGGTTTGGCGTTTACTTTGACGTATCTCGTGACGGGCTTCAGAGTCAAGATGAGTTCATTAATATGGCCCTAAGACCGCCAATGCGTTGATAACTCTTGAGGACTGAGATAGAAGGCCGTTTGGTGGCACATACCTTGCATGAATAATCGTGTTTAAGTGAATGTAATTTTCTTTACTATGAGTTAAGTAAAATAAACAAATACTTTTGATTTCATTTGAATACTGGTACAGGGTGTTTGTATACGAACAAACAGAAAAATAGTATCACTTTTTATATTTTTATTCAGATAATGGAAGGAACATTTGTTTCGTTATTCAATTCAAGCATACATCTGTACCAATTTAATGTTTTCTTATATCGACTGCATACACATCTTACACCCGTCAGGTCGCGTCTTGCCTAGCTCTGGGTCACCGTTGATTGCTACATGTCCATCCATGATAGCACGCAGCTTGTTCGTCGTAATGCGGCGATTCCCTAATGAACGGGCTGGCTCGTAACTCCATGAAGTATCGTAATAAAGAGATATGGGATAATGTTCGGTATTGATGGCCGACGCTCCGCCGGCTTGCTGTACTTTGATCGGAAGGTGTAGTAGTGACTAAGAAGACAGGGTCGTTGCTTCTATTCCTACTACTTAAGTGTTTTTTCTGAAGTGAAAAATAATCGGGCGTAAACTTTATTACAAAGTAGGCACTTACTCGTATTTAAGGATTACCTACCTCTTAGATAGTTCATAAAAAAAGACATTATATTATTTTTTTGTGACTACAAGTAAAATTTAAATAAATATACTTACAGGGCGAAAACAAAAACCCTTTATTTATTTCATGAAAATAAAAACACCCTTGACAATATTTTTTTTTAAATACATCCTGTATAAAATACCAAGAAGGCTGATGTCACATTCCGATTCCATACTCGCTGCCTCGTTCTAATACACGACGTGGCTGCGGGATAACTGATCACTCTGATCAAGCTGTACATCGTTCCTAAACCTGTACGTTATCGGCGAATCACACATACTTTAACGGCCGTCTCTTTATATTATCACAACATTACTTTATCCCATAAAGACAAACTGCTAGCCACTTAAAATAGTGCTTTATCTATATTAATACAACGGTTGTAAGAACTGCATTGAGGTTGCAATGATGCTTGCTATCACAAACAACCCTGAAGGATCATTTGCATTAAACGTAGTTTTATCATGTTTACTGCTTCTGTAATCAGAAATTATGTGCTGGCTTTTGATAACACAGGTCGTGGATTAAATACTTACCTGAAGGTCTACACAGGTTGGAGTCTATAGATCCAATCGTATGTGGCCAAAAGGAAAACACTATACTTGCAGGTAAGATTATCAACACACGTTTTAATTAATAAAAATACATTTACACTTAATAAAAAATCGATAAACCAGAATTAAACTTGCATACCGAGGGTCATACAGGCATACTCTTGCTCAAATTTCTATTTAAAAAAAAACCTACGTTATGTAACTTAAATCTAAGGTATCTTTAAATAGACCCCATGCGATACGATAACGACGCGAGCCTGGTAGTAGCTGACAAATGAACGCGGGATCCTCGCCGTGGCGGGCTTCATTACGTGCGGATGTCATTACTTACCAAGCAGCGCGGAGAGAACACAGTGGGCGATCAGCGGTCAAACAAGGAGCAGCCTGTATACAGTACACGCATATGCTTGGAAATAATAACAAAACACAGTATTTTTACTTCAAACATAAATATGTATATATATGTATGCGGGTGGTAGGACCTTGCGCAGGGTCCGTCCGGACCGCTACCACTATCTTATCCTTTAACCTACCGCCAAGCAGCAGTGTTCGCATTGTTGTGTTCCGGTTTGGGGATAAGACAGCCGGTGTAATGACTAGCATAGAGGCATTTCATCTAAGTCCTCAGGCTTGGCAACGCATTTGCAGTCTTAGGCTTGCAGTCTTGTGAATGCGAATGTCGTGAATGTGTGCTCGATTGCCTTCTCCATGCCATAAAAAAATATAGTTTTCATATTGTTTCAATAACACAGATTATCAGGTTTTTGTATTGCAGTACTTTACCTCAAAAAGGGACTATTTTAGGACTTTTAAACCAACCAATGCTTCTGAGGAAAAAAATAAAAAATAGAAAATTTAATTTTATGCATCGTTCGTTGTTTAAGTCGACCTTCTGTCAATATTGCTACTATTGCACAGCTCATGTACCATGCACCATACGCATTCATAATCGAAACAAACGTAATTTGTTTATGATACTTTATGGTCCAAACAATTATTATTAATAAATAAACGCTTTATGCCTTTCCGCATTGTTTATGCTTCCTCGCCAAATCACCTGCTGTATTTAACTACCGCAAATATCATTAAATTATTGTAATGTTATATATACAGGGTAGGTTGAAAAAAGGATTGAAATCTTAACTTTGTAAGTGCTAAAATAATTTTCAGTTGGGTATGTTCTTAAACATATTATTATGAACATAATAGAATAGTACGCGTATTACTAAATAGTATGATTTTGTCATATTGAAGATGATGCAGATTGCACCTATTGAGAACGTTAATAGTAGATTGATAACCAAGGGTTGAAAGTGACCCATTTCACCCGAGATATTTCTGGCGCTCGAACGAAGTGAGAGCGCCAATAGTTTGAGGGGAAATGGGTAATTTCACCCGAGTTAGACACTCTACTTTTCATTTCGACTGTGAGGAAAAAAGACACGGTATACCTAAATATATTTAATCTCGTTTCCCGCTTTATCTATTGAAAACTTTTTTTTCTAGATTCATAAAAAAGTTAAAATACACATGCTGCCAACATTAGAAAAGTTAAATCGAGTTGGTCACGGCCAAGGAGCATGACTTCCATCTCATTCTTACCCTAACTAAAGAAAGAGATGGAATATATTCGTGACATAATAAAGGTCAAATTTCTTGTTTCGATCGGATGTTCGGTGTTCAACCTCCTTGTTGTATGATAAGCTCCTTGGTCGTGACCAACTCGATTAAACTTTTCTAATGTTGGCAGTAGTGTATTTTCTAGATGGCCATGCTGAAACGTGCTAGAAAAAGTGTCATGCTATGCTATCACGGCATTATGGCGGGCAGCAGAATAGAGGAATAATTTTAAATGTTGATTTTCTGTAATTGCGAAAAAATAGACGAGTCTTAAAATGATTTTCATATGAACCTATAGGCCGTAATAAATACATCGTTTAACGTATAGCCGAGTTTAGATATATGAAAATCTTTTATTTTAATAATATGACGTAGCTCAATTATCTTAGACTCCGTGGCCAATCATAGCTATTAAAAAAAAATTACTTTCCACCCTAGAGATGAAAACGCAATTTTCCACCCGGCTATCCACCCATTCAAATTAAACTTTCCGAACAGGAGAGATGAAAAAACATGAACATTAGATTGATTTCATTACAAACATATTTTTTAACTCGTTTATGTTCCCCTTAAAACAATACGCCGTTTCACCAACCACCCTGTAGCTGTTCATATTAACGACTACTTGCAAATTACATGTACTTGTGGCTAACAGACCAATGTTTAAATACCTAATAATTATAGTACACGCGAAAGTTTGTTGGATAATAAATGTCAATGGCAAAATGAAAGTAAATTTCGTGCATACCTAGTGGAGGTTAATAAGTGACAGGTGACGTGATGATCGGTGAAATGGCAACCTCATTGTTAAATAATACAACGACTTACTTAGTAGTCTAGTCTTAGGTTTTCTAAATACCGATACGACAATTCGAACTTGGGTGCGCGGTAAGTTGGCAAGTAGGAGCCCGTTCACACTGAGACATCCGATTCTTTGCAGGAACAGGAGCGTACGGTTCCAGAATCCGGCCATCAAACGGATCCTGCAAAATGTGTCTTCCGATTTTTTTACTACATTGGCAACAGTATTTCTATACTTACATTCACACAAGCTGAATACACTATCCGGTTTTCAGGGTCCTACAAAACCGGGCTACAATATGAATACACTATCCGGTTTTGCAGGATTCTACAAAACCGGGCTACCATGTGAATATACTATCTGGTTTTGCAGGATCCCAAAAAACCGGGCTACCATGTGAATACACTATCCGGTATTGCAGGATCCTACAAAACCGGGCTACCATGTGAATACACTATCCGGTTTTGCAGGATCCCTCAAAACCGGGCTACCATATGAATACACTATCCGGTTTTCAGGGTCCTATGAAACCGGGCTACCATGTGAATACACTTTCCGGTTTTAAAGGTCCTATAAAACCGGGCTACCATGTGAATACACTATCCGGTTTTGCAGGATCCCTCAAAACCGGGCTACCATATGAATACACTATCCGGTTTTGCAGGATTCTACAAAACCGGGCTACCATGTGAATACAATATCTGGTTTTGCAGGATCCCAAAAAACCGGGCTACCATGTGAATACACTATCCGGTTTTGCAGGATCCTACAAAACCGGGCTACCATGTGAATACACTATCCGGTTTTGCAGGATCCCTCAAAACCGGGCTACCATATGAATACACTATCCGGTTTTCAGGGTCCTATGAAACCGGGCTACCATGTGAATACACTTTCCGGTTTTAAAGGTCCTATAAAACCGGGCTACCATGTGAATACACTATCCGGTTTTAAAGATCCTATAAAACCGGGCTACCATGTGAATACAATATCCGGTTTTGCAGGATCCAATAGTTATAAGATTCTACAAAACCGGACGTCGTGTGACCCGTCCCTAAGATGTAAGTATTTTTTGTAGCGATTCGATCGACCTTGCACAAGTTCCTGTCAATAACTAAATGATTTGTTGGTTTTACCACATCACCCTGGAGAAGCTACAACTTTTTCACGTAGTAGTATCCGATACGATTTTAATAAAATAGGGTCGGATGTGTTTTCTCAGCGATCTGATAACGTATTTTTTGCACAACGCGGATATTCTACGGCCAATTTAAATAGCGCTGTATAATTGTTTCTTACTGTTTTTTCGTAGATTAGGTATTAATTTGCAGTTAGCTTTTTAATAAACCTTTAGTTTTCAATTGACTAGTATAATGATACGTTTTAGCAACTGGCTCATAAATATAAATTAACTATGTACGTTACATAATTTCATTCATAAAACAATACGTTTTAGTCATCGTGTATACTCACGCTGTACATAGGAACGGTCACTTAACTACCTTAAGAGGATTGTGAAGAGCAGCTAAAATCATAGCTCTAAAAAAAAATTTTTTTTGAATATGTTGTCGTTATTATAAAGACCTAGGTCGGTACGTTTCTGTTTTTTGTTTTCTAAAATTATTTCGTTTTAATAAATATTTTCTTGGAAAAGAAAACGTACAGACATAGTTTTTCGTGATATCTACAACATATTAAAAAATCGTAAAAATCGGACGAGGTTTAATGGGAGACATTTTGTATGGAGATTTTTAGCTTCACAATCCTCACGATTTACGATTGCACCATGTTCTAATTTCAAACCCGTAAGTACTTGACATCCGGTCAATTTCATGATCCAATCCTGACACTACCAATGCAAATTAGAATTTAAAAATAAAATAGGCCACCGACATGGGATATCCTCGGGGAAGGTTGCCATAAAATAAATATAGACAGAAAGTTCAATAGGTCGTCACACCTACCTACCTGAAATACCTACTCGTTCTTGTAGAAATTGTTTTAGTTGCAGTAGAGACGAATTAAAATATAATATTAGTACCTAATGAGCTTGCTACACGTCTTTAAAAATTAACTTATCAGAGTTCTCATCGCTTAATCATAATGAGTGTTTAATGCGTCAGTGGACCTTTTGCTCCCATTTATTCTACGCGCCACACGCATTCGAAATTCAAAATGCCATTCCGAGTTTAAATTTGAAATAGAGCCGCGTTCCATTTCCCGCGAATGATTCACCGCGGCGAAATGAGGGGTAAAAAACCGGGCAAGAGCATGTCGGACCATGCTCAGTGCAGGGTTCCGAAGCCGTTAAGTATTACAAACATAAAAACAATAAGTAATAACTAATTTTCTGTTTAAAGTCATTTGGTGCTATTTTAGATGATTTTAGTAGGTATAAACCCTTTAATCGCCTGTATCTCAAAAACCAATGATGTCTACTTAGTCGCGATAGTTTTTCTTTAAAATTCGTTATATGCGTTTTCATTGGAGATTTTTTTCTTATTTTTTGTATTTGAAGGTGACTCTAACAAAAATTTGCGTTTTAAAGCTTAATATTTCATAAACGGATCCCTTAAAAAAATGTTTTTAGTAACCCGCAATATTTAAGAAAGGGGTAGACGAGAAAAAAAAAACATCCCTACGTTACGTTATTTTACCACTTTGTTGGCTTGATATTCATGCCAAAGTACAGCTTTCTAGTACTAAGAGTCTCTGAGCTCGGTTGCGGACGGACCGATGGACGGACGGACACAGCGAAACTAAAAGGGTTCCCAGTTTAACTACGGAACCCTAAAAAAACGTCGGTTGTCTGTGACAAATAATGGATACCTAGAGTAACCGGACACTATGGTGCGGGTCTCTTATTACCCACAACCTGAGGGCATGCTCGCCTCTATACGTTTTTATTAAGTTACGTTGTCTCCGTTTTATTTTTTTAGTGTCAAAATGTGAGAACAAAAGCGCGTAGGCGTGCACTTGAATTGTCGATGGTTTGGTTACATAACTCTTTAACTCTGTGGTTTTTACTTTTGTTGCTTGAAGGGTTCTTCAGTGTGTGAGTAGCAGCTGCTTGCTTCTGCGAGTTAGACAATATTGTGGTTAAAATAGAAGCTCAGCAACTAGTAGAATAATTAAAGTCTTACCGCCTCACAGTCACTGTCTATGAGACTCAGATCCCTCTTAACATCAGGTGGGCTGTATGGTCGTGTGCCTTGTAGTTCTCTTAAAAAAACTCAAGAGACATTACTCGTTCTATTTTCAAACTTGCGTATAAAACATCGTCACTAACGAACTGACTTTGGGTGCACCAATGCTTCCTTTGAGTAGCGATATGGGTTTATAACGTATTCAGTAAGGTCTCGGTTGGTTAATAAGTAGCTTTACTATTTGATCAGTTCATTATGAACCCTGATGGGCACTACAGGAACGCCATCGCCATTCCTGGATTCATTGAGCGTTTAATAACAATTATTTATGAATGAATGAATGAATGATATTTATTTTCCAAAGTAAGTCACAATAGGTATACATCAGTCGCGAGGCGTTCGTACAAACCGATTATTTACGGCTTTACCAAAAATTCCTATGCATAGAGTAGGTATACAAACAAAACGTAAAACCGACACACGCCATACACCTTTTTTTCTCCGGCTTGCCTATTTATTTACGTGACGCTTCGCCACTGGTATACATTGCATGTTAGTATGTCAAAAGTACAAGAAATTTCATTGGAATCGTCAAAAAATATACACAAATCTAATATAATCAAAAATATAAATAAGAAGTCAAAAATAAAAATAAAAATAACAATACAAAACTAGAGTTATCACCGTTAAGGATCGTCGTAAAAATAGCATGGAAACAAATTAGCAATACCTACTTAAAAATAAATAACATAATAGGTCAAAAACATCAGAAATAATAAAAACAACAATACATATTAAATCAAAACAAATTATAAATTAAGGTCCATAAACTCTTTTACCAGTAACTGTTTATTTATGAATGTGCTATGAATACTAGACGTCTGGATTGGTTAAGTCTAGCTTTGTCTGAATTTTAGTCCGCCTATTTGCCTGAAGTTATTATGAATATTGTTTTTAATACTTATCAAGAGATCTGGTAAGGCTGCCCGGAAAGATGACCAAAGATGAAGGAAGGTGATAAAGGACCCCCTTTCGGAAAATTAAAAAAAGGTATTTAGCTATGACGTTCCTGAATTACAAAATGTAATCAGAATAATAAATTCCAATGTAGATATAGACGGACTAGGCGTTCCAAATGGACAACATTTCGTAGTTTTGGAAAACAGACCTAAGGAATATCAATGATTACCAGACATTTTCAATTCGTCTGAAACCGAAGCATTGGAAATTGATGTCAAATGCCTAAAGTATTAGGCTGTCTGTCTTGACAAAGTGTTAAGGTGGGGCTACACTAGGGCTGCGCTCGGGATGGGTGGCATCATGACAGTAAGTAATTCGTAACATGACATATACCGCTCTCATTACCGGTACTGACACGGTCACGCAAACATGTTACAATGAAATGTCTCAAGTGTAAACCTACCAATAGCTGCAGATAAAGTAGGGCCCAACGAGACGGGATAAATAATGTAAACAAGATAAAAAAGATAAAAGATAAAAGAAATTTATTCAGTAAGTAGGCCGCTCGGGCACTTTTACACGTCAAGATACTACCAGCGCTTCCCAAGAGGAGACCACTGCTGAGAAGAAACGCCGCAAGAAACTCAGCAGTCAGTCATTTTTTAAACTTATTTCATATTTCATATTACAATGGTATGTACAACTTAATCTAGCATTATATAAAGCTACAAGTATTAAATTAAATATAATATCAAATAACAGTAGTTCAGCAGGAAAACATGCCAAAAATCTTACGGGAGAGAAAGATAGAAAAGAATAAAATAAAATAACTACAACTACCTACTTATATATGTGTATATGAGATGGTGCAAGATGACCACATAAAAGTTTCGATATGTTTTCCTGCATCAACGGTGTCCCCCAGACAAGAAAAAGTAGGATAAAGCCTTTGCATTTGAACAAATTACTATTTACTAAGTTTCGGGTGTAGGCCATGCATGCAAGCTTTCAGCGCCTCTATTCTCGACGGTAAAAAACATATCGTCTTTGACCTGTTATGGTATTGTATTGCCGTCATCCGCCATTACTGTCAAGTAAATAAGAGCTATCAAAACGGTGACAACGGTATTGTTTTGGTCCTGGAGTCCAAACATTTGTATTTGAAATTGCGTCCGAGAAATACAGACAGATATAATAATCGCTTGCTATCGCAATATAACTCAGTAACGATCAGTTGTTTACATTCTTTGTCTCGTCTCATTGGCTGTACTCTAATCACATGCTTTTTTATCAACTCCCTGTTTACAGACTCGCTTTTAGCACTGGTCAAACATTATCCCTCTTATCCAACTCAATAGATAAAGTATGCCTGAAATATCTCGTTATTATATATCTTATCGTTGTGGCATTTCCATTTGACAGAAATGAACAACGCATACCTTAACTAAAATATGTTTATAGTGCGTTTATAAGTTTAAATCCAACACCATTAAAGTATATTCTTACAAAAACTAAAACAAAGAGTTTTCTGACCTTTCCCGTAAGAAGTTCGAGGGGTAGGGTAAACAGTAAAAACAGTAAAGGCGCGCACCGAGCTCACGAGCGCACCCGAATTAAGCCGAGCGTGCCCGAGGTGCGGAGGGGGTGTCGGATTACGACGCAGTATATGCAAAAGAGGTTAAACAAACTTTCGAAAAAAAAAACCTACGTACTGCGAATAGTATGTTTGAAATTTTTGGCTCTAGACAAGATTCAATCGGCGAACGTTAGGGCTACACGCCAACGGTTTGTGCAAAAATGGAATTGGATGGAATCGGAATTGTCTGGTACTACGATATGCCGTCAACGTACATGTTTGCTTGTGCAAATTGGAAATGGGGCTTTATAGTTATCGAAAATGCATAGAATTGACGTAAGCAGTTGAGTGCTAACAATTCAATACATTTTAACACTTTAAAAAAAATTACAATAGCACTAAGCATCTTGTCTAGGGCCACTTGACTGAGATGCTCGACTCAAGACTCGCCAGAAAAGTGTCAGGGGACAATGTCATACCAATCCAGCCCCAAACTAAGCTCCAGGCTTGTACTAAGGCAAGGGTACTAAATAATATATATATATCCTTAACCCTTAAAGTCACAAAATTAAAAAAGAAACTGAAATCTAGCCCCATTGGATTTCACCTATTTACGCAATTTTATTAAAATAAAAAATACAAAAAGTGCACCTTAAGAAATGTATGGTATACTATGCAAAATAACTTTTAGGGTTAAATACATAGAAAATATCCATGACTCAAGTCAGGAACAAATATTCGCACTCATCACACACATATCTGCCTTTACCAGGATTTGAACCCAGGACCGCTAGCTTTGTAGGCAGGGCAGCGGCGTAGTTTTCTAGGCTTGACGTGTATTGAGATGGACAACTTAGACAGTATGAGTTAATAAAACCGATCTGAGACACATTGCATTGCCTACAAGTCATACAATAAAATATTGCACGTTGAAAAGTAAGCAAGTTTTGAATACCCCATGTATATAAAAAAACATCCTTCGATTTCAAGACGATATAGGTAAAAAACTTAAGTATAGACCGTTCGACATTCTATATATGAAATTTGACGTAAATCCCATTCAAGTTTTGTACACAACTACATGCAAGAGAACTCCATCGATCCATCAATGCATGGAGCCCATGCATCATCCATGGGGTCCATGCATGCAAGAGGTTGCTTTACTTAAGTTTTTTACCTATACTTTAGCTAATTAGAAAACACAATAACAGTAATGAGGTCGCCACTGGACTCGGTGCAGTCTTAATGCAACTTTCTGCATAATTAACCCACAGCACACGCAACATATCAAAACCCCGCACCACCACATACCAATAAACAACGTCAGATGGGAAACATTAAATCATGTAAAAAACCACAAGAACTTGTGATATATAATGATGAGCTGCTGATATGATATATAATGATATGATGGGGCCAGAATTGACTACAAATAGGCTCATTTTTAATGCACTGCGCACTGCAGTAAATCTTCCATGCGCAGGAGTGGCAAAAAGTGTGTAAATGCGAGAGTGTTTTGTTTTCGTGGAGTGATGCTGGCCACCTTATCGATCGAATATATTTTAATATGATAAAGGCAAGGAATGACGTTAAGAAGTTGTTATGAAACGGGTACTCCCAAGTTTGCTCAATTCTTGTGGAAATAACCAATGTGTAACATGGCTGAGAATTTTTTTACATTTACTTTTGAAAGCTATATTTATATGCAATATGGATAAGTAAGTAAGCCTTAATTTGTTTATTCGTTGACACGTATATTGTGTAAAGGCCAAATGAAACCCCAGCTACTTGATTTTTTTAGGGTTCCGTATCCGAAGGGAGCCCAGCGAGACCCTGTTAATATGCCAATCTTGGAGCACGTCGTTGTGAATTGAATATACTATACAGGACGGAAAAAAAGAACGCCACATACACGGCAACTACCTTATCTATTGGAAATAGCAAGTTCTACGCAAAGGAGACTTAATTTTATTTTAGAAAAAATACTGCAATTGCATTTTTGGATAAAAAAACCTTTTCTTTAACCGGGAATTGAACTGGTTGAATATGACTAAATTATACAATCGTGTTTTATGATACAAATCGAAAGGGTCATTGAAAGTGATAATTTATGTCTAAAACACATACAACTTTAATTTAAGTTACGATCAAAAAACTCTTCTTCATTATTGTATCATATTCGACCAGTTCGTTTCCCGGTTAAGGCAGGCTAATAATTGTTTTCAAAACTAAAAGTACACCTTTGCGTAGAATTTCCAATTTCCAATATATAAGGTATTGTCGTCCATATGGCATGGCGTTTGTTTTTTTCCACCCTGTATAAAGATAACATAGGTTCACAAAGTTAGGTTACAAGTACATCTTTACAAAAATAATCCAAATGATGCTTAGGTAAAACTTTAGTAAAAACGGATAGATTCATCTTCTGGCTCGCCATATACTGTGTAATCCAGGATAATCTGCGCGCACGCTTGTCTACTCTGACGCATAATCGATAAGCGACCACCTGAACACGAATTCACTGCCGATGACTCAATATCGCCACCAATTCGTATAGAGATTCCGGAGCGGGGCCCTCAATGCAATACCAGTTATATGCCAAGGGCATGATAAAGAGCCAAATTTGTATGGGAATCGGTTAGTTTGGTAGTGAATGCAGTAAACGCAGTGATACGGAGCGTAATTTAGGTGTGAAATCGCTTTAGGTTATTTAAAGGTTAATAGTAATTACAGGGTGTAATTAAAACCCCGCTTCACAAAAATACCTGTTTGTAGGGTGACATGTTTTTCCACTTGCATCGTGCGATTCAAGTGAAAAACTTAGAAATTTGAAAACATACGTTCGAATAATTAAAAGATAAAAAGATAAAAGTCATTTATTCAGTAAGTAGGCCGCACGGGCACTTTTACACGTCAAGAATTTACCAGCGCTTCCCAAGAGGAGACCCCTGCTGAGAAGAAACGCCGCAAGAAACTCAGCAGTCAGTCATTTTTTAAACATATTACAATGGTACTACTTTATCTAAGCATTAATTAAATAAAGCTATAAATATTAAATTAAATATAATATCAAATAACACGCGTAGTTCAGCAGGAAAATATGACAAAAATCTTGGGAGAGAGAGGAAGAAAATAACAAACACCTACTTGTGTATATAAGACGGTGCAAGACGACCAAATAAAAGTTTCGATATGTTTTCCTACATCAACGGTGTCCCTTAGACAAGAAAAAGTATTTATGCATTTGAACAAATTATTATTGACTAAGTTTCGGGTTTAGGCCATGCATTTTTGTCTGTTAGATAATCCTCGACCCTATAATATACGCTTTAGACATTAAAGACTTTTTCAAGTAATTTTTAAGTGCTGGAAAGGGTAACTTCAAATTATATGATCCTAAGTTTTTAAAAGATTCTTGCGGTTACTTTCCGCGATAACTAAGCTTTGAAAAGCTTCAACCAAAGTTAATACTCTTAATACGCTATGGCGAGACAACTTACGGGCGCAAAGTATCTGAAACTTCGATTAAGATCTCTCTATTAACTACTAGACGCATATATGTACATTGCTATATAGTCTACTAACTCTTCCCCGTGACTGAACAGAAACAGACAGAATAGAAAGTATAATTTGTCCTTCTCCGGGACTCGAGCTATCTCCAAGTCTTTTATCGTCACTTTAAGCTATAAGAATTACTTTAAAATAGCAGCATAAAATGAGCTCAATCCTTTTAATTCCCCCGCAGTTAAAGTCAAAGTCGCTGTCATAATTCATGAATTCACGGTGTTATTACAAAACCATGAAAAAACACGAAACCGAATGCGCAAAATTCCCACAGTCCAATTTGTACAAAATAACTCGACGAACAATTCGCTACTTGAAAATACTTTAATTTGAAGGCAACCTGTTTTTAAAGGTGTAAGTATATCAGTTAAGAAACCCAAGGAGGTTATTGGTACAGTTGAGGAAATTTATCTCCGTACCACCGTCAGGTCAAACTTCAGCCATGTGGCGTTAATACGTCACGTGTTACTTTCATTTTGGAATACATTCAACACTGTATTTATTAATTTTTGTATGACTAAATAATGAACTATGATTTTTTACGGTCTTTTTTTAGTTTCAAAGTGTATTCTTTGTTGTAGATTTATATATGATTATAATTGGATAATTTCAGTTCGATTCCTGATTAAGGAAGAAGATTTTGTTCAAAAATCCAATAGCTTATTATTTTTAATCATAGAAGTTAGTTTCCTTTCCCAATATTTGAGGTAGTCCTGTCCTGAGGAAGAATCGTGAGGTAGGGCTGTCCATGTGGCGTTCGTTTTTTCCAACCTGTATATAGGACTAGAGAACGCCCGCGACTTCGTACGCGTAGAATTAGTTTCCCGCTGCTCCCCCTATTTTAACCCCTTAGAGGTTGAATTTCTAAAAATGCCTTCTTAGCGCTCACTTACCTTATAAAAGGTACCCCTGTACCAAATTCCAAGTTTCTAGGTACAGTAGTTTCGGCTGGGCGTTGATATATAATATAATATAATATAAAGTCAGTGAGTTAGGTATGCCTTATAAATATATAGATAGATTGACGTACGCTGAGGACAGATTATAACACACACACACACACACACACACACACACACACACACACATTTTCCTGCTCAAGCTACGTTTGAATATTTTTTATTTTCTATTTTATGGTAAATTCATTGTTTTATATAATACTAGGTTAAGCTTTATAATTGTATAATATCATAAGTAGTATTTAAAAAAAACGACTGACTGTTGAGTTTCTTGCGACGTTTCTTCTCAGCAGTGGTCTCTTGCGAAGCGCTGGTAGATTTTTGACGTGCAAAAGTGACCGTGCGGCCTACTTACTGAATAAATATCTTTTATCTTTTATCTTTATCTTTTTATGACAACTTTATACATTTCAAGTTTATAGTGAAGTTAGCAGTGTTGCGTCTTTTTTTTTTTGACTGACTGACTTGACTGACTGACTGATTTGACTCACTTAGTACGTTAATTGTAACTCATAGTCAGGGTAGGTCAAGATCGTTATTTACTTAAACTCTGCACCGTGTATCGTATAGGCTCTACTAATATATTTAAGGCTCCATATATCATTTAAACCGCATTCAACTTGATCGATTACTGCTCTACGATTTAACCTTTGGATCGGTTAAACATTTTAAAAAGAGATTAACGAACGTACAATCCTTTGGAATGCTTCTTTGGGTTCTGTATTAGTATAAAAAGCAGTATTTTTCATTTTATTTACTGTAGCGATTTTTTTCTTAGTTTTATAAATTATATTACCGAGTAGAATAAAACTCCAGCAGGTCTAGTATGGTTGCGTTTATCGTGTCATCTATCATTCTCGTACTTATGTACGTGTCAAAAAGTGACGGATGTTTTATCGCGTGACAAAATGTGGATAAAGCATGCGTCATTCTCGTACTTATGTAACGTGTCAAAAAGTGACGGATGTTTTATCGCGTGACAAAATGTGGATAAAGCATGCGTCACTCTCATTAATATACAGCGTGTGTATGCCATACGATCCTATGTTTTAAGGGCAGTTAGATAAGAGCCTAATTAACGTAAATTGGTACTTTAAGTTAACAAAAGAAAACATATTTTTTTCATACAAATTAATTCGGCACGCAATGTATTCAAATAACCAAGTCGTCTACATAAACACTACCGCCAAAACCAAACGGCCGGCGGCCCTTCAAAATTGTCAACTCAACATTTGCATTACATTGCTGGCCGGGAAAACTTTAAAAAAATCATTACGCTTAATTATTGAAAGTATTTGTTAAAAATTATTACTGTACCTCTTAATACTGCTTAAATCTATCGTATGTTAACATTTAGGATCGTATGGAATACACACGCTGTATAACGTGCCAAAAAGTGATCGATGTTTTATCCACATTTGGTCACGCGATAATACATACGCAAACTCACACCTTCGTTTCCAGAGTGGGGTAACAGGCAGAACTACAGAATTACCTACACTAAAAACATGTCGACAAACGCGGCCATATAAGCCCCCAGGTGATATAATTTCACACTCCTAATGCCGAGTATTGTGGTATCGCTATAGAGTCAATAATGGTATTTCTTCATATTAGTTCTCGTATTTATTGCCTCCGTGGTTTTACAATTTAATATTAAATTTACCCATAAAATAGCAAATTTAATGGTGATTCCCTAAAGTCATAAATATAAAGTTCTTTATGTTATGACACCCTTCTCTTTTACCGCTCAAGATACTGCAGTTTGCAGTATACTTACGTTAGTGATTGGGAAATGTCAGCGTCAGGATGGATGTTTTTATCAGCAATTTTTTTTTGACAATTTCTATGCTTGCTTGAACCTTCCAAAGTTAAGGCAAACTGTGAGGCTAGACCAGTTGCCATCGAAAACAAACGCAAGCGTTTGGTGATCACTACGTTGCCCTTAGATACAGATGTTTATATCGTGATAGTGCTCGTGTTAAATTCGACCTGTCAAAATAGTACCGCGTAACGACGGACAAAACGTCAAAACTATCACTATTCGATTAGCGCGAGTGATAGTGATCACATTACAGCTTGTCAGTTGTAACGAGTGATATATCAGGTGATTACGTCAATTCCATACATTTTGGTAAGTGACAAGTCACCAAACGTTAGCGTTCGTATTCGATGGCCACTGGTCTTTATTCTCCTGTTTTTTGGCTTTGGTTGGGCTTAGAATCCGAGTATAGTTAGGGGAACAGCTGAATGCGCTTGTTCATTGTCGCGTGGCACCTCCTAGAAAGACGCAGATGGTTTACCGCTGGGCTTTAGTGGGCTTAGTGTATAGTGTCTAGTGCTTTTCGTATCCCGCACACTACGCTATTGGACATTGAAGGTAACTTCTAGGGTAAAACGAGCCTTTAACATGTTTGGGTATTGTTTTCGACTCGGCAGTTATACTGTCAAGTAAATAAAAGCTATCGTTACGTTGACAACACTATAACACGTGAAAAGCAATATTGTTTTGCTGAGCTGTTAGACGAGCTGTAGGTAGGCCTCCAGCAAGATGGAGTGGCGACCTCGTAAGGATCGCGGGAGCGCGGTGAATGCGAAAAGCACAAGACCGCTCTGAGTGGAGAGCCTTGGGGGAGGTCTATGTCCAGCAGTGGACGTTTTTCGGCTGACATGATGATGATGATGATGATGAGCTGAATAGACGACCTGAGGCGTTATTATGACATAGCTATGCTATTCAGTTTACGCTGAGAGAAAAGGACAAATAACTTATACAAAACTCCTTTACGGTTGCCTGTAAAATTAACTCAGAAGCTATGTCATAGTCACCTAAATTTATTTGCGAAACATGTTTTAAATATTATGTATAAAGGTGTCATACCTACACCATTACAAATTGAGTAGCAGAATAGGATGTAGGTAACATCAGGACAATCCCTTAGAAACTAGCATAGACGTTTGCATTATCAAGACTACAACCCTGGGACTGCAAATGCGTTGCCAACTCTGAGAACTAAAGTAAAATGCCTCCATGCTAGTAATTTTACTGTTCGACTTACCCTCACACATGAACTTACTGTTCGGCGGTAGATTAAGTTCGGCCTTAGAAAATCACGGCCGTATCAGACACTAATCTTGACTGATATACCCGTCACAAGATACGTCAAAGTAAACGTCGAGCCAAAGAAAACTGCCATTTTTGCTAGAGATTTTTGTCGAGATCACTTTATTAATACGGGCCTTAGTCTGTCAAATTTGATTCAAGTAAAGAGGCCAAGTTTTGATCAACCGCGCGTGCGCTGCGCTGCCTGTATTTAAAATCACGCAACCTTTACTTTTTCTTTATTTAAATCTCACATTCCAGTGTCGTAAAAATAAATGCATTATCCCCAAAGAACTCCAAAAAGTCAAGCAAATCTGAATTTAAGCGGTAAAATCATTTACAAGAGTATAATCTGCTTTAAGTTTTTTTTAAATCTAGATGTAAAAAGGGCATGCAATTTGAGCCAGCGCGGCCATCAAAAATCGATTACTAACAGATTGCGGTTTAACAACCGTACCTTTATTTTGCACTAAGGTGTAAAATTAGCAGTAAAATAAACTTAATTGACAGTAAAATAATATTTTAATTGGTTGATTTATTTCGTGGTTATGTTATAATTTATGGGCTGTGGTTAAAGTGTGAGTGGAAGTTATTTTTGTTAAATTATTGGTTTTAATTTAATGTTGGAATTTTAAGAAGGGTGTATGTTTAAATACGTTATTATATGTTTAAGGAAATGTGAACTACGCAAAAGTAATTTAGAATGGTTAGCCTATTGGAATTGTTATTTAATCATTAAAAAGGTTCTGTAAGTAATTACTTAGATTTTCAGCTCGACTCGACGAGTGTGTTGGCAAGCTACACTGAATGAACAAATTTTTTTTTTGGTTATTATAGAGTCTGTAAAATAGACTACACACAATGAGTCGTTTTTACTGAGGTTACGTTACCTCAAACAAACTTCATGGATAGGTCCTACAATTTAGTAAAATCAACCCATTTGTTTTTTCAGTGTATCAATTAGTAAAATGTATTTGTTTGTGCTAGAACGATAAACGGTTAAGATATTTTTATCGAAAAAATTGTTGCTGCAAAGATATTTCAATTTAAAATCCAATTATTTTCCTTCAGTACTCTTTCTTTTTGATTTTATTTTCAGTATTCAGAAATATATATGTAAAATTCCAAGTTAGCGGTCAAACCTACCAAGAGCCAATTTATTTTTATATACGCCACTTTCAATATTCATTCAACATTAAACATAATTCATATTAATATGTATTATTTCGGTTTTGCCTGAAGCCTTGTCCTGACTGAGGCCTAGACAAGATGTGTATATGCGATTTTCTAAAACTCACAAAACGTTTAAATTAAAGTAATCACACGATCTATCGCTCCGATCGCTAATATCAATTCCAAATATTTTGCCACTTTTCGACAATCGCTAACGTTAACGTTGTGCATTTGGTCTAACCCTCTGAACTTCATTTGACTACCACAGATCCTAAACAGAAAATGGCTGTCGTTGAAATTAAAACTCAACATAACTCTCGATGTAAAAGGGCGTAACCAACTGCACCTTTAACATTTTGTGCACGAGCGTTCCTACACGGTTGACCAATTGTACTTTTTACCAATTTGACGGTTCATTTGACCAATCACAATTAAATTTCAGTGACATTCAGCTGACGCCATATTGGGACCCATAGGACAGACATTAATGTCGCGTAACTCTATTACATTTTTTCATGCCGGCAATATCTTTGTCGGCGACAAGTTAAACGCGACCAATTGTCACTAGCGTTTAATTGTTAAGGTTAAACTTAGCAGCGACATTAGTTGCAGTAACAGTAACATCATACTGCAATTTAAACTTGGTATCACGTTAAGTTGAAGTTATAACCGTATTTGTTAACAGTGGTTTCCTATTGGAAGGCGGTGGTCGACACGCAGGTAAAAGTGCTCGTGCGGTTTACTTACAGAACAATGTTAATTTAATTTATTTTAACCCGCGACGAAATAAGAGGGGTGGTTACAAGTGTAACGTGTGTATGTGTGTGTGTGTCTGGCATCGTAGCTCCCAAACGTATGGACCGGTTCAAAAGCGTTTTTCTAAGAGAGCTTATTTAATCGGGATGGTCTTAGCTATCTTTTATGAAATCTGTTATTATATCGGGTGTTTTATTTGTTTAATTTCTAGTTTTTTCCCCTATTATTCCAATGTTTTTTTAGCCTGTATCAGTACCCCCCTGCTGGACAAAGGCTTCCCCTTTTCCGCCATTCGTCACTATTTACTGCATGCTCTCGCCACGCGCTTCGACACGCGTTCTAATCATGCAGCAATCTCCTCTTCTTTACAATACAACTATAAGATTAATTAGAAACTAAGTAAGTAGCTAAAGTATGTCCCTCCGATGGTCCTTAAGGACCTTCGGCCTCAGGCAAACGTCAGTTTGTATTTTTTGTAGGTAATTGAAACGGCACATAAATTGCACGTCGAATGCAATAATTACTAATATTGAAGTTAATTGTTTCAATTATATCATCAAGCTGCAATACAATTTGTTGTGATCGTGAGATGTCACAGCACCAAATTATACCATTATCAGTTTTTTACACGATGCCCAAAAAATAGAGTGTAATGTTTTCAGGGCTCATGTATGTATATAATGATTCTTTCCATCATAACTTCTAAACGGCTCAGTCGATTTAAGTGTGTGTGGTATTGTCAGAATCCTTTTACCATCCCGGATGACATAGGATACCTAAACTGCTAAAATTGAAACAACCACAGTGGCAAAATGACAATTTATGTGAACCCAAAAAATAGTCTTCTAATTATTACAATATGGGTATCATTTGAAAGGTCTTAATGTGACCGTCTCAAATATATACGAATATAGTAGCATTAATAAACAGGTTTCATAATAATATCAAAAATGCAGTCGGGTTTTTAACGCTTGCCTTTCATTTAGTTATTCAAAAGTTTAAACTAGACGCATACCTACAGCTTACGCCGAGAGTCCAGTAAGGTCCAGTGGCGCCCTCATAACTTGTGTTTTCTAGTAAACAAAACTATTGTATTAAAATCGAACCATGGTTTTTTTGTGTGCAAATCACAGTCGGACCCTACACGATGACATACAAACGGACAGACAAGGGTTTAAAATAAAAAATACATGTAAAAGGGTTAACAAAATGAATGAAAATAATAACAGGCGATCACATTGCGATACAACCTTTATATTAATCCGATGATTGCGGTTGAATCGATGTCGATACAAATGTCATCCGTATCATGATAGCGGTAATTACACGTCATTAGCGGACCAATTAAGAGAGTAATTAATATAATACGTAGCTTTAAAAGAAAAACTGTTATAGGTAGTGAGTTGGCCACAGTAGGTCATGGTTTAAATACTAGGTCAAAAAGAAATAATAACGTACCTATTATATCAGAAGATATAAGTACTAGGGTTGTAAAAACCTGATGGTAAGACTGATCACAGAAATTGAGCCTTCAACTCTTTGGACTCGTATTGCATTTTGGTACATCACTTCTCGTGATAAACTTTAAGCGATTTCTCGAGCATGTGGATGACTGGTAAATAATGCCTTTAGGCAACAGTCCGCCATTTGTATTATGCAAAAAAGTTTAAATAATTATTGTAAATAAATAATGTTATCACCTATACTATTAAAAAAAAGGACTATACTGTTTAGTATAGTGCCTCTAAAACAGGCCCACGTTCCCATACAGACTTTGGCAATGCAAGCAGTGTTAAGGCGTGTCGTATAGTTTTATCAAGATTGCTTCAGAGATATAACGTCGGATACCCCAAGGGCCCATTATAGGCTATGTAGGGTTAATGCTCAACAACTGCACAATACACAGTATACTGCAGTATATTCTAAGAGCCCACTACACTGAACCTAGTACGATAACACTACCGGATGATGTATACATATAATATATATATATATATATATATATATATATACATATATAGTCTCGTCATTAATGGGGGAACACGAAATGGTGATGCTGCAATTCAAAAAACCTGGCTAAGCTTTTTTTTTAAGTTGTAGCTCTGATGGCTATGATAATAAGACTCCCAAATTTCGTTTATTCTTCGGAACAGTGGAGGAGTATACGACAATGCTGTGCTGCAAGCCCGCCTGATTGGCCTAATCAGTGGCAACAGCATGATAAGCGACGCCTCGTACTTAAGTATCTTTTATGACCGATCTCCTCAAAAAACCAAAGCTCACTTGAAAGATCATCAATTTCTGTGCGAGAAAAACCACTGCTGCATTTAGAAATCGAACTTTAAACAAAAAAAAAACCATCAAACCACTAGGGTCACTAGGTACCAACTAGGCTAACCAGCGAGCCTGTTATGATGTTTATCGATGTGGATAAACGGGGTTAAAACATCTGTCCCTTTCTTACAAGTGTGTAAGTGCGAGAGTGAAGAATGCTTTGTCCACCGCGATGAAATCTACCGTAATATGGTTGCGTTTATCACGTGACAAAATGTGGATAAAGCATCCGTCACTCTCGTATCTTCTGTCACGTATGTAAGTACGAGATGCTTTATCTACATTTTGTCACGCGATAAACACAGCCATATTAGGTCCCCAGGTCGTTATAATGATGATGAATTGAATTGCTTCTAAAGGGGGTCTACCCTACGAGTATGTAATGTAGATGTCGCTAGTGATTGACAGTCGACGCGGTCATGTGTGCAGCGTGTGCGATGCGCAAGCGCTGTCGTCACCCGTAATTATGCCACCGGCCGGATTAATTGTTAGGATTCACTTATACTGAAAAAGAAACGACACATAAGACGAGCTAGGATAGTGATCTGCTACACAATGACATAGAATAATCTAATGCTTGCCACAGGCCATTCCTCATGATGAGCAGGTCTGAGACACTATCACAATGTTCAAGTACTATGGCTGACGTGATGTTAGAGTGACGTAAACTCTACTTGTAGGAAATATACTCGTTGTAACCAGTTTTTTTATCTCACATTCCTGCTAACTATAATCCAATACTTATCCATTTATTTAATAGCATGAAGAAATAAACGAGCACACAGGCCACCTGATGGCAATTAGGATCTGTAACCCATAGCCATTTGCAATGTCAAGACTACAATCTTAAGACCGAAACCCAAAGACTGCACATGCGTTGCGAAGGCGACAAATATGGAATGCCTAAATGCTAGTAATCTTATCTCCAAACCGGATTAGGTTAAAGTATCAGACCTTCCACAAGGTGGACTGACGATCTGATAAAGGTCGCGGGAAACCGCTGGATGACAGCAGCAGAGGACCGATCGTTGTGGAAAACCTTGGGGAAGGCCTTTTTCCAGCAGTGGACGTCTTGCGGCTGATAATGATGATGATCAGATGGTGGTTAGCGATCCGGACGGACCCATTTTAAAGTTAATAATACAAACAAATAGTCACTTCCATTGAGAATAACTCGGTTTCTAGATTGTAGGTACTGATTTTTGCTATAGGTGACTGGTTCACTGGTGCTGAAATAGTAGATTGTGTCACAAGAGAGCAAAATGACATATTTAAGGCGAGGGCGTACATTGAATCCTGAACGAAGCGAAGGATTCTACAATTGAATCCCTCACTACGCTCAGGATTCTAAAATAGAATCCTGAGCGTAGTGAGGGATTCAAGTGTTAACGCCCAAGGTGGAAATAATTTTGCTACCGTGTGACACATACTGCTTTTCACATCACCTATGAGGAAAATAAAAGATCTTAGTGATGAAACAAATTTAATTATTCACACATTCTAGAAATGCTGAAATTATCAAATACTTAACTCTAACTTAACACCAATTATCAAATTTGGCAACAAAATGTCCTTGAACAGAAAAGTGCCACTTTGATCCCTCCTAGCAGGGAAGAACTGAAGAAGAACAGGGGACTTCCCATTCCGAGTAGGTGATATGAAAAAAACATTTTTCTCCATACCCCCAAACATTCCTAACATAATCCACAAGAATGTAAATAAACAGTTCCACTGTACGTCACCGCTTGCTTCTCAGAAGTGAATTGAGCTAATCCATTTCAGTGTGTCGACCCTGGCGAATTGCACAAATGAGTCGAAACCCACCATCAGAATCTTAAAGACATAAACATAAGATTCAATTTTAACGCACGCGAGTGGACTGACCTTAGGGCTATTTTAAGTGATCGAGATATGTTATCTACAATTTAAGTTGTCATTAGTAATCCTGGTGGTGGAGCTTTGTGACGTCACGTGCATTTAAATTATATTAACTTTGAATAAAGGGTTTTGGTAACTACCTTAGTTCTTTGTAAGAATATAGTATCAATAATCAAATGTAGCTTGATATAATAGACTTACGTTGATGTTATTTTACAGCTCCGTGTTGAATTTAGGCTCGGGTAGTGTGCATCTGTTACTTGTATGCAACACAAAGCTTTATTTTAATAGTTTTAATAACATAAGAAAAGTTTGGTCCATATTCAACCCACTACAAAAAAAGGTACGTGCTCATTCGTCGGGTTTTTTAAATGTTATTATATAAAGTTATTATAAATAACGGCTATACGGCTAGCACCATTTATATTTTCTCAGTTGTCGCTCAGTGTGTCTCTATCGTTATAGACTAAATAGAAAGGGAGAGAAAAAGTCTCGGACAACTTGTGCTGGCCCGCCTGATCCATTGCTATAAAAAACCCACTTAACCCTAACTCATGTCTTCTAGGACAGACCATTATCTTAATAAACCAATTTATCTAAAGAATTCTCAAAAAGCTTAACAACGGCAAGACAAATTGTCGAAAGTACGGTTTTAATGATGCGGGCCGAAGGGCAGTTAAGCCAATTCCGGCCCCTATAATAAAGTTTGACCTGTCGACGCCTGCGTCTGCGCAGGTTCGTTCCTGTTAGAAAAACAGTTCAATGAGACAAGGTTAGATATGATTTTACTTTTGAAATACCTTTTTATGGCATACGAAATGGCATATGGAAGGTGACTTCGTACGCATTGAACTTGTTTCCCGCTGTTCTCCCTATTTTACCCACTTAGGGTATGAATTTCCAAAAGTCCCTTCTCAATGCAAACCTAGAATATCCAAGAAATATTCCTTCCAAATTTCAAGTCGCTAGCTCCAGCAGTTTTGGCTATGCGTTGATCGATTAGTCATCCAATAAGTTTCGTCAGTAGACGCGAATAGCCAGAGATTCGTTAAATCGGCTTCTTCCTGATCAGTTGATCAATCGAGCAAGCTCAACGGTTAAGCTGCCTAATTAAGAATGCAGGCTCTGACGGGACCACTTAAACTCGCCAGTTAATATTACGTCCGTCAAGTTGATAGGTGATTTCCTTAAACGAATAAGATGTCTTGATTCTTGTGGAGTAACTTGCTCATTCGCTCAATATTAACCAAAAACGGACCCACGAAAATGTGTTTTCGGAACTGTCAAATTAATTCAGTTTGTATAACTCGCCGGCCCAGACGGGAACGGCGCGGCCGCCGGGCTAATCGGCGTAGTGGCGACACTGCGTCACTTGACCCTCGACTCCAAATCCATTTAGTTCTTTGTCGTCGGATAACTGGCGGGACAACACCGGAATCAACTTTGGCGAAACTTTAGACGGAGACATAGGTATAGACGGTATAGTTCTGGTTTAGTTTGGAAGGGTTTACTTGTTAGTAACCATGCGTTGGTTTGAATTGGTCACTTCACTTTAGAGAATAAGATAAAGATAAGATAGAGAGACATTTATTCGCTACAAAACAAAACCACATTACATAGATACAAAAAGATCAAGACAGAGAAACTGTTGCGAAACGGTCCCAACTCCACGTCCGTAGCCGTAAAGCCAGCACTGGTCTTCCGTTGGAACCGCTCGGTGAAGAGATGGACGTCTATAAAATCTAACAACCAGTATGAAGCTGATCTGAACACTTATTTTCTTGAACATCCTCGATTGGCACCGAAACCTGGTCCATACGTGCACTCGAATGCAATAACATAGACGCGCTAGATGTGGTGCTGGAGACGTATGATACGAATCTCCTGAAATCCGCCGTTCTAACACATTCTGAAAAATAAGAAAAACCGCCCAAGTGCCAGTTGAACTCGCGTGGAGAGGAATTTGTAGGTTTTCCTGTAATGTACAAGTAATTAACTATATTTTGTAAAAAAGTATCATTATTT
This sequence comes from Acleris sparsana, assembly GCA_923062465.1. NCBI lineage: Eukaryota > Metazoa > Arthropoda > Insecta > Lepidoptera > Tortricidae > Acleris > Acleris sparsana. Next base: position 13,974,500 of record OV281297.1, read on the forward strand.
TAGGCTTGTAGTTTGGGGTGGTATTTACAATAATAACAAAAGTAAGGTATGAAAAACTTCTTTTAAATTTCCTAATTTGGCCCCCGAAATTGACCGTTATTGGAAAAAGAAAACTTGTGTTTGAGTCATCAATTCAAATTTGTGTAGCAAATTTCAACTCAATCCGTCTAGTAGTTTTGGAACAAATTGGATGTGACAGACGGACGGACAGACGCACGAAACCTCCTATAAGGGTTCCGTATTTTATTTTTTTGTACGGAACCCTAAAAAAACAACCCGATATCTATAACGGTTGTTAGGATGGACGGACAGCGTAGGCATAATATTAAAAGGGTCCCGTTGGGGTCCCTTTGAAACCTTAATAAAAGACGAAACAGAAAAAATCAACGCGTACGAACGAAGTCGCGTGCATCTAGTTAACTTATAAAATTTTAAACCAACCGTTTAAATTGTATCATTTCAAATAGCGTGACTCATTCGTAGTCCCATTTCCAAACAACACGCGTATGCGCTTAAAAACCACCAACTTAGCCCGTAAGCGTCACACAACAAGGTATGAATTAGAACAACATTTTGTTTGTGAGCAGTGCGAAAGCGGTTTTTTAGATTGGACATTCAGTGCCCGCATTTTGTATTGCATAGAAAATTGACTCCATTTGGAGTTGAATGTGAAACAATTGCAGGAAGTGCAAGGGTGTTGATAAGCCCAATTGAGATTGATTAAAGCCTCTATTTTTAATGCGAACTAATTAATCTCTCTATTTCCAGATGTTGTTAATTGCTGTAATTGTAAAGTCGTTGCGGTGCCTTTAGAGGTTATGAGGGAGATAGGAGTTGGTGAATTGTATGTGCGGGAAAAGGATGGTGTTGAAGTTATTTTAGAAGCAATTAATGATTATGATATGAGTATCGTATGGTAGGTATTTGTTGCGATCAAACCAAATGGACTTGAAGTCTAGAAGAACTCTAAATAAGGATCTTAGTGCTACTAAGACTGTGTACTACACTCAGGATTAAAAATACCGGGTCAGAGTGCGTTTTTCATACTAAAGAAGCTATTTCGAAGCCTTGGTTCCTCGCCAGGGAATGCTTTTAGTGAAATCTGATGCTGAATACCCCGAGCGTCGATACAGGACTTCGAGAGTGCCTAAGATAACCAACTGAATGAATCTGCGGTTAACGCCGGAATAGTACATGTTCAGAAAAACATCTAAAATGGCAATAAAATGTAAGGAAATCGAAATGTTGAGCCAAACTCTCCCGCTGTGGTGTAAACTGATTGTGCGATTAATTAGGTATCTTAACCCTTAAATGCATGATTTAATTAATTTAGGCACTTGTGATTTCTATTATACATAATAGTGTGTTCATTATAGGTTAAAAAAATCGAGTTTTTGTTATGTAGAATGCATCCTACATCATGCATTTAAGGGTTAAGAACTTTTGACCTTCTCTACTGAACCTTGGACTATCCACCATTAAACCTCACTCAAAACAACCCCTGGCGAGGAACCAAGGCTTCGAATTAGTCTCGTTTGTATGAAAACGCACTCTGACCCGGTATTTTTGCTCCTGAGTGTATAAGCCCGATAGAACCTTGACCTACCATATAACTGTGTCACAGTGGCGTTATGATTCAACTCTCAAGAAGTGAGAGTTGTTCTATGGTGAGTCAGGATTCCGATGGCCTGAGAGTCCACAAAGCAGACAATGTAGCACTGTTAAACAGCCAGTCAAATCTGCTTCTATTTGCTGATGAAGGTTGCAAACGGGACACTATTACTCAGCCTCCCCGGTCCGTCTGTCTGTCTGTCTCTCGGCGGGGTGTATCTTATGATCCTTAATAGGCAGTTGACATTTTTACAGAGTTTGTATTTTATAACCGGTATAACATCCTCATACAATAAAAGTGATGTTTTGGTGTTTTCTGTTTGACCATTTGCCGTTTTTATCTAACTGTATTAGTTTTTATCTAACCGTTTTTATCTAACGGTTTAGTCATGAAAAAGATAAAGATAATAGATGTTTATCCAGTAAGTAGGCTGCACGGGCACTTTAACACGTCTAAAATCTACCAGCGCTTCGCAAGAGACCACTGCTGAGAAGAAACGCCGCAAGAAACTCGACAGTAAGTCGTTTTTTTTAAATACTGCTTATGATATTATACAATTATAAAGCTTAACCTAGGATTATATAAAACAATGAATATAACATAAAATAACAAAAATAAAAAATATTCAAGCGTAGCTTGAGCAGGAACATGTGTCAAAACTAAGAATTTTCATAGTGAGAAATGAAAGCGTAACAAGCAGACAGACAGATTAAGTTAGTAGTATGAAGTCTACTCACACAAATTCTGCTTGAGATTCCCGATCTATGTCCATCCTATGAACTTATACAGGCTAATATTAACGCACTTCGTCACGGCGCATGCGTCTCATTCAGTGCCAGTAATTATAATTGTCATCTATTTCAATTTGGGCTCGCGGTCGTGTCCGGGTTTCGTACACGTGTCTGGTATCCGTTTCCGTGTTACGGAACACGTATTTATGGCCCGCTTCAAACGTTTACACGGATACCCGGGTACTTAGTCCGTGTTTTGCCCGGATAACAGATGTTAATTACCCTTCCTTGAAGGATTGCGATTGCTGAGCCAATTCCTTGTTTATCCCATGACTACTATTATAAAACGAGTGTTTATAAATTTTTGTTATTCAATCACAGAACGGCTTAACAGATCCGAATGAAATTTGGCACAGAGATAGATTCAGAGACCGGCTGCCCCATTCTAGGGGTTTCGAATGGGTTTTTATAAGGATTTATTCAGAAAAGCCGTATCGCTTGAGAGCCGTTCGATTTAAGGGTTAACTTTACCAAGAATCTTGTTCGATTTTGCTTTTAAAGCGCTATATTTTGAGTGATACCAATACCCCTTAACTTAAATAAGCCGTTCGAGTGGCTTTGAAATCGCTATTTATATGGTTTACCCTTATATTTGGTTAGGCAATAAGAGAGGGATACTAATTTACTGCTGACGATCTGAGCTAGCTCTTTAGGTTTCCCTTATGTGAATGGTTATTTTAACAGATAACTAAGTCATATTCCCCTCAAACTGGTTATTCTTTTAGTGTGTTATACTTCGAGAGGTAAGTCTTTTAGATTATTATCTGGACTACCTTTGATCATGAAGATGGAGTCGCAAGCAAAGGCTAGAACTATGAATTAATGGAAGTATCGATCGTTAGTTTTGGATACACAATAGTGGCACATATTTACAACAAACCGTGTCTCCCGTTGCGGAATATTGCCCGCGGGTGAATAAGGCCCACCTGCACTGGTATCCGGGAAACGGAACACGGATATACGGACGTGTAATACCGTCCGGGTATTAGTAATACCTATACACGTTTAAGCGTGACGCTCTTATTTGACTAGCTGTTGCCCGCGTGTATCGCTGATCTCTTGAACACTGTCCAGTTTTTCGAATTAAAAAGTATCCTCTGTCTTTCCTTGGGACTCAAGCTATCTCCATAGTAAAATTTATAACCTTAAAAGCGTTACAAACAGACAGACCAACCAATAGATTTAATGATTACACATTCTTATAAAAACATAAGGCGAAAGCAGCTGAGCTATACTAAAATTTGATAGTTCCCGCCACAACACTAATAAACGAATTTACTATCATTAAAATATGATCTATTACTACAGCATCATAAATGTCGAACTATCTTCCCAGAACTAATGTGTTTTGAATGTCACTCGTAAACTCACAGCTAAATCATCGGAAACATGTAAATGTCTGCATTTATCCGATCATTAATTAACGTCAGTGGACTAACGGCCCGGACATTAATAAGTAAGTGATTCAGGGCAGTACGGATTAACAGTCCGTCCGATCAACAGTCGGAATGACAGGCAGAGGGACGCAGCTATGTGTTAGAATGAGAAAGCTATACAGGTACGTCTTTGCTCTAATACCTACTTTAACTGAGGCCAATATCGCCCGGTGGACTGTTATGGCCGAACCCTATATTCAAACCGCGGATAGATAGGCTTCGGATTAAAATTTGACTTTAACCCGCAGTAAGGCTTATGTATGTATGTAAACAAAAGAGATAAGAATTGTAAAATAGACAGAAATACGACAGGGATGTACAAAGGCGAACTTACCCCTTTAAGGGATCTCTAGGGCTTATCTGTCCGCGGTTTGAATATAGGGTTCGGCCGTTAGTTTTTAGTGCCTATTACGAGACAGACTAACTTCTTTTAAGGGTTGTAAACCGACGTTTAAGGCTGGTAGGTGTCACAAAGTATCCACACAATTTTACCTCGGGGCGATAAATTTTCTCACCCCCTAAATCAAGTTCGAAAACTAATTTTGTATGCAAATTTTCATCCTCGCACGAACCTCTTAAAGTTTCATACATTTCTTTAAATAAGGGAAAGCTGAACGCTGTTCTATCACATCGGTGATAGTTTTAAGTTTTATATTTACCCTCTTATTCAAAAACGCACAATAGCTAAAGTGTGCTTCAAGTATACTTTGGCCTTATTATTCTTCATTGTGACATTTGAATTTGATAGTATGAGACAAAAAAATTGGTTAGTCTATAAGGTATTTACAGTTATCTGTTACTCGAAATAATAAAATATAATTCTTATTCTTTACAGTCTGGGAATGCAGATACATTTTTAGTCTGTAGTGCCCCTTAGGCTAGTTAGGTTGGTAATTGTTTCTGCTGGTTAATTTAAGTGCTTCGAAATAGTGACGGATAAGGCTGTTAAGTTAAGGCTGTTAAGTTATAAGTGTTTTTGATATGGCGATTCTTTTAGAGCTGGTCGATTGTTATTGGGTTATATTGAAAAGATGTCTGAAATAACTATAGTGCCCGGCTGTTAAGAGTCAATCCTGACAGCTGTCATTCCAGTACAAATTATAACCTCAAATCCAAGAATAAGTTATAAATCGTACTGCGATGACTGTCAGGATTGGGTTCGTAACGGCTGGGCACTATGGTTACAATGGTTAACGTCTCTTGTTTGTACTTTTCTAAGTATTTTAGTGGTGGTAGGGGCTAGTACAGGGTCCATCCGGATCGCTACCACCACGCTATCCTGTAACCTACCGCCAAGCAGTAGTGTGAGCAATATTGTGTTCCGGTGTAGCGACAAGACAAGCGGTGAAATTACTAGCATATAGCCATTCCATCTTGGTCCTCAGGGCTGGCAACGCATTTGTGATTTTATTGATTGCAGTATTGAGTTACCATCAGGTGGCCCGTGTGCTCGGTCGCATTCTCCATGACATAAAAAAATGCTATAACTAAATAGATATTAAGAAATAAGTCGAGAAAAAGCATTTTATAATTAATTAAGCTTTTAAAGTATCAGCAGACGCACCCAAATAGCAGATCTTGAAGTAGGTACAATACTTATGATTAACGTTATTTAGGATACTGAAGTTTGGGTCACAATCTTAAGAGTATTTTGAAGAGCCGCTAAAATCGCGTAGCTGTTAAAAAAACAATACAAATTTAGCTCAAGGCGATAATGATTCTCACCCCTAAATCAAGTCCGATTTCTAAGATTTTTGAACATGTTGTCAGCCGAAAGACGTCCATTGCTGGACATAGGCCTCCCCCAAGGATCTCCACTCAAACAGGTCTTGTGCTTTTCGCATCCACCGCGCTCCATCTTGTTGGAGGCCTACGGACGCAACTCCAGAACCTTCAGGGTCAGCCCCATCGGCCATCAGTCCTGCGATCAATGTGCCCCGCCCACTGCCACTTAAGTTTAGCTATTCTTCGGGCTATGTCGGTAACCTTAGGTCTACTGCGGATATCATCATTTCTGATTCTATCACGAACATGTTGTTAGTTATTATAAATAAGTAGGTCGGTACGTATCTGTACTTCGAAAGGAAAACGAAGGTACCCACATAGTTTTTCACGATCTCTACAACATATTTAAAAATCCTAAAAATTGGACTAGGTTTTAAGCGGAGAGAAACCTTAACGCATTTTGTATGGAAATGTTTAGCTACACATTTCTCTTAAGAATTTCAAACAAGATGTGCGGACATCCTACAATTATACCTTACTATTTCGGACTGACCGCGTTCACTATAATTGTACAAGCACAGACAGACGAACCGTGCAACCGACTGTCACAGTCGACATTTGATTTATACTACTTGTTTTTGTCACTGTTTGCCGCATATCGCGCGTGAGAGACAGACATAATTATCAGCCGATTTGTCACGGCTAATTCTATTCTTGATCGGAATGCGTTTTGAAACAAAGTTGCATGTTTCTCTAGATTATTTTAATAGACACCTTGACAAATTTCTTGGCACTTGTGCGTTAGGAAATAAGAGCTATTATATGTAATTTTGGTATGTTGCGAAATGTTGAGTGTTGAGGGGAATTATGTTATTTGAAGTTGTTATGAATTAGGATTATGTCCGGAGGCGTTTGTACGTTCTAAGTTATAAGTAACTGAGATAATAATATACTGTGACGTTTGGTGAGATAGCAGGAAACGATGAGGTTTTGAATATGGTTACTGAGGAAAGACATACTAAAACTTAGGATTATAGAAAAGGAAAGATGATGGAGCGTCTAATATGGCACAAAAGTCACTTTTTGAAGATTTTCATATTCAAATTCAAATATATTTTTTGTAAAACATAGGTGTAACATAGATGTTACATCGGCTTAATTAGGAACTATATGTTTTGCCGTTAGGCATACACATAGCAACAATTACCATGCAGCATGCATGTATGCATGCATTTTGGAGGGTAAGCCGATAAATGTTCATCCATGCATTCATTCATTCATAATTGTAATCAGCAGAATCATGTTTTCGATTCACAGATGAGCAGAAATATCTACGAGGATAAATATATTTATTTACAGTAATAGGATGTAGTCAGAAGAATAATGGCTTTATTTGACGACACGCTGGCCTAGTTGGTAGTGACCCTGCCTACGAAGCTAGCGGTCCTGGGTTCAAATCCCGGTAAGTGCAAATGTTTGTGTGATGAGCGCGATTATTTGTTCCTGAGTCATGGATGTTTTCTATGTATTTAAGTATATATTTCTCTATATAAGTATTTATATCGTTGTCTAGTACCCATAGTACAAGCCTAGAGCTTAATTTGGGACTAGGTCAATTGGTGTGACATTGTCCCCTGATATTTATTTATTTATTTATTTATTTATTTATTTATTTATTATTTATTTATTAACTACAAATTGAAGCTCGCAAATTGTACAAGCAAGTTGCACATGTAACGTACCTAATTCTAATAATGCTCATATAGCGCATTTCTTTCCTAATTAAGTTGTTTACATTGTATACAAATTATGTGAATACGTATAATTTTCAGTGCTAATAAATCACTCAAGCAATTCAGACGTCTTTTACATTCAATTACAATCTACATCCTTCTATAACATACATTCACAGGCAAACAGCTCGTTCACAATTAATTGTACAACTTGGTTATCCTAAAAATTGTCCTATGCCCAAGGCCCTAATTTAGTTTCATCACAATCGGTTCAGCGGTTTTGTAGTAAAAGCATAACAAAATAAACAGACTGAACAACTCACTCGCAGTTTATAACCTCGTCGAAAAGGGCTCTAAATATCACAAGTGGCGTTTAAATGGTAATGTGTATTATTTCAACCAATACAAAAAAAACACAATTCTTACAAAGCAAAAATGTATTCCACTTTTAATGATTCCTTACAGTGTAGCCAATAATTTGACACAGCGAACCTAACATTTTCACATGACTTTACAAAGCTAACATCCGGCTCGAAGGACCAAAAAACTCAGCTCTGAGCGTAATAATACCTTACACGGTAACAGGCTACATTTACTCGCAACATTTATCTGGTTTTAGTAAATTAATTGAACGTGTGTACCGGCCCGCGATTAGCAACAATGTTGCAACAATCAACTCCTGCGCACGTGACGAGTACAAGGGAAAGTTTAACTTGTGGCAACCCTGTCAGGGTTGTTAATAGACATGGTCGTAACCTTAATAAGTTAGTTAAGACTAAATGCCTTATTACTTTTTAATAGGGAATATTATAGCATGATGATGTGGAGGTTGGTTGCGATGTTTTTGTTAGTTTGGTTTGGTTATTGTTCAAGCGACGGGTCCAGGTTGATCTTAGTTTTTTCTGGCGCTCATTGTTAATTATCATCGCATTAATATAATTATAATGCTTTCTTATACGAATCGATAACAATGGGTGTCATCATTACTATCTTTACAGAGTATTCCAAGTTCGTTAATAACTTAACATATTTATAACCTACGATATTACGTAAAAAATAATAAAATGCGAAACAGCATTCGACTCCCGTATGTAACATTACCCTATTATTTTAATTTATTGCCTCCATGATATATTAATTTAAAACCCACAGATTGCGTCAAACGGAGGAATGCGTTGCCATCGCGGTTAGTTTCAACTCGCCATACATCATCGTGATGAATGTTCGATCGGTTAAATTAACCAAAACTTTAACTCATATTGTATGGAGGCATTTTTTGAACCGTGGAGGTATTCTTTAACGAAAACGCTACGAGATCTTCGATGTCTTATCAGTCACCCAATAAAAATGTTGAGGATACTTAAAACCTTGTCATTGTGAATGTCATCGTCATTGTCGTGTGTATAATTTGATGTTCTGCTTGAAGTTTAGTATGACAACGAACTAGAGTGCTTAACATATTCGTTGGGGTACTGTACATACTAAAGGCTCGAAGTAACTGGGTGAATTTCTGATGTTTAATTGTCGTCTTTGCATATTACTCCTGATAAAATTAACATTATTTTTTTTGATGCAATGTCAACTATACCCTTCGGAGTTGATACTGTGAAGTGCAAAATTATGTATCGAAGAATCCTCTATTAAATATGTTACGAAGTTCTTGTTACACTGGAATGCCCCTAATTCTGAGATACTGCGTTGTCCGATATTATTCCATTTGACTGTAGGTACTATCTGAAGATGATCTGTGAAGTAGGTGGAAGCTATCATTACTATTGATAATGCTGGCGGTTGAAGTACCTGAATCATCTCCCGCCTTTGGTAAAATCTCGGTAATTTCGAAAGGAATTATAATTTTCCGTATGAAAAATTTCTGTAACTTGCACATTACTTCGATGTCGGTAGATATTTAATAGTGACGACACTTTAAGTGTACAGTTATGTATACAACCAGTTTCTGTGAGTCACTAGTGTGAGAGTATAAACTGTAGACTGTGACTGGGAGTTCACAGAGTTACCCGGTGTATAAAGTATACGGTGTATGCTGCTGCAGCCTGATAAGGGCTATCATGGCTCTTGGACAACAAATGTGGTAGGCAGGTAGGTTCTGTACAGTAGTGGGTTCATGTAAAAATATGTGAATAAGCATTTAACCACCATCTAGGCATTTAATGAACCGGGAGACCTTGTACTGTCACGAACTTTAATTTAGGATATGGCGTTTCCATAATGAAGTGATTTCGCCAGTGTCAAGTATTTATAAGTATAAATCAATATAGCAATAAAATACAATACAATCTTCTCTAGGAAGATTGGGGGCAACGTTGTACGGTGATATGTAGGACAGAGGTCAAGATAGTTTTAACCTCTGTACCACTGCGAGTCCACTTGAAACGAGAAGTAAGGTGCCAGATACACGCAATAAGTCCAAGTCTTCTATTACTGTGCAACACAAAGGTATAAAAAGCACTCATCACTATCAGAAAAGAACTTTGAACACCTAAATAGACAAAAATACAAAACTAAAACAAATTACGCATCCGCCATCTTTTAACGTTGCAAATGGCCTCTGAGTTTCCTATAATTTACAAATGGTTTGACATCTCTAGACATTGACAGCTACAAGCATATTTTTTTTGTTATGGGTGTCAAATTAACGTTCGTGATAGTACATATCCGGTGTTATGTATTTTTTCTAAATTATATATTGCTACTTTTATAATTAGTTTTCTATAACACTGTCTTAAGTTATATCATTGTAAAAACAATTTAAAAATAAAATAGTTTCTTGCGACGATACTTAATAGTGACCTCCTCTTGGAGACCAAATCGTACATTTTGAGATTCTTAATATTAATTACGTAGGTCAGGTTAGGTTAGACTAAAAAAAATAACTCTTAAGTCGAGACATGCCTTTCGATGAAATGAAAGTTCTGCGAAATGATACGTTCGTTGAAAATAATAGTTACCCAGATCAAACACAGCGAAGGTCCTGGTAGTCACTAAGCGGGATCTGAGACCCTTTGACTTTTGCATTCTTAGGAATACAGCGGAAGAATTTTACAGGTTAATAGTTTAATATATATATAGATTAATTAATAGCGTCCCGCTTTCCCGGTCCTGCTTAAACAAAAAAATAGCCTCTGTCCATGCGGAATAATAGACCTTTCAACTGGTGAAAGATTTTTCCGAATAAAATAATAGCTTGCAGAAATTACCTCTCGGATATATACAAACACAAAATTCGCACTCTCTTTGCAGTATATATCAGGAGCAAAAATAACGGGTCAGAGTGCGTTTTTCATACTAAAGAGGCTATAGGCTTCGAGCCTTGGTTCCTCGCCAGGGAATGCTTTTAGTGAATTCTGATGATGAATACCTGGAGCATCGATACAGGACTTCCAGAGTGCCTAGGATGCCCAACTGAATAAATCTGCGGTTAACGCCGGAATTGCGCATATTCAGAAAAACCTCTAAAATGGCAATAAAATGTAAGGAAATCCAAGTGCTGACCCAAACTCTCCCGCTGTGGTGTTAACTGATTCTGCGATCAGTTATAGGTATCTTAAGAACTTTTGACCTCCTCTATTGAACCTTCGACTATCTATCGAGGCATTCCATCTTAGTCCTCAGAGTTGGCAACGCATTTGCAGTCTTGTGAATGCGAATGTCTATGGGTCACAGGTTCCACTTACCATCAGGTGGCCTGTGTGCTCGTTCGCCTTCTCTATGCCATAAAAAAAAAAAAAAAAAAATATCTACCATTAAACCTCACTCAAAACAACCCCAGGCGAGGAACAAAGGCTTCGAAATAGTCTCGTTTGTATTTTTGCTCCTGAGTGTAGATAAGTAAGGCAATACCTAAAGGTAAAATTAAACATTGTACGACCAGAGGCTTGAACGGATCAGTGTTATTTTTTATTAACGGACAGAAGCCAAGAAGAATTAGGCGATCGTTATCGTTATTAAAAATGTATCGGAATGACGTAAGCTGTAGACGGTCGCGTCAAGCGCTTATGTAAATTTTATACATTTTGACAGATTTCTTGTCCTGCCTCACTGGTGCGACGTACTTGTCGTTTACGAACGCACCTGGGATAAGGCCGATATGTTAAAGAATAGCACCACACAGGTGATCGGCCGGAATGCCGCAAATCGGTCGCCTTTCATCAATATTAATAGAACATTGTGAAATCCCAGTTTTGGCTCGCGAGGCATTTGAGCAAATAATTATTCGTTTAAGCATTTGCTCGTAAATCTTACTCCGTTTTAAACTAACGTCAGCAGATAAAACTTTATTACTGAATAAAAATTCAACCAAATAAATCTTGTACATTGTTATTTCAAAATGGAATCCGCTATTTCGAATTACAATGACGGATTAACGTGATAGCAAAAAGTATTTTTGGACGTTTATCGTTCGAAAGATTTACGCTTTGAGATTATCTAAAATAATTGTTTGGAATAAGACATTAGGAGTTCACGGTTGGAGAATTTTTGTATTTATTTTGAGTTTAGAAGCTCACTTAAGTAGATTTTAATGCTGGCGGCCATTAAATATGGTAGCAAATATTTATGAGATTAACTTAGGTGTTGAATCTAATTTGGTAGTGCTAAAGCGTAAAATCGTAGAATACGCCCAGTTAATTAATAAGGTTGCCTAACTATAAAACTAAGAATTAAAGATATCTTGCTTTCGTTATATATTATAGAGGAAGAATGTCTTAGACAGGATATCAAAAAAAGACTTACTAGCGTACACTGGCAAACATATCCATATTTTATATTAAACATTATATCTACACATGAATTAATTTAACTAAATGGTAACCGGGTAGGTATTGGTGTCGTCTATGGGCGTGACCACTTTCCACCAGGTGGCCCGTTTGCTCGTAACCTAAATGGCTATTAAGAAATATGAAAATTAAGAATTTAATGGTACTGTACCTATTTTATGTTTAAAGATATGGGATAGGACTCGAATATGTACTTGTCTTGTTGGATCACAGGTATTTGACAATGTTTTTAGAACAATTATTTGTTTTTAATTAATAAATGTCTCGTGAAGTTGGAAAGAACACGTAATTACTGTTAAGCGTTATTTTTAAATTTCCTTTAAAATGTGATAATTTACTCTCAGAGTAAGTAATTTTTAAATATCGTAAATAAATCATTACGTCATTAACTTACTTGAAATACTTAAAATTTTGTCAACACTAACGGCTTGCACTAGACATGACACGTCACGGTTTAATATTTCAAGTGATTTTTCCTTAAATTAAGGCAAAAACAATTAACTTGAAATTTTAAAATTATGTTTGCTTAAAGGGCAAATTAAAAATAATACCATCTTCCACGAAAGTAGTCATAGTTTCAAAATAACTATTTCGATACCGACTATTTTGTGCATCTAAACGCTATTATATCTACAAGGTATGTATTATAACACTTTATGGCACAAACACAACTAAAACAAATAGAAATTAATCTTAAAATCGGCATGTAAATGTACAAACAATTAACATGTAGAGATGTAGATATCTCGTCACGTTGTTCTCCTAGTCATTATTTTTAATTTAATGTTATTGACCTTACATTTATATTCGTAATGATTTTATTTGTGCTAGTTTTTTAGTGCTAGTTTTACTTTAAAGCATTACTGTATTTTATGTTTAGAAAAAAGACCTTTTGCTGTAGTTTCTTGTGGCGCTTCTCCGCAATAAAGTTTTTGTCCGGAGCGCTACTAGATTCACTCCATACGGACGACGTGTAAAGGAGCCCTCTTGTTGACAATTTACTAAATAAAGTTTTTTTTTTAATTAACCCCTTTACGTAAAAAAGTATATGGACACTTTTAATTTTTTTATTAATCAGCGTCCATTGCTGACGCTACACTCACTATAATTTAGCTGTCAATCCCCCGTGATGTATCGCAGCGTCAGCCCGGGCCCATTGTACCCCGATTACCGAGTACGAGCTCTATTAGACGAATTAACTAGTTTTTACGCTGATGCTGATCGATGGAGTCCTGGATTAGGAGCCATACAATGTGATATAGGACTTGAGCGGGCTCAGAATGTAGTGGTAGAGCTTACACGTTAATTAGTACCGTTTTTTTTTTTTTTTTTTTTATCGTACTGGGGTGAGATTCTAGGTAGTGAAACCATATCGTCATGAACCGTTATCATATTGTCAACGTCTCTTAGCTCTTATTTGGGAGTCTGCCGTTTGGCCAAAATATTTACGGTCGAATGTATCATTTCCCAAATGAAAAATTGGCCAAACCAATGTTGTTTAAATTTTTCAGAATTCATTTTAGTACCTATCATTGTGTTAGCCCTACAAGCTAGGTTAGGTTCATCATGTCAGCTGAAAGACGTCCACTGCTGGACATAGGCGTCCCCCAAGGCTTTCCACTCAGACCGGTCTTGTGCTTTTCGCATCCACCGCTGTCCCGCGATCCTGACGAGGTCGTCACTCCATCTTGTTGGAGGCCTACCTACAGCTCGTCTTCCGGTCCGCGGACGCCACTGCAGAACCTTCTGACCCCATCGGCCACTTCAGTTTAGCTATTCTTCGGGCTATGTCGGTAACCTTAGTTCTACTGCGGATATCATCATTTCTGATTCTATAAGAAACCCCGAGCATAGCCCTCTCCATAGCCCTCTGGGTGACTTTGAGTCTCCTTAAGAGGCCCATTGTTAGCGCCCACGTCTCAGATCCGATACAGAAAACGAGGCGGGTTGGCCAATTAAAATTTGTGAAATGAAACATTTGACCAATCATATTTTGGCCTAACAAAATAGACCCCTCATATTTACTTGACCGTAATTTGTAATTAATAGGAAACTCAACCTTATTGTTGTAGAATGTCGTAACTTTGGACCTATGGTGTGTCGTTGATAAGATAAGGCTTTGACTATCTTGGCTATCGTGCCGCTATACCTGTTCAGACAAATACATAGATTTCTGGCCCGCTATAGAAGGAACTATGTCAAAGTGACGAAATAAAGTAGCACTAGTAGAAGCTCTTATCGCCCAATATCTTTAGTACCGGCAATAAGTCCTGGAGGTTGGCCTAAACATTAGGCTACCATCCTTACGGTTCCCACATCAAACTATTTCCGATAGACAGTACGCATACCGCCAGAACCGTTCAACAGCAGACCTAGTACATGAAGCGGTATGGGATGTCCTGAATGTGCGAGAGGCTAGGCTGCAGGTAGCGGTCGTGTGCTGCGACCTCTCGCGCGCTTTTGACATCGCCAACCAGCGACTGTCCGGTGTCCGGGGCCCGGCTTTGGCACTGCTGATGTCTTTTATGTCAGATCGATGACAATTTGTTGTAGGGGATGGTGGTCAAATCAAGTCAGAAGAAATGAAGAACCTACTAGGGGTGCCGCAAGGCTCCTGCCTATCAAACACTCTCATTAGTATCCTTATAAACGATCTCCCACAAGATTTAAAAGGATGCAATATCCTTATGCATGCCGAAGACTTGACGGCCGTTAACCGGGTCATCTACGCCGCAGTTGGAAACAAACATCAGCAATATACTTCAACAGATCTGCCATTGGTTCCAAACGAATGGCCTAGCCCTCAATAAAGAAAAACCTTTTGTCATAAAGTTTACACTAAATGGTCACGCATCACAGCATATGAGCGTGTATGCCGGTAAACATTCAATCAGATGACGGAATTAAAATTGCTGGGCTTATCCAATGATAGTAGTCTGAGGTGGGACGCGCACATCAACCAGCTGTGCGCGAGGCTGGGCTGCGCATGCTACGCGTTAAGGCGTCTCGCCAGTACCGCGAACAGAGACGTCGTCAGAAATTGCTATTTTGCGACTGTACACGCGCTCATCTCATATAGCACCGAGCTCTGGGCAGGAGCCACGTAGTCATCGAGTGTTCGTGCTACAAAAACGAGCGGTGAGAGCAATAGCACGCGTCTCTGACGACCTCTCTGCCCGTTGGTACTTCACACAATTCAACATACTCACACTGGCTTGTGTACTTATTCAACAAGTAGCTATCTTCACTTATTATAATATTGAGAAGTTTTTCGTTAAACAGGCTAATACAAAACACCATCTGCGCAGCAAGAAGACGCGGGCCGCCTCACGTCCGTGCCCCACAGGTTGGTGAAGAGTGCACGATCAGTCCACGTGCTCGGCCCACGAATATATAACAACCTGCCGGACAGTATCAGGGATGCAACTTCCTCTCATAATTTCAAGATAAGGCTCAAAAAATTATGATTTGAATGAATTTTAGTGTCTTAAACATAAATGAAACAAATAAATAAAATTGTTAATTGACACGCCTTAAAGACATAATATTATTAAAAAAAATTGACTCCTAACAAATGTTATCAATAAAACTTTCATTTTCATTTATTATACAAGAGTACTTGGAAGTTTTTAGGATTCGATATACCGAACAATTAAAGCGAAAAATTTCGTCGGTCTCAGGTAGGATTCGAACCTAGATCTCCTCTAGCCATCCGGGCCGATGCAGGCGCATTACCACTTACGCCACGAAGACCCTACTTAAAATCCACGAAATTAGTGTTCGCTTGCTTTTTCATACGCTAGGGTTTACGATATACCGCTTCACTTTGACGTATTTCCATGATGGAGTAGATTTTTACTATGTCAAGGACAATGTTAACGAGGAACCTGATGGTAAGATGGACCTGAAACCCATAAACATTTGCATTATTAAGACTACAATGTTTAGACTACAATCCTAAGACTGTAAACGTGTTTCCAACCCAGAAAACCAAAATGGACTTCGTCATGCTAATATTTTCACCGGTTGTCTTTTCCCGACACCGGAATACAACAATACGAACAGAGCTGCTTGGCGGAATTCATTTGTTTGTCTGTTTTGACTGTACGTAGATACCATCCTTGTACTCAGTACTTATCATATCTCTACCGGGACACACAACCGGTAACACATATGTATGATAAACGCACTGATAGATAATATATCCATTACTTAACGTCGGCATAAAATCAAAGATGCTAATTTACTTTCTAATAGCGGCCGGGCGTATAATATGTTATTAGGCGATATGGCTTATACAATTAAGTATATGGCGGGTAATCTCCAGGCTATGGGCGACTAATTCGATCATTTAGAGGTTTACAGTACCCGGGGCAGTTTATTCTAACGTTAAGTGAAGGTAGGTATGTAAATTTAGCAGTTTGGTTATTAAATTGGCGTCTGATTCAGTTAGGGGTGGCCTTGTCTAACCTAAGCGCATATAGTGAAGGTAGACGAGCTCACTGAGAGCTCGATGAGGACTAAAGCTTCAACGCTAACGTAAACGATTTTCGAAAACTATCAAAATGTATAGAATCAAGCGTTGGACGCGACCATCGCAGGGCCCGTATTGTGGTCGCGTTTATCGCGAAGGATAAAGAATCTCTCGCACTCTCGCACTTACATAGTGGTCAGAAAGTGACAGATCTTTTATTTATTTATTTATGCATTTCGTTCGTTCGCCGAATGTATTATCTAGCTTCGATTAGAAAGGGATAAGAGGTTACAGTTTTAGCATATAGTTACGTCAAAGTACACATGAATTGACAGCTATGCCAATCCCAAACTATTCGCGGTTTCAATAAATCTTCTGCAGGTTTGCATTCAAGTGTTGGTATGAGGGCTAAGACCTACGGACATTTGAAAAATTATGATGGCAGATCTTTCACATATTCCATGCAAAAGGTTTCATGGCACCTAACAGCAACCTTAAAAAAATCACTGTTATGTAATGAACTTGAATAATTTATGGGATAATTATACGTAACCAAATGACCATACAACAAAGTGGTACCATAAAATCTTGATCTCTACCCCACAGTCACAGCTTATTAACCCCATTAGTTCCCACTTAAGATTAACTAAACGCGGTCAAAGGCCACCACGATCCTACGTAAATTTTAATGACGACGTACATTTTAATCGAGCCGTAAACGCGACGTGCTTTCTCCCTATTCTATACTAAACATCGCTCACTTCAACACTGAGTTCATCTGACAATTATATCTTGACCCTCTTTGCATACTGCATTTATCAGGAGTGTTAGGTACTTGTAGGAAGAAAGGACGGCTGTATCATAGTTGAAATTTTCACAGTATATTTATTGCCACTATAACAACAAATAATAGAATAAATCATGTAATTAAAACTGCCCTGGCTGGCTGGCTGGGATATGTAACTTTACGGAACGTTTCGCGTGCGAATTCAACTCACAGTTGGCCCGTGTTTTTACTTAAAGGCTGGCAATGATGTTGCGGTTCCTTTCCTGGTGTTACTGGCTTGATCATTTTACATCCTGAGGGTCTCCTCTCTAGGGCTAGAATTTTACATAAAGCTCACAAATCTCTTAGAAATAGTACAGGCACCTAATACTACCTAGGCAGTTTACGCCGGACGACTTAAGCTCTCCAATAAAGTTCGTCACAAATTGAGTGAAGTTTTCCAAAAGTGCAGCAATATTTTGGGCAAAAAAAAAAAAAAAAAAGATAAAAGATGTTTATTCAGTAATTAGGCCGCACGGGCACTTTTACACGTCAAAATCTACCAGCGCTTCGCAAGAGACCACTGCTGAGAAGAAACGCCGCAAGAAACTCAACAGTCAGTCGTTTTTTAAAACTTATGATATTATACAATTATAAAGCTTAACCTAGCATGACATAAAACAATGAATTTAACATAAAATAAAAATAAAAATAAAAAACATTCAAGCGTAGCTTGTGCAAGAAAATGTGTCAAAACTAAGAATTTTCATAGGGAGTAATAAGAAGTAGTAATAAAAAAAAATATATATTTATATAAAATATGTATATATATTAAAAAATATATATATACTTTCCTATGACAGTGCAAGACAACCACCACATACAAAGTTTCGATACATTCTCCTACAGAAACCGTGTCCCCTAGACAATATACAATATTTACATATTTTTATGCCTATTTTATTAATCAGTTATTTAGGTGTTTAGTTAAGTTTAGGCCAAGCATTTTTATCTGTTAGATAGTCCTCGACCCTATAGTAAGCCTTAGACATCAACGACTTTTTCAAGTAACTTTTAAGTACTGGAAATGGTAACTTTAAAACTGAGTCAGGTAATTTATTATAGAAAATAATGCATTGACCTACAAATGATTTATAAACCTTACGGACACGAAATTTTTTAATAGCAATTTTATTTTTATTTCTTGTATTCAAATTATGTATATCACAATTCTTAACAAAAGAGTCTTGATTTTTAATGACATAAATTATATTCTCATAAATAAATTGTGACGCTACTGTTAAGATACAAATTTCTTTAAATACTAATCTTAAGGAATCACGGGAGTTAAGGTTATATATAGAACGAATGGCTCTTTTTTGTAACACGAATATAGTCTGTATGTCAGCAGCTTTTCCCCAAACCAGAATACCGTACGACATAACACTATGAAAATAACTATAATAAACTAAGCGAGCTGTCTCAACATTGGTAAGTTGCCTGATTTTTCTAACAGCATAAGCTGCCGAACTTAATTTGCCTGCTAGTACTGCTATATGGGGACTCCATTGTAAGTTTTTATCTATAGTTATCCCTAAGAAAAGCGCCTTATCTACCATTTCCAAACACTCATCATTTAGAAATAAACTGGATTCTACTGGTCTAACATTAGGCAAAGCGAACCTAACACATTTAGTTTTTTTAGCATTGAGTAGCAAATTGTTACTAGTAAACCAATTAAGTACTTTACCTAGCGTGGCATTTATCCTACTGTAATCGACGGATTTTCGTTCTACCTTGAAAATTAATGATGTATCATCAGCAAATAGCACAATATCACAAAGGTTATCTACCGTGCGTGGTAAGTCATTAATATAAACCAAAAATAAGAAAGGACCTAATATAGAGCCCTGAGGCACACCTAGTTTAATAGCTGCTCCCATGGACTGTGTTTTGTTTACCACAACCGTTTGTGTTCTATCACTAAGATATGAAGACATAAGATTTAGAGAATTAATTGACAGACCATAATGTTCTAATTTTAATATAAGAGTCTCATGATCTACGCAATCGAAAGCTTTGGAAAGGTCACAAAAAATTCCTATTGCATCACAAGATTTCTCCCAAATATTATATATATATTTAATGAGTACAGATGCTGCGTCAGTTGTGGATCGTCCTCTGGTGAAGCCGAACTGATTACTGTTAAGCAGTTTATTTCTATTGAAGTGACCTAACATATCTTTTAACATTAACTTTTCAAAAACTTTACTTAAAACAGGTAGAATAGAAATGGGACGGAAATTCGTTAAATCACTCATCTCGCCCGATTTAAAAAGTGGTATGACTTTACTATATTTCATAAGATTTGGAAAGACCCCCTCTGAAATGCAATTATTGTAGATTAAAGCTAAGTGTGGTGCAATTATATCTATGATATGATGGATGACTTTAACTGACGTTCCCCATAAATCCTCGGTTTTTTTTAAACTGAGTGATTTAAATACCTTTACGACTGAAAATGAGTCTACATGGCTAAAATCAAAACTTAAATTACATTTAGTAACCTTACCACAAAGTAATTTTTGAGCTCCAATCGCAGATGATTGAAGACATTTCGTGGTATTAATGGCTATGGTGGAGAAATAATCTTCGAACGCTAAGGCCACGTCTTTGTTTGATATGATTTGTTTGTCACCCTTGTTTATGGTGATTTGATTATCGCGAGTTTTTGATTTACCCGTTTCTCTATTTATTATTTTCCACACAGTTTTTACTTTATTGTCAGAAGCTTTGAGCTTAAGACCTAAAAAATTTGACTTAGCAGTCAAGCAAACTTGCTTAAAGGTCCTAGAGTAATTCTTAACATAAACTAAGAAGTCAGCATTCTTGTTCTCCTCCCTCTCTTTATATAGTTCATATAGCCTATTTCTACTTCTATGAATGCCTACAGTAGCCCATTCACTAAACTTAGTTTTTGACCCAGAAATAGTTTTCATCTTAAAATTATTATTAAATTGATGAAGAATTACACCAAACAAATCATTATAAATACTATTAGAATCATTATGTGAAAAGGATAACCCACAAAGGTTACTCTGAACTTCATTTTTGAATAAATCCAAACGATTGCTAGTTATGGGCCTGTATGTTATTGTCTGTGGTTCTTGATGAAAATCATTTAAAAAAGAAGCCTTTTGACCACTGTGGTCAGAATTAAAGCAGTTAAATATTTCCTTATCCAACCATTCGCAATTACAAAAAATATTGTCTAAACAAGTAGCACTTGAAACACCTATCCGTGTAGGTTCAAGGAATAAATTATCTAAATTAAAAGATTTAAATACACTTAAGATCTTAATAGTATTATTTGACGGTTCCAGTAAGTTAACATTAAAGTCTCCACAGACAATAACATGCTTTTGAGTTTTACATGCTAATTTTAACACATTTTCCATTGTAGATTCAAACATGCTGAAATCAGCTGATGGTGGTCTGTAAACGCAAATGATTATGTAATTTTCTAGTTCTATGCAAGAGATTTCTACAAGCCTCTCTATAGATAGCCTGACAATATCTTTCCTTTCTTTGGATTTTATGTTATTTTTAACTATTATTAAAGAACCACCATGAATGGCGGATTTTCTGGCGAAAAAACTAACTAATTTAAAATTAATAAAATCAAAAATTAATTGATCTGGTCTAAGCCAATGTTCAGTAACACACATAATTTGTACATTTTCAGAATCTAAAAATAATCCAATTTCTAATTCTTTGCTGGAAAACCCTTGAATATTTTGGTGAATTATATTTATACTCAAAGGTGTTTCCGCTGTCCTATACTTTAGTTTAAATGATTAGGAATGGCATTTGTGCTACTATTGTATTTATTTGGTTCTATATTAAAGGCCAAAAGTTCTACTAAAGTCACAATATATTTCTTTGGCAAACTAATTTTGTTAGAAGTTAGCGTGAGGCGCTTAATGAATTTATTTATGTCAAAGAAATGATATTTTTTATTGCAACAAATAGCATTATACATCAAAGAATTTAACTGTGCTATTTTATTATTATAATTATATGGCATATTTTGTGAATATGGTAATGCACAAAGTATAATTTTACCTATCCCGGCCACTTCAATAAGGTTTAATGTTGACATTAATCTAGCCACACTAGCCTTATCTATACCAAGACTGTTACCTACTATAATCACTAGAGTAGTAGAACTGTCATAACTTCCCTTTGATATTAAATCACATAATTGCACGAGACTTGCATTATGATAGCAATAATTTGTGACATTTTGTGTCAATTTATTTTTTAGCATCGAACCCATTCCAGACCCTATCTGATCCGAATAAATTATAGTTTTATTATTTCTAATTTGTCTAGGGGAGTCATCTAAAATTATTTTTGGGGCACATAGCTCAGAAGTATCAAGGGCCACATCTGGCTGAGCTGGCTGAACTGCAGCTGTTGGTACAGTTTCTGAACAATTACAAATACCAAGGTCATTGTTGATTAATGAATTAAAACGCTCCTCATTATATCTACTATTTTCCAGCAATTGTGTGAATGCCATCATGTGCTCCTTGATTTCGCAAAAATTGTTCGACACAAATATGGACGTCTCATTCAATTAAAACATTTACAACCAATTAGAGCAAGACAGCACTTGTTTACGGGCACTACTTATTGCCCGTGTAAATACACCTTAGGAGATAGGTTCCTACTGGAATTAGTCATAGACGTGAAGATGATTAGTCAATCTGGCAATTAGTCGTCATTTGATATGTTGTCGTGCGAGCGAGGAATTAGCTTCATGATACTATGATGCGGGAAGATTTGGAGGCGGCTGATGACGATCAGTAATACACAGACATAGTTAAAAGTACATTAGCTTCAATTGTAACTAACAATGTATCAATCTAACAATCTGACTAAGTAACATGCTATGTAAGCAAATATTAGAAGTCATTTTTAGCTTACTTTTAATAGTCGGATTGACTTGAAACTTGGTATACTTACTTATGCAATTCCGATGACATTCGAGCTGGTATGATGATGGAGACGGAAGCTATAGGACCTCCTCAATGGCTCATAGTAGATCTGTTTATTGACTCATTTAACTCGTCGGCAATAATATAAAAATGTTATTTTTGAAAAAAAACGTATTTATAATAATTAGGGTGACGACACCAATGTTGTAAATTGATTGTCTCAAAATAAATGAATAATCTTTATCTTCTGCTATACATAAGAACTAAGTGTACATCATTGCTCCTGATTGTTACTACATCATCCTGCTTTCATAGCAATTGTGTCAGCGTAGATAACGTCAACCTCGAAATGATGCATCGTTTACCGTTTCATTGGTGGTGAAGGGGTGCAATATTTCCATTACGACAAGCTAAACGTCTATTGGTGTTTCTGAGAGAATAGACTTTTATAGTTTTTTTTCAGTACAAGACTCGTCCTCTTTTTCAACGGCCTATGTTTTTTTTTTAATAAACCAACACACAGTTTTTGGTGAATTATGATTTATTTATTTATAGTTGCACCATTTAAATGGTCGTCATACGCGTAGTAAAAATACTTTAGCATTCCCAACTTCGCATGATACCAACGCTCTATCATATCAATTTACTCCCTTGTGACATAATCGACTAATAATTGCCGTGCGACGGCAAAATTGTTTTCCTGCCTCCTCCACACCACTCGCAGTATTCCCAGCTCAGCTTTGTCCGTATCTATTCATTACCGGAGTGCAAGTGTGCAATCACCAATTCCATGCGCGGTAATGGCGACCACCGGCGTCAATTATGCGCTTGCGCCTGCGCTGTGTGAACCGGGGCAGGAAGCTACGGGGAACAACGTATCATATCCATAAAAACACCTTTTCATTTCTCTCTGTTCGGATAGTAATAGTAGATTGTTCAACAAGGGACTAAAACAAGCCATAATGACACGAGATATTTAGCCACCCAAGCGGAGCGCGGGTGGTTATAGTTCGAGTGTCATTATGGTTGTTTAGTCTCGCGTTAAACACTCTACTTTTCACTTTGAATGCGAGGAAAAAAAAACGACGTTCTATAAAATAATATTTTATGTTTATATACGCTCATATTAAACGCATCCAAAACCCGTCGCCAACTACTGACAGTTGCTACGTTACCATATTTCTACAGACAAAGACGTAAATCCGTAGCGACCGCTATTGTTAGAAAGAGATAAATAGTTGTGCCCATCCCCGTCTTTATCGTGCTCATGCGATATCTAATTGTGTATCTCATGATTCACAGATGACAATGACGCCGCCGCGCAAGTGCATATTAAACATAATTTGGCGATGTAAAATGTAAAATGTGAATGTAAATTTTACAGTATTTACGAATGAAACGAGACATCCTTTTGTCCTTTTATAGTTACAGTATAATATCGGTAGCCTCAAAAATCACAAGACGGCATTTTTTTAATAAAATATATTTGTTACTTTTCGGTTATAAAACTTTATTGTCTTTGATGCGTGCGTGTCAGCGGCCGCGGCACAACTGAACGGTAGTAAGGCAAATTTACCTTCCTTTTTGAGGAACTACACAACACTACATTGGTTCTATACAAAATTACAAGATTGATATAACAAAGTTCCTTATAAATTTGGCCGCTGTTTCTTTATTTTTTTTGTAAAGTGACGCTTTAAATTCTTGCATATTTAGCCAACAGGTTCAAATTTGAAAAGTATTTTAATACCAATTGAAACATGCGAAAAATGAATTCATCCTAAATAGAATTAAATAGATTCATATTCGTAATTATTAATCGTGTTTCACGAAATTAAATCGTATTTATTTTATATTTTTGCGCAGTTGTCATTTTGAGGTTATTTTCACGCCCTAAAAGTTCTATTCTTTACACAATCACTGAAAATGGCGATAATCCTACATTTAACAAACGCAGTCATTCGCTGTTTAGGGCTTTGCAAAGCGATTTTTTTTAAATCATTATTAAGGATCTTTACTCCCGATGTGCAGAGCGTAAAGTGACATTTTAAAAGCATGAGAAGGAAAAAAAATTTTTTTTCAAAATGAGCATTTCCGTCCCTAGGGCTTTTTTATAATGAAATTGGTTAAACACTCGGACAGTTTTGACTCTTTACTCGATCATGAAGGAAGAAAACTTATTTAGACAAGACAAAATAACTCTAACTACTTAAAAACTCGTTTTTAAATAGTAAACCTATTAGTATAATCCTAGAGCTATGTAAGATTGTCCACTGATAATTACATTTATTTTGTGTTACCTATAGAACAGAATAGAATAAAAGAGAACTGTTTAATTAAAGCAACAAAACGCATATTAACAAATACCTTTTCAGCATAACATACATAAAAATAAATAAGGTAAGGTGGGGCAAATACATCTACGGGGCAATTCTGTCAAACCAACAATATCTCCTTAAATATAAATCGTTTGTCGCACTTACCCTGTTACCTTTACCCCACCTCCCTTAATCCTCCACACCAATATTATTAATATTAAATTAACTTTGTCACTTGTCAGAAAGTTTGTTACGCTTTCTCGGCTAACCCACTGGACCTCGATGAAATTGAGTATGGAGATAGCTTGAACCTCGAGGAAGGACATACTCGTTCGGGTACTTTTACCGCGACCAGCGATAAACGACTTCTACTCGGACGGAGCCGCAAACAACAGCTAGTAAATAATGTAAAACTATCTATTCTAAATCTGACGTGTTACTTGATGCTGGAAGCTGCCCTGAAAAATGTGGATAAAA
This sequence comes from Acleris sparsana, assembly GCA_923062465.1. Lineage (NCBI taxonomy): Eukaryota > Metazoa > Arthropoda > Insecta > Lepidoptera > Tortricidae > Acleris > Acleris sparsana. The sequence continues at coordinate 13,999,631 of OV281297.1, forward strand.
CAGCTGTCACTTTCTATCCAATACGTATGTGGGAGAGAGACGGATGCTTTATTCACCGCGATAAAGGCGACCATAATACGTGCCCAGGGGGACTAATACGACTGCGTTTATCGCGTGACAAAATGTGGTTAAAGATCCACATTATATAAGTACGAGTGTACAAATTTTGTCACGGGATAAACACAACCTACTAGGCCCGCTGAAGTTTATAAACTTGTCGCATTGTATTAATTAACTTGTCGCTTGACCTTTACCCAACAATTAAAAAGTACTTACGAGACATATACAGTCAGCGTCATATAGTTGGTAGCATCCAAAGTAGCCAAATAGTTCGTTACACGACTACACGTCATTATTACCGTAGTAACAAGGGCGTGTAACGAACTATTTGGCTACTTTGGATGCTACCAACTATATGACGCTGACTGTACGTCCGTAAGTCAGCTTGTAAGCTACACTATTAAACTCTCAAAACACAATTAACAGCCCGTTCCTTAAACTAATTAATATGACATTGTCTAATGTTTTTTTAATAACCGCGCCATGGGAGTTGCCAGTGCAATTATTCTAATGCATACGAGTATAAGTTGGCAACCCTCTTTTACCAAACCACAGGTGATTTCCGACTGTATTGTGATATGAATAAGGGTTTTGGGAGTACATTGGGATATTACGTTTCTAGTTAATTTATTTTGTTTCCTAATTCGTGAGTAACGTGGTGCTGTTTGACTCTTTCGTGATGTACGGACTAATGGACTGCGTTAATGTATGAAACAAGCTTATCGCGGCATCTGACTTATGCATTAGATAATTAAATTAACTTGGAATCTCATCAATTATGTAAAGTCCGCGTGGTTACGTGGCTTGGGTTCGGGTGTCTGCGATGGATGAGCTTCTGAATTAATGTATGACAGTTCCAATCCGATCGTGGGTGAGTCATGAAAGAATAGTCCTCGTTGCATCAATATTTAGGGTTACTAGGCGAAAAATACTATAACAAAGGCGCTTTAGTAATTTAATATAGGACTTCAAATTCACACAGAATTGTTGCTTCCAAGTTTAATTCAAAACAAAGAGATCTACGGCGTACCCTCAATATGCTAACTTAAAAACTACCCACATATGTCACATTGGAATGCCTACAAACTTGACATAACACGGTATAAACAGTGGTTCGTCTCCAAATAAAGGTATTTAACGCGGCTTGCATGTGTGCGTGCCTCGACCGTACACACCGCGAGCAACCACAGTAGCGTGCGCATAAAGCTGGGCACTCACGACCGTTCCAACAAGCCAAACGGAGCAGCGCCGCGCCAAAATTGATCCGTGAATGTTAGAACTAGGGTTTAAAAGTACTTGGCGCGGTCTGTTGGATATCCAAATGGACGGACCACCAACGCGCTATCCGAATGGAACCATCGTGAATGTCGAAATCAGCGTTTTAACAGTCCAAATGGCGTCGTCGTGAATGCGTTCTCTGGCTACCAGTCTCTAATCAGTCTCCTCCGTGATGTGGCACCATAGAGGCGTGGCGTGGCGCGCCCGCTCATGAATGTGGTCAAAATATTACGCCCATCCAGTTGTATACATTCCATATGTGACCGAGACAAATCGCGCAACAATGAATACCCAGCTATAAGAGCAATACTAGCGCTCGAGTGGCTGTTTGGTAGTTGTAGCGAAATACAAATTTAGCTATTTGTACTTTGCTACAACTACCAAACAATGTCTACTAACATTACGTATTTACTAATAGCTACTGTCAACGTGAACCTTAAGCGAAACGCTAGTTTAGTAACAAGAGAGTTTGAAATAGATCCGTCGCGAACTTAACCTTTAATTAGAAGGCAAGTGAGGAGTGACAGAAGTATTCCCATCACTTTCTCATATTACATTGGCATAGATTATGGGTTTAAATAGAACAGACTGGCCATATTATCTTGCGATATATTTTAATGACTATAAATTTAATACCTACTAAGAGTGAGAATAATTACTATTCGTAAAGCATTTCGATTATGTTATTTCAAGCAATTTACACGTAATACGGTCAAAATAACACAGAACTTCGGAAAAAATCACTTTGGCTAAACTGCACATAAGTTAAGTTTTCTAGAAATATGAAAAATATATAACAATAGTACTTAATAATTTGGATACACAAAGTTTTATAGCAACATTTATGGACATTCAGGCTCACTGACCCACATTCATTTTCCTATGCCATTACGGGTGTGATTTTTGTCCCGAAATCTAGGTTTTACTTCATGTACTGAAGAACCCAATGAACGAAGTTGCCATAAACAACCTTGCCTTCTCCATCGTTAGTCTTTGCCTATACCATAATTATTAAATGATTAATGGTGAACAGAAAGGGAATTCAGCTTTTTAATTAGGAGCCTGTCGGGCTTGAGCGACGCTGTCTGACACCTGTCAAGATGGCAGAGGATTTTGACAGAAAACAACGTTAGTACGTCTAACACGCACTGGCTTTGCCTTTGCGTGTGTGTGAGCGTGTATGAATAGATGAAAGCAAGACATTAAATCTCGCACTAGCAGTGAGACGTGTTGAGTCAACTATGTATTCAAGGAGACCTTTTACTAAGCATCCGCTGTCAGTTTGTCTGTCTCTCAGCGGGTTGTATCTCAATAATTGTAATAAGTAGACACTTAACAATTTCATTGTGTAGGGTACAAGTACCGGTTTCGGTATTCTTTACACCGTTTTTGGCCTCTCTAAAGTTTAACTAATAATTAAATAATAGTAATTAAATATCAGGGATATCCCAAACTAAACTCTAGGCTTGTACTATGGGTACTAGACAACGATATTAATGCTTATATAGAGTACTTAAATACATATAAAACCTCTACGACTCTGCAAAAACTATTCGTGATCATCACATAAATATCTGGCCTTACCGGGATTTTTGTAAATTCATTGACGTCTTTCGGCTGACATGATGATGATAATAACCGGGATTTTAACCCAGGACCGCTAGCTTCGTAGGCAACGTCACTACCAACAAGCCAAACTATTTATGAATAATTTAATTTTACAGTATTTTTGATACTCATTTCAACCTTAAGTGGCCAAAAGTTTACAATTGGCGAGGGTGCAATTATATCTACAGCCGATATAAAAATAAAATAAGCGCAAATATTGGTTCTTGAGTCATGGATGTTCTTAAGTGATACATCTATCTTTATAAGCAGTTATATCGTTGTCTAAACCCAGTACAAAATTAGAGCTTAGTTTGGTACGGTCGGCCAAGAAAGTGGTATATACCTGTCATAATATTATTGCAAGGGAAAATCGAAGTTGTGTATCATGACGTGCAAATGAACTTCAACCGTAGGGTGGTAGACCACATTTTTGGCCGATGGTATTAGGTGAATTGGTGTGAAATTGTCCCCTGATATATATTATATTTATTTATTTATTTGCCTTTCCCGGGATTGAATCTGGCACCGCTGGCTACGTAGACGGTTCTACCAACTACATAGGTTAGCTGTTAGAACCAGACTAGACTTGCATGTTTGATTAAGTATTATTACCTATTAGCATCTTGACTCATAGTTCTGAAGGCCTCGAAGGCACGTGGATCATTTCTGACTACCAGCCTGTCAGATCCACATGTAAAAGTGACCCCCTTTGGAACTTCTGGCACTGAACATTTAGACACGAGTAAGCCGTGCTTCCCGTTTAATAAAAAGTCACATGTTTTAAAAATATTATTGCATTTGCAACTTTATTTGATCTCTATATTGTTTAATATGCTTTGGCTATTGGAGCAATGATATTCATTTAATACTTAAGAGACATAAAAGTGCAGTTTATTTATATTATGCATTTTGAAATCGTTAGTGATCACATTTGCGTGGCATATTAATGAGGCTATGGAGTCCACGGCATATATCAATATTTGACGACGCATATTTTAGCCTAGTGGGTAGTGAGAACCTAAGAAGCTAGCGCTCCCATGTTTGATTTCTGGTTTAGGCCATATTTGAAAGAAAGATAGTAAAACGTTTATTTACACACGTCTAGCCAAATTACTGTATTTGCGTGATGTGCGAGTATTTGTCCCCGAGTCATAAGGTTTTTTATGTACACATTAGCCTAATAGGGAATATGCATGCATTTTAAATCATATTTCTCAACCAAAATATTAGAAAAAAAACGGTAAAAGAGATCACCACAAGTGAAATTATAATTAAAACCGTCCAAGAAATACGGATAAAACAAGTATACTACTAATTTAACAGAGAGATCGGGAGTGCACTGTGACGTCATAACAAGTCAGCCATATTAACTCCCACGTAAAATTCTGTTTAGTTAGAGATAAATGTTTGTTGGCTTATATCTAAGTTAATTTTATAGCTATTCAACAAAAGTTTCTCCCCTGTTTGTTACATGAATCAAATTTTAGCCCAATTAAAAAGTTACACAAATTCTATTTTTAGTTACACGTGTCGTGAACTTTTAGACTCAGGTTCAAAATATATGTACAATTTATATCTGTTAAAGACGAATCTCTCATTTCAACTTTGTATGGACGCGTCAGCACTAACATAAGTTTTTGAATCACCATAAAATAAACGGTCCGTTTTGAACAGTAGTTCACTGTATACCGTTCAGACCTTAGTTGATGAGCCAAAGTAAATTGTAATCAAGTACTTAGTAATAAAAACGTGAAGAGCTTTTTATATGGTTGTCAAAATTTTAATTGTGTGGGAAAAATGCGTCCTTAATTATGAGACCACCACTGTATATATTGCAACTAGACGACATAGAATTAGTTTCCCGCTACTCCTCCTACTTCTTCCCGTTGGGGGTCGATTTTCGGGAAATCTTTTCTTATTGCACCACTAGACCTCATAAGGAACCTATGTTCCAAATTTGGAATGTAGACTCAGCGGTTTTGGAAATTTGCTTTGCACCAAGCTTTTATGTGAGCCTAAACTTCGAAGCAAATCACCCCCAAAATAACATTCTAGCCCTTTTTCACCCCCTTAGGAGATGAATTTCCATAAAATACGAAACACGTCGTCCATCAATTCTGTTAAAGAATGTTTATGCGAAATTTGATGTAGATTGGACCAAGGAATCACGTCGTCCCATACAATGTTTGCCCTTCTTTTTCACCCCCTTAGGGGTAGAATTTCGGAAAATCCTTTTTATCGGATCTCTACGTCATACAAAGAACACACCCTCCAAGTTTCAGGTCTCTACGATCAGCGGTTTAGGCTGTGCGTTGATCCGTCGGTCAGTCAGTCATTCAGGACGCAGCATTTTATATGTATAGATGTATTTACTACTGGGCCCTGCTTATAAATAAGCGCTGTGACATCCTATTCCCAGATTTGAAGAAAATAGTTTGGGTGGTTTAATAAGTATCAGCCATTGCATGAGTTTTTTTGATCTATTTCATCATCATCATCATCATCATGTCAGCCGAAAGACGTGCTCTGCTGGACATAGGCCTCCCCCAAGGCTTTCCAATCAGACCGGTCTTGTGCTTTTCGCATCCACCGCGGTCCCGCGATCCTGACGAGGTCATCACTTCATCTTGTTGGAGGCCTACCTACAGCTCGTCTTCCGGTCCGCGGACGCCACTCCAGAACCTTCTGACCCCATCGGCCATCAGACCTGCGAGCAATGTGCCCCGCCCACTGCCACTTCAGTTTAGTGATAGAATCAGAAATGATGATATCCGCAGTAGAACTAAGGTTACCGTCATAGCCCGCAGAATATATTTATCTATTTAGAAGTTAATAATGTTTGTAGCTTACTACTTAAATTCATACATGTACAGAACCCTTACACGAAGCATATATCGAGAATCAATACCAATATTAGCTCAACGCAATGAGCTAGCATTTGTTTTCAATTCCGAACATTGCACAGATGTTCAACGTCGCCTCTATTAGCTGAGATGGCTCTGCGTGCGCAGGTGACCAAGTCATTACCTCGTTAGCTGATTAAATAGACGGTGGTATAGTTTGCATCCATGGCCTGTGTATACAGTCTTTGTAAACGTTACACACGATTTGTAAGTTAGAACCCTCAGGCGATAATAGCTGTAAGCAGGGGTGTTATTCTCTTTTAAACGACGTTCGGTCGGTCGAGCGAGTGAACGCGGTTATATAAACCGGCTAGTTTAAGTAGTGCATTCTTATTTTTTAACATATGTTTTAGTTTTAAAGTCAACAGAAATTATTTGAATTTGACCCTGCAGTACGGACGCGCGCAAACTATCTTCATCTCATGTTTTTTGCGCAGAAGCACGTAAAGCCGTCCCTTTTTACTCTTCCTTAGTCAAACTAGGAACCCTTATAGTTTCGCCATGTCCGTCCGCCCGTCCGTCCGTCCGCAGCGTAGCTCAAAGAGCCTTAGTACTAGAAAGCTGTAATTTGTCATGAATATACATATAAGTCAAGCCAAAAAGGTGGTAAAACAAAATCTGGAAAAATAAACAAAATTACGGTACCTCCCCTACACCTAACGTGGGGATGTCATTTTTTTTCTCGTCTACCTCATAGTGTGGTTAGCCATTGGATAGGGCTTACAAAATTATTGCGGCTTTGTGAAAATATTTTTTAGATTAAGGGATGCCTTTATGAAATATTGAGCTTTAAAGCGCTAGATTTTTGTTAGACTCAAGTGTGTCCTCCCCCTATAGTGGAAACTAAAAATACTAAAAATTAGAAAAATATCTTAAATGAAAGCACATATAATGAATTTAATAGGAAAACTATCACGACTAAGTAGACTTCATTGGTTCTTGAGTTACAAACGGTTTAAACGTTTATACCTACCGAAAACTTATTTGCGGTGTTGGTAAACTGACCGCGACCTATGTCGATGTATGGGGATAACAGTTTTCCAACGGCATTGCTAAGTTGGTCGCGAGGTCTAATTTGTTTGTAGTAACGGCTTGGGAACCCTACACTGAGCATGTTCCGACATGTGCTTGCCCGGTTTTGTTAGTCTGTAGGCGTGGCAGGTGGCCTCTTAAAAACAATACCATAACACGTCAAAGGCAATATGGGTTTACCCGGTAGAATAGAGAGTCAGTAATGAAAATAAAGGCAGTAAAGTGTACGAGATAATTTTAATTAGTAGAGTACCAACTCAGCCATGCCTTAGTCATTAAATTCTAAAGTTAATGTTAATACTTGCCTTTTACGATATTCAATTAACAATACTTCAACTTATCCCTTTAAGGGATTTCTTCCTGCTAACCATTGCAAAAATGGTTAAATGTACCCTAGGTCATGTATAAAAAATAAGCCAGTAATAAAATAATAAAAATAATAACAATAAATAAATAAATATGCTTCATAATATTCAATATTATCTAAATGTAGTTTAGGAGATAGACATAAAATACGTATCCGTTACTAACTTCGCAGAAAACATACTCAAGCATTATCTAAACATCGACGATCATTGCCACGATCCAGACAAACTTCCCTCGTTCCTGCACGATCATAACTCGCTTCATGCCCGTGCGTCGGTTTAGGGTACTCTTGACCAGAGGGGCTATTGCCTGACGCACTCGCTATCGCAATCGTTTTCATTTTTAAAATCGAAGGCGATACCGACTGATCGTGGATCGTTCCCGATTATCGAACCAGAATATTAAATTTCATGTTTTGTAATCCTAAGTACATCTTATAACGATATCATTGGGTAAAATAGGAGCTTTGGAAATATATTTGTTCATAATCGCATACATTTTACCTTTATAAGTGACTGTCTGAATGTCTGACCGATCTATAGTCAGCTGGCAACGCCCGCTGGATCCAGCTTTGGAGGCGTAATATGGCTGCGTTTGTCGCGTGATAAAATGTGGATAGAGCATCCGTCACTCTCGTACTTATACACATGTCAAAAAGTGACGGATCTTTTACCATTTTGTCACGAGATAAACACAGCCATATTAGGCCCCAAGGGACTTAAGATTCGGCGCGAATATTAAGACAGGACTTTGCCGAAAATCGACCCCCAACAGGACAGGGGGACAAGAGGTAAACCATTTCTACGCATAAGTCGCTGGCGTTCTAAAATAAATATAATTATCTTGATCGCGCTCAGCGATGCAGAAACTACAAACACAATAAAACTACTAAAATATAAGAATTGTTGTAAAGCTTTAATCATAAGCCGATTTAAATAAACCGAACAGTTATTCGGGTAATTACGGTGGCTTGTAGATGCCAAAACGAATAAGATTTTTAATTTGTTATAAAAAGATGTATTACGGACTCAGTTTTACGGACTTTTGGATTAGTTATATTACTTTGATGGATAACTTTTGCTAATTCAGTTAGACAAGTGCAAATATTTCTATAAATTAAATTTTGAAGATTAGGTGTCAGATCGTGGCCGTTTTCTTAGAGTAAGGCAACACGAGATGACACGTTTAGGCACGAGGCACATCAATCGTCACATAAGCACAAACATTAAAAATCTGTTAGTAAGTATAATTATGGTGGTAACTATAGCAGTACAAGTATGATCGACTTAATGTTTCTGTTCTGTTTCTCCATACTTGGTGTCCCTGTGTTTGCTTTTCACTTTGTATGGAAAAAACAACTTTATGTGATTGCTTAAAAAAAAAACTGGAAAAAATACTTCGCTGATTCGTAATGACTCTAATTATGTAAGATACCACTGAAAAACTTATGAAATAAAAAATTAAATAATTTTTCGTGACATGGACATATGGGAAAATTACAATAATTAAGATTAAAATGATCAATATCTCCGAAATTAGTAAATACTTATCGCTGAACATACATGGGGGTTAATTGGATATTGGACGTCCTCTATCGACCTGCTTCGTTTGATCCACACTTCCAAATACACACTGTATATGATGAATGGAGGCCGAGCTAAAGACAATACGATTACATGTCAAGAGCCATATGGTTTTGCCGACTAGGATCAGAGCACCTGTTGACGTAATGACAGATCTTACCGCTGGGTGAAAAGGAGCTGCTAAAACTTTAACAATATGGTTACAATATCTAAGCAAGATGGGCTATTACAACGTATGAATAGTAGCCTAGTGGTTCTATTATACATGGTAAAACCGTATTAGTTTTGAAATGTTTTCGTATTGTTAACTTAAAGATAATAAGCTCATATTTACTTGGGTTTACTAATGTTTCGACATAATTTATTTAGCACTGATATCGTTTCCCAACCAATGATTTGATAAATTATTGTTAGACAAATTATTACCTGGGATTATTTTGTGATGTCAATTATGTTTTCGTCAAATGTATTGATTGGCATACTTAATTTAGTAACATATGGAATTACCCATCTCTGGGAGCAGTTTCGTTTTAGGGGTCAAAAAAAAATTAACCCTAACCTATAATATTTGCCTTAGCCAATTATTTGCTACATGAAATTTGACAATAAGTTATTTGCCTTAGCAAATCATTTGCTACACAATTATTTACCACATAAAATTTGACGTAGTAAAATTTTGTAGTATAAAAATGTAGCGAAATGAAAAAATTAAGAAGTAAAATTATGCTGAGGATTAATTTGCCAAATAAATCTTTGGCAAAAAGTTGATTGCTAAATGAAATTTGATGAAATATAATTTGGCAAAAGGGCAGTACACCATTTACAGTACATCATTGTCAGTCGATTTAAAAACAAACGATAATATTTTGAAAGCATTATGGTTTTACCGAGTGGAAGAGTGTTCCTGGGAACCTAACATGGCTGCGTTTATCGCGTGACAGAATGTGGATAAAACATCTGTCACTTTTTGACACGTATATCCACATACTACGCCCGCTGGTGTAACTATTCTAAGGAGAAACCTGAAATACATTATTTAATGTGATAGTAGTTTAACTTTTTTTAATGACTTTAGCGGGGATTATAAATAACTGTACCTTAACTCTACCTACGTGGGAGAATTAAAAAATAAAATATGCAGTCAAATTATTAACCGGAACTTCTTTTGAAGTTAGTACAGAGATATAAAAGTTTCCAGTGCTTACTTATATGGTTAAGTGAGGGAACTAAAAATTCCATTTCACAGACACAATGGATTGTAGAGGACTTGTCGCTCAGTAGGTACTTCATTTGTCTCTTCTTAAATTTATATCCTCATATGCGAAATCGCCGATGCACAATATGGGCAGTATGTCTTGCAACCTGCTGCGGTGATAACTTAAACAGTCATAAATTACAATTCTGTTGCTAAGCGAACGTTAGTCATAGACTACCTAGAAGCAGTTGTTCAAAACATAAAGTTGTAAGTGCGACTATGTTGCGATGACGTTCCCTCTCCTTAAGAGGGTGGTGAGGCGCCGCTAAAAACGCGTAGCTGTCAAAAAAAAAAACAAAAATTTAGCTCCGGGCGATAACGTTTCTCACCCCCTACATCAAGTCCAAATTTCACGATTTTTGAATATGTTGTAGTTATTATAAAGACCTAGGTACCTTTCTGTTTTGGGTTTTTAAATTTGCTTGGAAAGGAAAACGTACAGACATAGTTTTTCGTGATATCTACAACATATTAAAAAACCGTAAGAATCGGACGAGGTTTGAATGGAGAGAAACGTTTTCGAATTTTGTATGGAGATTTTTGATTTCACAATGCTCTTAACCTAGTCCAGTTACATGTAAATACGAGTATATCTAAACAAAAATGGAAACGTACAGACCTAGACTTTTCATAATAACTACAACATATACAAAAATCGGAAAAATCGGACTTGATTTTGGGGTTGACAAACGTTATAAAGAATTCTTTTAAAGAATTTCTTCTGTACCTGCTCGATCCTACTGATGTGAATTTTGTAACACGGGCTTCAGATTATGCAGCGTAAATCTAATGACCTTACAAGACTTAAGCATAAAATATTATGTGATTCTTCTGCGAAAGGGCGTACACAGTCTGAGCATAAAACCCAGCTGTGTGTAGACCCTTTGAACAGCTTAATCAATGTAAAATTTTCGTAAGTTGTAACTTGTAACTTTCTCTTTTACCGTAGTGGTAATAAGTACCATATTCTGGCTACATAAATCATAATTACTACCAACTAAAACACTTAAAGTATCATTAAATCTTATATATAGCTGTTGTAACGTTAGTTTAACGCACTAGCAACGAGTAATGCAGAATTTTTAAGTATCGTTCGGTTAATCACAGGAAACGAGCGAACCTTTGACATGACAATAAAATATGAAAGGCCTGCCAGTCACTGACCACAAACGGACGTTCTAGCATTTTCCTAGCTATAAATATATTTTACAGCGAACACTATGTTAGTTTCCAAGAGTTGACAGCGACTGAAGATATTTTGCACCATTACTTGTGAGGTTGTTGCGTGGTGAATGGTTCAGGTTACTGTTAATGTCTTTACTACAAAGTACCTATCATTGTGGAGTTTTGCTATTTAAAAATCTTATTAATTTTAAGTATTTTGTCGAGTTCGCTTGCGTCGAGCATGTCACGTGGACAGTGATATTTTTTGGGGCAACCAGTAGCCTATGTGTAAAGTCATGGTACGCCACTATGAAACCCTGTCATAATGACAGCGTCAAGTGATGAGACAGAAATTACATGGGAATTAATCGTAGGGGTTATACGACAAGGTTCTATATTGGTATATCAATTAAAGGCCCTGATCGTACCTATTCTGTCAGTCGTTCAGCGAAAATGAGTAACAAACATAACTTTCAATAACTTTCGCCGTTAAGTATAATGTTATCGTGTTATTGGAGTTGTCTTTTGTAATATGAATTCAATTCAATTTATTTAGTTTACAACGCTCATCTTTTTCGTCTAGAGCTATTTACCTATTCCGCAATTTCGGGGAGAGAGTTATGTTTAGAGGTAAGACAGCCTGTTGTATTTCTCTATTTCTTAATTGTACTGCCTCTTGCTCTGTTTTTGTGGTGTTCGATAAAAAGTATTTAAATTACTACATAAAAAGAAATGATCTAGTGACTGTTTTTGTTTTTTAAATTCTTATTAGCGCACTTCTAATATTTTTACCAGTGCAATAAGATTAAGCCACAATAGGGGCGTGACGTAGGTAAAAAAAACCTAATTAGTCCGCCAGTAAGATTATCAAAAAATATTGATCACGTATTTTTTGCTTTACCAAATCAATCAAAATTGGCAAATAGGTATAACGCGCATCAAAGTTCGGGAGTGGGGGCTCGTGACGTCACAACGTGGTATAAAGTGAGCCACGGCGTGACGTCACGCCGATCTTCGTCCTTTTTTGTTTAATTTACAAAAGAAAAAATATGTGTGTACCTATAAACTTTTATAAGAAGTTATTTCATGCATTTTTGAAGGAGGGTTTTCGTTTTTTATTTAATACTGTTTAGTGTTTCTATGTATTTATGCTATTATGTAGTCCCACTTCTCAATTAATGAGAAACTATAGAACATTTCAAGCTCGCCGCAGGCAACGCCGTGGGAGTTCCGGTGGCCATCTGTGGTCTTCATCATAAGTTCCACTTCACCGTATAGTACTTTTCAAGTGAAAAATACTAGAACGAAATGGGGTACTAGACAACGATATTAATACTTATATAGAGAATAATATACTTAAATACATAGACAACATCCATGACTCGGGGAACAAATATTCGCGCTCATCACACAAACATCTGCCCTTACCGGGATTTTAACCCAGGACCGCTAGCTTCGTAGGCAGGGCACTTACATACATACATTAAATTAGGCCTGTTTCCCAGACGGGTAGGCAGAGACCACTCCTTTCCACCTTCTACGATCCTGACAAATCTCTTTCGTTTCTTCCACATTCATACATCAAGTCATGCACGCACCACAAAAAACCAATCACCAGTTTTAAAGCAACCACTTCAAAACCTCTATTCTCAAACCTGCACATGTTCTGTCCATTACCAGGCATTTACAGTAAACCTATAAACTAGGCACTAAATTGTTAATGACCGTGGGTCTGAGGTTTGAGGGTTTGCGGTTTAAAGCGAAAGGTAATACGAACTGAAAACGGCGTCTGCCGCAAATAGTTTGAACAGTTACAGGTTACGTGAGAGGTTTCTTTGTTGCTGAGTAATAAGTGTCTGTAATAGTGGTGGTGGTAGGACTTTGTGGAGGGCCCTTATCGCTACCATCATCTTATTCTTGAATCTACCGCCAAGTAGCAGTGTTCGCATTGTTGCGTTCCGGTGTAGAAGACAGCCGGTGAAATTATTTACTGGCGTAGGCATTCCATCTATCCTCAGGGTTGGCAATATCGAGTCTTGAGAAGTCAAATATATGGGTTGCAGATTCCTCTTGATGATGAGAGGGTGGCCTGAGTGAGTCGAGGGTTACTGCTTTCTGTATCTGATGTAACTGTAACTTTAAAATAGTGTGGGTAAATGTTATAAGTTAGTTTAGAATATAAATTTAATAATCCTGGCATATAACATCTTTTTAAAACGGCTTATTTGAACAATGTCCTCTTTATTGAACCATATACTCACATTACCATATATACATTATAAAGACTTATATGATAAAAACACTCTAGTTGAAAAGCAGTCGACTAAAAATCCTTTTTTTGCTATTCCTATACAATGCTTGATAATTTACAGATTTAAATGCATCCAAAAGATAAGAACAGCATAGCAACTAGCTCAGCTCTATCAACTCAATAGTAAAATCACGATTTTGAGTAGCCGCACTCCCGCGCACGTATAAAGATATCCACAATAGAATACCGAAGCAGTAGCGCGGATTGACGGTGAGTGGCGGTCGACCGCCATTGTATGGAAATGAACACAGTGCGCTTGAAAACAGTAGGTTAGCGTGATACAAAGTACAAGGTAGTCGAGGAAGTGAGAATAAAAAGACATAGTGTTGGTAATAAGCAAGGTCGTTAAGGATCAAGGACAATATTTATTTTTGATTATTACATATTAATTATGCCTTTTTTAAGTTTGTTAGAAAAAACAACACATTTCAACCGCGTAGCTTTTTACTTGGAAGTTTTTCTAAAGGAATATGCAAAACAGAGTTATTTATTGATGTTAATACGTGACTAGAGCAATACGTGATAAAAATATTGATATTATCCATTACTTATTTGCTTTTCTAATTTATATTTTAATCTGGACATCTCGCGCCCTTTGGATAAGTATTGCGTGACTGTAAGAGATGGATAGAGGTTTTATTGAATTCAAAGTATTACTACACGCCATTTGATGAAGTACAAAGCAGGTTTATATTCGAGAAAGATCATATTAATGCACTTTAGCTTTATGTGAGTTTATAAGTTTATTTTTTATTAATGTCCTTGGTTGCCCGTAAGTATTCAATTTGTTACATTATTGATATAAATTTATTGTATAAGTACAATGACGATCGCAACTTATGCAGTAAAAACTAATCAGCAATACTTTGGACGAGCCGGTTCAAGGAGAAACCTGAAATACATTATTTAATGTGATAGTAGTTTAACTTTTTTTAATGACTTTAGCGGGGATTATAAATAACTGTACCTTAACTCTACCTACGTGGGAGAATTAAAAAATAAAATATGCAGTCAAATTATTAACCGGAACTTCTTTTGAAGTTAGTACAGAGATATAAAAGTTTCCAGTGCTTACTTATATGGTTAAGTGAGGGAACTAAAAATTCCATTTCACAGACACAATGGATTGTAGAGGACTTGTCGCTCAGTAGGTACTTCATTTGTCTCTTCTTAAATTTATATCCTCATATGCGAAATCGCCGATGCACAATATGGGCAGTATGTCTTGCAACCTGCTGCGGTGATAACTTAAACAGTCATAAATTACAATTCTGTTGCTAAGCGAACGTTAGTCATAGACTACCTAGAAGCAGTTGTTCAAAACATAAAGTTGTAAGTGCGACTATGTTGCGATGACGTTCCCTCTCCTTAAGAGGGTGGTGAGGCGCCGCTAAAAACGCGTAGCTGTCAAAAAAAAAAACAAAAATTTAGCTCCGGGCGATAACGTTTCTCACCCCCTACATCAAGTCCAAATTTCACGATTTTTGAATATGTTGTAGTTATTATAAAGACCTAGGTCTCTAGGTACCTTTCTGTTTTGGGTTTTTAAATTTGCTTGGAAAGGAAAACGTACAGACATAGTTTTTCGTGATATCTACAACATATTAAAAAACCGTAAGAATCGGACGAGGTTTGAATGGAGAGAAACGTTTTCGAATTTTGTATGGAGATTTTTGATTTCACAATGCTCTTAACCTAGTCCAGTTACATGTAAATACGAGTATATCTAAACAAAAATGGAAACGTACAGACCTAGACTTTTCATAATAACTACAACATATACAAAAATCGGAAAAATCGGACTTGATTTTGGGGTTGACAAACGTTATAAAGAATTCTTTTAAAGAATTTCTTCTGTACCTGCTCGATCCTACTGATGTGAATTTTGTAACACGGGCTTCAGATTATGCAGCGTAAATCTAATGACCTTACAAGACTTAAGCATAAAATATTATGTGATTCTTCTGCGAAAGGGCGTACACAGTCTGAGCATAAAACCCAGCTGTGTGTAGACCCTTTGAACAGCTTAATCAATGTAAAATTTTCGTAAGTTGTAACTTGTAACTTTCTCTTTTACCGTAGTGGTAATAAGTACCATATTCTGGCTACATAAATCATAATTACTACCAACTAAAACACTTAAAGTATCATTAAATCTTATATATAGCTGTTGTAACGTTAGTTTAACGCACTAGCAACGAGTAATGCAGAATTTTTAAGTATCGTTCGGTTAATCACAGGAAACGAGCGAACCTTTGACATGACAATAAAATATGAAAGGCCTGCCAGTCACTGACCACAAACGGACGTTCTAGCATTTTCCTAGCTATAAATATATTTTACAGCGAACACTATGTTAGTTTCCAAGAGTTGACAGCGACTGAAGATATTTTGCACCATTACTTGTGAGGTTGTTGCGTGGTGAATGGTTCAGGTTACTGTTAATGTCTTTACTACAAAGTACCTATCATTGTGGAGTTTTGCAATGGTATTTAAAAATCTTATTTATCTTAAGTATTTTTTCGAGTTCGCTTGCGTCGAGCATGTCACGTGGACAGCGATATTCTTTGGGGCAACCAGTAGCCTTTGTGTAAAGTCATGGTAAATACAGCCATAGACGTTTATTGTTACGCCACTATGAAACTCTGTCATAATGGCAGCGTCAAGTGACGAGATAGACATTACATGGGAATTAATCGTAGGGGTTATTCGACAAGGTTCTATAGTGGTATATCAATTAAAGGCCCTGACGGTACCTAGTCTGTCAGTCGTTCAGCGTAAATGAGACAAACATACCTTCTCCCTCACTAACTTTCGCCGTTAAGTATAATGTTATCGTGTGATTGGAGTTGTGTTTTTTGTAATTTAGGTACTATGAATTCAATTCAATTTATTTAGTTTACAACGCTCATCTTTTTCGTCTAGAGCTATTTACCTATTCCGCTTTGTCAGGGAGAGAGTTATGTTTAGAGGTAAGACCGCCTGTTGTATTTCTCTATTTCTTAATTGTATTGCCTCTTGCTCTGTTTTTGTGGTGTTCGATAAAAAGTATTTAAATTACTACATAAAAAGAAATGATCTAGTGACTGTTTTTGTTTTTTAAATTCTTATTAGCGCACTTCTAATATTTTTACCAGTGCAATAAGATTAAGCCACAATAGGGATGTGACGTAGGTAAAAAAAAAACCTAATTAGTCCGCCAGTAAGATTATAAAAAATATTGATCACGTATTTTTTGCTTTATCAAATCAATCAAAATTGGCGAACACGACGCGCATCAAAGTTCGGGAGTGGGGGCTCGTGACGTCACAACGTGGTATAAAGTGAGCCACGGCGTGACGTCACGCGAAACTTCAACGCTCTATATCTTCGTCCTTTTTTGTTTAATTTACAAAAGAAAAAAGATGTGTGTATAAACTTTTATAAGAAGTTATTTCATGCATTTTTGAAGGCGGGTTTTTGTTTTTTAAACATTTATTTTATTTAATACTGTTTAGTGTTTCTCTTTATGCTGTTATGTAGTCCCACTTCTCAATTAATGAGAAACTATAGAACATTTCAAGCTCGCCGCCTGCAACGCCGTGGGAGTTCCGGCGGCGATCTGTGGTCTTCATCATCAGTTCCACTTCACCGTATAGTACTTTTCAAGTGAAAAATACTAGAATGAAATGGAGTACTAGACAACGATATAAATACTTATATAGAGAATAATATACTTAAATACGTAGTAAACATCTATGACTGGGGAACAAATATTCGCGCTCATCACACAAACATCTGCCCTTACCGGGATTTTAACCCAGGACCGCTAGCTTCGTAGGCAGGGTCACTACCAACTAGGCCAGCGCGTCGTAAAAGCAACCACTTACATACATACATTAAACATACACGCCTGTTTCCCAGACGGGTAGGCAGAGACCACTCCTTTCCACCTTCTACGATCTTGACAAATCTCTTTCGCTTCTTCCACATTCATACATCAAGTCATGCACGCACCACAAAAAACCAACCACCAGTTTTAAAGCAACCACTTCAAAACCTCTATTCTCAAACCTGCACATGTTCTGTCCATTACCAGGCATTTACAGTAAACCTATAAACTAGGCACTAAATTGTTAATGACCGTGGGTCTGAGGTTTGAGGGTTTGCGGTTTAAAGCGAAAGGTAATACGAACTGAAAACGGCGTCTGCCGCAAATAGTTTGAACAGTTACAGGTTACGTGAGAGGTTTCTTTGTTGCTGAGTAATAAGTGTCTGTAATAGTGGTGGTGGTAGGACTTTGTGGAGGGCCCTTATCGCTACCATCATCTTATTCTTGAATCTACCGCCAAGTAGCAGTGTTCGCATTGTTGCGTTCCGGTGTAGAGGCAGCGGGTGAAATTACTAGCGTAGGCATTCTGTACTAGGGTTGGCAATATGGAGTCTTGAGAAGTCAAATATATGGGTTGCAGATTCCTCTTATCATCGGGTGGCCTGAGTGAGTCGAGGGTTACTGCTTTCTGTATATGATGTAACTGTAACTTTAAAATAGTGTGGCTAAATGTTATAAATTAGTTTAGAATATAAATTTATTAATCCTGGCATATAACATCTTTTTAAAACGGCTTATTTGAACAATGTCCTCTTTATTGAACCATATACTCACATTACCATGTATAAATTATAAAGACTTATATGATAAAAACACTCTAGTTGAAAAGCAGTCGACTAAAAATCCTTTTTTTGCTATTCCTATACAATGCTTGATAATTTACAGATTTAAATGCATCCAAAAGATAAGAACAGCATAGCAACTAGCTCAGCTCTATCAACTCAATAGTAAAATCACGATTTTGAGTAGCCGCACTCCCGCGCACGTATAAAGATATCCACAATAGAATACCGAAGCAGTAGCGCGGATTGACGGTGAGTGGCGGTCGACCGCCATTGTATGGAAATGAACACAGTGCGCTTGAAAACAGTAGGTTAGCGTGATACAAAGTATAAGGTAGTCGAGGAAGTGAGAATAAAAAGACATAGTGTTGGTAAAAAGCAAGGTCGTTAAGGATCTAGGACAATATTTATTTTTGATTATTACATATAATTATGCCTTTTTTAAGTTTGTTAGAAAAAACAACGCATTTCAACCGCGTAGCTTTTTACTTGGAAGTTTTTCTAAAGGAATATGCAAAACAGAGTTATTTATTGATGTTTATACGTGACTAGAGCAATACGTGATAAAAATATTGATATTATCCAATAATTATTTGCTTTTCTAATTTATATTTTAATCTGGACATCTCGCGCCCTTTGGCTAAGTATTGCGTGACTGTAAGAGATGGATAGAGGTTTTATTGAATTCAAAGTATTACTACACGCCATTTAATGAACTACAAAGCAGGTTTATATTCGAGAAAGATCATATCATGCTTTATGTGAGCTTATACGTTTATTTTGTATTAATTTTCTTGGATGCCCGTAAGTATTCAATTTGTTACATTATTGATATCAATTTATTGTATAAGTAGGTAACGATCGCCGCTTATGCAGTAAAAACTAATTAGCAATACTTTGGACCAGCTGGTTCATTTTGTACAGTACTGACAACAAAGATAATTGCCATTATGCGTATCTTAAAACTTTAAATACAACGTGAGTATTTTCATCAAAAATATTTAGAAAAAAGCCAGTAACCGCAAAGCTTAATTTAATAACATTTGAGAACAGAACTTATTTGTCAATGCATTTATCATGAATAAAACAACTCGTAAATAAGTACCACAACAACATTCACTTTTTAAATACATAGACCCACTGTGCCTGTGTTCCTTGCGTGACGTGTGACACGAATGCGGAATAGCCGCTCTATACTTAGCTGTGTAAACTAATAATTAAATAATAAATCACGCGTGCGCTGTGATTTCTATTTACTGTGGACGTGGTCGACGTGTCATTTGCTGCAGGATGAGTTATCATCTCATCTCAGCGGCTCCCATTCCTCGATACTAAGTTAGAGAGGAACAAACTGAGGGATAATTAACTTGTGTAAACCTTGCTAGGTTATGTGATAGTTGATTACTTTACTTACATATTATGACGCATGGTAAACATGTTTTAGTTAATTTATGTGTCTCTTTTCTTCCTAATATAATTGTCATGTATAGTATTTCCTTTGCAGGACTTCCTTTTTGACGGAAAAATAATTAAAACAAAAACGAAAACTGACATTGAACACATTTTTCCACGTTGATTGTGTAATTTCAGATTCTTTTCTTCCGTTTTACCTCTTTTAGGCTACGAACTCGATAAATTCTGAAATAGGGTATCATTATATAGGAGTCAATCAATATTAGGAGTTCCGCTGCCGCCAGGTAAGGAATCTTCCCAAAAGTACATTTTAGTTGACTAATAGCTCCAATGATCATAATGCTCAAGGGCCCAAAGCCTACAAAGTACGCGAGGATCCACGACACACCGCCCGACCGGTCGCCGGCAGCTTTTATAACATTAACATAATGCTGCGATCAATATTCGATGTTTGCTTCTCGGAGTGAGAGAGCTATTTGCATGCTGATTGCATCCCATCCTGTACACTCTTTAAGAGGGTGGCTATGAGACAATGAAGTCCCAGTCCTGGATATTCTGGACAATGTAACACAGACGCACAGCCTCAGTTAATGACTATGAAGTCGTTCCTTGTTCCCTTAATCGAAAAAAGGCCTATCCAATAGAAAAAAACCAGATCCCCACGTTATTTGTAGGGACATTACCCTAAAAATGATTTAATAATAACCACTTGGTCGGCGTGACTAATATGTATATTCGCCAAATATCAGCTTTCTAGAACAAAGAATCTCTGATCTAAGCTGCAGACGGCCATGACGAAACTATAAGGGTTCCTAGTTTGACTACGGAATCCTTAAAAGGAACGAGTTGCCTCTGTTACAAGTTCCTGTGAATGTCAATGAATATGCATCAGTGTGGTCTTCATGGCTCAATTTTTTGCTGTTAACGTTGCACAGTCCACTACAAAGATATATCCACTTTTGATGCTGTATCTACAATACAATAACGTGAAAAAGTAGATTCATATCTTTCCAGACATTTGTATAGGGTCCGTCCAGCCCGCTGCCCCATTATTTTGTCATTGAAGTTTAATTTAGTTGGAAATTTGGAGTGAATTTATAGCGCTTCGTACAAGACCATAATTTGCAAAGAAGAAGCGCGTCATAAACTCTTTTATAGGATGAAGACGGCAAACCAGCTCTCAGACTTAATGGGAAGTGGGTAGTGTGGACACTGCTGCTTAGCTGCAGATTCGATGGTTATAGTATTAACCTTTATCTTTGTCACGCAGCAGTGACTGCAATGTTACTTCCCATTGTGGAGTATATAGGTTAGGATAGCAATTAATTTGAAATCCTAAGATTCTACCATCATTTGCCACCTCATAAAAAACCGGTTTGATATTCGTATGTTTACATAAGATGACAGTTATACAAAGGCCCGGTTACCCACGGGTACGTTTAGTTATCAAACCGTTAACGGCATTGTTCAAAGTTTTAAAACTACACATTAGGCTTAGGGCTGAGGAATTTAACTGGAGTTCTTAGTATATTTTGCGCCGTAATCTCATCTCTCTTCACTACATACTCGTGCTAGCACTTATTCTGAATACACTTTAGATTATGGACATAGACAGTGAACATTGATCATTCATCACCATGTCCGTCAAAACTCGCCCACTCCAGGACATGGTATTCCTTAAAGATTCCTTCATCAGTCCTTTGCAACCACGTACTGAATAGCGCAAGGCTGTCTGACAGGGTGGTCTGATGATATAGGTGTTATTTCCTAATACGACTTGCATTGCAATTCGTCGACGACGTGTTAACGCATTAAAAGAATCGGCACCTGGCTGGCCACAGTGATGCGTGAACCAGTGAACATGAGTTATCTCTCAAACTATAGGCGTACAACTTAGAGAGCTGGGGTAGGCATGAGGTGCGGGGGTGAGGTATGATAAAACTCATATTCACCATTTCCCTCTCCCCGCACGTCTTGCATAGCCCGGCTGTCAATTAAATTGGTCCCCTATTGTAGACACGTAAGGGCGACTTTCAGGCGAGCAGTTTCGTCGACGAAACCCGTACACGAAAAAAATACAAACACTAAAATGTTACTAATATACAGACGGGACAACTTAAGCATATTTTTGCTTCATAGATTATTTATAAAGTGTCTCTTTGTTTCATACATTGTGGTTACCGCGTTCATAGCCTTTTATAAAACGTCTCCTGCGCCTAGTTAAAGGCTTATGCATGCGTACGTTCTTTATATATGCACATATTAATATGATACGGCATATAGAATAATAATAAATGTATAGAAGCGGATTATATGACGTGGCGCCAAACCTACGTTCGACATAAAATTAGTATAAAGTGTAAACTTTTATTTCTGACGCAATGACAAAAAGTTGGTCGACGAGCTCTATAATGGCGAAACCAGCCTGGTATTAGACGAGATGTATTCTGCATCAATCGAAATGTAATGCCATAGCATAAATATCTAACTCCTACGCAATTTCTTCGAGTTATAATTTGTTAATTTCCGCAAAATATAACTTGTCTTATATATCTTATGGCATTTTTTGTTAACCAAGCAATTAAGCTACCTAACGGTAAATAGGAACTGAAATTTGCTATCTTTAGAGTACAATCAATCGTAGGATTTTAATCGCTTTACCAACCTTAAGGAGTAAGATAGAATTCCTCAAGACATTTCACTTGTTAAGATAAGAATCCCTACTCTGAATCACAACAAGGCGAACACTGCTGCTTGGCGGTAGGTTAAAGAATAAGATGGTGGTAGCCATCTGGGCGAGCTCCTAACACCACAACACTTCACTAAACACCGTTTTTACCTCGTGTTTTTTTGTAGTGTCGCCTCTATTCAATTTATTCTTTTATCAGAGTTCAGCACATTCCCGGCTCAGCTCCCCTAATTCCTTACAAAAGTGACTCGATGTTGAGCCCAGGGCTCTGAATGCTTTAATAGTTGCATTGGAGAGCATCGGCCAAGTAAGTATCTCATTTAGAAGTTATCAATTAATGCGACTTGTTATTGAATTAGCCCAGTAACGACCACAGCTAATGCATCAAGGAATAAAGATAGCTCTAGATAGAATAAAAGTTCAAAATACAAAGTAGTCGAGGTAATTATTAACATTTCAAATGGTTTTATGAATATTGATAGAGATTATCGCCGCTCTCTTTTCAAATTGCCTTCAATAGTCGGGTAAAAGGGTTTTGTGCACACCCGTCCAAGATACGTGAACTAATAACACCGATAGAACAAGGTTTTGTGCCACAGTAGAAATAGAAAAGTAGTTAGTCTCCGTAATACTAAACGACGTATATATTATGTAAATTTTACACTTAGAATCTCTATTCTAAAGCAATAGAGTGTGTGTATTAAAACCGTTTCCACATTTTACACGTGCAGTAGTCATAAATAAATGACAATTTTAACTTCGCTATTTTTGTAAGAGACAAAAGTGAATTAAGGTTCTCTATAATAATTCACTTAAGAAAAGTTTTCTAATTACTAAATCTCTTCTCAGCCCTCCGAGGGCCCTACCAAGACGCATTACGCTAACTAGCGTTTATATTCGTTTCGCTTTTAAACCAATCGCGTAACTGGTAGATCACGTGACTTTTCGTATCACGTCATCTACCACTAATCCGATTGGTGGCGTAATGCATCTGTTCAGGGCCCTCTCGCGGCCCTCAGTTGTCTCGTTAGAGCATTATTGATATTTTAGTGGGTGTACTTTAAATTTAGTCGCAGCACGACTAGCACAAGTTGCCCGCGATATGTTTGTCGCTCGGATCTCCCTTTCTATCTAGTCAGTAACGATAGAGACTCACTGAGCGACAAGGTATCGTCGACGTAGTCGCTCGGCCAAAGCAATAAGAACCTAGGAAACTTTCTTACCTTACGTGCCTAAGTGCCTACACATGGCAACTATCGGCAACATTGGTTTTGAAATTAAGTAAAGAATTAAAAGTTGTTTATTTAAACACTTTATTTCAAAGGACGATGGGCAAAAATGTCCCCAGCCACCAACAGAGATGAAACATGTGCCAGTTTGTAGATCGTGGCAACATGATGTATTTTTACTATGGCGATGTTCACCATATGTATGGGGTTATCTTGGAAAATAATAATTGTATCGTATGGAATTTGATTGAAAATGAACACATATATGGATGATTTGCCTAGCTTGGCCCTGGTTTTCATTTAAAAAATCCGTATTTTGTCTTTTTTTGTGCCCTAATGCACATTATAGACATGCACCCCGTTACTGTTGGAGGGCGGGGACGGGGTCCACACAAAATTGCCCATCACCCTTTAAGGTTTTTTTTTATGCCAAATTATGTCAAACAGCCATTCAGCATTATACCACGGCCAGCCACGGCGCTGGTTTTCAATAGCCCCTCCTATTTTTGATAGCTTTTGCGAAAATGTTAACGTATAAAAATACAGAAATTGCCAAAGATGTGTAAACGAAATAGTACTGTTTGACACGTAGCCTGAAATATTTATAGACCATGTTTTTATTTACATACATACATAAAATCACGCCTGTTTCCCAGAGGGGTAGGCAGAGACGACTTCTTTCCACCTGCTACGATCCTGACAAATGTCTTTCGCTTCTTCCACATTCATACATCGAGTCATGCACGCACGTCGGTTTCGGGTACTTAAGATTCGGCCCTTTTCCAGTATTTCTCCGATTTGATTCGAAAAAGTACGCCTAGGGCGGCCTCTTCCGACCCTTCCACTCACTTTCGCTCTGTATATCTCTTTCGTCAATCTTCTTTCATCCATCCTTTCCAAATGACCGAACCATCGAAGCATGCCCTTTTCAATCTTAATACAAAATATAAATAATAGTTATTTAATCTTAACCTTAATGTGCAAGTAAAGATCGAGTGTATAAATCATTTTGTAAGATCTCATTGATCTTTAAAAGCACGTGATTAGCGAGTAATAATAGTAAATTGGTTCGTTTGTTTGTGTTTACATATTTGCCAATTCAATTGGCACAGAGTATACTTAATAATAAATACACCTAAAATAATAATAACTGAGGAACATAAATTATTTTTCTATGGCAACACTGAAGCAAGTCAACAGTATGACTGTTGAGTTATACCAAATCAGAGGTGATTAGAGTTCACTGGTTAATACTTCGTCGTCTAATCGAAAAGTGAGTAGTCCAAGAGAATACCCTACCAACTAAGTAGTGACATTGTTCGTCGACAATTTATCACTCATACGAAAGCTGTGAGCTATGACTGCTGTCCACTTACATATTTGAGGTGGATATTTGCGGATAGAGCCGGAAGAGGGGTCGGTGGCCTGTCGAGGCAGACAAACAGACGCGGGGGGCAAGGGGGGAGAGGTAGCGGGGGAAGACATCATTTTGGATGAAAATAATATGAAAATATTGTTATTGAGGAACAACAGATATACAAGCTACTTATGCTTTAAGACATTGTTTTTTTTTTAATGTATGAATACTTTTGTATGTATGTAAACTCATTTTTGCACACTATAAAAAAATTACTTATCCAGGTAACTTAACTTTATAAGTTATTCATTCAAGGGATCTCTTCCAAACATTTGAGCGATTGAGACGTTTTATCAAAAGAAATATAACATGTTTATGGTTGCCTAGTACCCGTAGAACAAGGATCGTTTGAACCTAACTCTATTTGTGTGTTATATCTCTTTAAAAATTGGTCAGTTTAAGATGTTATAAGAAAGGCATGGCCTGGGGTTCAAACTGTTTTGATTAAAAAATAAATGTGTGCACAGATTAAAAATAGGGCTGTTCCTCTAAATTTTATTTATAAAATTAGTTAAAGTAACAATTCTCTCTTGACTTGCAGACGCGGACCGCGTCAACAGGCCCCGTGTGGAGAAACAACAACGAGTTCTCACGCAGGTCTGAGTCGAGACCCTGCAGTACGGATGCAGTACGGATGCAGTGTGGATGCAGTACAAACGCAGCAAGGTTACAGCTCCATGGCCGACAGACGCTGAAAAAAAGGAAAAGATATACTTACGAGATACTTTACTTAAAGATATAGATTTGGGGAACATTAAAAAATGTTATTGTCTCTCATTTGTTTTCATTTACATTCAACTAGTTTGTCTGAAAGAGATTGCTATTCAACGGGAAGAAAAGAATAGCAAGAAGAAAGTTTACCTATAATTAAAATGTAGTTCAGTGTTTTGTTTATTGTGTTTATAAATGAGTATTTGGTATTGTATTCTATATTTGGACAACGGCAAGCCCTGCCAGTCAATTGACGTTGAACGGGTGCGTCAATGTATGACAAATAAAGAAGGGGTCGTGGAATGAAAACACTATATCCGTAATATTTCTCAGCACTTTAAAACCCTCATTGAGTTAAAGGTACTTTAAACCTACAAAAGATTATACATATCATGTTGATAGTTACGGTCGAGGTATCCTGCAGTGTTCTGTCTCTCTATAAATACAAGATATAATAACCATCTACTGCCATACAATTACTAACATTGACAAGTATACGTATTACTCTAAATGACTACAACATTCGCGCTTCTTTTCTAGAAAACAAGGCCTACAAACTTCCAGCTTATAGCCATTTAAAACTAGCATCAACCAATGGGTCGAAAAACTCATCCCACTATTTATAAACCTTGTTATTCGTAGTATCTGAATGGTAATGCCACCACCCAAGGCTATGCAAGTTGAAAAAACCAATCGTCCATGTAATTATGTTGGAGATTTTCAACTATGCTGAAGATCAATTGGCATAAGTGTTTCGTGGTAGGCGATAATTGTGAACCATGCGGCATGGAAGCTAAATGCCGCTCATTAAAATGCCTGCGAGATTGTCACGACTTTAAAACCATAATCTTAGGGCCCTGGACTCGTAAACAAATGAACTCTTAAGGTGCCAAAGTACTCTGGGTAAGAGAAATATGAAAATGGCGGCACCAAATCCAGTAATATTAAGCATGGAAGTGTTTTGTCGCGGACGGGTTGTTATTGCGGTACAAGAGATCAGATAAAAAATATTAACGTGCAAATACTTGTTTCATGGATGTTATGTGATATGTTTTTATTGCCAATGGATTCATATTCAAGTCTAGATTTTTAAAACTACATCGACGCTATAATAGGTACTATAATTTATATTGTGTTTTATAATAATTATATTTATTTTGTAAACCAAATACTTTACGAGGACTTATAATAAATAAATAAATAATAAATAAATATCAGGGGACAATGTCACACCAATTGACCCAGTCCCAAACTAAGCTCGAGGCTTGTACTATGGGTACTAGACAACGATATAAATACTTATATAGAGAAATATATACTTAAATACATAGAAAACATCCATGACTCAGAAACAAATATTCGCGCTCATCACACAAATATCTGCCCTTACCGGGATTTGAACCCAGGACTGCTAGCTTCGTAGGCAGGGTCACTACCAACTAGGCCAGCGCGTCGTACCATTTAAAGGATATGGAACAATTTAATAACAATATTGAATCAAAAGGTTACCGCTATTTAAGTACTACTAAAATAATAAGAAATATACATTTTCTCGTTTTGCATAGTTCGATCTTCATTATACCAATCATTAGATGATTTTTTTAGCCTGTCTTGCCTCACTCCTGAGCAGGTATCTGGCCAGTTCTTCAAAAGCTCTTAATGGTAGATGATAACGTTACCACTTCAATAACTACAATCATTTCCTGCAAAATCCAAGGAAGTGAAGCCTACAATTTCATCACTTAAACTAAACCGTTACTAATACAAATGAAATCACAAAACTAAGTACTCCCCCATTTAAATTCCCCGCAAGACATTTGACAAACAGTAACATCAACATAAACCTACTAAAGCGCTGTTTGTCCAGTCCGGATCTCGATCCTGGCCATGTTGGAGACGTGACAACCGGTGATGGACAACTCAATGTGGTCGGCAGGCTATCTTGCGGTCAGGACAGGTATTGGCTGCCAACCTATGATGTGAAGCTAACAGTTACTAGTACATAGAAATAATGGCGATTCCGACTTTTAGAGTTGTTTCTTAAATGCCTCATCAGATTTTAATGGAAGATAGCTAAGAAACATTCAATTTAAAATAGCTTTATTTTTAACAAATCCGGGTCCAAACGGTTCGTCCGTTTAAAAGCTACTATGCCCCGGATAGATACATACATACACATATCATTTATAACAACTAATTTGATTTTTACGTCGAGGGATAAAATACACTGGAATTGAGTTTTTTGTAAGCAGAAGGTTAGCAAGCACACAGATCCTGGTTCCCCTATCGAATTCCTAACCGTCATTTGTCCTAATGCATCGTTTGTCCGAATATTCATTTCTCCTAAAGCCATTTCCAGCTGAATTTAAACACAGTTTAGAATTGTTTATAATACAACCCTATTTCCACAAGAAAGAGAAAATAAATGTCAAATCAACCTCAGGACGAGAAATAAGTTAACAAGCTATTTTACTAATTTAAAAATCGTTAGCTCTGGGACACATTACATGGCTGTAAAAAATTACAATAAAATACCTCTAACAATCAAAAATATTACAAAAGAGTCTTTATTTTGTAATAAAGTTAAAGAGTTTTTTGATCTCAAAATGTTTTTATAATTTGGAAGAGTTTTTTTCTTTTCAAGAGTGAATAAATAATGTTAGCCTTTTATTATTAAATTTCATCTTTTTTATTATTATGTAAATGTTTTCTAAATAGACACGTAAATATATTATTGTGTCTTGTTGCAGTGCCCTTGCAGGGTTTATGTTGAAGTTATCTACTGTATTTTTAAGACCTCTCTGTACAACATAAAGCAATAAATGAATATGACTATGACTATGACTATGCTTACCTAACCTTCACGCAGGTATTTTGGAGAACTTAGAAAGTGGTCACACTCAGCTGAAAACCATTTTAGGACAAATGACAATTCGGAGAAACGATGCGTTAGGACAAACTTTATTAGGGATTTCGAATACACAGATCCTCTATTCTAAGACGTAAAACAATATTGCTTTTGAATTGTTATCGTGCTGTCAACGTTTTAATAGCTCTTACCTGACAGTACAACGGCCGAGTTAAAAACAATACCGTATTCTCAATGACACATAGTTCGCCCTTGTACAAACACCCAATGAAAATGATGAGCATGCTTAGAACCTTGTCATTGTGACTGCCATAGTTATCGTCATACTTTGTCATTTGATATGAAATACTTAATATTTTCGTTGCAATAAAGAGTTTACATACATACGAATCTTACGATTCCTCGTTTGTCAAAATGGGGTCATACCGCTAACTTCTCAGAAGAACAAAGTACAATACATTCAAACACACATACAGATGCAAAACATTACCTCTCCTCTTAGGAACTCGGATATAAAGCTTGCTAATCTCAGGGCTCAGTGCGGTCACTTGAGATAGGCGTAATAGGAACAATGGCTGACACATCGCTGCGCAGGCGCACGCAATGTGACGGAATGTCCAGCGCTTATCTAGGCCCATTCGATCTAGGCAGGAGATACTTAAGTATAATGTTTGAGAGAGATCTATAGGATTAACGTGAGGATTATGTTTGCTTTGAAAGTGACAAAATAAAAAGGTGAAGAGGCTTTATTTTATTTTGTATGTACACCTCTTGTTATCGTATTGTCAACCTTTTGATAGCTCTTATTAAAAACAATCCATTACAATTACGTTTAAAGACGAACTCTGTTATTGACAAACGCACAACAGATAAAGTGGGCTTGAAGTATGCTCTGCCATTATGGCATTTGAATTGGAGAGAAAGGGACAATGAATACTTTAACTAAATCAGTTTAATAGTTCGTTTATGAATGACACAATAGCTAAAGTGTGCTTAAAATATGCTTGTCCTTATGTGTCATTATGACACTTGTTTTGACAGAAAGAATTGTGCGTTTATGAATAAAGGGGTAAGTAGAGAAAGGCCTAACCGGATCTATTCTACTCGGACTTAGGTAACTTAACCCCGCACTCCACCGCAGTGTGGACAACTGGGAATGAAAATGAATTTACGTGTGAACAACTGGGAATAAAAATCCAGTGGTCCGCAGTGTGGACGCAGGGCTGCGGACAACAGGGAATAGTAGCAGCTTTCAACATGTTAAAGGTTGTATTGTTTTTATATCGGCTGCCATTTGATTACTTAGAAGTAAATAAGAGCTATCGTAACGTTGACAATACAATAACATGACAAAGACAATATGGTTTTACCGATTAGAATAGAGCCCTTGCTTGAACTGCAGATACACTGAACCGGGTACAGTCAGTAAAATATGAACACATAGACCTTATTGCCATAGGTATAAGGTCAGACTTTGAGGCATTTGGGGTGCATATTTATGCACTTGACTGTACCTACGTATCTACTTATTTTAAAACCATAAGTAATGACATGGGCAGTAAATTGGTTATATCTAAATGGTCGGTCGTTCCGACGGACCCACGCTTGCTTGCACAACCGGGGATTTTGGGGTCCAGTACCTTATGGTGCAGTAAAAAATATTCAGTAAGTAGGCCGCTCGGGCACTTTTACACGTCAAGAATCTACCAGCGCTTCCCAAGAGGAGACCACTGCTGAGAAGAAACGCCGCAAGAAAGTCAGCAGTCAGTCATTTTTTTAACATATTTCATATTAAAATGGTACTACTTAGTCTAGCATTATTATATACGGTTTTTATGAAACAAACCTAACCTAATCTAACCTCATTGTGTATTAAAAGATAGATTATATATTCATCAGGTGGCCTGTGTGCTCGTAAGCCTTCCCTATGCCATAAAAAAAAAAAAGAAGTTTATACAGTAAGGCCGCACGGGCTCTTTCATCGTCAAAAATCTACCAGAGCCCCGCAAGAGATCACTGCTGAGAAGAAACGCCGCAAGAAACCCAACGGTCAGTCATTTAAGTTTTTTTTTTGCAATTTTTATGGGTCCGTACTCAAAGGCTTAAAACGGGAACCTATTTACTAAGACTCCACTGTTTGTCTGTCTGTCGTGTCCTGTATCTCGTGAACTGTGATAGCTAGACAGTTGAAATTTTCACAGGATGATGTATTTCTGTTGCCGCTATACTCAACAACAAATACTAAAAACAGAATTATATACATATTTAAGTGGTACTCCCATACAACAAACTTGATTTTACGTTTGGTACGGAACCCTTCATGCGCGAGTCCGACTCGCACTTGGCCGATTTCTTTTTGAAATATTAAAACGTGTTTGCTTATTAGTAGTCCTGTTAATTTTAAGTTATATATTGTTATGTATGAAAGTCTGTAAGGTTTTTGTAAATATCTACTTATTCTGTTCTATTCTAGTCTATATACCAGCGAGATATTTATTTCAAAAATCCTGAAATAAAAACTGTATAACTTTCTATAACGTGCTTTACATACCTATGTGAATTTATCCAATATGGGATGGGATGGTTCTTCTCTTCTTCTTCTTGAGAATTGCGTATCAAGTAAACTTTCTTTCTCTGTCATCAATTTTGCACCCGTCTCTGACTTCTTCTATATTTACTCGTAGAATGTCATCCCACGTGTCAGCGGTTTTTTTTATTTTTATCGTCGGACATCTAAGGTTGTTAACTATAATTGTATTTGATGTAAAATTCTTTTTTGGAGGTGGAAAAGGCAAGCAGGCACGCGGCTACCTGAAGGCAATGACTGGATTTGAAGTTCATAGACGTTTGCAATTTTAAGTCGATACCATAATCTCTTTTATAAAACCAAAGCTATTATGTATTTATTTCTCTATTATTCGTATGTTTATGGTTGCCGAGTACTTATAGTAGCCTAGAGCTTAGTTTGGGTCAAGGTCAAATTGTGTAAGACAGTCTCCAGGGCCTAATACATTCTTGGCGGTAGAAACCATATGGTCCTCATACGTGTAAACCGTATCATTTCGAAGTTATCGTAATGTCAACGTTTTGATAACTCTTATTTACTTGATATTCTCCTGATATATTGTCTAATACCCATAGTAGGTACAAGCCTAGTGCTTAGTTTGAGCCTAGAGGTTACTTTGTGTGCGATGCACACACAAACCTAGGGTTTATTTTGGAACTAGGCTAGGACAATTTGTGTGACATAGTCTCCCGATATGTAGCGTTTAACACCCATAGCACACACAAACGTGGGGTTTAGTTTGGAACTAGGCTAGGACAATTTGTGTGACATGGTCCCCCGATATGTAGCCTTTAACACCCATAGCACACACAAACCTAGGGTTTAGTTTGGAACTGGGCTAGGACAATTTGTGTGACATGGTCCCCCGATATGTAGCCTTTAACACCCATAGCACACACAAACCTAGGGTTTAGTTTGGAACTGGGCTAGGACAATTTGTGTGACATGGTCCCCCGATATGTAGCCTTTAACACCCATAGCACACACAAACCTAGGGTTTAGTTTGGAACTGGGCTAGGACAATTTGTGTGACATGGTCCCCCGATATGTAGCCTTTAACACCCATAGCACACACAAACCTAGGGTTTAGTTTGGAACTGGGCTAGGACAATTTGTGTGACATGGTCCCCCGATATGTAGCCTTTAACACCCATAGCACACACAAACCTAGGGTTTAGTTTGAAACTGGGCTAGGACAATTTGTGTGACATGGTCCCCCGATATGTAGCCTTTAACACCCATAGCACACACAAACCTAGGGTTTAGTTTGGAACTGGGCTAGGACAATTTGTGTGACATGGTCCCCCGATATGTAGCCTTTAACACCCATAGCACACACAAACCTAGGGTTTAGTTTGGAACTGGGCTAGGACAATTTGTGTGACATGGTCCCCCGATATGTAGCCTTTAACACCCATAGCACACACAAACCTAGGGTTTAGTTTGGAACTGGGCTAGGACAATTTGTGTGACATGGTCCCCCGATATGTAGCCTTTAACACCCATAGCACACACAAACCTAGGGTTTAGTTTGGAACTGGGCTAGGACAATTTGTGTGACATGGTCCCCCGATATGTAGCCTTTAACACCCATAGCGCACACAAACCTAGGGTTTAGTTTGGAACTGGGCTAGGACAATTTGTGTGACATGGTCCCCCGATATGTAGCCTTTAACACCCATAGCACACATAAACCTAGAGTTTAGTTTGGAACTGGGCTAGAACAATTTGTGTGACATGGTCCCCCGATATGTAGCCTTTAACACCCATAGCACACACAAACCTAGGGTTTAGTTTGGAACTGGGCTAGGACAATTTGTGTGACATGGTCCCCCGATAAGTAGCCTTTAACACCCATAGCACACACAAACCTAGGGTTTAGTTCGGAACTGGGCTAGAACACTTTGTGTGACATGGTCCCCCGATATGTAGCCTTTAACACCCATAGCACACACAAACCTAGGGTTTAGTTCGGAACTGGGCTAGGACAATTTGTAGTATTCGGAAAGTTAAGGCATACGGTAACGTTCCTCGGAATCTGTAACCTTTCGTCGAGTATCGCAATGTCACGTCCACTCCCACGCAGCCATAATATCACAGATTAATGATAATCACGCGAATTGGGTCGGAACACTTATCATTACAGCCCGTGGGCGACTAGTCGAATTTACCGCGCCATATTTGTACAATGTCAGCTGTTCTGTTATGACAGTTGCGTTTAAAATATACGTTTGTTTGTCAATCGTTGGGCAAGGGCTTTGCAAGTTTGTACTTTTAACTCAAGGTCGTGAGATGTTTTTATGGCATGGGAAAGGTGATACAAATGCGTTGCCAACCCTGAGGACTACTGCAAACACTGCTGCTTAGCGGTACAAGTAATGAGTAAGTTGCTCTTGGCTCTTACACAATGGTACAAAGCATGTGTAGTTCCTAAGGAACATTTAGATCTGATAGAGAGTTGAATATCGCTAATATTGGCACATTAAAAGATAAAAGACAAGATAAAATAAATTTATTCAGTAAGTAGGCCGCTCGGGCACTTTTACACATCAAGAATCTACCAGCGCTTCCCAAGAGAAGAAGACCACTGCTGAGAAGAAACGCCGCAAGAAACAGGGCAGTCACAGTAAGTAGGCCGCTCGGTCACTTTTACACGTCAAGAATCTACCAGCGCTTCCCAAGAGAAGATCACTGCTGAGAAGAAAAGCCGCAAGAAACTCAGCAGTCACTAATTTTTTAAACATATTTCATATTTCAGCAGCGTTTATAAATTTGTCGTGGATCCTATTTTTCTAAACTAAAATTATTTTCAGCGATAGACATTAACATCACAATAGTTCTTCTGCCTAAATCTAAAAGCTTTTTGAACAATGATTGGCTGACAATCTCTCATCAACCGTCTCATTCTATTACATCAAATTAAATGAAGACAGCTATTGTTGAAGTGCGAAGTTCTTCCTGTTCACACTTTGAAAATTTCTACTGAACTACATTTGTACGGTCGCGGACTTAAATCGCGAACCTTGCTGCATAAAACCAACGATACTTAATAAATTACATGGGATGATAATGACAAAACCAAAAATTACATTTTTAATACTTATTCTATTTTAAAATTAAAAAGGGCCCTGCGGCATTATCCCGAAGATGCTGGCAGCATTTCCTCGCTGGATAGTTAAACTTATGCGTTGAGCGAGGAAACTGCCAGCTCTTCGGTCTCCCGTGACGTCAATGAGCCTCATTTCTTTGAAGAGGCTTCTAGCGCTAGGACCGCACGGACCAAGGGTCTCGACGCCGAATGGAACAAACATATATTCTGGGCCGACCACTATATTTGCCTACCTTTATGCTTTCGGCTGCTTCAGCTGCCGCACCAGCCCTATTAGAGGTTCGGTGGAGATGTGATCCCACACTAGTACCCGTCTCATATTACACGGGACCAAGGACATCAAGGATCTCTTGCCATCATTTCTATAAATGCCGGTCGGCTCTAAAAGTGCCGGCACGCTTATTGAGGCAAGAGACCGACGAATGATTCCTATGTAACTTCTACCTGGTCACTTGACGCTGTCATTATGACAAGGATCTCAGGTGGATCAACATTTAAAGTCCTTTTTGGTACTCGGAAGGAGATAGGTTAGATACAGACATCTTTTACACGTTTCGCGACCGAACGTTGTTAGCAAAGTGAAGCCCAGAGTTAGCAAAGTTCATCTCATTAAAAAGCTGTGCGGTAAAAAGTTCGCTTGAACTTATTAAAATACTGAGTTATAACAAAATATTTTTGAGGAACGCAGCCAGGGGTACGCAACCACAGGTGCGGGTCACATATAGCGCAGGTAGAAATGCCTACCCCTTTCTACTCAGGGGTTACCAACATTTTAATACAACAAAACAGTTTTATAGCAATAACATTTTATTACTACGAAATATCTTTACCTAATTACTTTTTAATAGGGCAATGTTTATAGCCCCTATTAAAACTAAGGAGCGATTTATGTACTGTTTACTATTGTAGGTTCAAAAGAGAAAAAATTGGCTCGCTCGATCTATTGCTCGCAAAAAGTGTAATTAAAATTCAATTAGGTACGTTTAATTACAAACAGGTAATAAAAAGAAAGCCTGTCGAAAAAGCCAGTTTAATTAAGTTAATTCGACAGCGTTTAATCTGAAATTGTTTAACAATCGCTACCAAGAGGTTCGTGTAATCGAATCGAACAATAGAATAATTGTATGATTCCCAAAACAGAAAGGTTCCGCGCCGCTGCCTCGGGCGTTTTTTCTATGGGTACACTATTTTGGTGTATCTTCGTTTTTTTTACACTAAATTATGGTATAGACGAGCATTCCGGCGTGATTTAAATAAGAGGGCGGCAGATTTCGGCCCGAGATAGATTTTTTACTAGAGGCTGGGACACACTGCTATGGAGATTCACGCACATTTTTTTTATGCTATTAAAATAAAAAAAACAGCACAAGTTACAAAAAATACTTCATTATGAATATTTCAGTGCAGTGATGAACATAGACCTTCCCTTAAGTTTTTATGTCGGTTGGTATTGTGCTATTCAAATCAAAGCAATGTTAGTAATCGCTGAAAAAGGTGATATAGCGTCGACAACAGTGCAATAGCTCGTAATTATAAGTATTAGTGCCTAGTAGGTACATGGTTATATTTGTCCGTAGACTGCTATTATGTATTACCTACGAGTATGTTAGGTACCTTTCTTGCATCTTATTCAATAAAATAAATCGTCATATTATTTCAACGTGAGCGGCCATACGAAAAAGTGGTAAATTATGATACAATTATTCAAAATAAACATATAATAAAATGCCATTATTGGTTACGCGGAGTTTTACAATAGTGATATTAATTTCATCAGATTTTAATAAGTTACATTAAAACTATCTCCGGATTGGTTTCCATTCCAAATAGCCACATCTTTAAGGTATCGTAAACCTTTGTGTTTTATATCAATTTTAATTTGATACCTTTAACTATTTTTGCGAATAAGCTCTTACAGGACATACAAACAAAAAAACCATCCAGGATTCTCTCTCAAAGTTGTCCAAACAATCCGACAGAGTGTAGAATACTAAAAAAAAACAGGTTTTTTGTGATAGAGCATCGCACTGGCCGTTGTTTATACCCACCGGGTCAGTGGGTAGGCTGGATGATGCCTTACCGGGACTTAGATTGCATTCCTAGGGCGATTTCGTGTTTTCGGCTCGGTTTTTTAATTCAAATACGAGGTTCGAATGTTTATTTCAATAGTCTTGTTTTTTAACGAGCTCTCCGGCCACCTGATGGAGAGCTGAAGAAGAGTATAAGTCTTCTGAAGATCAAGTGAAAAAGGGTTTAACTGCCGCACTCAGAGACGTCAGTTAAATTTAATGCTTGATTAAAGTTACTGCTGTCACTGTCTTTGCTATAGCAATAGAATAAGACAACACGTCGCTAAACCAGCATTAAATTTAATTGACGTCTCTGAGTGCGGCAGTTAGTCTAGTATACGCCGTTCATGTATGTCCCTTTTTTATTACGAGTTAAGTCAACTTGTACCATTTTACACTAGGACCGCAGAATTCAAGGGGATTGAGGGTTCTAAGAGGGAGGAGGGAGGAGGGAATTTCTCAGTGGTGGTAGAACCTTGAGCAGGATCGTTACCTCCATCTTACCCTGCTGCCAAATAGCAGTGTTTGCTATAAGACAAACGGTGAAACGTTTTTTTTTTTTATGGCATAGAGAAGGCTACCGAGCACACAGGCCACCTGATGGTAAGTGGAAACTGTGACCCATAGACATTAGCATAAGCCAGAGGACCAAGATGGAATGTCTCTATGCTAGTCATTACACCGGCTGTCTTATCCCCAAACCGGAACACAACAATGCGAACACTGCTGTTTGGCGGTAGGTTAATGGATAAGATGGTGGTAGCGATCCGCACGGACCCTGCACAGGGTCCTACCACCCGCAAACTATTGACGCATTCCATCTATCTCCTCCAGGTTCATTCTAAGATAGCATACTTACCATCAGAGGCCCGTTTCACGAAAACTTGCAACTTGATTTACAACTGGCAGTCTCTTTTCAACAATATGCATTGAAAAGAGATTTCCGCATGTACTACATAAACTTTAAACGTCAATTGATAGCCAGCAACAATAGCTGTCTTACTCTATTTCTGGGGTCAGAGTGTAAAAGGGTATAAGTCTTCTGATGATCAAGTGAAACAGTAGTATGCTCCGTTCATATATACCCTTTTTATTATAAGTCAACTTGTTCCATTTTACACTACGACCCCAGATTTTTGCGTACTAGGATGAGACGTTAATTATTGCTAAATAAATCCCCGTGTAAGTGCATGTTTACACACATGAAAAATAACCAAGGATCAGAAATTATATCATATCATTATTTTGATATTTTGCAATACTAATCGCAACACAGTACATTCAGCTTTAGCGTGTGAAAAAGGCGGTAGACAAGCAACCGAGCTACAAGGTAAGTGATCATCACGACCCATAAATACCCGCAACACCAGAGGATGCCACAGACGCCGATCGGCGTCATGCTTGCGGATACGTCAGCATCATAGTACGGTTAAGGAAGCTTAGCAATAAAACTGTTAAATATTACGAGTACAAAGAGATGGATCCACATTTGTACCTTATTCAAATGGAATGAAGTGCTAAACTGGATTCATCTCCTTGTTGTCGACTGTACTAACCAGGCTAACACAGCGTCGCCTGTACAGTTAATCATTTTAATCCCAGTCATTCTGGAACCCTAACAAAATGCCCCCACAATTTAAAACTTTAATTAACGGCGGACATTTTTAATTAAAAACAAACAAGATTTTAACCAGTTGTCGTTTGCGCACCTTTCAATTTCAAATAACCGACATTCTCCGAGCTCGATTTAGTTAAAGAGTTAGTGACGAATTTGGAGTTTAAGGCGAGTACAGTCAACGATGACCACACCTATTGCTGTCTATAGTCAACGTTGTGACAGCTCTTATTGACTTCAATCACACGTAACGTCAGACGAGTTTAAAATTAAAATTAATGGACTTAAACTTTATAATTTAATTAATTATCATATCATTCGACAATCTTACACGAATGAGCTTAAATTTAAACTTTAAACAATACGATGATGATGACAATAAATAGTACATTACTGCAGACGCCGTGAAGTAAGGGATTCAAGGACGAGTTTGGGGTAGACCGGAGTTCCGGCCGAGGATTGTATAGTGCTTTTCTCAAGCAATGGGAGGAAATATTAAAAGTTCATTACTGCAATCTTACTATGCCAATCTCAAGACTGCAATCTTACGATGGCAATCTTAAGCCTGCAATCTCACGATGGCAATATTAAGACTACAATCTAACGATTGTAATCTCAAGACTGTGCAATCTTACGATGGCAATCTCAAGACTGTAATTTTACGATGGCAATCTCAAGACTGTGCAACCTTACGATGGCAATCTCAAGACTACAATCTCACGACGGCAATATCATGACTGCAATCTTGCGATGAAAATCTCAATACTGCAATCTTACGATGGCCATCTCAAAACTGCAATCTTACGATGGCAAACTCAAAACTGCTCATATATGCAGGTACCTACCGAATTTGTTTTTTTTTAATTTCGCAAAATAAGGTTACATTGTCTAGTGGTGGTTGGCAGTATGTAATGTTTCCTTTGTCAGGCCAAACATGTTTTTTCTTAGGTTTTTCACACATTACTTCGAGCGAGCCATAGACAAGAAACTTCATGTCCTTATTTCGTGACATTAACGCATACATTTCCGAGCGTTTGAGAAAAGTAAACTATAATGTAAATAAGGGCGCTTTTTAAAACATTACCTAATTAAATTAAAAGCCAACATTTTTTATTTTAGTATTTTAATGGTGAATGAAGAATAAACTATAATTTACTTAGGTAATAAATAGACTAGCTAAATTTATGTAAGATTTTGTCATAATATTTATTAATGTATAAAGTTAAAACCCATCAAGTGTTAAGATGCAATGTGATATGCATAATATTTCCTATTGCCTAAGGCTTACTGATATATAGCTTGAGTTATTTGTAGATGGCGTTCGTTATAAACGTAAGTAAGGAAAGCGAATGATTTAGTGGCGTAAGAGTGGTGAAATACAGGTGGGACTTGGATCGCTTTTTGTTATTTATTGGCTTCATTTTAGAGAATTAGTAGTTATTTTGTATGCGGGATGCCTAAGGGGATGGTCTAAGGGTCTAGATGATTTGTGTTTGTTTATGGATATAAAAGTACAGTGCGACCAAAAAGGGTATGTTCCAGTTTGGGGATAAGACAGCCGGTGTAATGACTAGCATAGAGGCATTCCATCTTAGTCCTCAGGGTTGGCAACGCATTTGCAGTCTTAGGATTGCCGTCTTGTGAATGCGTATGTCTATGGGTCACAGTTTCCACTTACCATCAGGTGGCCGGTGTGCTTGATTGCATTCTCCAAGCTATTACAAAAACTTTCTACGTAACTGTCACATTTTTTACGTAAAGTGCTTAAACATGCCAACAAACTGCTTTGCAGTTTGGCGAAACTATTCTTAAAATTTTCAATGTGTATTCTTGGTATAATAAATGAAAAAAAAAAAAAAAAAAAAAAAAAAAATTTAGTATGGATTTTTTTTAGTTCCATTTTATTTAATTTCTACTCTTTTTTATGGCAATGTAGATATTTCTCAAATAATAAAATACAGATCACTGAAGACTGGGAACTGAACAGGAACCCAAGGAAAAGTCAAATGCATTCGTTTTTGTTACAAAATGGTTTAATCATAAACTAAAATACACAACATATCATTTTTTTATATTAATCAATAAGATAAGAACTTTTACTAGCTAAAAATAAACATAAATGCCAAATTACTGTAAGGTCTGTTTTTTAAATATGTTTTTCTAAATCTGGTGCTGCTTTCTAACAATCACACATGAACACAGCTTTTTACAGTTTTTATTTCAAGTTCAGTCCGTAAAACTACTTAGTAATAAAACAGCCAAAGTGCTCCCTGAAAGGCAAATAAAATTCAATCAACAAACTCGAGCAAATGTAACTGACTCCGTGGCTATTCTTGGCGTTTTAAAAAGTTACGCAACACACCATAAACACGGTGTCCAACTTTTTTAATGCCCATAAAACGCCCAAGGCACAGGCACGCACGTACTCAGCCAATTTATGGCCATCGACTAGATTGTGTTGTATAGGATTTCGCCTGTTTTCCATATATTTGTCGTTGATTCGACGATTAACGGGCCGTTCCGTGATTGTTATGGTAATGTGACGTAGGAGTGTTACGACATGACAGACAGCCGTTGGAATCTTAAGTGTGTACAGTCTGCGTTCTTTTGTTGCGGTGTTGCTAAGTAAAAAAAGAATCTGAAATTACTACAAGCTAGGTAAAATATGGGTGACAGGTGGAATTACAATATTTTCAAGTGGCAACCAGCTTTAAACGTCAGTTATTAGATAAAAAAATTACAATATAGCCATTTTACTTGTCGTATTTTCAAAGTTCTTCTTGGCCAGGCTATTCATAAGGTATAATTTGCACACGCCTAAGTAAGCTTGTTATGAATACTTACTTACTTTAATCACATCGATCGATTGTTAGAGATAAATAAGTATTTGTTAACGAAGGCTTCACTGTCAAGAAAACGATTATTTGAATTCGGTTCATATTGCCACAAACTTCAAACCACACTCATATTTTACGCATTTTTTTTACCCCAACTTTTATTAACGTACAGTAAAAAAAACCTTTTTTTTTTTTAATTATTACTTAATTTACTACTTATTTATAAAAAACGCAATAACAGAGGACTGTACTCGTTGACACCGATACACGCCTTTTATAATGTATCGTAGGTTCGTTTCCTATGTTGGCATAATTATTTATACTGTTCCGAAGGGCAAAATAAATTGCAACTACACACCATAAATCATAGCAAATGCTAATGATAGTGTCGTAATCAGATATCG
The DNA here is from genome assembly GCA_923062465.1 of Acleris sparsana. Taxonomy (NCBI): domain Eukaryota; kingdom Metazoa; phylum Arthropoda; class Insecta; order Lepidoptera; family Tortricidae; genus Acleris; species Acleris sparsana. Next base: position 14,040,772 of record OV281297.1, read on the forward strand.
GACACTGTGATTTGTAGATAAATCATTTAATTAATAAGCTGTTAAATTTATTTCACCATTGGCAATTGTTGTACGAGTAAATTGAATAAATATATACCTCTGATATATTGGCGATTGCGGCGCTCATATAATTGATTTTCGAAAACTGTCAAATTATCTACGAACTCGGCGGTCCCGGGTTCGATTCCCGTTCAGGGCAAATATTTGTGCATTTGCTTTTGATTCTTGGGTGTTTCAAAATAAATATAAATATATTTATATACTATATAACTAAACTATGTTTATCGACTTATAACCTATTTTACCAGGATCCCAGAATTATGGAGAATCAATAGCACATCAGGACTAGCTTATCCAATTGATCCTCGGCCAACAATAGTTTTAGTTACGGACATGTGGACCTTCAAATTGGTCCCACCCATACAATAGAATAGAACCTGGCATCGTGGCAGAACAATTAAGCGATCGAGGATGTAACCGGGATGAACCTGGCTAGGTAGCTTTGTTCAAGACTGGAGGGAGTCTCCAAGACAATTAAGGACGGTAGCAGAAACGGAGGGATATAACAACAACTTGCGGGTTTGCGTGTAGTAGGACCTTGTGCAGGGTCCGTCCGGATCGCTACCACCATCTTATCCATTAACCTACGGCCAAACAGCAGTGCTCGCATTGTTGTGATCCGATTTGGGGATAAGACAGCCGGTGTAATGACTAGCATAGAGGCATTCCATCTTAGTCCCCAGGGTTGGCAACGCATTTGCAGTCTTAGGCTTGCAGTCTATGGGTCCCAGTTTCCACTTGCCAGGTGGCCTGTGAGCTAGTTTGCCTTCAATAGGCCATAAAAAAAAACTGAACGCGGACCACGAATATGCAAGGAGTCCTTCAACTATGAAAATTCGACACGCTAGCTTTTAACAACGGCCATTTTTAATAAAGTGACAATGGCACTAACTGTAGTCTGATTCCTTAAAAATACTGTCAAAATCTTAAGGTTCCGGAAAATGTTCCTACTTTCCTCCTCCACGGGTAACTATGCTCCATAATTATATTGAGGTAATCTGTATTGTAAATCATTACATTATATTACTTTCTTTCACTTCGTGGCTGGAATCATCCAGCCACTCGTCTATTATTTTTAGAAAAGTCATCGACTTTGTCTTATAAGTACATACATATGTCTTCACGCCAATGTAATTTCAGAGTGGGATAGGCAGTGTTAATTACATACATATTACGACTTTAAAACTTGTTGATAATTCAGTAACCACATTTTGCACAAATAGGCTTATAAGTAACAAACGAAATAGTCACTATGGAGCATAGGTACCCAAGGAGGAGCAAATTAGGAACATTTCACGGTTCTAGTTTGTCTACGCGTTTATGAGGCTCAGTATCATAGAACGCATTTAGTCGTACATTGCGTCACTACAATACCTTCCAGCGCAATAACGTTAAGACAACTCGCCAATACATTTCTACAAGCAAGTGGGCTATCAATCAATGAACCTAGGCTTTTACTCAAGAATCCATCAGGTGGAATTCGACCCAGCGCACCTCACAGTTTATAGTGGTCATTTTGATGACTGTACAGTTCGCGTTCGACCCACAACTCTGGTATAAGTCTCCTGAAGATCAAGTGAAAAAGGGTGTAAGTCGATTTGTATCCTTTTTAAACTAGGACCCCAGAATTACAAATGGTTACCGTCGTAAAATCACGTAATTGGTTAAGACGCTAGCTTAGTTCGAACTGGTTTAAACCTGATGAAATTCATCAGGTTTGGATAACCGCGTGGTGATCAAATTGATGTCTGTTTTACGATTAAGGAAACTAATGACAGTTAAATGGCACACATTACGTGCGTTTTAACGATTGCTGAATCCGCCTTTGTCAGAGGTCAGTCAGTGGTAGCACCTACTAGGAACCTAGTGAAATGGGAAAGGTGTCTTCTGAAGATCAAGTGAAAAGCATTGTTGTGTTCCGGTTTGGGGATAAGACAGCCGGTGTAATGACTAGCATAGAGGCATTCCATCATAGTCCTCAGAGTTGGCAACGCATTTGCAGTCTTAGGCTTGCAGTCTTGTGAATACGAATGTCTATGGGTCACAGTTTCCACTTACCATCAGGTGGCCTGCGTGCTCGTTTGCCTTATCTATGCCATAAAATAATTAATTAAATAAATAAGGGGTTTAAGTTCGTACTCTGTTATACATAGGTAATTATACTCTCTTTCACAAAAATGGTCAGGGTTTAATTTACTCAGTTCATTAACGATGTTCCATAAGGTCGAACTTTAGCTACTCTTGTGATGAAATCACAACTCTAAATTAAACCCCACGGGAACCTGTCACAGACCATTAATTAAAGTTTTTAATTCACTCGTGATTGGGGTCAATGATCTGTTACGTCATCGCTGTTTGTCCCATCACATGCGGCACATTCTGTGCATTTGGAAGCAATCAGTTGGTATAGTTGTATTAAAATTACCTTTTTAACCTACTTCACGGAGATGGCGGGACGATTTGGACGGGTTTCTCAGCAACTGGCCGGAAGGGCCACCAAATTAAGACTCATTTAAAGCAAGGTCAAACCTCAACATATTACATTATTTGATAAACCGGGGATCCTAGTGAAACAAGGTATAAGTCAGCTGAAGATCATGTGAAAAAGGGTACAAGTAGTATAGGTACTCCGTTTATCTAAATACCCTTTTTTATTACCAGTTAAATATACTTATACCCTTTTACACTAGGTACCTGTCAAAAAAAAAAAAATGGACCATTTTAATAGGATATTTTTCATCCCTGGAAACATAATTAAGTTCTACTCGGACTAAGGCGCGAGCAAAAGCTACTAGGGAACATAAAAGGACAATTAAATAACTTCCATAACTCCAATGGGACTGCCGCGGTCAAGCTCGAGCAAAGCACGATTCTAGGAGGTAAATAAATATATAAAACTGCACAATAAGACTCCGCTGGCTTGGACACGTGGACAGTCGGTACATGCCAGAGCGATGGGTGGCCACGCCCGGACTCGAACCTCTCGCGCCGCGGTCGGCTAAACGGCGAAATCATTCAATGAATTTCATGTAGCCGCGCGTAATTGGCGTTTCGCGACAAAAAGTCGCCGTCGCTTTATGGAATCGTGCGCTAGTAATGGGAAGGGTCGATAGTTTTATCGATATGACAACGTCGATATCGATATTATCGAATTAACAAATACGAATAACATACGAGTATATTATTAGCAAGCACGTTATCTATATACAAGTCAATCTTGCTGGGTACCTACTATATAATTGGAAAGAAATCCACAGGGTTTTAAATCAGTTAGATATAACCCATTGTTTATTATAAATATGTTGTTTATACATAAATGACCTAATGTATTTTCTGCATTTAACGTCTCATCAGATTTTGCACCAATCTCTACTTGTCTCTGTTCTGGCTCGAATGAGAGAATGCCTCTAGGCATTAAGGCCGCCATTTATACGTACTTATTTGGTGTATTATGCAATAAAGTTTAAATAAATAACCCAAGGACCCACAAATATTCGGTTTTCTTACACCCGATTTTTGGTCTCAAGTCATGATAAGAACTGCTTGGAAAAATAATTTGATGTAGCACAGTCGGTACTACAATATTCTCAATTAAGTAGTTTGGCTAAAAGTTGCCAATTTCATTCCAAATATAGCTCCCTTTTCATTCATTCATTCTTAATAAAACTTCACATACAGGGCACCTGCTACTACTTATACAAGTAAGTGGGCTCACTGGGGAATTTGTAAATGGGTTGCTAACCCAGTGGAATGAGATGAAATGCCTCTATATCCTATGTAGCTATGAATATTTCACAGCCTCTGTTGCCCCTTGCTCGGCGGAAATTTAAGCGGGTAAGATGGTCATTAGTGATACGGACTAAACCTGCACAACCCTTCCACGCCTAAAATGTACCATAGGTACATTATAACGTGCACTTTTTATGGCATGGAGAAGGCAATACACACGCCACCTAATGGAAAATGGTCCTTAGACGCAAAGATAGTTTGAAGCCAGAATTAAGTAAATAAATATTAGACAACACTGTCAAAGAAATTGAGCCTCAAACGAAGGGTACGTACTATAGATAACAATAAGTATAGAAAACATTTAAAACACCGGAACAAATACTCGCGCCCATTACAGAAACACAAGACCGCTATCTTCGTAGGCAGGTCCATAACCAACTATGTAGGTTAAACGCGTCGGCGGGAATACTGTTATCAATATTAAAACCATCGATATCAACCTACAACCCATCCCTAGCGAGACCGGGTCATAAACGCGCGACAAAAAGTCGTCCGCGCGCGACATGAGCGCGCCACAAAAACACGTCGCGCGGGTAAACCACGCCGCTAACGGGACGCGCGCTAATGTGGCAAACTCACGCGCATCAAGCGAGAATAAACCTGGAGAACTCGAGACTCGTGATGCTTTTATAAATAACGTACGGTAAAAGTGTAAATTTAGATAAGTGTTTTTGACTTCGATAAAATTGGGGTAGTTTTTAATGTTGTCCGCGGTAGTCAAAATCACGGATGTAGTGGATATTGGATATATTTCTCGATACGACTTTGAGCTTTGCTTGGTGCTGACAAGATTTTGATTGTTTTGAATGAACATCTCGATTCCATACGAGCCTAACAAGACATTATAAATCGAATTATTCGAATGGCGGAGCAAATCTTCGTGGTTTGAAAGTACATAATATGTTTTCTGGAATAAACAAGGGGGGAATGTTGCGGGTGGTAGGTTCTTATGCAGAGTTTCTCTACCATCATCTTAGCCACTAATACTCCTACCACGCAGAAGTGTTTGAACTGCTATGTCCCTATGTGGGAGGTATATACAGCCGGGGATATTGCTAGCATAGAGACATTCTATTCTATCTTAGTGCTTAAGGTTGGGAATGAGTGTAATATCATCTGTTCGCTCGTGTAAAAATCTTTCGAGTAATAAAACATTAATAGTGAGAGTATCAAAAGCTATTAAAGCCTGAGTCAATTAAGGAGATAAAGCTATAGAACTTGTAACGGTCTAGATATGCCCGTTCAATTCACAAATATAAATCATTTCAGTTTAGGCTCTAACAAGAGTAAAAATCATTATACATTAAAGATTACACTAAAAACAATTTTCCATATAGAATATCAATACGTCTAAATATAGCTATTTGCAGTCGGGCGTGATGACATTAAATTGAATCTCGAAATGCAACCTTGTTGCTATTGTAATAAAGGCGCTTTTGTTCCTTGCACGTACGAACGCGAAACAAACAGAAACTGATTAATAATTACAGAACTGATTAAGAATATCTAACTGGAAATTAAGATTATTAATATATGGAGACGGAATGGAATTAGATATCGCGGATCGAAATACGACTGTATTCTAAAATCGACCTTATTTACAACTTCTGTAAGCTTGAAACAAGGCTAGCAAGTTTTTGAGTTGATGAAAGGCTAGGCGCCGATGTGGCGCGCCGTGGAGTCGAGGTTGCCATTGTACGCTGTATGTCTACAGACAGTTTGGAATTTTTTCTCGGAAGCAGGGGTATTATGCAATTGGCCGAAATCGGGAAATAGATCTTATGTATAAGCAAATTAGAGTCTATATTAGATTAAGTAAGATTATATTGCGCAATATGGCTGACGACTTGTCTTTGTGAGGAATGTCGATTTACCACGATAAAAAAAGGGAATGGAAAATTATGGGATGCACTCTATATGGGGTGTGTAAGGATCACAATTGCAGGATTTAGGACGAAATTGTAGAAATTTCCAAACTAGGAAAGATATGAATTCAACAATAGGAAGGAGTAGTAAAGGGAAGCCGAAAAACGGAGCAGAGTCACTTTTGCGGGAGGCTTCGAGCTAGCAACAACTACTTAGGAGACGATTAGGTTAGCTCGCGCGCTCGATACTTACTTATACTCTCGGTATTTACGTGATAATTTACGTTCGATTATTATATAGTGTTATCGTGTTCGTGTATTGTGGATCGTTACATTTTTCGGTGTAGATTACGTTTGTATAATCCCGGGTACTTCGCATATAGGAGAAGGGCGTTACGTTAACCTTAACACTTACTAGTTACAGTTAGTATTTGCGGACCGGTTAAGAGTGTTATATAGTTTGAGCTACGTCGCGTTGCAGCCTTACATTAAACATCGTTATTTGTGTTATTATATTAGTGATTTATTTTACTTCATGTAGGGAATATTGCGGAGTTGTGTAGCATTCGTCGGTGACGGACGATAGATTCATGTTAGTTCAACTGCGGTTCTGTAGTATACGGTTATAGCGGTATAGGTTTAAAAAGGGGGCTTTTAGTTACAAATTTATTAAAATTAATCCGCAAGGGTTTAGGGACAACATTTCACTTAGGGAATAGGTAATAGGTACTATTGTGAGGGGAATTGCCTTCTTGTCATGTATGGGAATGCAGCGTGAAAGCTCTGTATTTTTATGTATGATAGTGGACGATTGGGGTCTGCACATGAGTAAAGAGATTTACTTCAGTCAACAGGGGATAGGTTTTATATAAATATTAATAATCTGGGTATTTTGGTGAGACAAATCTTATTAATTTTACTGTGTGAATTTTAATTGATTTTGTTTGTGTTATATTAATTAATTATTTCTGTGTACTTTTCAGAAGCTTTGGGTTAGTTATCATTTGTGTCTGGTACATTGCATTAACTAGTTGGGGGTTAAGCTGTAATTTTATTACGGCGGGAGGGATTGCCTTTTGTGTTAAGCTAGATTAGCATATGATTGTACCAGAACAGTGATCAGGCTACCACTAGTAAGTGTCTGACAAATCCGAGGTAGCTTAACGGAGCCTTTGGTTTGGAACTATTAGATTCTAAAAGAGCCTTGGGCAAGCCCAGATGATCTCTTTACCAACATAGACATCTGTAGAAATGCCTACTTATCCTCAATGTCAGCCTTCAGAGAACAAGTGGGGTCCACAAGTTGGCACGCCGGCGCGCACCCACTGAAGCTCTGTTGGAGTTGAGAATGGGTCCCGATAAATCTATTATTATTTATATATACTAAACCACACAATAGGGGGCCTTACTCTTGCTATCTACCAGACTACGGTCTATCAAAAGCAAGGGGGGAGGTACACACAACACGAGTGTTTAGGTTGCCTTCTCAGCCGACTCAGCTGAACTGTCCAGATTCCATAGGGACCTAGCTAATTACTGGGAGAGGTAAGCCCATAGGAAGTAGTTCGTAGAATAGGCCTATACAGTAGGAATAGGGTAGCTTCAACGTTAGGGAAAGTAGGAATTTAGGTATATAATCTGTAGGGATTCATCTAGGTTTGATAGTATAACCTTATGTGTTAAAAATAATCATTTAAACTTCTTTGCGTTTGGTGTTATACCGCCACTATATTAGTGAAGGAAGTAGGAAATTTACATTAAATAAGATTATCGTCATAACTAATAAATTAGGAAGGGAATAACTTCTTATTTTTATCTAAGGAGATCACAGCTTATTATGACTCAGGTTATCATTTTCTAAGCTATTAAGGCTTATGGAAGCCTATCAGAAAGTAAATATTTCTAGTCTATAGCAGACTAACTGCGTTTAAAAGTAAATATTTAAAGTCATATTGACGAGTTGGATTGCCTTCCCTCATTTGATCTTCAGAGGCAGGTGAATTACTATGCATACTGAGATACGTCTCTGCTGTCACTGTCTACGGACACCAGCTAGTCACTGTGTGGTAACTTTACCAGCCATTCCTATGGGAATTTATGCATAAGAAAATGCACTACGATGACCGAGGTCGCTCCTTCTTGTGAATGTACTTAAACCAACAAAAAGTTCAAGACTGGAAAGCTTTACTATGCCTTCTAATCTACAATACAATTGATTGAGACTTAGTGAACTGGTTTCTCCTTGCAGCATCTGACAAGTTACAATTCCAACTAAAAATACGACCGTTCCAGATTACCTAAAGTTTGAGTAAAGTAAACTCATGATACGTGATTATTTCCAGTCTATGGCAGAAGACCATTTATACTTCAACATCGAATGATCCTAAGGGATGGACTGATTTCTCTCAACATACTGAATATTTTACGTCAAGTGCTTTCTCTGTTTACACTATGGGTTACGCACCCTGCCTGGTATTACTCAAGGGTATACCGGCCTTATAGTCTGTGAGCAGTTGGAACCACAAACCCTATTCCTACGGGAATATACTTCATCAAATATCTACAAATTATGATTGAAATCATCATTACAACAAGCATTCATCATGACTAGAAAGATTCACTATCATTATAAGGAATTATTTCTCTGTTTACACTATGGGTTACGTACCCTGCCTGGTATTACTCAAGGGTAAACCGGCCTTATAGTCTGTGAGCAGTTGGAACCACTAACCCATTCCTACGGGAATATACCTCATTAAATATCTACAAATTATGATTGACAGTTCGACTTTGACATTTTAATAGTTTGGCTCCTAGTGAATTTAATATGATTTACAAACAATACCATTATTTTTTATATTTCTCTCCTGCAATGGAGTAAGGAGCCTTTTGAATATTCCTTCTTGTCCATTGAAAACAGATGACATACTATCACTGACTCTATTATTAACAACTGACAAAGACTGTAAAATCAATGACCCACCTGGAAAGAAAAGATTTAAAGCGCTGGGGGGATGTCCAGTCAGGTAGACGAGTCCCACAGTCTTGAGCGGGGAGTCATGGGCTCTGACCATAGGCGCAAAAGTAATATGCCTTAAGCATACTTTCCAGTTTCAACTTAACACCCACTAAAACGACCCAGACACTGACTGACTTTTATTAGTATAAGTTATAAGACCAAATTATCATTATCTTTTATTAACTTCACTTCACTTCTCTCTTAATTCTGTAGGCTAAGGGTTAGGCTTTAATCATGTAACTATACCAATCTTATATGCATGAAAAGTTCTTAGGTTACTATCTAAAACGGTTCACAACATAGGTTCCTAGACACTTGACGATCATATGGCCACTTCTACAATATTTATTCATTCTTACTCTATTATATTAAAAGACAAGAAATTAATAGTAGCTTTTCTTAGTCGCTTTTCATAGTTTAATTTTACATAGGGTAACTTTTACAGTTTCAGTTTCAGAGCTTAGTAAGCTTTAGGTTTACTTTTAGGCTTTAGGCTTTACATTTACATAGGACATAGAGACTAAATTAGGTTAGAGAGACAAAATTAGGTGAGTTGATTTAGGTAGGGTGGAGGTCTTTGGTAGGGAGGGTTACAAACTTACAGAAATTTCCTTCGACAACGTTGGATAAAACCAGCGGGAACAATGTGGTCGCGTTTATCTGTCACCCTCGAACTTACATACTTTTCAGAAAGGGACGAATGTTTCGTCCACATTTAACGACGTCTAACGTGATCATAATATACCTAAATCATCAGAAAACAGACGCTCACTTTCAAAAGCGAGAGCAAAAATTCATCAAACCTAAGGAACCGTGTGACTTTGCGTGTTGAATTAAACATAGGAATTTGGCCCACTTGCGTACGTAAATTGCCTCGTAAGTGGACCGAAGTCTGGATTAGCATGTGGAAACCGAACAGGTGTAAATGTGTGGGAAATTGCGGTTGTTACGCCGTTTTTGTAGCGTCATGTTTAGTAATTAAGAGGCAATTTAACGGTGCGCTCCTCCAATAACCGCAGGCGCATATAAATCATCGACGCAGCTTCTTCGGTGCGTGCGCACGTTTTAGAACAGCAACCGGACGTTGAAGAAAGTACGAAACAATTGGCATACAATATGTTTTACAATGGTCATTGAAAAAGGTCTCGAGGAAAAATTACAGATCCGCAAGATATTAGATTTAAAAAAACATGTGAGGGAAAAAGGTTGAGAAAACCTGCAAAATGTTGAGCTAAGCGTAATTCTTTTTTTATTTTTTATTAATAAGATAAAAAAAGGCGCCAAGTGTTTTATTATCTTCATCACTATAATATCAGGCGAGAGTCCCACCACCTGAGGGCTTTGCTTTGCACTCGCAATCGCAATCGCTTTCATTTTGACAGCCCAAAGGCGACTCTGCATACAAAATGAAATCAATTGCATCACTTTGAAGGCGTTTGCGATAGCGAGTGCGTTGGGCAATAGACCTAACCATCCCGAGGTAACTAGCTTTAACAAAAGTCGTATCCGAATCGCACACGGATACAGATAAACCCCTCTCTCCCCTATTTTTTCTCGAAGGTTAAAAAATAACAAACTCCAAACAGCACCAAACAATTTACTGGCACAGAACTCTTACGTAGGCACATAGCGGTACCACTCCAGCTATTCCCATATCTCCCCACGTCGGCATACATCACCGCATACAATATACGGCCGCGGCGTCGCTTGTGAAACGGAATCTCAGGTGCTTCGCGCCTCTAGCGTCGCTGGTCGAAGGTTAATAAATTGTATGCGATTATTATACGCGGGGCTGTGGCACAACAGTTAAGGGGCTTTACATTCTTTGGAATATCCTAAAAATATTATATAAAAAAATTGTGTTTGTGTATGTGTGTCTGTGTGGATGTGTAAGTTTGTTTCTCCTTCACGCTGAAACGGCTGGAATTTGGAATGGAGATAGCTTGTAACCTGGATTAACACAGACGCTACTTTTTATCCGGGAAATTTTAAATGTTTCCGAGTATATAACGGTATAAATCTACGTGGATGTTGTCGCGGGCAAAAGCTAGTTATAACATAAATTTAACAACGGTGATAAATAGTATTATTGAGAAGGCAAACGAGCACACAGGCCACCTGATGGTAAGTGGAAACTGTGACCCATAGACATTAGCATTCACAAGACTGAAAATGCGCAATTTGGGTCTTCCTTTTGAGTAACCTTGAAGGGACGAACGTTTTTCAAAGCAAAATAAATAAAATACAATACTGTAGTGTAATTACGTCAAGTCTTAACTACCGCTATTCCCAAGAGTCTACAAGAAAGAAGTACCTAGTTAATCAGTATGTCCCACAGGTCCAGAAGATGGACGCTCGCGGTAGGGTTGGTTCACTTAAATCGTTCAGCGGCTCCAGAAGGCGATCCGTAACGCGAGGTGATCCGACAGAGAACCAGATTAATAGACGTAGCTCATCAAATTAGCCAACTGAAGCTAGACGGGCGATATAAGCCGAAGAACTGAGAGCCCAGTCAAGATGCATCACGCTAAGTACGTGACTTGTCCTATCATGTCTTCTACCAGTGACGCGATTGGTTTAAAAACGAAACGCATAGAAATAACCACTGGTGTTGTCATGGCCCTCCGTAGAAACAGAAATTAAGACACACCTTCATTTAGGCTGGTGGTATGTATGTAAACTCTTTATTGTACAAAAATATACTTAAATATTACAATATTGTTACTAAACTAATGTACAAAGGCGAACTTATCCCTAAATGGGATCTCTTCCAGCTAACCCTGAAGTAGATGAGTAAGGACAATGCATAGGGTTGGACACATACAAGTTTTGCACAAAAGCAGCAAAAAGAGATGATGATACTATAAATAAACAAATATAAAACAAATAAACTAATATTTAAACTTACATATATAACACACATAAACAAACCAATATACAAAATTATATATACATTTACATGCATATATAAATAACAACCACAATTCCTAAAGGAGCTCAGCTTCATGACTCATCCAACCACGACGTTGGACGTTGGTGGTGCACCGGTGAGGAATATAGTCGAAAGCAGAACCTGCTGTCCTCGCCAACAACTGCGTGGAAACAGAATCGCTGGGTTTTTAGTAGGTATTCCTTCCACTGTCGCTTGGATCCCTCCAGATCTGGATTGTATGCGTAAATGCACTTCCACAGCGAAAATAAAGGCTAGCAGGTGCAGGCATTAGCTTTACATGTTCCTTTACAGCTGAAACGAGGTTCAATTTGCATGGGACTTTCAAACCGGTCGTTTAACAAATAACAATGAGCGGTACCTTCTCCTTAACCAGCCTGCTGGCCCTTTGGCCTGGACGGTAAGTTATTGGCCTAGGCGAGTTAATTGCTAATTAATGGCTAACTTACTAAGAGAAACCTTTTAATCGCCTCTATATACTATAGTCGAGATCATTGAAAGCGGGTCATTTTGTATAGAACTTCCATAGAAAGTGACCCGTTTTCATTGCTCTTGAGTGTATTTGCGTTTATATTTAAAAAGATTTTCTTCGTCCGTCTGCGTAGTAAATCAGTATTTACGTGGAAAATTTCTAAATTTTCAGGATAAAAGGTAATCTTTGTTCTTTTGTAGGCTATAAAATATCCGAAGACGAATGGTTGATTTGTTGAACGATAAACCTAACAAACAAACACACCTTTCACCGTGTTATAACCGTGACCAAACGCCTATGAAATATCTACCAGTGAACCAAATAATCAGAGAGAAAACTAACAAAAGTGGTACCTACACAGAGAAATAATAAAGACAAAAACAAAGCAAAGAACATTTACAACATAATAATACTTTACGCAAAAAGTACTCACAAATAAATAAATAAACATAATATACATACCTATATGTTTAAATATAAAAATCACCATACCTAAATAAATACAATAATATAAAAATAACACGAGACTAAAACATAAGTATTCCATGATTGGTCTAGATTCTAGCCTAAAATTCTACGCAGAATCTTGTTCCAGCAAATGCTAACGAATCATTCACTTGAGAGAAAGCTAAGGGCCCTGCCGAGATGCACTACGTTAACTAGAGTTTCTATTAGTTTCGTTTTTAAACCAATCGCATCACTGATAGATCACGTGACTTTTCGTATCACGTCATCTAGCAGTGACGCGATTGGTTTTACTTATGGTCAAATTGAATTATATGTTACTCGCCACTCTCAGGAACTGATCTGTTTTGCGGGATATTTAAAACGAAGGATACTTCATCGCAAAACCCAATTTCATCACAATCGGGTGAATGGAATTTTTTAACAGTGTACCTGTTACAGTTTATGAGATGCACGCTAACAGACTGGCGGACAAACATGAGCCCCCTTACTAATAAACGTTGAGTAACGGTGGTATAGCTATACAATGTTTTGTCCTTATCTGTCATTGTGACATTTGAATTTGACAGATAAGGACAAAACATTGTATAGCTATACCACCGTTAGTCAACGTTTATTAGTAAGGGGGGAGAAGTTTAGTAGGGTCTCATTAGAACCCTTCTGGGTACGGAACAATACAAACTAAAACCAATAAGACTCGCAAGAATCCAATCTAGTCATATTAGAAATAGAAATAAATAGTTATTATTTTTTATAGCGTTTAGCTGTTGTTAATGACGGCCAATGATGACGCTGTAATAATATCATTGTCTTTACTAATTGCATTTTGCAATAAATATGTCCGTTTCGTTACGCGATAAACGAACTATTTTATTTGCTATTAAATTCATACTTCAATAGTGGTAGTAAATGCTATAATAATGTCTATAAAATAGACACGCATTATCATGTAAAATATAAATTTTTCATCACACTTGCTCGTATATGGTGTTATTCCATGCCTGTATACAGAAGGACAATGGCCTAAATTGTTCCCGCGGGAATAATGGCGAGTTTGTCATTACTCCCTAGGGAGTAATGACTTTCTTTTTAAAATTTGCAACTCTTTCGTACATCATTTCTGACTAAGGAGGTTTAATTTTCAGCCAAAAATTTAATCGGTTTTTAATTTCATCTTTAAAAATTAGCTATAGACTAACTTACATTACACAAAACCTATACGCTTCATTAAACTTCATTATTTTTATACCTATTTCAAGTTTATATCAACATTTATCATTAATTTTAGTAATTATACATTTTTATCAAATTGGCTAAATCTGGCTCGAATCCAGGTCGAAACTAAACGCAGTTATTATCTGTGGTAGAGGTCACAAAAAAAATATCGTTTCCATTTACGTTCCCGTTCGTCAAAAGTTATTTCTTTGTATTTTGCAGAGTTAAAGTGTTTTCTCTTTGTTTTTTTTCCTCGCAAATGTGATGAAAACCATTGTGTGTATCACAGGTAGTAAGGGGATTACTAACTCGAGTCATTAAAAGCCCTCCGCCTTCGGCGTCGGGCTTCTAACACTCTCGTTAGTAATTCCCTTCATACTACCCTTGATGCACAATGTACTATTATACTTTCGATGTCTATAGTAAACCAATGATATAATAATAATCAAAAGCAAGCTTAAATGAAGAGCAGCACAGCATGCCAAATTCTCAATCTTAAGGTTACAGTCTTGAGATTGCATTGTCTATAGGTTTCAGATCCTATTTACCACCTTGGGCCGTGGGGCCTGTGTGCTCGTTTGCCTTCTAACTCCATAAAAGACGCTTAGAGATAGAAATAGGCAAAGTTTCTTCGCAAGCGGCTCGAGGCTAGGCGAGACCATTAAGGGATCGTCATTAATGTTTTCGTAATTAAACTGAAGAGCTATCAGTCAGTCAGTTTACGTACAAATTTACTTTGCTTTTACTATGCTCTTTAATGTATTATCAGCCCAACGAAATCCTGACCCACCATAGTAGTATGTCACAGTGATGTTATGATTCAAGTCGAAATTTCAAACAAATTGGTTTATTGGCTTTTGGCATTGGGCTGAAAATACCTATGCAAAACGAATCATATTACGTGCAATCGAATATTTTAATAATCGAAATTAAACTTGTAGCAAGCAACATGCCAGTAGCGTTCATTCATAAAGACAAAAGAAAGCCGCCTTAAAGACTATTTTAAATTGAGACTTTATTGACTTGAACAAGAATTGAGAATAAAATGGTGTTGTTTTACGACTTACTGCATTTTTATTTCAACGGTGCGAATTATCAGATCGTCTCATCGAATTAATAGATACGTCATCTACCGCCTTCACGGTGCCGAATACGGAATTACAAATTCGAAAACCGAAAAAACGTCGTTTTAACGGGCGTTTTTGAATTAAAAAAAACACAAGGTGCGGACTTGAGGAGCGCATTGGGCACGCACCTGCGTTTTTTACGCTATTGTGTGGTTATTCTCAAATTTATTGAAACAGGTGTACGTATTGGTTATTTATTCTAACTTAGTATGTGGTGAGCTAATTAAAACAAAGTTATGGCTCGGGTTTACATGTTTTATCAATTGAAAGCGTCGATATGCGACGAGTTACGATTTGGTCGCGCAGCTTGTTATCGCATCTAATCGGGTGAATTAATCTTGGCAATTCCAAATTCAAATTACATTGTTTAAATTAAGAATATAGATTTAAATTTATGGTACGCAGTTACGAGATTGTTTTAAATAATTTAAAAATGGAACGCAGTCGTTTAATTTTATTAACAATCGTTTTTATTACCTATGTGAATGTTTTTATTAATTTGCGGTTTAAAGCAGCGATGTTAATTAAATATCATTGTTTAATAGGGCATATTACGAAATAAATGTCAATTGTTAACGTAGTCAGTTAGCTTGGTAATAAAAAGGGTGTAGGTTAACAGGCTTCGCGTACAGGTGGATTCATAAAATAATGAAAAACCTCGTTTATTGTTAATTAAAATAATTAAAGTCACCCTTATCGCTACGTGGCGACAATCGGAATGTTTTATTAACGCTCCTTAATTAGCTTACCCTGGGAAAAACTATGTCATATTTATTATTGGAAACAGGAGAAGTAATACCTGACAAGTTCCAGGCGGCGAAAGAAACAGAGCTAGACCTATAGCTGCCAAAACTTATTTTATGCACTGCATAAAACTTTACAAGATATGACAGCTACTCTCAATAGATATCTTAAACTCAAATGGTATCCGAAACCTAACAGTGTTCAAAGTCCCGCTATTAATTAAAAATAATATATACTAATTAACCTCTAGTAATATTATCTCCCTAGTGCTTAAATTTGCATTTTAATTTCAGCGTGGTTGAATAAACACGGTAATCTATACCAGTAATATAAAAGTTAGCATTATGTTCGTGAAATTGCGTTTTTATGCAAAACCGCAATACTGCCTTCTAAACCAAAAGGCCGTATACGCTTGAGGACGTTATACTTTATACTACCTTTTTCTTATAGAGGATAGAATACGCATGCGCCGATACAATCTTGATATGATTGCTCCTAACATATAGACAAGGATGCTCCAAGATGGTAGCCATTTACAGGGTGTAGACCCTTTCAAACCAAGTACAGTCACCATTTTATAATTTATCTGTCTGTAACTCAGTCAAATATGAACATAAAAAATAGTTACCAATATAAGGATGATCCAAATTACAGCTACTGTTAAAAAATGTTGAATTGTTTTAAGACACCCTGTATATAAAAACAAAAAAACTGACTGGCAGCTGACTGCTTAACGCTCAGCCGTAGCCAATGGACCGAAGGACGTCCAATTCGAAGGGAATAAATACGCCTTGGATATCCTAGGTGTGCACTAAGAAGTTATTTTTGGTACATTCATCCCCTAGGGGTCGAATGCAAGTCTAACCGATACCTCTCGCGCTTTAAGGTAATATTGTTAGTTAATACTCTAGGCACAGATTAAATAAAAATTACTTGCTCTTGGCTACCTGTAATACATAGATACACGTCAACGACAAACATACTTAAATACATAGTTGTAGAAACACTTGGTTAGGGTATATCGAACTGACACAATATTATTTACCGTCGACTGTACTCGAGGACCCCAACGTAACTATGTACAGACGATGTCATCATAAATAGCTCAGCACTTTAGTACCTTGTCGCTCTAACAGTCGCTTTAATTTTGTTAAAGGTGTTCAAGCGAGGTAATAAAGTTTGTAGATATTTATTATGCTGACTGTACCATAGTAGCATTGCATTTGCGTACGAGTGTTTATGAATAGAAGAATGACGCGTTTCGAAGGGAATGGCGGTAGTATAAATTTAATTGGGAGCAATGGCTGAAAAGAGGGAAGGCCTTTGCCCCGCAGTGGGACATAAATATACCCGAAAATCTAATTAAATACCTAAATTGAGGCCGTTTGCAACGTTATAGATGGCGGATGAGTATTATGTTTGTATTAGTTTTGTTTTGTATTAGTTTTGTATTTTTGTGTATTTAGGTGTTCAGACAAGTTCTGAATAGTGATTTGTCCTTTTTATGACTTTGTGTTGCACGCACAGTGAGCGATAGAAGACTTGGACTTATTTCGTGTATCTGGCATCTTACTTCTCGTTTCAAGTGGACTCGCAGTGGTGCAGAGGTTAAAACTATCTTGAGCTCTGTCCTACAAATAACCGTACAACGTTGCCCCCAATCTTCCTAGAGAAGGTTGGATTGTATCGTATTGCTATGTTGATTTATACTTATATATACTTGACACTGGCGAAATCACTCGTGTAATTAAGGGGCTTCTAAACGGGCCATATTTTCACTGCAATGTGTGGCCGGCCACTATTGGTGTCTTTCTCTAACATACGAGTAAGAGAGGGACACCAATAGTTGCCGGCCACACATTGCAGTAAAAATATGGTCCGTTTAGAAGCCCTTTAAGGGTAAGTTTAATTGTTAAAAATCCCTACACGTAAACCAAAATGCAGTAATCACAGCAAATGTGCGCCCGTTGAGGTGAGGATTTTGATCTTTAATTCGATTTTCGAGTATAGGCAAAAAAATCAGACTTTACCGTTACGATAATAAAATTGGTAGGTAACCATTTTATCGAATTTAAAGGCTTTTTTTCTGCAGAAATTATCAAGTTTTCAGGATATCTTAAACATTGATTACGTAGGTTAGGTTAGGTTAGACTTGTGACTACCAAAAAAATTACTCATGTGGCGAGAATTATCTTTTGATGAAAATTCTGCGCAATGATACGTTCCGTACAAGAATCACGAATAAGTTATTTTCTTTCTTCTCTCTCTTTCAGCTGCAACGAGAAGGAATCTTCAGGCTAGTAGCAAAAACCTATTTAGCTCCTAAAAATCTTCAGGGCCTCTATTCTAGGCGGTAAAATATTACGGTTATTATGACATGGCTATGAGTGTAAACGACAGAGCTATAGCAGTTATATAGCTCCGTCCGTTTCTCTCAGCTTAAATAGAACCGCATAGCTATATCATACTAACCCCCCCTGTTATCCAATTGTCAACGTTTGACAGTAATGTGCGGCTGAGTTAAAAAAATACGATAACATGTCAAAGACAATATGGATTTTTACCGGCTAGAATAGAGCCCGGCTCAGTTAACGTGTCCATAGGACTTATTAATAACAGCAGTTCTCAAATATTTTTAGCGATGGAGCCCTTCTTACACAGTAAAGCCAGGGAAACACATGGGGACTAATGTCCCACGACATGTGTCGGCGACATAGAGTGTCATTAAACTTAGTAGGATAAGTATCTTTTTACGAAAATAAGTAATTATCTGAGGTTTCTAAGATAAGATAAGATAAAATAAGATTTATTTATTTGTAATAATCATACATCAGTCATTTTTACATTAATAATATTATATTCAATTGCATAATAAACTAGTTATCATTATAAATTTAATTGCATTATATCATTGGATTAATTAACTAAGTTACATTTGTGAACACATTTATTAAGTTACTATGTCATTTGGTACTTAAATTATTTAACACATTTACCTACTCAACTGTCAAAAAATTCTGTGATAGAGTAAAAGGCTTTTTGGCAGCAAAATGCCTTTAATTTACATTTGAAGATGCGGTCAGTTTTTGAGGCCTTAATCGACTCAGGAAAATGGTTATAAATGCGAGGACCCACTATGGAGAGGGACTTTCCCGTTTTCCTTAGTCTGTGTGCGGGGACGGCCAGTCCCGGTTTCCTCCTCACAGAGTAGCTTCTACTGGGTGCAAACTCATCAGGATTGCTCCTTACATATTTTCCAACCTCAAATATGTAAAGAGAAGGCACTGTCATGACTCCCAGGTTTATAAAGAGCTGCTTTGCTTTTTTTTTTTCTAAGGGTCTTGGCTGGCCCTGACCAATCATCATCATCATGTCAGCTGAACCACGTCCACGACTCACAATCCAATAAGTGAAATGGTTATCCCCCAAATTACCAGCGCAATTGAGCGAAGCCGATCTATTTTGCCTGACGTATCTGACGACATCGCGCGACTTATGTCCGTAGCGACGTCAAGCGAAGTCGTGGGACTTCGCGAAACTTCGCCCGACATATCTACGCATACTTACACGTGTCGCGCGATGTTGCCACACGTCGAGCGAACTCGCTGCGTCGACGTCGCTGGCGACACGTGTCGCAGGACATTAGTCCGTTTTCTCTAGTGTATCCATGACTTAATATTAGTATATTAGCCCCAAGGGTTCGGAGTCTAAGCCAGCACACTTTCAGAATAGGCGGTAGGTATATATGTATATTGACAGTAGTCTAACATAGCTGGTGGTAGTGGTCATATCAGTCGCACCCACGTTTCGACGGTGATTGATAACAGACTGTTTTAGTTACGGAGCGAGAGCCGCTGACTTGCTAGCGAAACGGACACTATATACAATAAATCACGCTTTTTACGAGCTTTTATTTATCTTATATTTTTATTCCACAAAACGGCACAAGTAACTTCAACACGACATGAAGTTTGGCTTCGGCAAATGTATGTACGATCACGGACTATAATTGATATACTACTATGGAACCTTGTGATTATAAAACCTACGATTCATTCCCATGTAATTTCTATCTCGTCACTTGACGCTGTCATTTTGACAGGGTTCCATAGTGGCGTAACAATTAAAGTCCGTGACTGTACGAGTCAAATCTTGCCAGTCAAATTTAACCCATTTTCCCTCAGCGGGTGAAATTTAGGCCACATTATGTAAACCGAATGACAATGCCATATCGCGGTATCAAAGAGCTGATCTGATAATGGAGTCAGAAGGTGTTGACAGGTTCTGCGCTATTCTTACAGTTGACCCACTCAGTAGTTTGGTATTGTAGCAGATGAAGATTTTGCAAAAAGAAGTACAGTCAGCAACAAAGTTTGACAGAAACTTATTAGAGCATGGTACTGGCAATCGAGCACACGGCCACCTGGTCAGAGGGGTCTGTGACCCATGAACATTGGCATTCTCAAGACCTAAGATCGACTCCATCATCAGATGAGCTCCTATATGGTAATAATTTAATTGCATTGTCATCTGTTACACACTTGTATTCAAAATTTCATCCCATAAAAATCAATCATTAATCTATTTTCGTGTAAAAGTACCTAAAAATAACACTCTTTCGAGCAGTAGGATAAATATAAGATAATCTAGAAATGAAGTTAAAGTAAGACACTTTTTTGCCCTTAAGGACCGTTATAAACTGCCTCTGTGAGTTATATTATGTCCGTTAGAATGTTAAGTCCGTTTCTCTTCTAAGCCCCCGGCCGTCCCAACAGGTGGCGCAGACGCCGCGAGCTTTTGACACCATTGCCTCAAATTGACGCGCACAATAATTGCACAAAAACAAAACTCTCACGCGCATAGTACGAAACGACTTATCTCACAAACGGACCGTTCGAATTTTAACCTTGACAATGGCTAGAGTAGATGTAAAATTAACTTAAAATTAACACATGATTGGTTTTAAATCTGTACGTGTTTTTTTTTTTATGGTACGGAAGCGGCTAATTTAGGCTGTAGCTAAAAATATAAGCTTGCGCAGTGATATTAATCATAAAGATGACGTATGTACCGACGTATGTAACAGGGAAAGAAATTTATTGTCACATTTAGGTAAGTTCCGAAAAGGGTTAAATTTGATATAGTTTGTTCTCCAGAGGTTTTTCTTTTCTATCCCTCAAAATGTATGGGATGACATTCTCGTGCGTTACGATAAACCACGTGCTCAACTGTCATCCCATACATTTGATGAGTTGAGTGATAGAATAGAAAAATGTTAGTAGCGTTTGCATCTTGGCCTGATTCGGTAAAATATAGAAAAAGGAACGTTTTATTTATGATAAATGGTTTACCTATCTTTAAAACTACCTCTAATTTGTGATTGACTTATTAACAGATAGCAAGTGTCCCTAAAATTTTCGAGGGAATATTCTTCGGGCACCAAGAAACGATTCTTCGAAACTCAATCTGTACTTTGTCACATTTCAGTGTAAATTAAAAGAACTATTCTGCCAATTATCAGTTTAACTAGTATTTTTTATAACTAATTGGCTTGTGTTACTGTGTTACTGTAAATATTCCCGTTACTTTAAACCCCAATAAAAGTAACGATCTGCCAGCAAACTTCATAAAAACACAAACAATAAAAAATTGCGCCATGTCTATAAAAATACAGTCCAATTAATTTTCTACATACAAATTGTATTTTTTTACCGCTAATGATCTATTGTTGTTTAAAGTTTTGTAACATTAAGGAACGTGTCGCTGTTTATTTTGTTGACATTTTGGTATTTTGTAACACGAGTGGCAGGCCACCGGTTGATTTATTGCTGCCGGAGAAGAATAAATAAAATGCCGTTTTCTTTGCTTAATTAGAAGTAAAACATGATACCTTATTGGCTGTAAAGTTCAAAGCTCCAAATTAAGAACTGTCATGGCTGTTATATAAAACATCGTTTTAGCTTGCTATCACAAAACAATGACTTGAATCATAATGTCAATTTGACACAGTTCTATGGTGGTTCAAGGTTCTATTGGGCTGATAGCACATAGAATGAAATAGATAAAAATACTTGATATTACTTATCTACTTTCAGAGAAGATATCTCTTAATCGGCTACACCGATTTTCATCAAATTCAGCTTAAAATCAACCTAGTTTAATTGGTTTTCTATGAAAAACATCTAAATCTAAATCGGTTCATCTGTTATGCTATAACTTATAACACTTAGTTTTGCGTCGCCGCTTAAAAAAAGGTTGCTCTCAATTTACTTAAAAACACGTTTCTTCACTTAATCCACTGCTCAATAACAAGTAAAAAACTTGCTACTTCATTAACTTCCGTTTATAAAGCGGGAGAATTAGCGCTAACTCAGTACGTGAACCGTTTCCCACTGACCTTTACGGCACTAGAACGTAAATGAGATGTATTAAGGCCGTAATGGGATACCGCAATTAGCCACCTTTCTTCACAATAATGGAGATTATTGGTTAGGTTGGTTAAAAAGTGGTTGAGCGGGTTCAAAAAGTGGTTGCAAAATAATCGAGTGTGGTATTGGATATGTTGGCGCCGGTTTGCACCTGTGTTAGGCTCTCACTTTGAAATTTGTCGAGCCAATAACCGACGAGCACCACTTGTGCAGTCAATTGTTATTATTTCATCCATCCTAATATTATAAACCCTCCATGATGCGATCAAGAAGCGCATATTATGACCACCATACAAATATACTGTTTTGTTGGAACAAAATTCTTATCTGTATTTTTTTTTTATCTTTATTATTTAAAGGGGCTTTGGCATTAGAACTGACATGGGTCAGTCCTATAATTCCATAATCTAGCTTACCAGCTAACTTATTTAAATAAAGTAAATAGTTCTCTGGCAGTAGCCGACACAGGCTCTGTCAGGATGCTATTAAAAATACCTAAGTTTAAGCCGTGACCCCCCCCACGGCAACATTGAAAGAACAGAATTCCTTTTAGCTTCGGTCTTGATACATTCCACTAAGATTGTAGTAAAAATGTTATTATTGCTAAATAATAACATCGATTTCGATAGCATTATTTCATTCAAATTTCAAACATCTCTGAAAAACAAAGAAATTTGATTTGACTTCTATTCTAATATCAGTCGAGATGACGTTTAGTTTAATTGTTAATTTACATACAAATTTGACAAATGTCGCACGTAAGTAAGATATTGAACGATACGATAGTTAGAGCCAACTCTAGTTTGTTTCTGAATTTAAAAAAAACTAGCTGCCAGAAAACTTTTCAAACTTTTCATTACTCCCATTACCGGTTAAAATTTGTTATTAAAGATAAAAGATAAAGATAAAAGATATTTATTCAGTAAGTAGGCCGCACGGGCACTTTTACATGTCAAAAATCTACCAACGCTTCGCAAGAGACCACTCTGAGAAGAAACGCCGCAAGAAACTCAACAGTCAGTCGTTTTTTTAAATACTACTTACGATATTATACAATTATAAAGCTTAACCTAGCATTATATAAAACAATAAATCTAAAATAAAAAATAAAAAATATATTCAAGCATAGATTGAGCAGGGAAATGTGTCAAAACTCAGAATGAGAAGAATGCTCATAGGGACTAATAATTAGTAGGTAGTAATAAATAAAAATGAAAAAGCCGCCATTACCGGTAAAAAAATATTTTTGTATAAAATTGTTCAATTTGTTGATTTTAACTATAAAATGAGCGATAAACATGTTATAGATAATTCGGCAACGCCTCCTGATATCCGTGACGAAGCAAGTAACGTCATAAAATAATTACTGTCAGTGGCCCTGAACAACGCCGCGATGCCGGTCATAATATGCGGCCATTGAATGCATCATGGAGGCTTATGATATGTGGGTAGATAAAGTAGTATACATAATTAGGAATTAAAACACTTGTGTGATGTTATTATAAAACTCGCCTTCGGCTCGTTTTATAAACCCACACTCGTGCTTAATGCCCTTCATTATGCACAGTCTGTAAACTACTGTTACTCTGGGTATTTTTGATTTAACAGCAGTTTTGTCGAAGATCGGTCAAAGTGGTCTTAGTTGCAGCACTGCCCCACCTAAGTATTTTCAGGCGTGGCAACATTAGTTCAAACCGTGTCTGTTTATGTCTAAAGTTGTTTATTTTATAAGTCATGTTTATTTCTTCATTTTTTTAAAATCCATTTTGCAACGCCTACTTTGTTTAACTTCTTACATTTCTGTGTCTCTTCTACCTAAGGTTGTATGGAGGAGATCGCTTGCACCGCTTGATGCGATTACACCGCCTGTTATCTACCGTTTAGGAAATTTATGTATTTTTCGTTATATTACTTCGTTGACGAATTAAAAAGAGACTTAGATCATTTCTAAAAACTAGTTTCAGCGACATTTAGTCCATCCCATTATTAATGATATTTTCGTGTTATCAAAAGCAAAACTACTATAAAATTATATATTTAAGAATTTAAGCTAGTCGCAAGTCTACTACGGTAACTAATGGTAACAGAAAAAAGCTTTCGGTGAAATTAAATTCTGTGAAACGTTTGTCGGTAATTCAAGTTCCCCACCGTGTACTCAGGAATGTGTCCATGTTTTACTATTGTATTCATTTTGGTATTTTGTAACATGATTGGCAGACCACCGGTTAGTTTAGAATTTAGAGTTCGGATAAATGTCGGACCTAAGCCTACATTAGTAGCACGAAAGCCAAATGTCATTAAAAATCGATAGTCTGTCTGCGTTTCCCAACCCATGTACAAATGAGATAAAACGATTAATTACTCAGTAATTATAAAATAAAATAAAAGCACAACTACAATCTCATTCTATTTGAGCTAAGCTCTATACGATCTAGACTCTCACTACGGCTACTAGACAATGATAAACATACTTATAAAACACCCAAGAGTGAGGAACACTTATCACGCAATTTGACCATACTGGGAATCGAGTCCGGGCCCGCTAGCTTCGTAGGCAAGATCATTAAGTAGGTTCAAAATGCCGCTAAGCATCACTTTGCTTTGACATAGACACTAAAAAGACGCTAATGAAATTGTTTAAATGTTGCAAAACTGGTTCTAGAGCCCAAAACCCATACAAATAAAAACAGTACGAATTGTTTCCCCATATTAGGGTGGCTATTACTAAAATAAATTCTTTTTCTGGTACTTCTCGCACAGCGGGCTTTGACAGGTCGCACGCAACTGTCATGTTACCTGGAACAACAAGCCTTCATGCTAGTAGGCAATTAAGGTACGTTGACATAACAACGGGAAAGGGATGACTACATTTGGGCAAAGGACCTTCAATGAACTTGGACTTGCTGGCAGGTTTTTGTCCCGGCTGGGCAAAACTTCGTTTATTCATGACGTATACATTGACAGGGTTAAAATGAACACGATAAAAAACCAGATAAGTACTAGTCGGCATCGCGCGATAAGAGTTCTGTATTACAATTTACACTTTTTAAAATGTCTTTATTTGGTTTTTTTCTAATCCAAAATAAACACATAATATGTGAAATCGTTTTTTTTTTCTTTGCCCCGCGGCGGCTTGATCAGCTACTACCGCGGGAATATGGCGTTTCCACAGTGAAGTGATTTCGCCAGTGTCTAGTATATATACATATAAATCAATATAGCAATAAAACTCAACCCAATGTTCTCTAGGAAGATTGGTGGCAACGTTGTACGGTGATATGTAGGACAGAGGCCAAGATAGTTTTAACCTCTGTACCACTGCGAGTCCACTTGAAACGAGAAGAAAGATGCCAGGATACACGAAATAAGTCCAAGTCTTCTATCACTGTGCAACACAGAGGCATTAAAAGTACAAATCACTAACAAAAAAGAACTTTGAACACCTAAATAAGTATACAAAAAATTAAACTAAAACAAATTACACATCCGCCATCTTTTGACGTTGCAAATTGCCTCATGTGAAATAATGCCCTTTGTGCGCGAGTTCGACTGGACACGTAAAGATTCCACTGAATTTGATTTCTGTACAGTCAAGAACTTAGTGCCAAGTTAGATCCAAAGCCAATCTGACATTTCTACAACAAGAGTTTCCTGTTAGTTACAAATGGCTTGGCATCTCTAATGGACGACTTCAAGCACATGTTTGTTGAACTGGGTCACAAATTAACGTTCGTGACCGTACGAAAGTGGTAGTACTGTTGTTTAGGATACCATGTAAATCATGCAAAGCCCGGATGACGGGAGAATTTATGTGTTGACGTCTCGATAGTGCGAGGACACATTTTATAACTCACTGTCGATAAAAAAGCACGATACTGGACGGAGACTGAATGTCCAAAATACTATAGTTGTATTTTTTTAAATATTTTATATAATTTTCGTAATATACAATATTATTAGCATTTTTTCTAAATTTTCCGATTCATACTCCTTCGCCTTGGTGATAAAATCCATTTCAGCCAAAAGGACCGTTCTAAATGTACTGTAGTAATTTGGGCAAATTTAAACAATTCATAGTGGTTATGGAATTACTTCTGTACCACGCAGTTCCACTTCTTTTCCAGATATCAAATTATTTATTATTTTTAAACTTTAAACGTTAACGTTTTGCTTCAACAAATTCTGATATTTATTGTGAATGACTTTACCATGAGGATGTAAACGTAATCTTGTCAAGTGCACTTGGATGTTGATATAATAGTCGATATTTAATTAAGTACTAGGAGAAGGGCATTTTTGCTATTCATGTAAGTAAATGTAAATAATTAATTAAATATAAGGTAAAGAATAAAATAGATACTATTTACTACAATGATCAGGACCTCGTCACATTCACAACCACATTTCAGTAAATCTTAATTTTATGAGCATTTTCTTATTAAATCTTTAATTTAAAAACATTAGCCCACTGACACATGACCGAAAAGCCATAAATAACTTCACAAAAATCAAAGAAAGTTGCATAGCTTCACACTTCCCTAAATTAATATCTAGTAGCACCTCAAAATATCCCATAAAAATACTATAAAGGTTGTAACTGTCGTGTCGTATATCATCCACTATGTTTAGGCGATGCAGTAGAAAGCGTTATCAATTTATATTTATTTCGGCTATAAAGTTTTATGTATATTGGCCCACTTACTTCGTTGTTTTGATTTACGAGGACCGACGCGATATGTAAATATTATGCGTCAGTTAGCGTGATTGGATTTTGTTTGTAGTTTTTGTTTTAATTTTTGACAACAGCTTCAACAAACAAAAATACAAAAAATAATGATTAAATCTTGGTACGTTTTAATTTACAGCCATACTCAAAGTTAGTTTCTGATATAAAGTCGGTATTTAGTGACCAAGTTTCCATCATACACAAGTTTAAAAGGATTGTGTTAACTGTCTCGGGATAGTGGATTCATTTTTTTCGGCTGTTACGCAAAAATGTGTCACCCTGTAATAATTAAGCAATAAAATTCTTACCCACTATGATATACAGTGTGTGGCCCAAAACCGGGGCGAAAAAATTAAATGGGGATTCTTTAGATCATTTCAACTAACTATCACAAGAATCTAATATCACAAAGTCTATAATTTTGGAGAAAAGAGCCTGCAAATTTAAAAATCGTAGGTAATGTATTTTCCCGTCGCGATATCGTCGCTTGGTCACTTGGTACGCGGTATGTCTGAGTACAGGGTGCCGTTGACAACAGGCGGTAGATTTAGCGGTGTTTGCATTACATTGAATTTGCGATTAAGTTTGTCAGAAAAAAACTGAAAGTTAAGTTTTGATTTTAATTAGGTACGACCATTATAATGTAATTACCGGTGATCTATAGAGCCCCTGTTTTTAATATTATCCCCGGTTTTGGGCCACACACTGTATGTAGGTACTGGGGGTTGAGATTTCACTTCTAAATAATTTTGGGTTGATACAATGTTACGGAACAGAATCCTATTTAAACTTAGCACGAAAGATGGTATAAAAGTTTTGTTTTTTCCTAAACCCAAATTTTATACCTTTTCATTACTCAAATACATACATTACTATTTACACACTTCATATACATACACAGATATACAAATTACGAGTACTATCTATTCTGCGGTACACCTGTTTCCAATCTCACCTGAATGGTTCACAAAGGCAAATCAATTCTGTTTTCCGATGCATCGGGTTGCGCTCTCGGAGCAGTATTTGTGCAGGTTCCCTTTGGCTATATTGCTTTTAGGAGCTGTCTATTCAAACAGAGTGGAATTGTATTTAATGTGATTGTAGAGAACCCAAGACGGTATGAAATCCTGGGGCTTCATTCTACTAGGTAAAACCATATAGCGAGTGAAAGACAAGTACAAACCCGAAGCTCCTAAGAGCTATCGCACTGGATATTTTTTTAACTCGGCCGCCATTACTGTCTAGTAAATAAGAGCCATTATAACGTTGACAATACATTACAATAACATGTAAATAGCAATATGGTTTTTCCAAATGGGTACACTGAATATTTGTAATTTAAAACAGGCACATAACACAGTCTAAGTTTAAAAATATATTTTCACTTCTCAGGCTCTAAAATGACTCACAATTGGCTTGTATAGCCGGACTAAAGTGATGTATTTAATCTCTAGGGAATAAAACTACACTTTACTCCCTAGGGACTAAAGTACTTTTTCTTTTTAATTTACTTTGGAAACCCTTAAACTGCCAATCATCGCCTTTTTCAGTGATTGTATATGGATCATTTTTCTTGCAAAAAATATAAATTAATCGATTTAATTTCACGATTAATGATTACAAATATGAATCTATTTAAATATATAAGGGATAAAATCTATTTTATTAGGCATGGTCCAAATAGTTTTCAAGTTTGTATCTGTTGGCTAAATATGCAAGCATTTAAACATCACGGTGTTAATGAATGGAGGATTATCGCCATTTTCAGAGATTGTGTATGGACCATTTTTAGGCCGTGGAAATAACCTCAAAATGCCAACTGTGCAAAATTATTAAAAAAAAGATTTAATTTCGTGAAACACGATTAATGATTACTAATATAAATATATTTAAATATATTAGGGATAGTTCTATTTTATTAGGCATGGTCCAAATAATTTTCATGTTTGTATCTGTTGGCTAAATATGCAAGCATTTAAACATCACGTTGTTAATGAATGGAGGATTATCGCCATTTTCAGAGATTGTGTATGGACCATTTTTAGGCCGTGGAAATAACCTCAAAATGCCAACGGTGCAAAATTATTACAAAAAGAGTTTTTTT
Source organism: Acleris sparsana (assembly GCA_923062465.1). Lineage (NCBI taxonomy): Eukaryota > Metazoa > Arthropoda > Insecta > Lepidoptera > Tortricidae > Acleris > Acleris sparsana. The sequence continues at coordinate 14,069,736 of OV281297.1, forward strand.
TTTCTCGCATTCGAAGTGAAAAGTAGAGTGTTTAACACGAGACTAAACAACCATAATGACACTCGAACTATAGCCACTCTCGCTCGCAAGCTCGCTCGCGTGGCTAAACATCTCGTGTCATTATGGCTTGTTTTAGTCCCTTGTTGAACAATCTACTATAAGATATTTGTCACACCCTAAAAACTTACCACAAGTGAGTTCAACAAAATCAAAAAGCTAAGTCCTAAAGTCAACTCTTTTAAACGTTCTTATGTTTTGTTTATCTACATGTCCACCTACAGTCAGCGAAATTAACGACTTTCTTGCACTTAAACTTTAACGATGTTTCCGTAACGGTGCGTAGCGGTGTTTAGAAAACTTAGCAAATAACCTGCGCCTGCGCTAAATCCTTGTTTGACCGCTAAAAATTGCGTTAAGACAATACCACCAAGTGGGAGTCGGACATGCGCCGGGGTTACGTATTTGTTGAATAATCTTCTAGTGAAAAAAATGGCAAAGGGTGGGAATAAAGGCTGTTAGGCGATGGGCTTGCAGCTTCTCACTAATGTACGCTGGTAGACGTCTTAGCCCAATTGTGCAAATGCGGTTACAAAATTATCAACGAGTTTTTGGAGTTTAGGAGTTCTGTACCAAGGCGTAAATTTATGTATGTATTACCTATATATTATATTATTTTGACTTGAACGAAAGTTCAATTGAGGGACCGCCACATATTATAGGCGTAAGCGGACATACATCGATTTTCGTATTGTTTTCAGTTGGCCGAATTCCTCCTCAACGGTATCTATTTCAAGTGTGGCGATGAGATATCTCGATTAAGGACGGGACGGGGACGGGACGGATCGTTACCACCATGTTATCCATTAACCTACCGCCAAACAGCAGTGATCGCATTGTTGTGTTCCGGTTTGGGGATAAGACAGGCGGTGTAATAACTAGCATAGAGGCATTCCATCTTAGTCCTCAGGGTTGGCAACGCATTTGCAGTCTTAGGCTTGCTGTCTTGTGAATGCGAATGTCTATGGGTCACAGTTTCCACTTATTTAAATCGTTGAAATATATGATTATGACTGTACCGTAGCGTTGCTTGCAACCAGTTTGAATTGTCTTATAGTAACTTCTTTGTTATTAATTGAAAAGTGGGACTATTTAACAGCACATTATTATTATGATCAATAAAAAGCATAAAATAAAATATTTTTTTTATAAACGAAACAACTTTATTTTACAAAATCAGTAGGTTTGTAATGTGTGCAACATAGTGTTTCTTCGGTATTAGCCAATGGTCTTATACAATGACGCATGTTGTCAGTTTGTCACCCGGCTTCGACTCCGGCGCAGCGTATACTGGACTTGGTGTTACACTTGAAGTTACAATAAGATTCTCATTTTATAATATTAACAATGTCCTATCTCAATTGAGGTGAGGTAGCGGTAGTTCGTAGTTGATTGAGGTACTGCTTACGAAGCTAACGATTTATTAGCAAGTTTCATGAATTTATTGTAACTTTTTTTTTACTGTGATTTACTCTACGACTGGAATAGCCAGTATACTTAAATAGAGATTATACACACTAAAAAGCACTATATTTTAATTTCCTAGTCATGTTACAAGGAAAGCGCAAGCTATTTACTCGGCAAGGACAACAGACCTGTTAAATTTGTTAGATACATATAAGTTTACCTAATAGTGATACAAGAAGTGTTAAAGTTGAATTCTTCTCGGTGTATAATTGAACAGCAGTACAGTTTATTCAATAGCACTTGTAATATACTAAAATGAATCGGTGGAATTAGTTAGTGGGAGAAACCGTTCTACAGTCGTTACTCGTAATGGTGCACCATTCTTTCTTTCTCATTACATGTAATGAGAAAGCTGTATTACTAGTCGTAACAGACTTTTGAGTGGTAAACAAACATGGATTGGTATGTACAGTCGATAAAGAGATGTATCCACTTTTGAACCCTATCCAATGCAACAAGGTACTCGTAAAAATATAAGTCGACCCCATAACTTGACTGCCAGTTTTGCTACCCTAAAGTTGGAATTCTATTTGCAAGTCGTAAAACGTATGGATAAAATAACCCCTAGAAAGATTCTTAAGTCTAACGTAAACGATTTTCGAAAACTGCAACGACAATTTGATACATTTTCGATGGTTAACGTTTGCCGAATGCTCTTGTCTGGGGCTAAAGAGTGTCCATTTGAAGGTCGACGTTAGAGACTGAAATATAAAAAAGCCCATGGAAAATTGCATGCGACTTTTTTCTCATTTTATATTTTGTGTTTTTTGTTTAAATAATTATGTTTCTATAACCAACTATCTTAGGTTTCACATGATGGCTCTAACGGAAGATGACCGCTAGCTTTAATGCCGGCATTACGCTGTGTAGGGACCATGTCGTGACTACAATTTTTTTTTTTCTGTTTCTTTATGTCAAAATTTAAAGACACGTATGTGGCCAATAGTATCTCTATGATCGACCGGCAAAGGACCGCCAAGCCAACTAACAAAAAAATCTTTCCAGTAAGGTCATTTAAGGACTGTTTTCTAGAAAAACGCACCCATTCTTCAATGAGAGATATTATTAGACTCGTTAGCCCGTTTTTTCCGGTCAATTACTAGTATTTTTAACCACAAGTTTCACATATTTTCCCTATACCTACTTTTACTTTTTATAGGTAGATGGTCTAGATAGCATCACATCTAACAATTAAACAAGTCATTAGAGGTAGTCTAGAATCCAAGGCTCTAGATTCCTAGGAGCGACGATACGGACTGGAATGCCACAATCTCGGCGTGCTGGCATGTGACGTCAGCCATATGGCTGTAATGGCGGATACGCCATCTTAGTTCACATTTTTTATGATATAATGTGTTCACTACATCACAGAATGTGGAGTCGTAAATTAAATAAGCTCGAGTGAGCGTTATTATATATTAATTCTCGCATTAATAGATGGAAAAGTTATTGTTATAAATAATTAAACAAGTAACAAATGTCACTTAATCAAATTTATAATTTCTCTTCGCAGAAAAAATATGTATGTCCTCAAAGAGATTTTCGAGAATTTTCTCAGAAACTTCTAGGTAAAACTTGACGCTAAGTGAAGTCTGAGAGCCTTCGATCATAAGATTAGCGTTGCCAACCTTTGAGGAGTCAGATAGAATGCCTCAATGCTAGTCATTTCGCTGGCTGTAATCATCAAACAATGTTAATACTGCTGCTTTGCAGTACGCGTTATAGGGTTAAGGAGCACCACAACGAATCGCGGTGAAACAACGTTTCCGTACCGTTTTTTTCGCATGCCCTCCACACCGCTGCATAAAATACGATGACGGTACGGTATCGCAGTGACGTGCCGTAAACGTCACGACAAGGCGCGACCGCACCGCTGCTTAACGGTGCGTATATTACGGTGCGCTATGTTGTTACTATGTTTTGTTTACGCAACGACACCGTATTTTACGCAGCGGTGGGGTCGCACCTTCCTTGACATTTACGGCACGTCGCTGCGATTCCGTACTGTCATCGGTTTTTTTGAATACCGGTGTGGTCGCACCTTAAGCCATGGTTTCACAGGGCATAGGACGGCACGTTTTTTCAATACTAGCATTGAGGCCAATGCTAGTCATTTCGATGGCTGTAATCATCAAACAATGTTAATACTGCTGCTTTGCAGTACGCGTCAAAGGGTTAAGGAGCACCACAACGCTGCTTAAAATACGGAGACGGTACGGAATCGCGGTGAAGCAACGTTTCCGTACCGTTTTTTTCGCATGCCCTCCACACCGCTGCATAAAATACGATGACGGTACGGTATCGCAGTGACAAGGCGCGACCGCACCGCTGCTTAACGGTGCGTATATTACGGTGCGCTATGTTGTTACTATGTTCCCGTCTTTTGTTTACGCAACGACACCGTATTTTACGCAGCGGTGGGGTCGCACCTTCCTTGACATTTACGGCACGTCGCTGCGATTCCGTACTGTCATCGTATTTTGAACACCGGTGTGGTCGCACCTTAAGCCATGGTTTCACAGGGCATTGGACGGCACGTTTTTTCAATACTAATAATATCGAAAAGCAACCGAATACGGTTAGGTATAGTGCAGTGTAGCAGTGTAACCCCCGTTGTTAAGAGGTGGTCCAAAATGATCTGCAACTTGTACATAGGTACTCGTAGCTTAGTGATAATAAAGCGAATCATTTCGTACTTGGCACATGTTTAATTTAATAACGATTAATTAATTTAACGGTTGGTTATTACGCGTTTATCCTTATCCGCGTCACGTCACGACAAACAAATTGCACGCCAAATGAAAGCCGATTGCGCCGGCGACGGTAACTATGTTGCAGTGACAGTAGGCTCGCTCGAGCTAGAAATGAATTGTATTATATTCAACATACACAGGAATAAGTAAATAAATAGGGGTAATTTTTGCGAGTGGTATATAGGAGCTTGTGCAGGGTCCGTCCGGATCGCTACCACCATCTTATCCATTAACCTACTGCCAAACAGCAGTCTTCGCATTGTTAGCTGGTGTAATGACTAGCATAGAGGCATTCCTAAGGATTGGCAACGCTTTTGCAGTCTTAGGTTTGCAGTCTTGTGAATGCCAATGTCTATGGGTCACAGTTTCCACTTACCATCAGGTGGCATGTGCTCGTTTGCGTTCTCTATGCCTTAAAATAACAGGGGACCATTTTACTAGGTTTAAAGATGTTCAATCGTCACAGTGATACCAAAAAACAAAATACATTCAAATACAAAACTGGCCCGGCTGGCTGATTCTATTCTCTATTTCCGTCTCAGTCTATCTCATCTTTACTCATTCTGTGGCACTCGTCCATGTTAATTTATAACAAACTATTAGACTGATTTAGAAGTTCCGTACCGAAAATTCAGTGAAATAAACTAAATCAGATTTGAAAAAATTAAAAGGAGCGGGCTCCCTTTCTGGACTCTATTTTTATATTCCTACGCTGTCCGTGCTGTGTTGGGTTTTAAAAACCACCAACCATGCCCAGTGCAAACACTTTGCACTCTCAGAATCAAGAAAATATTTTTAAGACGCTTCTTAACTCCCCTTTTACTTAGAGCCAATAACTCTTCCAACTAATTTTCATGATACTTGGCTATGCATAAAAAATATTCGTGTCCCAGGCAACGATGAACAATTACAAAAGCAATAAAACAATTGAAAAAAATCCGTCAGATGATTAAAAAAATATTGATCTCTCGCCTACTGTATCCCAGTGACGCCTGCGCACCTTTCTCCTGCGAATGGCCAAACTGACCGTTAAACACGGACACAGGGGAAATATGTTGAATGCACATTTGAATGCGAGATTTGAAACCGCGATTGCATTGACAAATTGACAGAAGCAGTAGAAAATTCAATGGCCACCTGACCATTCGTCGTGTAATGCGTCTTTGTTGGGCCCCATGATCACCACAAAGGTGAATGTCCACCAGAGCTGTGCGTGGTAGCGGAGCGAAAAAATCCACCAATACATACGACTAGCTAATTTTCCTAGCCTCGCTCAGCGTAGCTCTTAGGCTCGATTTTCTCCTACGCTGACATCGGTCTCTGCTTTCTACTCTGTTTTTGGGTATCCCCTATCAATGGCTAACTAAGCTAATCATAAGCTTTAAATGACACAAGAATGAGTAATCAGGGTACCAGACAAAGATAAACTTACTAACATATATAGAGAAATAAATACACAGAAAATACCCAAGGTATTGCCAAAGAATTGATTTGAATAAAAATATACAAACTTACATATATAAATACTGATTTCAGGCCCCGTATTATAGTTGCCTTTATCGCGGTTAAAAGAGCATCCGTCACTCTCGCACTTATGTTCTTTCTGATGAAAGATGTTTTATCCATATCGATAAACACGGCAATAACAGGTCTGGGCGATTCCCGACAGTTAAAAACATATTGTCTTTGTCTTATAACGGTATTGTTTTGACGTCATCCGCCACTGAAAAGTAAATAAGAGCTATCAAAACGGTGACAATACGATAACAGGTCAAAAACGATATTGAATTTACCGTGTTGAATAGCTCCTGCTCTAAACACGTGACGAAATACAAATAAATAAATGCTTTGACAAAGAAACAGTCCAGTTTAAAAATGTCTTAAAGGTCAACTCGCGATCGACCTATTTTCGCATTACCTATTCTAAATTATCAACAACCTTCCCCAGGCCACAAGTTCAGGATCGTATGCAGAACCTCACCTTGTCTACTGGACCTGGCGTAGATGACTCACTGTGAGCACTGTGACTAACTCCCAAATGAATTCCATTGTCTACGTTTATTCAAATAAATCTAATTGTTTTATGAAAGGTCAATGCGACTGACGTGAAGATATTTGTATTTAAACTGGGACGTATTTGTACTGATTATTCATATAATGTTTGTTGTGTGAAGGTAGTTTACATTCCTTCTGTTTTCCGGCTACGTCAAAACGGATTTAGATTTCGAATAGAGTCAGCGCTAACCCAAAAACACTTTACCATTTTTTATTATTTATTTGTTGTTTTTCTTCAGGGTCTGTACTATGATTCACTATAATCATACCAAATTTGACGCTTGTACGATTTGCCGTTTCTACGATACATCATCATGTCAGCCGAAAGACGTCCACTGCTGGACATAGGCCTCCCCAAGGCTTTCCACTCAGACCGGTCTTGTGCTTTTCGCATCCACCGCGGTCCCGCGATCCTGACGAGGTCGTCACTCCATCTTGTTGGAGGCCTACCTACGATACAACAAAAATAAAAATACGTAGAGAAAAAACGTTAAATTTTAATGAAATATATTAAAACCTACTTTGCGGACGGTCTTTATTAATGCTTTATTTAATAATGCTTTCAGGGTACTGTTGGGTCTGCCTAGCTTCTGTAGTGCGTCGGGAATGTTCGCGGAGGCAAGGGTTGACTGTTTTTACGCAACACTCCGCAAGCGATTTACTTCTCTGGTGCGCAGAGTGCGGGCCAGCCCCAACAGTATCCTCGCAATGATCGCGGACAGGTTTGACTGTCCCTACATGATCCGTTGTTGTGGTGTGCATGCCCCTTACCGCAAATAATTGTTAATGTGCTAACAAGTAGATTATAAGAATATGTTACTAACAACTATGAATCTAAGACATTCGAAATAAATTAATTTGAATTGAATTACATGTTGTTATAGTGGCTATGGTAATTAATACATAATTTGTGAATGTTCAAGTGTCTCTACAAGCTTCATGAGATACCGCTGATAGACAGACAGACGGATAGCGGTGTCTTAGTAAATGGCCCCGTTGGCACACTTTGGGTACCGAACCCTAAGAAGAAATCTCCGAAAAAATATATCTGATAATATGACTTTCCTAATTTCCTTCTTGACTTCTCCCAGCCATCTTTAAATAGAAACCACTCAGACTTAACAATTTTTTAGCGTTATAACAATTTCCAAAAATAATCCAAGAGCTTAATTTACATACTTTTAACATTTACTATGAATACTTAAAACTAACATTAAAAAAATACAGGTTAACGACCCGAGATCAGAATTCTATTCGTTTTGAATTCATAACATTATTCATCACACTTTATGATCAAATATGCGGTTTCAAATAAGTTAAGGAAATGTTTAATTAACTTAAAGTTATAATTGAATCAATCGATCGATTAGAATTGCCTGTTCGTCGTTGTAAATTTTGGTAAGAGAATGGAGGGCTACCGTCCATTGAATTACTCACAGCAGAATATATAGCTTTACCCTCGCCAAGTAAGTTATTTTTAGGCAAATATAAACCAGATAATATCATCAACATTAACATAATCAGCCGATGGTGTCTGCTGGAAATAGGAGTTTCCAAAGGACTTCAACTACAGTCGGTTTTGAAGTACTTGCGTCCATCCGCTTCCTGCGAAGACACCAGATATAAACTGTATTACTTTTAACTTAAAAAAAACACCTACCTTGGCAGTGTCCCTGCCTAGTGCCTACGAAGCTTGCAGCTTCGTGTTTAAATCCTCGTCAGAGCAAAATATTCGTGTGAACAGCGCGAGTATTTGTTTTAGACTCTTGTGTTTTTTTATTTCTCAATACAAGGTTTATGGTTGCTTAAGATTGTTTGTTTGTGTGATTTTTTATACATATCTTAATACTCGTATAGTGTGTCTTTAAATCTGTTGATTTTGAACCAGGTCTTAACTGGCAACATTTCATTTCCCCGTACCTTCAGATTCAAAAGGAAAAGGCCTATTTTAAGGCTGCGTTAAGCATAGATGATAAACGACTGACATCGTGGCCAAGGTTGCCGGAAACCGTTGGGTTCAATCAGCGCAAGACTGGTCATTGTGGCTAACCTTGGGGGAGGAGTAAGTACGAGTATGTCCAGCAGTGGACGTCTTTCGGCTGAAATGATGATGATCTTCTTTACATAGTAGTATAAATCAAAGTCTCTTACCACGTCTGTCTGTCTGTATATCCGTGAAAAGGAGTGCCCCAGGAACAGATATCAGGGACTTAATTATATTCTTAGTTTCTTAGATTGTTTGTGACTTAGTTAAAAGTGTGTCAGATTTGTCAACTTAGAGGAACGAAAATCCGCGAATAAACTGGCAACAATGATTGTCATTTTTATTTGTAATTTTCGTAAGTAAATAACCAGATATAATCATAACTTACACGTGACAAGTGATACCGTGTGGCTTTTTATATTTACTACATAGGCGACACTGAAAGTTTTTAGAATAGACCACTTATAATTCCTTTAGAAAAAAAAACAATTTGAATTTTAAAAAAGTATCTCTTTGAAAGTCTAACGCCGTCAACTTTTTTAATCTGTCATTTGTTTTGTAATTTTGGCGGCAATTTGAAAATAGAGTGTTTGCTTAAAAATGAATTTAACACGCGAGCATTTTCGTGCCATGATTTTTTACGACTTTCGTTGCGGACTAAATCAAAAACAAAGTTATGAAAGACTTATGTTAGCATTTAATAATGAAGCCCCATATAGATGGTATAGTGCCACTATTTATAATTGGTTCAATGAATTTAAAAGAAACCGTACCCAGCTCAGTGACGCTGAACGAGAAGGTCGTCCCTCTACGGCGGTGACCGAGGAAAACATTGACGCTGTGCGGCTCATGATTGAAGAGGAGAAACGAACGACATACCAGCAAATACGGACATCATTAGGGATTGGCATGAGTCAAGTTCAAAAAAAATTACATGATCACCTGCAAGTGAGGAAGCTTTGTGCTAGGTGGATACCGCACAATTTGAGCGAAGAACAAAAACTCTGCCGTGTGAATTGGTGTCGCCAAATGATAGAAAAAAATAACAGTGGTCTATCAAATTCAGTTTTTGACATCGTCACAAGCGATGAAAGTTGGATTTATTGCTATGAGATGGTCTTCCCTTTCGAGGAATTACCAACAAAAGTGAAACGAGGACGCAGTGCTGAAAAAAAGATGGTTGCCTGTTTTTTTGGTAAATCGGGTCATGATGCTACAGTACTACTAGAAAATAAAAGAACTGTTACTGCTGACTGGTACGTGAATAAATGTTTACCTATCGTCTTACAAAAAATTAAAGAACGACGCCCTCGCAGCAGAGTAATCCTCCATCACGATAACGCTCCAGGCTACGCCGCCAGACAAACAAATCAATTTTTGAGTTCTGAAAATATTGAATTGATGGGTCATCCGCCATACAGCCCCGACCTTGCACCTTGCGATTTCTATTTATTCGCAAAAATCAAGGATAAGCTCAGAGGAATATCTTTTATGAATGCAGAAGAGGCTGTAGCGGCGTTCCAAACGGCAGTAGAGGAGGTGCCTAAAGAAGGATGGGCTGGATGCTTTACTCAATGGTTTTATCGAATGAACAAGTGTATCGATTGTTGTGGAGAATACTTTGAAAATCAATAAAATAGTTTACATCTTTATATCATGTTTAATTTTTGAGATTCTAAAAACTTTCAGTGTCACCCACGTATTGTAGTTTCTACACGTTTTTAATAAGCAAGTCGGCATTTTCTTTGGCGTGAAATTAAATGTTACTCGTGCTGTGGCTTGACGCGTAATGGCGTCTGGTTGGAGTACCTAGTGCATCTGTGAGTCGGTAGATCGTGTATGACGGAACGAAATGGCGTACCTTGCATACTTCACATCTTTATCTGTTATATATATTATCTGAATCTCGAAAACGGCTCCAACGATTTTGATGAATTTTAGTACACAAAGGGTTTCGAGGGGGCGATAAATCGATCAGCTATGATTTATCAAATAATGTAAGGAGATTTTATCCCGACGTTAATGGTATGTGTTTTAGAGCGTTCATGTACCATCAGCCTTAAAGAAGCTGGACACGCAATTAAAGAGTCCGGTATACTATTTGTTTTCAATTTATCTTCCAAAATTAATATAGAACCACATTTAAGTAATAAATTATTCTATACAAGCCACTTATAAGGCCATCTTTCGCATGTCAATGGACTTGGGGCCTAAAGAATCGATATCTTATCAAATCATCTCGTTAAAATCAAAAATCGATAGAAATGACGAGTAATCGAATATCCAGTTATACCGCTCAGTTATCTTGTAATCTGAGGATAAATTCTTAAGCGGTTTTATTAAACTGATGATTAAATTTAAAAAACCCATTTCATACCAATGGTGTTAAGCGATTGGCCATCTTGGATTTTCAACGAAACACTTGAGACAGATATACTTGTAGTTGCGAGTGCAAGTGGTAGTGTTTTAAGTTTCGTACGTTAAATTTAACTTACGGAGTGTTGGCAACACTAGATACTACTTTAGTAATTCAGTAATTTTATATATTGCAACACCATAGTGGTAATCTGTGAACGTTATATCCGACCATGGGGGTTCACTAATGTTTTACCAAATCATCATTTGACAAACTAAATTATTTTTCAAAATTTCATGTCACAAAGAGATACTTCCCGCCGTATTATTTTTAAGTTTTTCGTGGTCGATATTGTAACCTAACCTAACTTATTTAATAAGCTCATTTAACCTATGCAATATGTAATGGTTAAAGCACAAACACGTTTTTGCGAAATGAAAGTTTGTAATATGATACGTTTGTCAAACGTACTTTTGGTCAAATGAACGGACCCCGACCATGGGCCATACTTATAGGAATCCACCTGAACAACAGGGTATCCTAAGTGGTTATCCTTTCACCTACCGCCAAGCAGCAGTATTCGCATCGTTGTGTTTCAGTATGGGGCTTACACCAGTGAAATTAGTAGCACGGAGGCTTACCATCTTAGTCCTCAGGGTTGACAATGCAGGTGTCATTCTCGATCCATAATATCGTCTGTCCTAATATTATGCTATACTTTTTGTATAACAGTACTTACAATATTAGTATACATAAGAAACAATATTCGACCAAAAGATATTAGGGCAGTCGCATTAGGGCTAATGTGCGTTAGGACAAACAATCATTATGACTATATTTGGGAATTAAAATATAGGACAAAAAAACATTACGGATCCCGATATAATCATCAGCATCATCATCAGCCCACCTCAGTCCACTGCTGGACATAGGCCTCCTCCATAGCACGCCACTGAGCTCGGTCTTCAGCTCTTCTTCTCCAGTGGCCACCAGCTACCTTGCGAATATCATCGCTCCACCTAGTCTGAGGGCACCCTACTCACGTTTGCCAATTCGTGGTCCCCAGTCTAGAACTCGTCTTTCCCAAAAGCCATCAGTTCTACGGCAAATATGAACAGCCCATTGCTAATTCGCAGAGCTATGTCGGTAACTTTGGTTCTTTGCCGAATTACTTCGTTCCGGATTCGATCCCTTAGAGATACACCAAGAGCAATGAAAACAGGTCATTTTGTATAGAATCCCCATAGAAAATGACCCGTTTCCTTGTTCTTGAGTGAAGACCCTTGGCAACGTGTTTGCGGTCTCAGGATTGCGTTCTTTTGGTTGTAGCTTTGAGAATGTGAATATTTTTGGGCATTGGGTATAATAAGAAACCGCGTCCAAATCAGTCAATCCGTTTAGGAGATACAATGCCACAGCCAGACATGTACACAGATTCACAGATACATAGAACAACGGATAGACTCACAGATATCCCAAATTGATGTTTGGGAACACAAAGCATTGGATAAATAAACTATTATAATTACAATATTTAATATCTTGTGAAGTTGTGCGTCCAAGATTTATTTTCTTAGAAATCAAAAGCGTGCGTGCGTGAAAATATGCGTGCACTTATGCTTGAACGCATGCGCGTTGATCTTCTTAATTTTAATACTAACTATTCGTATTTAGAAATTAACAACTACACGTAAAGACGCTAACGAAGAAACAACATATCATAAAACTTCTTTCACATAATCTTTGTTTCACATAATCCTAACACCTAAGTGACACGTGGGCTAAGAATGCGAGGTGCGATGCTATAAAGCAGTTTTACATACAACGGTTCGGCTTTGGAATACGCATAGGAATTGCTTGTTAACGCGAGTTATAAATTTACACTACCGTTGAAGAGGTTTCTAACGCCGTACTCATGGCTGCAAAGGATCTAAAACCTTTATTTAAATAATCATATTTATTGAGTCTATACTATAATGAAGTTGACTATTGTTCCACGCTGATAAATGGCTTTTACCCATACCACCTGGGCCCGGGGGGCCAAAAGTGATATTGTGGAACTCCGAAAGCGGCCGGAATACCCGTTCCAGACTCGTGGGCCCACTCCTTATGTCCCACTGCTTTTTGTCTTACTATTTCTGGGCGGTTTGCTTCTCGGGCATCTAAAGATAGCTAACGAACCTAACCTATCTACTTCTGAGGAGTTTTGGACTCGTAGTGGTAAATTATTTCTAACGAAATCGAAAAGCCGTGGGACAAAAATTTACGGGACCACTAAGCCCAAACTGGCAGTAAGGCCACTAAAATCCAGGTATTCTCCCTCCTCGCCATTGTTGGCGAGGGCTGCAGGATCTGCTTGCGCATTCGACTACTCATACACTTGGGCCTAATCGTGACCAGAATCAGGAGCACTTCTTTGAAAATATATGTTCGAAGTTACGTTAGCTCCCTTTCTCTCTATTTAGTTACGAATGACGAGTGAAACGTATAGATTTATAGTAATCACTCAGGCCATGGTTGACGCATAAAAAAGTAATCTCCCCCGCGGTCCATGGAGAAGGCCATCAAAAAGGATAAATGCCTCCTGATAATGGGTATTTAATTTTGCGAACGGTCTTACTAGCATATAAACGTTGCACACCGTCCACAGAAGTCCGCAATGCCTAGTTGCTGCCTTGCAGATCAACCACCATTCATGCAGGACATGTCACGCGCGAAGGAAAAACTGAAGATGCTCATATCATAGTTTTGAAGTACGAGAAAGAACGCAGCTTCTTTCTGAAATATGATACAAATACGGCAGGATTTGTAAAACCTGCTTGCCAACAGCAATGCCCGTGTGTAGCCTATTTAAATAACCACGTTGGTGTGAACGGCCCGATTACAAGCTGCGTGAATGGCCGCCCTAACAAATTGTATGGCCTTTGTATGGGAGGCTGGTACGCTGTGTGAATCTTTGTCTTGAAGCTGTTGTATTGAAAGTTTGTGTGATTTTATCGATATTACATCCTATGGTATTCTTTAACGTGATGAAGTCTTCGCATGCATGTCTGATTTCACTCTAACGCTAAAATGCAAATGGCGGACTTTACAACCAAAGGCATTCTCGATAATCTAAAGAATAACTAATTGTTGAGTTTCTTGCGGCGCTTCTTCCCAGAAGAGATCATTCCTTGGGTGGAAACCACTGGTGGATTTGTAATAAGCTTACTTACTAAGTAACTTCCCTCCAGGATGTTTTCTCAGTTCTTTTCGATCGGCATAGAAATATATTCACTGAAAGGCAACAACTTGGCGGTGCTTCTGGCATTGCACAGGCAAGGGTGACTGCTTACCATCTCGTGGTTCGTCTGCCAGTTTGCTATTTGGTTATAAAAAACCTTGATATGGATTACCCTCCGCACTAGAACGTTTTCGGGTAGGGGGTCTATTCTACTAAGCCTCATTGCTTTTGACATTCTAACGTATTGTCAATACTAAGCTCTTATTTACTTAACAGTAATGGCGGCCGAGTCAAAGCACAAGGCCCCAGGAATAATCCTGCCGTTGCAACAATACTGATAACATGAGAAACGTCATCATAAGCGCCCACACGGTGGACCGATAACCTGGTGAAGATCTCTCTTCACAAAGATCCCTAAGTGGTATATGACAGTATCACATTACCTAATTCTTCATGTACCAATCGTAGTCCTAGCTAAAACGCCTAAAACCTTTTGCATTTGCACATATCTGTAAAAAGGTCGGAAGAAGGTCGATGGAGTTGAACAAAACTGGTCGTAGTGGAGATCCTTGGGGAAAGCCTATGCTCAGTAGTCGACGTTCCTCGGCTGATAATGGGGACGATGATGACAGTCCATCCACGTCTAGCTTAAGCTTGAAAATGTAGCATACTTTGTAAAGTTGTTGAGGTTCATTACTCTTCTTCATTCTTTTCTATTTTTATCTATTCTATTATATCTAAGCTAGGCAAACGCAATGTACAGCGAAATGTCACCTGTTAGCTTAATTTCCTTCTTCATGCTGTATAATAAATTCTCGTAAAGTTATAGCTTATACGACCAATCGTTAATTTATAAAGGAACCAAACAACTTTGACCTATGACACCGTCTGAAGAAAAGCTTACACCAGCAGGTTTAACGACTCATAAACCTTAAGAGTCTGTATTTGTGTTATGTCCAATAATAACTTGAAATGAATATTGTTTTAAATAGACGATGGAACCCAAGCCCAAGCATTGGCTGGCCAACTCTGACCTGTTCTGTTGCTTATTCAATAGGTATGTATAAAATGTTCAATGTGTTAATATTAACGTTACGGGTAGTTTTATTATGAAATATGCATATAATCTTTGTTTCACATTATACTAGGAACCTAACACCTAAGTGACACGTGGGCTAAGAATGCGAGGTGCGATGCTATGAAGCAGGTTTACATACAACGGTTCGGCTTTGGAATATCATTTGTATTTAAACCCTGTTCAGACTTACTTGTCTTAAATATGTTTTTTTTTTGTATGAAATAGCTATTTTAAATAAAATAAAGCAATAACGGACATTACATTGGCCAAGTGATGTCCAAAATGATTACTCAGTTTACTTTATTTACGATAAAAGAGCTATTTTTGCCAAAAAAAGTTTCATTTTGTGGTTAGAAAGTTGTTTACCATATAAGTCATGTCTGAACCGGGTTTTTTGCCTATTTGGTGAAAATCATTGAGATTAAATGAATTTCCGAAAATTTAATATTCAAGGAGACTCAAAACAAGAGTTGGTTATTTGAAATAATGTAACGTATGCTCTGGATGGGTAAGTGGCACTTACATCATTTAATATATCACACCGAATATCAAGGAGTGATTTTCATTAAGATAAGCACCAAGAATTAACTACAACTACATTAACTAGTTTTATTTCAGTCTTGACCATATTATGAATGTTGGAAACAATGTAATTTAGAAATGTCTCTTTACAGTAACACTAAGTAATAAACCTCGTCATAAATATCGACTATCACATCACAACAAAATTGTTGCCTTTTAGTAGTAGTGGCTTGTAAATATGCATAATTTATAAATATTGCTTGATTAACATTTTCTGAATGCCCGGCCCGTTAAATGACTATAAAACTATGGGCCACCCGCCATTTTGAGGTAAGTGCCAGTGCCAAGGAAATGGCTTTCGGATGTATCTTTACTTGTTATGGACGTTGTCGTAAAATACATGAGCATAAATAATATGATTATAGTTCCTTTTGTTATATTTTTATTATTTTTTATGTTTCTATTGATTTTCTACTAATACGTTGTGGTATCTTAAGTCTATTTGTAAAAGGAAACCAGTATCCGGGAAGCAGGTTCTGGTTTTAGTACGGTAACAAGTGTGACCTATATTTTTATGTTTTAACTCTCGTTCAGCAAGCTGAAAGATATGAGACTAAGCGATATTTAAATAAAGTTAGGATTTAAATAATATTACTTATTTAAAAAAAGTATTAGTATTATTTACAAGTTACTCAGGTTTTTAAGTTGACATCGTCAAATTTTTTTTTAAAGTATAGATATTCTAAAAAATATTCTAGATTCTAATTTTCTGTATAATTTAGACGTTGAATGATGACTCAGTTGGCCCAATACATTCCAGATTCAGATCGAGTTTCTATTAAAAATCATTTCACACTTGATCGGATGATGAATTAAACATAGCGCCTAGAACGGGAACACACGGCCCATAGTAATGAAGGGATTTATAGCGTAAGCGACAAATGATGTAAATGATTCAAATATGAGTTGGCATAATCGACGTATTATCGTTGGTAATTTAAATATAATAGTGTTATTCAATATCGATGATCACTATTTTATAGATGGTCGTCAAATAATTTGTTTTGACTACAAGTCTAAGTGGACGTAAGTGTCAGTAATAATTAAAACGTAAAGTAATAATAAATGGAACTTAAACAAACGGCATCCCTAGTGCTAACATGAGTTTTAGTTTGTCTATCCGTCTGACTTTTATACTCCTCGTAAGACCCGATTACCTATTTTTATTACGTTGTAAATGCAACCTTAGATAAACTACAGGCTGACTTTTACTATCGGTAATTTTTACTTTATAGTAAGCTGGGACTTATGACAATATCTCAAGTACTAAAAATTAGATTTAGACATAGCTTGCTCGTGAAAGGTTCTTAAGACTATAAAGTATAATATAATTATTGTAGTAGTAAGTACTACTTGAAATTTTTAGATATGTTAGTTAAAAATAATCACTGTATTCATTTTATTTAATGTCGATAAATTTAAGTAGGTACCTATATACAAAAAAAAAACAGGAAACATAACATCACTGCTGAGGTTTTAGGTTACTAGTGGTTGCGTACTGAATTATAGCAAGGAGGACAAACGTTGTTCAAAATAACAACTTTCCTTCCTCACACATGTGTCATGATTTTAAATGGAAATAATATGAGAAGGAAAAATCGTAAATAACTGGTCACCCGGAAAATAATATAACCATAGTTATTTTACTGTCCTTAACTGAGTTTTGATGCAACCTATCCGCTTTAGGTCATTGTTAATTAAATCTGTAATTTTTCCAATTAAATCTCATTCCCAACTGCCGTGATCTCAGTTCGTGATGAGATGATACAGTTTCGCCGATTCTGAGTAGTGACTTAAGCAAGATAAGTTTTCATCTAAGTCCATTCAGTTTGGGTTTTGTTTTTATCGCATAGAGAAGACACACATGCCACCCACACACCACACACACCCCATAAAAAGTCAAATTAGGATTGCTTGTTAAATTATTGAACAAAATAACACCCTGCAAGTTTTTGTTTCATAAGGCCACAGTAGATGGTTAATAGGCAATAAGCACAAGCAAACATAGTAAGCCCTAAGCGCTCATACAAATATTTTCGCGTCAGAACGCCATACTAAGTGCACGCAACAACGAAAGCATACAAAGTAACTGTCGAGTTAGAATATCAAACGGTTACAATAAATTATTATTTTAGGGGCCCATTTGATGCAAGATATTTTAGCTGTAATGGTAAGCTTGGATGTAGACATAAAACTATATATTTATTTATAAAACCAACTGCAGTTAAGCCCTTTTCAGTATGAATCGGTTTTTAGGATAGGTAATGCTAACGAACGATGAACCCAAAGAAAATAATTGTATACGTATCTCTATGTTACAATCAGTATTTCAGTTAAAACTTTTTTAACTGTAACAATTAATAGCTTTGTCATGTTTTTGAACTTTCGACAAAGCGATGACATACTGCGTTTTTTGTGTGTTTTGCGTGAAGTTTTTTGTTTTTTTTTTCAATTACCAATGTTATTGTTTTAGCAGTCTTTATAAACAGGCTGACAGATCACACGTCATAGTAAAGTTTCAGCCTTAGGTACTATTGAGTAGATCTTATGTGGTACACATGGATCCCTTGTCTGGTTAAGGGTTAATAAAACTCCATTGAATCCAAATTATACCATGTAGGTAATGTCTTAATTTTATTACCAAGGTTTAATAACGAGTTGCGGCCGCCTTTCTGCTTGCTCGATAGCAACAATAAAAAACATTAAAATGACGTACATTTCTTTTAGCCATTACGAAATTGAAATATTTCACGGAACCCGAATTGAGTTGAAGTCGGGCGCTTTACATTTTTTTTTTAATATTTATGGGCTATTGTAGTCGGCCAGGAGACGTTTGCTTACGGCCTATTATTTCGGGCACGCGTGGTGAATCCCAAATTGTCACCGCGCAGGTTTGTTGAACCCTGACCACGTTATATTTGCACCTTCATACATTAAATATTAGCTTAATAAAACGGCAGAAAGTTCCAATTAGAATAACATAAATTTTGCAAGTTGTAAGGCGTATTTGACTATTGATTCGTGTCCACCATTATTTTGGAGGTAAATGCCTAAGTCGGTCTTAAACAAACTGGTCGTAAATAGCATGCAGGCAAATACGGTAATTACAACGGTATAGTGTTGAAAAATCCGTTTTTTTTTTAAACATATATAGCAGTTACGTTATTTTTTATTTGCGTTAAAACGTGAAGGTCGTAAGCAAAAGATAAATAAATATAAAGTTGTCGTTTTGTATACTATGCTTTATTTATATTAGGAACGTATTTCTAAACAAGTTGCTTTCATTGGGGCTACACTGTCATTTCATACATTTTAAATCAAATCAAATCAAATCAAAAATATTTATTGCATAAAAAGCACGCGTTAAAAAATTAAAGTAAAAAGTAAAATCAGTAGGTACTAATCAAAAACTAGTTCGTAATCCTAACAAGAAACACTAGTAATTCAATTTAAAACAAATAGGTGAAAATATCTTCTCATACTAGTCGTAAACCACCTGGAAAATGGCGTACAAAATATAAAGTATATAAAACGCTCATGCCACCACATGAACGTTTATGAAAAAAACAAGAATCCTCCCACGTTACTTAAATCAACAAGGCGATATTGTTGTGTCCATCGTTAGCTCCCCTAGGTCATCCACCATTCCGCCTTATGATACAAATTTGACCCCAAATTGAGTCCTTGGCACTGTCCACGTTAATATTAGCTTGCCACCTTCACAATTACATCAGTAAAATAACCAGTTAGCTCCCTACGTTTTGCAAGTTTTTAGCACAATGCATCTGTCATTTATCAAACGGCTCTAATAGCATAACTCGAAGCGGAAGACCTAATGTGTGGGTGACGACTAATAGAAAGAGGTAAACAATAATTTTGTTAATAGCGTTAGCCGAAACAATGGCTTTTTGTTCGGATGAGTACTGTGGCCACAGTTTGGGTAATGAAATATTTATACTCGTACAAATACACCAGATTGGTTTAGTGATAAAAAATAGTAGAACACTGGCGTTTACCCGCAAATCCATTCGAACAGAACTTAGTCATAGCTATTTCGTCAGCAACTTTTCAATTTTCGGGGGGAAATGAACCTTATGTCCGTCTTCGAGCTACCAACTATCTCTGTATTAAATGTCACATCGATCAGTTAAAGCGTTGGACGGTGAAGCCAAAACCAACAAACACGCTTTGGAGTTTAACATTACAATATTAGTAAGTATAAGTGTATAGTTATGGCTCGTTTGCAATAAAAAAACATTACCGCTCTTTAAGGGCAGCCTCGTAAGAAATGTCATAACTGCCGTGGCCCAAATACAGTGTAAACTTTCTTACCTACTGTTGAATGAGAAAATAAGGTTACAAAAAA
Source organism: Acleris sparsana (assembly GCA_923062465.1). Taxonomy (NCBI): domain Eukaryota; kingdom Metazoa; phylum Arthropoda; class Insecta; order Lepidoptera; family Tortricidae; genus Acleris; species Acleris sparsana. The sequence continues at coordinate 14,089,657 of OV281297.1, forward strand.
AAAAACGTTTTTTTTTAAATGTTTTGAATCAATCAAGCATTTATTTTACATAATTAAATGTTTAACTATTATACCCAAAACCCAAAACTATGGGTACCCTTTAAAAGTACCTTTTTGAATGACAATGCGCTCTCCGGACCGCCCACGGTACATCCGGCATTTTGTTACCGTTTCATTTCACCGGGAGTCGAACCCGTGTAGGCGAAAGTTAATTATGCCCCGGCTTGTAATGAATCTGATTAGCATCGATGCTTATAACATGTAGGAGCTAAAAACTTGACGTGTACACAATACGTTTTTATTTTGTTTTACAGTGCACCAACCGGTAACTGTTTTATACATTTAAAAATATTTGATACCGTTACTATAAATACGTTAAATTTTACTTTTGTATAATCAGTAATATGGAGTCAATGATGAAACAGTTGTGTATTGTGGAAATGTATATTATACCAATTGACGTAAGCGACAATTTCCGGCAAAAATGTCGCTTAGGTGTTTAAATTTACATGTTGTAACTAACCTTTATTACGTGAAAGGCAAAACATAGTCATATAGAGATAATAATTGTAGGTGCAACTAGCAATATCACAAGTATTGATAACTTTACTGATAGGGTAGAAATGATAACTGTTTAAATGTCAACTGCCACAGCATTCATTTTAACACAACTTATTGAACGAGGTAACTAATTGATCGAGTTAATGTTGATCAATTATTATAATGATATCAAGTAGTCAAGTTCTATTTAGAACGATACATTATCATCAGCTTACGGATTTGAACATAACAAAATTAGCGATACAAACCGAGACACCTGATCAAAACCATTACAATGTCATAATGAGTATCATTACGATACTCATTAAGTATTATTAACGCTCATAAAGATTCGATCTCGCTGGAAATAACACAAACCATCCAATAAATAGAACAACAATAGGTCATTTATTACGTTTGAAGCTATCACCAAATATTTCCCAAAACCAGGGCCCGTGACGTTCACAATGATTCCCGTATTGTTAATTTAACAACGAACTTAATCTAACTGTAGTTTTGATTGTTGTTATTCGGTTAAAAGTTATTGTGTTTTGTTAGGTGTGTTACAAATAACTTACAATGTTTTTAGAAACGAGCGAAACCGAGTGTTTATGATGTTATGTTTTGACGAGGCGGTTGGCCTATAGTTAGAAGCCAGCGGTCCTGGGTTCGATTACCGTTTATGGTAAATATTTGTGTGATAAACGCCAATATTGAGTGTTGGGTGTTTTTTCATGTGTATAAGTATGTTTATCGTGGCCTATAGTACCCATCAAGCGCAGGACTAAAGTGGAGATGGGCGGGACACTTGGCTAGGTGAAACGAAGGCAGGTGGTCAAGGGCGCTAACAGAGTGGCGGCCGAGATTAGGTCACAGATCAGTAGGCAGACCATCAGCTCGTTAATTGGTCTGATGATATTTGGCTGACAGTTGGGAAAGGGTGGATGGCGTTAGCAGAGACCGGGCAAAATGGGGTGAAGAGGCCCCAGCAGTGGGTGGATGTGGGCTGAAATGATGAAAGTACCCATAACACAAGCCTAGAGCTTTGTTTGAGACTAAGTCAATTTGTGTGAGATTCACATTGGTGATTGGTCATAAAAACACTTTAGAAGCTGATATCTCTTAACCAGCTACACAGATTGTGATGAAATCTTGCTAACCATTCCCATTAAACTAGCTTTCTTAAAAAAACAAATCCAAAGTGGTCCATCCATACATAGATTCACAGACACACAGATCTTCCCTCCTAAGTCAATAAGCACTATCTTATATCACTAAAGTAGATTCACGTCTACATAGTTAATTAATAAGGTTTCTATTACTACAGGAGGTTTATCTTAGTTACTGCCTATTGTGGCCATACAGGCCGCTAATTCACAAAAGAAGTATCTACCTAGGGCAAAGTCCAAAGCCTCTGGAAATTCCTGGACGCAACGGGCCTTTTGCGGGGCTCTGAACAAAGGACTAAATAGATCAAAGCGCATCTCAAACCCTCCCTCCAATAATACACAGATACACGCGTTAAATATTTAACAACCTTTTTTTTGCGTCGGCGGTTGTAAAGAGGTTGACTGGATTGGATCATGGTGCCGATTTCGCTCCAAACAACGCAAACTAAATTTAAAAAATCTGCCAAGCTATAACGCAGAACGGTAGGTGAAGGTGAAGGTTAAGGTGAGGTTACCAATAAAAATCGGACGATGGACAAATAAGGTTTGTAAGTCAGTATGAAGGTAATTGACAAGGATCAATGATAGACCCACTGCCACTTATGATTAGCTATTCTTCGGGCTATGTCGGTCACCTTAGTTCTACTGCGTATATCATAATTTCTGATTATATCACGCAGAAAAACCCCGAGCATAGCCCTCTCCATAGTCCTCTGAGTGACTTTGAGCTTCGAAACTGAACTGCGGTATTTTGGACGAAAATGTGCTGCGAAGCTTCCCGAACGCTGCCAAGCCGAGTCGGATTCGACGAGTGACCTCTTTCTCAAAGTTGGACTTCCTAACTGGACCGTTTGTCCCAGGTAAATATAGTCATCAACAACTTCGAGCGCAGAGCCTCCGACTATCACGGGAGTTGGCGCGACATGGACATTGGACATGACTTTTGTCTTCTGCATGTTCATTCTCAAGCGAACTCGGTCGGAAGCTCTACTGAGGTCAGCGAGCATTGCACTGAGGTCCTCCATGGTCTCAGCCATGACTACGGTATCGTCAGCGAATAGAAGGTGATGGATGTACTGACCATTTATGTTGATTCCAGGCGGGGGCGGGGCACATTGCTCTCAGGAATGATGGCCGATGGGGTCAGAAAGTTCTTGATTGGCGTCAGCGGAGCGGGAGACGAGCTAGGTAGGCCTCCAAGAGATAGAGTGACGACTTTGTAAAGATCGTGGGAGCGCGGTTGATGCGAAAAGCACAAGACCAGTCTGAGTGGAGAGCCTTGGGGGAGGCCTATGTCCAGCAGTGAACGTCATTCGGCTGACATGATGATGATGATGATGAACGATAGACACTAAATCTTACCTCTACATTACTTTAAAATAAATCAGGCCTGGGCACAGACCACTTCTTCTACGATCCTGACAAATCTCTTTCGCTTCTTCCACATTCATACGAGTACATCAAGTCATGCATGCGCGTCGGTTTCGGGTAGGTACCTACTCGATCTTAAGAAATTAAGGGTTTTTCATTTGTTTTTAAACTATCAATTAATGACCTCATGATCTTTGAATTAAGACTTGTGTCATTATTGGTGCCTGTCAGCTAAAAGTGTCCAACGTTGGTGCCATCACAGTACAATAGCATAAGAAACAATAAACCTTAATTCAAAATTCCAGCAAAATTCTCACAGCAAGTAATTTGTACACAACGAAACATTTACGAATTTGACCGTTACAGTCTAATATTGTAATAGAGTATAGTTACTACTAGTATAAAGGCAGCAGTCCACAAGTCCACATCGTACGCATCAAGCGGATTAATTATTAGGCGTAATACGATCCGTTCGGTGCGGATCGGTGGACGCATTTATATGACTAACTTTATTAATAATCTTAAATGTTTCTTGATGCGTTGATGCGTGTGACGCGAACCTGTCTACGATTACCTTAATTGTAAGCGGAAAAAAATATGTTTAAAATTGGGCATAGCTGGTTGAGCCTACTTAAACGTTTTTTTTAATGCTACTGGTACTTTTCACCTGTGGCCTCTTCTTTGGACTTACCAACTTTTAATGAAGAAAGACGTTATTTTGTTTTAAATCAAATCAATTGTTTAATAATTAATATTTTTATGAATCAGACCACAAACTATGCGGGTTGTATAAAATCAATTCCCGAAAGCGGACGTAGGCACTTACACTTGAAAACTCTGACAATAGTGAAACTAGGCCAACATAAAAATAAAAGAAATTCTCTAAAGTGGACATCGGAACATAGACGTGAAAATCTGATAAATTCACATAAGCCCGAGTACCATATATCGTACAGCTTTGTCCGTTACATTTTGAAGTACCTATCGCTCCGCACGTGAGTCCCGAGCTCATGCGGTGACATTGTTGCGCCATCAACATCAGGAAATGACTCTATCGCGGGTCGCTGGCTTTACCCTCCTCTATTACACGACGAAGAACTAAACGGACTGGAAGCCAGGTCATGCTTTAACGAAAAAAAAGATAAAAGATAAAATAAATTTATTCAGTAAGTAGGCTGCTCGGGCACTTTTACACGTCAAGAATCTACCAGCGCTTCCCAAGAGGAGACCACTGCTGAGAAGAAATGCCGCAAGAAACTCAGCAGTCAGTCATTTTTTAAATATATTTCATATTTCATATTACAATGGTACTACTTATTCTAGCATTATATAAACTACGAATATTAAATTAAATATAATATCAAATAAAAGACAGTAGCCAATACTCGCGTTCAAGGAGATGCTTCTACAACATGATGATCACTTCGGGTGCTCGAAAAATACGGCATGTAAGAACGGACCAAAGTTGATCTTCCTATATTATTATTACTAGCGACCCGCCCTCGTTTCGCTTCGGTTTATGAGTTTACTATTATACCTGGACATAATCCAGGATTTTGAAAGATTTAAGGGTACGTGCAGAGGGACAGACGGTGGAAAGCGCCTTTGTTTTATACTATGTAATTCAGAAGATAGACTTGCCTTTGCCCATGACTTCGTCCCTATCAGCCTATGTAACTATTTGGTCAGCCAGCTATTTCTGTGCAAGTCATATCGATCCGTTGACTCTTAGTGCAAGGGAGAAGTACTATCAGCCCATCGGAAGCCTGACCCACCATAGAATAGAACTGTGTCACTGAAACGAACGATAGCTGCTGCAATGAAAATCATGAATTAAAATATAAATAAAACATTACCGTTTATCCGTTTATTCCAATTCACTACTTGACATCATCAAAAAACCAAAAATCAATATAACAAACCATAGCAACAATGTCATATAAAAAGAAAAGCGTAAAGAAATACAAAGAGTCCGCAACATCCTGCCCCTCGTGCAGAACTGCACAAACTGGTTCAAGTGGCCAGAGCTGGTCATTTAACTGGAGATTGCCTCGGTGACCAGCTTCACCAGTTTTTTGAGGGGTCGGCGTAGCGTACCCCCAGCTGTAGCAACGTCGACTACCCTGGTAACGCCATCCTTTCCTGGGTATAGTTGAACAACTCGTCCTCGCGGCCATGTTCCTCGTGGGAGGGACTCGTCGACGATAATTACGATGTCGCCAATCTTTACATGATCTCCACTTCTTTGCCGGTTATGAATACGTGGTTGCATGGTGGGGAGGACTTCGCGTACCCAGCGGTTCCAAAAATGGTCGGCCAGCCTTAACGCCTTTTTCCACTCCCCTCGAAGGATTAGATCTCTGTCGTTTAAAGCTTTTGGAAGGGTTTGACTTGAAGATTGTCCTATTAAAAAATGGAATGGTGTTAATGTGGTGGGGTCATCAGGATCTGTAGAAACGTGTGTCAACGGGCGTGAATTCACTATAGCTTCAGCCTCTGTAAGCAGTGTCGTTAATGTTTCCTCTTTTGGAGCTCTTTCATTGAGCGTAGCTTTAAGGGCTACCTTGACAGTTCGCACTAAACGCTCCCAACATCCTCCAAAACTTGGCGCTGCTGCTGGGATGAAACTCCATTTGATTCCTTTTGTAGCTACAAACTCATGCACATCGGTGGTGTAGAACTCTTTGAGAATACGGTTTGCACCAACAAACGCAGTTCCATTATCGGAAAACATTGTTTCTGGTTTGCCACGTCTGGCCATAAAACGTCTAATCGCCATGATTGCGGAGTCAGCGGAAAGACTGTGTACTATTTCTAAGTGAACAGCTCTTGTCGTTAAACAAGTAAGAAGTGCTACGTATCGTTTTTCGTGGCGGCGACCAACAGTGATGGTGATAGGACCGAAGTAATCAATACCAGTATATGAAAACGGGCGCTGATTATGGGCCAATCTTTGAGGTGGCAAATCGCCTGTGACTGGATTAAATGGTACCGACTTTCTGAATCTGCAGAACAAGCAACTGTTTGCTACGGCTCTAACTGTATCTCTAAGCTTTAGGAGCCAAAATCTTTGCCTAATTTCATTGATTACTAGCTCATGATTTGCGTGGCCAGCCTGCCTATGATAGGACTCCACCAACAACTTCACAACTTTATGACGGCCGTCCAGTAAGATTGGGAAACGAGAATCGGGATCAATGCCTTCTGCGGCCTTTATTCTTCCAGCTAAGTGTAGTAACTTATCTTCCCCTAGGGAAGGGGACAGTTTTATGAGGCGACTGCTTGATGACACCGGCTTGGAATTGAGGACGCAGCTGTACTCTTCAGGAAAACTGTCTAATTGAGTTTTTTGCAATATGTGCCTTTCTGCGGCTTGTATTAGTTCGGCGTTTAATGGTTTTAGGGTAGTAGACGTTGACGGGTGGCGGGATCGAAAAACTCGGGATCGAAAAACCCCGCCAATTGCTTTAGAATTTCGAAACGCTACCAAAACATTGCCAAACAAAGCCGCGGCTTGATGAGCTCGAGCTGTTGCGCGTAGTAAACGCAACCAGGAACTAAATTGAGCGAAATTTGCGGTGACCGGACAAGGTAGAGCTAAGCTAACGGAAGTAAGTCCCACCAACTCGCTCGGTAAGCTTTTACGCTCTTCACGACTTGGCGCGACACTGGTAGGTTCAATCGGCCAGTCTTCCGGGGGTCTCAAAAGAAAGGGCGGTCCCATAAACCATCTATGGTTGAGGTCGAGCTTAACAGGGTGCATTCTTGTTGCATCATCGGCAACGTTTAAGTCAGTTGGTACCCATCGCCAGTCTTTTATCGAGGAATTTTCCATAATTTCCCCTAACCGATGGGCAACAAAAGGCTTAAAAGTCCGCGCGTCACTGCGTAACCACTGGAGAACAGTCATCGAATCAGTCCAAAAAAAGGTACTTACTGGTTTCTTCCGATGGCTGTCCTTAATGGTAAGTGCGAGGCGAGAAGCAATCAAAGCAGCCTGGAGTTCCAATCGCGGGATTGAAATTGGTTTCAAAGGAGAAACTCTTGCCTTGCTGGTGATGAGAGTGAGTTCAATGCTGCCATCAGCGTAAATCGAACGCCAATAGGCAACGCAAGCGTAAGCTAACTCACTTGCATCAGCCAGTATGTGCAGCTCTTTATACGAAGGCTCCGCGTTCTTAGCCTTTGAATACCATCGTGGGATTTTGAGAACGGTGGCCGTTAAAAGTTCTTGGAACCAGCCTGACCACTTTGATGCTTCTGTTGGTGGTAGTTCGGAGTCCCAATCAATGTTTAACCTCCACGCTTGTTGAAATAGTATTCGGCCCTTAACGACTAAGGGCCCTAATAAACCTAAAGGATCGTACACGCGCATGAGATGTGAAAGAACCTTTCTTTTCGTAAGTGAGCCAGGAATGGTTTCAGATAGACCGGTGCGAAACCCTAAGTTGTCTGAGGTAGGGTCCCACGCAATTCCTAGAGCACGAGTAGTATTAAGAGTGGTTGCCAGTTCAATTTCCAACGGCTGAATGGCTCGTAACTCCTCTGGTACAAGATTCAACGCCGCAGGCTCATTGGAAATCCAACCACGCATCTCAAAGCATGCACTTTTGTGGACAGTGACAATATCTGCTGCTAGCTGAGCGGCTTCACTAACGCTATCTAATGAGTCTATATAGTCATCCATATAATGATTGAACACAATGGCATCTACTGCTTTCGGATAAGTACTCATGTGTTCATGCGCATTTTTGTTTTTTATAAATTGTGCTATAAACGGACTGCAGCACGCACCAAAGATGACAGCAGTCATCCTGAACTCCTTAATTGGCTGCATTTTTTCAGGTCTCCACAGATAACGAAGAGCATCTCTATCTTGCTCCCTGATTCTTATCTGGGGAAACATTTCCCTGATATCAGCTGTTAGTGCGATACAGCCCTCCCGGAAACGAAACAATACCTTCAGTAAAGGTTGGAGTAGATCGGGCCCAGAAAGCAATAAGGAGTTCAGACTGACCCCTTCATTCCTTGCCGCAGCATCATGTACAATGCGAATCTTGCGCTTCTGAGGATGGTACACGCCAAAATGTGGGAGATAAAGACGAATATTACTATTCATTTGTCCACTCATATTATTGGCGTAGTACGTCTCAGAACCACATTCTTCCGCGTAGCCTTTGTCAATCATTTTTGACATGAAAACTTCATACGCTTTGGCAAAGACACTATCTTTAGCCATACGTCTTTCGAGGCTTAAAAACCGTGACATTGCCTGAGCGTAGCTATCAGGGACACGCTGTATGTCATCACGCCATGGCATACCTACCTCAAATCTTCCTGAAGGCAGGCGCCGTGAAGTAGCTTCAAGAATATTGACAGCCTGCTGATCACGCTTATTGAGTGAAGTTTCTTGTTTAGAAATCCCTAAAGAATCGATTTTATAGTGTTCTTTTATTAAAACCTCTAAATTATCATTCGAAGATGCTTCGGTAAATGTGACGTGATTAACAAATTCCACAAGTTTCGTTTTGCTAGAAGCAACGCCGTATAAAGTCCAGCCCAAAGCTGTCAAACAAGCTACGGGCTCGTTCCTTCTACCAGCACGAACGTCACGATTAATAGACAAATGCCAATGTTCGGCTCCGATTAAAATGGTCGGAGTAGCATCTTCGTGAACTAATACGTCAACAAGATCGGATAAATGAGAAAAACAATCGATAGAGTCTGGGAGAATAGTTTGTGGTCTCAAAGATAACGAATGCATAGCTCTGGCGTTTTGTACTAAAAATGTTTCCTGTGTGTGCCTACCTTTAATGTGAAAATTGACGTATGACACCGTGGTATTACGCTCAAGACCACCAATGCCATTGACTGTAATTGACTGTTGGGGCCCTGTGGCTCCTATAAGTGAGGCAATACTCGAGTCAATTAATGTGGCAGTACTTCCGTCGTCGAGAAGTGCATAGACATCACAAGATCCTGATGGCCCGGAAACAGTAACCGGAACAATCTTCAAGTAGGCACGAGGACGAAGAGCTAAAATAGTGTTAACTTGTTCAACGTCCGTAGAAGTAGTCGATATGATAACTTTTTCATCCGTCGGCTTAAGAATATTCGAAACCGTATTGTCGTGTTCACTTGCGCCAGGGCACCTGTCTAAAGTTTGTGTGTCAAATGTGTTGACCAGAGAAGCGAGTGGTTTCTTATGAAGTAGTGGGTGATGACGTATTAAGCATCCGTCGATTCCGCACGGATTAACTTTACAAGTTTTCCACTGATGTGAGTTACGTCTTAAACATCGGTAGCACACTTTTGCTTCACGAAGCCACTGCCATCTGTCGTCAATAGCCAAAGACTGGAATTCGGAACACGACTTAATGTTATGGTCTTTCCTACAAAACGCACACTCGTATTTGGTAGAACTATCTTTTAAACCGGTTTTAGACTGCATGACCGTGTTTATGTTCTCACGCTTATGTTGTTTATCGTTAGAAAAATATTGCGTTAATTGCGTCGGGCTAGATTCGGGTGATAAACCAAATCGAATATGTTGATCTAGCTCGCGCTTTAAAAAGTCAGACAATATTTCAAGCTTAGAGCGCCCCGTCGTGTCTTGCATAGCGAAATCGGTCCACCGCATTTTAATTGTGGGGTTTAGCTTGCTAAGTACCGCGTGAAATAATTCGGGGGAGTATAAGTACTCTACTTGTTTCAATAATCTAATACAAGAAATTGAGTTACGTACGCGATTTGAGAGGGTTCCTAGCTCTTTAAGATCGTTACCTAAACGTGGAAGATTTTTCAAACACGTTACTTCCTGGTGAACGATGAGCTCGGGGCGCGCGAAGTTGTCTTCGAGTGCGCGCACGACCTCCTCCGGGTCCTCCGCCGACATCAGCAGCGCCGCCACGGCCTCGCGCGCCGCACCACGCACTGCGTTTTGAAGGCGGTTCATATTTTCTAAAGGAGAAAAGTTATCTTTGGTGACATCGTAAATGCGTTTAAATTGTAACCATTGCAAGACGTTACCAGAGAAAGGAAATAATTCTAATTTCTTGACATTGGGGGCACAAGCGAGAGCCTTGGCTGCTGCAGCGGTATCGGCTACAGCTTTTAAAAGATGATTGTTTAACTCCGTGGGGACGAGCGGGGTCGTGATGCCAACCGCCTCGGAGGGTTTGATACCGTTGTGATGATGGGTCAAAGGATTAATATAGGGTGCAGTTGACCGAGCGTCAGTCGCCGGTAGTACCAAGCGGCTCGGGGATGGAACAGAAAGGTGTTGTACACATCCTACTGCGAAAGTGCCTTTATTAATTTCAGTGGTGAATTGGTCTTGGACCCATTTTTGGGTCCTATCTACGGATAACCTCGAACTATGGTGGCTTATGCGGCTTCCCGCATGGCTGCCACTGACGTCGGCGTCGATGGCTGCAAGCTCGGCCTGCAGCTCGCTCTCCTCTACCTGCTGCCGTAGCACTGCCAGTTCCCGCTCACGCTCGCGCTCCCGGTCGGCGAGTTCTTGTTCACGCTCCAGCCGGCGGCGCAGGGCAAGCGCCTCGACCGCGGCCTTTTGCGCTTTTATGGTAGCGGAAGACCTAGAAGATATGGTGAGAGCGGCACGCTCGCTAGGAGCCTGACTGCCCTGTGCACTGCATTCAGGTAAGGGATTATTGACATCGGTAGTCGACTTGGGATTTTTCTTAGTCCGAGTTTTCATTATCAGATGATAATGTTATACTATACTTATACTAACAACGTGTGAAATGTCGAGTGAAAAATTTGTAAAAAATACTAATGAAGTGGCTGAGAAATGAAATACCTAGGTGATAGTTCAAACGACGCTGGAAAATGTAGGGAGAAGGACCAATGAAACGAACGATAGCTGCTGCAATGAAAATCATGAATTAAAATATAAATAAAACATTACCGTTTATCCGTTTATTCCAATTCACTACTTGACATCATCAAAAAACCAAAAATCAATATAACAAACCATAGCAACAATGTCATATAAAAAGAAAAGCGTAAAGAAATACAAAGAGTCCGCAACAGTCACAGTTACGTTATGATTGAACTCGTAAGAAGTGCCAAACAAATTGTTTTACAAAATGTCACTGAAAACGTTTTACGGTGGATCAGGGATACTTACACTAACAAAACTACTATCAGATTTAAAATATAAGCGGGCCTATCGTGTGTATCGATGTGGATAAAACAACTGTCACTTTCTGACCTGATAAGTGTGAAAGTGACGGATGCTTTATCTACCGATATAGGCCCAGGGGGCTAATAAAGATAAAAAAGATAAAAGATGTTTATTCAGTAAGTAAACCGCACGGGCACTTTTACACGTCAAATATGGCTGCGTTTATCGCGTGACGAAGTTGTTGACACGTATGTAAGTACGAGAGTGACGAATGCTTTATGTTTAAAAAATGACTGACTGCTGAGTTTCTTGCGGCGTTTCTCCTCAGCAGTGGTCTCCTCTTGGGAAGCGCTGGTAGATTCTTGACGTGTAAACGTGCCCGAGCGGCCTACGTACTCAATAAATTTCTTTTATCTTTTTTATCTTTTATCACATTCGACACGAGATATAGACGCAGCCATACTAGGCCTGCACTAGGGATCCATCTATGGTATCGTATCCAGTAGCTGTAGATCTCTGGCGGCGCGCGAGCGTGTCACGGTGATGATCCCGCGCAGGAATATTTACACATTAGCCGGACCATTGTCGCTTGCACTAAAATGGCTGCTATCTTTTTAGGGCTTTGTAGCCTAACGAGATACTATTAATATGCCTAGGTACGATGTCCGTCACTATAACTAACTGCAAAGAGCTGAATCTTTTGAACCGTAATATAGACAGCGGGGTGTTTTCTTTTTCAGAATGTGTGGTATTACGGTGATATTATTTCAAGAAAGTGAAATAAAAACGTGAAAATACGAGAAGCGTGTCTTTTTTGATTCATCGTAAAAACGGTAAAACATAGGTATGGGCTTGAAATTTTGGTATGATTGTAGTTCAGTCAAGGAATTAAACTGGTGACCCACCTTACAAATGACTTGGCATCTCTAATGACAATGACATCTACAAGCAGATTGTCTTTGAAATAGGTAGCCAATTTACGTCCGTGACTGTACCTCGTATTCTAGAAGCCCAAAAAAAAAAACAATTATCGAGTGTGAGTTGGGGCTCGCGCGATTCAATTCGATATCGATTACAAATAGGAATTAAATCATAACTACTGTGCGACGGTACGGAACCATCGTTGCGCGAGTCCGACTCGCACTCGACCAGTTTTTTTATGGTATCACAAACAAATATTGTTTTTTTTTTATATTCCTTGGTTTGCTTAGGGTGCATTAAGAAAGGATTTACCGTAAATCGACCCCCAACGGGAAGAATAATAGCGGGAAACTAATTCTTTACGTACGAAGACGTGGGCGTCCTCTGTAAGAAGTTTTATCAGAAACCCTACTTTGTAAATCGAAGTTCCAAGTTACGTCAGCTCCATCCCCATCACTCGTCGATCGAGAGTAATTCGAGAGAAAGGGATGTAGCTCAGGTAACTTCGAACTTTGATTTTTAAAGGAAGGTCTCAGGAATGTTTGAAAAATTTACTTAACTATTGCTCGAATAGACACATCCCTTGGGAACTGACACATTTTCAAAGACGAAAGTAATCACGTGGCTGCGTTTACCGCGTGACAAAGTTTGGATAAGGCATCCGTCACCTTCTGACACTTAAATAAGTACGACACGTACGATATAGACGCAGCCATACCAGGCCCACTGGACTACACGTTTCACGATACCTTAGTCTACCTAGTTGGTAGTGACCGTGCCTTCAAAGCTAGCGGTCCCGGGTTCCAATTCCGGTAAGGGTAGATATTTGTGTGATGAGCGCGAATATTGATTCCTAGAGTCTTTGATGTTTTCTATGTATTTAAGTGTTTACTAATATTATATACGTGAAAGTTTGTAAGTATGGATGGATGTTTGTTACTCTTTCACGCTGCAACGGCTGGACGGATTTGGATGAAATTCGAAATGGAGATAACTAACCTCCTCACCTCAGGACGAAGTCGCGGGCAGAAGCTAGTGGATTATAGTTCTTTATAGTACCTATAAGTATATTTAGGATTGTCTAGTACCCATAGTACAAGTCTAGAGCTTAGTTTGGGACTAGGTCAATTTGTGAGACACGTTTCCTATTTCACGGGTTATTTTGCGGGTGGTAGGACCTTGTGCAGGGTCCGTCCGGATCGCTACCACCATCTTATCCATTAACCTACCGCCAAACAGCAGTGTTCGCATTGTTGTGTTCCGGTTTGGGGATAAGACAGCCGGTGTAATGACTAGCATAGAAGCATTCCATCTTAGTCCTCAGGGTTGGCAACGCGTTTGCAGTCTTAGGCTTGCAGTCTGTGTGCTCGATTGCCTTCTCTATGCCATAAAAAAAAAAAACACTGGTTTGTGCGTCATTGGTTGATACGAAAATTAGTCACACAATCCCCAGCACAAATATCACTGTTTAGCATTTACTAAAACTTGATTAATATTCTAGACTCAATAAATTGTAATTATAATGTCAAAGATTGACAATAAAAACTGCGTTTCGGTCAATATTTTACCATTTTTAAATGATTAACTGTCGAATTCGGTCGTTCACCCACATTAGCGGATTATGTTATGACTAGACAGTATTCCCATCAAACGGGTCCGTCTTAGGTTAAACATTTAAATAATATTAGTATTGTTAATAAATTTAAATTAGTAGGTGGGTGTTTCCAACCTAATGGACATAACCTACCAACAAACAGCAGTGTTCGCTTTGTTGTGTATGACTAGCATAGAGGCATTCCATCTTAGTCCTCAGGGTTGGCAACGCATTTGCAGTCTTAGGCTTGCAGTTTTGTGAATGCGAATGTCTATGGGTCACCGTTCCCACTTACCATCAGGTGGCCTGTGTGCTCGTTTGCCTTCTCCATGTCATAAAAAAGAAACCTTGATGTACATTGCTAAGCAATGGGTCACTATCACTATTTGAGGTTAGACTTTTCTCAATTTGTTAAGCAAAACCATAAGTAGGTTAAGTAAACAATGTACATGGTATGCAATCGTGCTCCGCCCGTAAGTGGTACCTACAACTTTGTTGACATTTAAGCCTTATAATTATTTCCAAAAGGAGTAATTTCGTTTTCAAATACTTTACCTACCTACTTCATTTTAAAATAAAAACGTCTCTTGGTAGAGCAGGTGACGAAGAATAAATACTAGCCAGTAGCAATTCGAGGAATTAATAAAAGAAGTAACCAAGTGACACTGCTTACAAAAACGCAAAGCTTTTTGAAATTCGAACACGAGGCTATTCTCAAAAGTACGATTCGTTTGGGAAATTGGAACAGGCCGCAGGACACACTGTTCCCGATAATTTTGGGGTCAAAGCAATTCGTTTGACAGCCGACGCCCCCAGCACTCGTATTACTGCATGTCTTTATTTGACTGGGCCATTCTGCAGCCAGAGGCGTGCATTTATTAAGGTAATTTAAATTCGTGCCATTATTTTTTAATCAAGTAACTTTAACTTTGCTTGCAATGGTTTTCTTATAAGAATGCTAGTGCCTCAGTTAATGTTTTTAGCACGTTCTGTTATGGGGTTATTATGTCTTGAAAAAAGATTTGTAGTTTTGTACCTTCTTTGGTCAAGATTTCTTATCGAAATGTCGATGTATACCTAACAATTCATCATTTTATATATTAGTAAACGTTTAGGGCCAAATAAAAACTGTGACCGTTAAAGGAACCTGCTATATCTTTCGCAGACATCCCACAAAATATACTTTAGTATCTTACTTAAAACAAAAAACCTAATAATTATATGCTAAATCGAATAGCAAGACACACTACTAAAAATAGTATTTTCACAGGCACAGGGCATAATTGAAGAAAAGATGAAAGTGGAAAGAATAATAAAATATCTGGAACAATATGGATATACCTATCTGGATAAGATACTAATTGTCATCAGCATGACGTACCAAAAAAACAAAAAGTTGATATAGGATCGAGTACTTTGAGCTGCACTGCAAGTCTCGAAACCTAATACGATATTCCATAGTCCTCAAAGCATTTCAGAATACCTCCCTCATTGTGCTAAGTGCGTGTGCCGTATCACGAACTCGGCTTGTTCGTCAAACTTCGTGACGCGTCGTCATTACTCGGCGGTACTCGTGTCGTGAGCCCCCGTTTCGGCAATACAATGTAGCCTGAATTCACGTGGCTCTTATTAATCACACATAGGGTTGATAATCGGTTGATTGATTGTCGAAATGTCAGTCGATGCATATCTCAATATCTGCAATGATAGATCGCTTGTTTTGCGCAATTTGGTGTTTTAGTATTCTAGTTGACATGAAGTATGAGCGTGTTAGTATCAAGGATTTTGAGAAGTCGTTAACAACCTAGAGAGGTCAATTGCAGGATGCATTGAAATGTATTAGGCGATTCAGACAAAGGAGTTTCTATACTTACCTACTACTATCTGGTACAGAACCAAATATCATCTTGTTTCAAGAAACACTCAAAATTAGTTCATTAGTAAGTATAATGAAGAACATGTTTGAATTTGGTATGCTAAAATGGCGTGCTATAAAATTCAAAACGGCAAGCCTTCACAGTTTTCTCAACGGCTCTATTCTCAAATTCCAAATTCGAATCCAACCAATTAGAGATAAAATCTCATTCTTATTAGCCACTTTGTTCGAATTGGTAAAAATCGCGTTTCGAAAATAGAACGACGAATTTTATTAGCTTTTTATGGGAATTTTAAGATGTTACTTAATTAAAGTTAACATGGTGTGTTTTAATTTTAATTACTGTCACACGGAAAACCCTTTCATCTATTTTAATATAAGACCCATCGTTTTTTACGTATTTTAGTGATCTTAAACAGTTTAAAAGATATCAGTCGCCGCAAAAAAACTGGCCAAGTCTATTTCAGAGTACATAAAACTTTTATTACGGCACTTGCATTCTATAAAAACTAAAACAGCTGAAGTCACCGAATTAACTAAATATGACCAGTTTAACGAGGACTCTCTCAACGCTTATTTGTTTTACGATAGTTTAATGTGTGGGGTCATCAGAGCTCGTAGTATACTGGTCGGTTGCCCATTTAATTAAATTTATGACTCCTTTGAAGGTGTCACTTAATTTCTAACAAAATTAAAGTACTTAATAACGTTTAGTTCGGTTGAGGACGCGATGACTGAAAGATATTTTTACTGTTCTAAAATTATCTTTTTAATACAGTTGTATTTCTAGGAAATGGATTGACATTATTAGAAATGTTTTCTTTGAATTCAAAGTAGTTTGATATCGCTTTAAATGGAACTCCTCAAATTTATTTATATGCTTTATTTACGTTACTAATGGTCACATTACTCTTGAAACCTATTTTTTTTTTAATCGCACTGCGTCCAACTCGGTCCGTTATCCTCATGGTTATCTTCATGGTTTTCTCACCCTATTACATTGTAATAAGGGTCAAAGGTGAATACATCTCTTTGTAGTGGAGTGTGCCTCTAGCACGAACTTTTATCTTCTATTAATATCAGCGCCCTCTAGGTATGTATTTAGTATTAAAATTTGATACCAAATTGACATTAACGTTGACTCTCATAGCGTTATCGAGTAGTAAAGTTGAATACGTAAAATAATGTATGAAGTCGAGAGTTTTTTTAGGCGTTTGTGTTACGGGTAGGTTCAGTATCCTTACCATGAGTAATAGTGGCCTTACTCGGATTCTAATACTTTGTCTCTCTCTGTATTACAACACTGTGAAAGACAGAGCATTTCGACTCGCTAGCGAGTACGATCTCTGTAACTCATTTTTCGAACAGTAAAATCGATTCGACAAAGAAGTCGAACGCCGTGTCGAAAACGCCTGGAAGAGCTACTGGTCCATGAAGGAATATATGAAGGGCAACCTTCCCCTATCACTCAAGAGAAAACTCGTAACATGTGCATTCTACCTGTCCTAACCTACGGTGCCCAAACATGGTCACTCACAGAGAGTCAAAAGTCCAAATTGAAGGTTTGCCAACGAGCAATGGAGCGCAGTATGTTAGGTGTCAAAAGGACAGATCGCATCCGGAACACCACACTACGCTCCAAAACACGCATAGCTGACGTAGGAGAAAAAACCGCCAGGCTTAAGTGGGATTGGGCCGGTCACGTCTGCCGCATGCACCCGGACCGGTGGGCTAGCGTAGCCACCAAGTGGGTGCCGCAAAATGGGCGGCGTAAACGGGGCAGGCCTAGACGGAGATGGCGGGACGACTTGGACGCATTCCTCAACAACTGGCCGGAAGAGGCACCAAATAGGGACTCATGGAGATCAAGGGGAGAGGCCTTTGCCCAGCAGTGGGACAATCATACAGGCTAGGAAAAAAAAAAAAAAAATCGATTCGAAAACGTGACGTAAGTATTATTGAATTGAAGGGTTCGAGCTCGTGCAACAGAGTAAACGGGGAGTAACCGCTAAGTAGCTTAGCCATGCTTTGTCCCTATCTGTGAATTCAAATGTGACAATGACAGATAAGGGGCCGAAGCCAAGATCTTTTTTTTCTTCTACTTTCCTTTAATGGCGGGCACAGGCTTGTTCCAATGTCAGTTGCGTGGCTCCGCAGTCAAGATGCAAACGGTACTAACATTTTTCTTTTCTATCACTCAACACGTATGGGATGGCAGTTGACTACGTCGTTTATTGCTACACGTACGAAAATGTCATCCGGCGGTCATCCCATACACTTTAAGTTTTTTTTTATGCCATTGAGAAGGCATACAAGCACACAGGCCACCTGAGGGTAAGTGGAAACTGTGACCTACATACATTCGCATTCACAAGACTGCAAGCCTAAAACTGAAAATGCGTTGCCAACCCTGAGGACTAAGACGGAATGCTTCTATGCTAGTCATTACACCGGCCGTCTTATCCCAAAACCGGAAAACATCAAAGCGAACACTGCCGTTTGGCGGTAGGTTAATGGATAAGATGGTGGTAGCGATCCGGACGGACCCTGCACAAGGTCCTAACACCCGCAAAGTGATAGAAAAAAACGTTAGTTGCGTTTGCGTGTTAGCTAGGACCTAAGGACAAAGCTTGGCTTACCTCCTCGTAGGTTGCTACACGTTTATTATAATAAAACTAGGGTATTACCGTTCCGATGAGTATCCTGTGTTACTAGGAGCACAGTAAGGTTAGGAGTCACCAGTCACCAACGAGATAATGGCGGTCCCACACGTCATTGATAGCTTTAGTCGTTAACTTAGTTTAATAGCTTAGCAGAAACTCGGCGGTTTCCGGGGCCGCGCCAACCGCACAGAGGCCCTACTTTCAAAACCGAAGTTCGAAGTTACGTTAGCTCCATCCCTGTCATCCCATTCGTGACGAAATCGAGAGAAAGAGATAACGTAACTTCGAACTTCGATTTTCAAATTAAGGCCTCAGGGAGATTAGGATCGTGTTTTAAGGTTTCCAGCACCAAAAATAATATTGAACAGTGAGTTTTGAGACTCATTAACTGTAGTAGAATAACTCTAGATTTATCTCTTTGCTGCCAGTGATCTTTAATAGTACATTATTGCCTAGGCACGGAAGTAGGCAATTGCGGGGCGAGGATTGGTTTAAACGGACGAGCTTGCGAGTCCGTTTAAAAATACGAGGCCCGCAATTGCCGTTCCTGCCGAGGCATATATAGTGCTTTTCTCAAAAATCGCAAGAATAAAATTATGTTGGAGTAAAGTACTTTATTAAGGAAAGAAATACCACACAATCTATACAGACAATATTATTACCTACTCTTTACCGTCTTTTGTTTATGACAAGGAGAAACGCAAGCTTTTTTTTTAAAACTACTCAAGCTATTCGAGATACAGATAAAAAAGTTATATTCCGAACAAAATTTGGATGTAATAAGACTTGTGCCCTCATTTTATTAAGGCCGTTTTCACTTTTTAAAAAGTTAGATACTAGATGGTAATGAAATTTGTATGCAACATTGCGTGCTTGTGTAGCGAGCACGCAATGTTTTTTTTTTTTAATTTGAGATCTGTCAGTAAACTATGTACTTCGCATCCCAATATATAGATAGTAGGTAATGTCAACTTTTCCTGTCATTTTTGAGAAAAAAAACTTAAATTGGAACAGACAAGAGTGAGGCACTAGAGAGAATGAAAAGTCAAATTTAACTGTTGCAGGTTTTAAGCTAACACTAATTTAAAAAAAAAAACATAACCACTAAATAAAAACGTTACATTATTTAAAAGTGTTTTAGGCTCTTCAAAGTTTTTTTTGTGGCAATGAGACATCTGAGACACATAGACAATTAGAAACATCAAGACTACAATCTCAAAACTGCAAGCCTAAGACTGCAAATGCGTTGCCAACACTGAGGACTGAGATGGAATGCCTCTATGCTAGTAATTTCACCGGTTGTCTTATCCCCACACCGGAACACAGCAATGCGAACACTGCTGCTTGGCGGTGGGTTAATGGATAAGATGGTTTTAGCGATCCGGACGGACTCTGTACAAGGTCCTACAACCACTAAGATAAGTTTTTTTTTTATCAAAGTACATATTCCTATTATTGTGTATAATGTACCTATGTACCTATTATTTAACTTATGTTTTATGGGGTGAGGAGCGCCTGACATGTAGGTTTCCTTTTTGTTCTAAACATCAAGAGTGTTAACTCTAAAATTTACAGACTAAAATCGAGGACAGGCAGACATACAGAAAAGCTTTGCATTATTTTATCTCTCAACAACGAAATAAAAATATAACCTTTATTTTTTGGTTCAGTTTTGGTACTTGCATTTTTGGTCCAAAAATCAGGGAATTTATTCTATTTTGCCCCTATTGCTATGGTATGGTTTTCGATATGGGCTACCATATTGTTAACAATACGGTAGCAAATGGGGAAAAGCCAGCATATAAAGGCCCTGTACGAGAGGGTACTTTTGACTTAAAAGGCAACCTGCGGGCCTATCATCCGTCACTCTCGTACTTATATACGTCATATACGTGTCAAAAAGTGACGTATGTTTTATCCACATTTTGTCACGCGATAAACGCAGCCATATTAGTTCCCCTGGTCGGTTGGTGTGACTATTACTCGATAGGCCAGTTTTTTAGAAAAGGTCAATGAACTTTGCTTCCTAAAGGTCATTAAACTGGTATAATTTATGCCTATTTAATGTTGAAGACCACTGAGTGGTTTTTTTATTTCGTCCAGACACATAAAGTTTTAAATATGTATATGTTTATGTTAGTTTAAATCAATGGAAGATAACATTATAAAAAAAAGTAAATTTATGAAAATAGCTAAATTATCAATTTTGTTAGGATGCCTAAATCAGTCAAAACAGTTAATAATAGCTAAATACTATAAATATGTCCTAAGATGTCAAATATTTAAAAAGTCCCAAACGCAAATACGTACCAACGCTTCAACCGCATTATTCATATAGTATATAGGCAATAGCGAAATTCTCGTGAACAAGGAAAAAACTGGAGGCCATTTGCAACGTTAACACATTCACTGCCAAGAGCTCGGATTTTCATACAAAATGGACTTCTTGGCAGTTAATGTGTAAGATGGCGGATGTGTAATTTGTTTTATTTTTGTATTTTTATGTATTTAGGCGTTCAAAGTTCTTTTCTTTTAGTGATTTGTCCTTTTTATGCCTTTGTGTTGCACAGTGATAGAAGACTTGGACTTATTTTGTGTATCTGGCGTCTTACTTCTCGTTTCAAGTGCAGAGGTTAAAACTATCTTGAGCTCTGTCCTACATATCACCGAACAACGTTGCCCCCAATCTTCCTAGGGAAGATTGGATTGTATTGTATTGCTATATTGATTTATACTTATATATACTTGACACTGGCGAAATCACTTTGGAAACGCCATATCTCCGCGGTAGTAGCTGTTGAAGTCGCCGCGGGGCATGGAAAAACAAACTAAATATATATGTAGGTATTTTTGACTAAAATACATTTTAGAACACTTACAAACAATGTTGAGTTTAGTATTTACCTACACATAAAATTGTAATTTGAGGAAATATGAATACGTACGCATAGGTTTAGTTTCTCATTACCTATTCCCCATATTTCCCCATAAGGAGTTGTCATAAATTGTACAACAATGACAGGTGTCTGAATTAACTTCTTAAAGTTCTTATCGGCTGGACTCTATGTGTTCTTGGGCTTAACTAAATAGACCAAGTCAACACATTAAAAATCGAATTTTGAAGATAATTAGCTTCATCCTTTTCTCTCGATTAGGACTCTACTGACGAGTGAAAGAGATGGGTCACCCTGTATCATGGAAACGATCTAGGTAAGGGCCAAGACCGGCTTTATTCACTCGTTAATTGCGATTGGGGACCTATACATAATGTATTAAGTATATTAAGGGCTGATTTATCAATCACCAGATAACACTAGTAGCAGAAATAATTCAAGCCTGTCCTTTTCTTTCATATGAAATAGAAAAAGAAAGCGATAACTTAAATTGTCATAGGTAAATTATGATTCATTGAATAACAATCGACGAGTTTTATCTGCCATTTAAAGTCTCTCTCCTTGTCCATTTGAAAATAAGAAGCGTAAGAAAGAGAAAGGGCTAAATTTATGACAAAGTATGCCTTACTTGTCGATTGTGAAACAGGCGGTTATTATTTTGGGTTTATTGGTTGTTACATAGTTTACAACTTAATTAAACAGACACTATTTTGGACTCAGCAATCTAAACTCTGATCACGTGATAGATTTATATAATGGGAACCTACTATACGACTATTTCGCATGTAACTATCAAGTTTCCGTAGTGTAGCGGTTATCACGTGTGCTTCACACGCACAAGGCCCCCGGTTCGATCCCGGGCGGAAACAGTTCTTCTTTTTGTATTTTTATTTTGTACCAAATTGCTAAATATTTTTATATAGTCTATTTTTCCTTACTTGAGCTAAGTAGTAAACAAACATCACTCGATCGCATATCACGAAATTCCGTAAGAATCACTCAATAAAAGTTACCACAATAAGTGATAGACATTATTTTAAACACAAACGCATTCATTTGCACTAATAATAGCTTTAAATTATCCTTGCAAGTAACATATTTAGCCAAATAATAATTTCCATAAAACTCCCGGTCACAGATTATCAAAACTGAATGTCAGTTTGGCATTTCATTGTAGGGATGGGATGAAGTGAATGAATTAATGATTTGTAACTGTTCAATTGTTTGGCAGTTTTAGTATACAATATTCCGAACATAAATTAATATAATTATCTTTTTGAAACTATATTTGTAGTTAGTAAGTGTTAATATGTGTATAAGGTAGTCTATTTCTACTATCTACGGATGAATGAATAAAATATTTATAATAAAGCGTGTTGTGTTATTGAGTACTTACATTATATTGTCTTAAGTAGGTATTCACATGCAATTGTAGTCTGTGAAATTCACTATAACAATCGTACTGAAGAACCCAACCTATATATGTATTACGCTCATTTCATTCATTCACTAAATAAATTCACACATTCACTCTACGATTCCCAACACTATGAATTGTCAAACTTTATGGAGACGCCATATTTGTTTACTACTTAGCTCAAGTAAGGAAAAATAGACTATAGTTTCATGTTTTTGTCAAGTTTAACGCTAAAACCTTGTCCATTAAAATATTTACTACTAAAATATTCTATTAATCAAAACTTGAAAGCATAATACTTATACATATAGTTCAAAATTGGAGTCATAGTTAGTTCCAAACTAAGCATTAATCCAAAAATAGAATACAAGAAATAATCTTATTAGATTGTAATAATACTTCCAATAGGGATTGTTCTAAAAGGTTTTATTTGATTTCATAATTTTCCTAACATTGACTTTTAAAGGTCACTTGTTATCAATAACTACTGTTGATAAAGTTATCAAATATTTATCAATTTTGACATTGTTTTTTATAAAGGTCAGTGTTTAATATTTATCGGATTTTTTTACCAAATCTATATCTCTCTGTAATACTCAACTATACAGGTTGATTATTTTTGAGGTGACAAGTCAAATTATTTTCTATTAAAATGACCATACATCGCTCATTGACCTTATAAATCACTTAATTTACTTAATACTTATTAACATTTGTCAAAAATTTAAAACAACCAAACAAATGTTATGTTATCTTTTTTATACACTAGTAAACAACGCCATTTTAGGATTCCGTACCTCAAAAGAAAGAAACGATACAAGGGTTCCCTTATATGATCACTCGCGTATCAGTCTGTCCGTCCACAGCAAATTTACGCCCAAACTACTGAACCGAATGAGTTGAAATGTAGTACCTACATAATATATAAGGCAAAGACAAGAAGGTAACGTTCGTAAATTATTTTTAAACATTGGAGCCACCTTTTAGGGGGTACTCGAGTGACATATCCAATGAAAGAGCTTGTGAAAACGGCTTTTTTATAATTTTAAGATATGTAAATACTTTGATGTTATTTAAGAAAATACGCGAAAATATACTATCCGGCCCTGAAACCAATGGCCTAAAATTTGTCAAAGCGTACGGAACCCTCCACGCGTTTAACATTAACACGCACTTCTGCAATATCATTTTTCTATAGCCCCAAAGCTGATATTAAGAGTAGTGCACACGTGCGATACCCGCATGACCTTTTCAAAACAAAAACGCCGATAAAATTCATTTGCATAAAGAATAGAGGAATCTACTTGGCGGGGCGCCCGAACAATTATCCCATTGTTCTAGAGCGCTTTAAAAATTTAAAACAAAAGGGCCAGTGTGCGTGCTGCTTTATAGAAAAGTAGCTTCACTCATGCGGGATTAGTTAACCGACTGCGATATTTTTTTATGGTATTATTTTTAGTAAAATAGTCTCCTCGAAATCCTACTTGTGTTAGTAGCGCTTGTTAAATGTATGTGTTATTGTCTTTTAGGTACAGTCTCTCTTTAATCGCTGTGACAATTCATATATGGCAGTTGAAACATATTTATGAACTCGACTGTACCCGTAGTAAAAGCCTGGAGCTTAGTCGTTTGGATATGTAATCTTTAAACAAGAGCTTTAACTTTTGAGGCTTTGAATTTCTTTTCAAGTTAATAATAGCTTTATAATCATATCCAACAATACCAAGAATTTATAATTCCTTATTATTAAGTTGAAACGTAACTGACTCAGGCCATCAGAGCCGAGGATTCTCAAAACTGTTAGTCAGCTTCCGTTCCTGCCAATTGCATCAATTTCGGCTTAGCAGTTATCTTGTTTGTGCGAACGTTTCTTAAAACCGTTTCAATAATTTAATAACAGAAACCGACCATCCAAGTAATTAAGGCATTGTGCAAATTATTGACGAGTGTAATAATTAATGTTGTATTGTTTTTATTTGTTGTTTAATAGCACGGAGAAGACGAGCGAGTAAAGGGTGTTTCGAAAGACGTTTGCCCGTTTTTTCTCATACCCATGAACTTTCCAGAATGTTGAAAGAGATAAAACTAATAATAGGCGAACGATAGAATTTTATGTCACTATAATGACTAATATGGAAGTAACAACTGACAGAAATTACTTTGTTATAGACTGATAGCAATTTATCATATTTTTTCTGTTTCATATTGCCAATCGATTCCTTTTAACATTGAGGATGCATTTTTGTGGCAATGAGAAGGCATGCGAGCAGTCAGGCCAATGGTAAATGGCATCTGAGACCCATAGACATTTGAAATCTTAAGACTACAATCTGAAAACTGCAATCTTATGACCTGAAATGCGTTGACTAAGATGGAATGCCTCTATGCTAGTAATTACACCGGTTGTCTTATCCCCACACCGGAACACAGCAATGCGAACACTGCTCCTTGGCGGTGGGTTAATGGATAAGATGGTGAAAGCGATCCGGACGGACCCTGCACAAGGTCCTACCACCACAAACAACTTATAAACATTCAACAAACAATACAGGGAGTAGAATCTGTAGATGTCATTACTGTTTATTTCGAAACAGGTTTTGTATCATAATAACCTTTAAGGAAAAAACAGCATGTGACTCATTTGGTCAGTCACCTAAACCACAGTTTATTTTAAGCCGTTGTCCAAAAAGCTGAAGTGGTCGCTGTCCCCAGTCATATTAAAGTACCTATACATAACCTGACCCGGGCGTTATTCTGGTTAGCCAATTTCTCGTGCTTTTCAATTTGTTAAAGATATTGTATTAACTGTCAAACTTTGAGTAAGATACGCTTTGCCTGAGTTTCATTGAAAAAACCGACCAAATTAAAAATACACGTACTTAATTGGTAATAGCAGTGTAATAATTTGTAGACAGTAAAACAGGACGTGACAAAAAGGCACAGCCAAATTAATTGCCCACAAGTTATTGTACGGCGAACAGATTATGTATTAGTCAACTATTAAGCAATATTTGGTTGCAATCGGTTTTTTGTCGTTAATTGCCTCAATTAAAACTTTAGTCATAGGATTAGATAGATTCCAAGAAAAAACGTTAACGACCTATTAATCTGTACCTACTAGAAAATGCGGATGTAACACTTGTTTGTAAATAATTAGTTTTTTTTTCGGGATTTTTTTAATTTGGGCAACAGCATATATATAACATAAGTATAAGTAATAGAAGCGAGATTACTGATCATAATAACGGCCGAATCATGTACATTTTTATATTTTTAACAGGGTTGGTCCATTTAAATATGGTCTTCCAATTTTCCATGTTCTTAATTTCAACAAGACCTCAAATTATACACTAAATTTGTGCTAACTACACAGTTAAAATAATCAACCCATTGTTTTGATGTTGCATAAAATAATAATTAAACGGTTCGTTAACTAATAGTTGAAAACTTCAAACTAATTGGTGTGGCGCTGTGTGACGTACGATATACCTACTCACGACTTTTCGAAAAATAATGTCCATTGAAATTGAGTTTATTTTGTATGGACATAATGGCCGACTGGCATTCAATGTGTTTAACCACTATTACTAACGATTATTACTTGAATGAGTATAATTAACGTTAAGCTGGTTTGTCTAAATACTCAGAACCAGTGTAGCCGACAAGGTGGCTTTACATTTACAGAGCAAACATGGGCCAATTCAAGCCGGTTCGATACATTTTGAAGTAGCAGAGAATGAAACCGAAGTGTTAAACGTTCACACGGAAAACAAATAATATATTTGGAATTGAAAAAAGCGTAAAATGTTACATATTTATGATAATATTAAATCTTGAAATTTTAATGCGCATATCTTTAAGATAACAATTCAAATAATCCAGCATTTGACCGGAAAGGCTGGGCTTATACCTACGTGGGCCTGAGTCATCCCCCCACGCGTCTGTAAATCATTCAATTTAAATTTTATTCCATCTGAGTCGAGTATACTTTTTTTATTACCATATAAAATGTATCTTCAACCTCTTTCGTTTACATACGTAGTGTCTTAGTGATTTTTCTTTCCACGTCAAATCTGATCTGATCTGATCATAGTAATGAAATCACAAACACGATTGACTGATAATTTGAAAGTAGAAAAGTTGAACCATATTTTAGAGCATTCATTCTTTTTTTTGGAAAAAAAAAATGTACCCACCCCGGTATGGAACCCTTTCTAATACAATATTTTACGAATAACTCATTTGCATATCACTGAGTTAAACACGTCCTGTATACGATTTTTTCTCAACGTATTTTCTGTTATCAAAAAAAGTCTTAAAGGGTGATTTTTTCTGTAAAAGAAAAAAATGTAATTGTCATTGTAGTTTTTTATTTTATCCACTTTTGTTTCAAGAACATCTGCCCTTTTTTTCGAGGATTATTTTTATTGGTTTGTTATTATTGTTATGTAGGTTTTTTGTTGTAAATTTACATACGCAAGCGAATATTGCTTAATAATTATTTTAACATCTGCTTGTTACTTGGGCAAGTAACTACCTTTATTTGCGATACAATCGCTCTTTACTGTGTATAATAAAAACTCTGTAATTACTTTTAGGTTAAGTCGGAAAAACAGTTGAATCTGTTGGCAAGAACGTACTTATTGGAAAATTTCTGAACGGTATAACTACAAGCCTCGCTAGGTAAATTTCCGATCGAACGGTCACTTTTTAATTAGGTATGCACCTAAAGAAAAGATCGCATCTGCTAACGCATCTCATTCGTTATTCAAACAACAGTCAACATGACATTTTGACATTTGAAAAACGAATGTTGCCAGTAACATTAATTAATATATATCAAAGTCGAGCCTACTAAAGAAGTCGTGAAATTAAATAGCTATTATTTTATATTTGTTTGACTCGTCAGTGACTTACAGCTGTCCTGTCATTGGTCGAGGATAATGATACGTTATTTTCCTTGAACACAATTATAAAGTTGTTAGCGCTAATGTAATTCTTCGGAATACACAATAATATTACCTTAAGCAATATAATGACCAGCTGTAGTGAGACAGAGCCTATATTCGATATTATTTTAGCGATGTTTTATAGCTGGCGTTTGTTTCTATACTACTAGTGACAACGTTCTGTGAACTTGTTTGCCTGTTTTTACATGCTTGTATCTACACAAGTATCATGAGTTCTCTATGACCAGCATTACCACAATCAATTTTACCATAATTTAAAGAGTTTTTTTTAATATGTTAATTAATTAATGTTGTCACGATTTTTAGAATTTAAACAGCTTTATTTTTTAAATGTACGTCTCATAATGTAATGGTACTACACTGGCCTATTTTGGTAATCGATTTATTAAGTTATTAACATATACTTTTATAGGACATGTAAAAAATAGAAATTTTCCTATTTTTAGCGGCCTAACCCGCCTAATGTTCTTATTACGATTTCAAATATAGAATAGAATAGAATAGAATCATTTATGCGGCTATTAAATAAACACAAAAAACACATACATTTGAGAAAATTATAAAGTACCTAACCTATTTAAGTAATTAAAATAAAATAGCCGAAACGGTGTGCCAGCTCAGCGCTGATTTTCAGCTGGACCCGTATGATATAAGTAGATGGCAAAAACAACGAAAGAAATATAACACTAAAAAAAAACAAAAAAAAAATACAAATCAACAATAAAATTTGAAATGTTACATCACACCAAAGTGAGATCTAGCGATCTAAGCGCATTCTTATTTGCTTACATACTTAATTAATTATTCCTACCTATAATCTAAGTTGAACCTGAAAACTAAATATTCAGCAAACACAAAAACAAAGGTAAATGATAATAAAAACATGAAAAACAAACAAACCATACTGTTACAAAAAGTGATCGGTGCATCTGTCTATTTGTAAAGTCAAAGCTAGCTCTTTAAATTTGTTTTCGAAACTACTTATGTTTGTGACATGATAAAGTTATGAGTTATAATTTGGAACACCTTCCAAAACAAACACAATATAAATAAGCCCCAATTCAAGTATCAATTTGAATTAAAAATTTATCAATACGGAACGTCAGGTAGTAGCGTAGCACCTATAAAAATGTTACATGTAGTACTGGTCATTTGCCTTCAGATTCTGAACCTATCTTATAGTACTTACCTATATAGTATGTGTGTAGATAAAATAATGCCTGCAACCCTTCGGTGTGATCTTATTATGAAACCAGTCGACACACTCGTGTTTTAAAGCCATTATGTATCAGTTTCATAAACTACTATTATTTAACTCGCTTCATTTGTATATTTATCATTCTGGAACTTGCTTCGTATGCGTTATAGTAATGGGCTGAAATCTCTAATTTGGAACACATAAGTAAAGCTGAGGGCAATACAATGTCTAGAAGCTGAACTGGCGGTGGAGACAATAGGATATCCGCTGTACTTAATAAAGATGCAGCGAAATTTATTCCTGAACTGATAACTATGTACAAAAATATTTCAGTGAACTACAAAATCTTACCTCAATTTTCTAACGATAGCGAAACTAGATCTTTTACAATGTCGCTTATGTATTAATTTTTCATACATTCGCGTTGCAAGTGGAGCATGCAACGCCAATTGGACGGGAAGGGGGGCGCAGTGGAAGATTGAACACTAATATATGTTAATAATCTATTCGACACAAGCCCAAATATGTAGGAAAGTTATCAAAAACCTATACAAATATAATATTGGTATTGTACATAGCTCAATGGGGCAAACATGTGTTAGATCACGGAAAAAATCGTATAACGTATAGTTATTCAACTTCTGCAACAGTCATTTCTGTGGATGTCACTTTTAAAGAAATCACAAACTTATACACACGCTCTATAAAAGAGTATTCGTTTGTAATTTTAATAATAACCCTAAGGTCCCTTGAGAACGTGCAATATTCAAATTGAGAATACCATAAAAAGAAATGTGTTCTAAATTTGAATATCTTAGCTTCCGCACTGGCCGAAGATTCTACAATCGATTAGCATACGCGTGCATCGTGGGAAACGGAAGGGTTTGTGCACACACGTCGCGATATTTGCATACGATAAAAAAATTGTTTAGGCCCATTCTGGTT
Source organism: Acleris sparsana (assembly GCA_923062465.1). Lineage (NCBI taxonomy): Eukaryota > Metazoa > Arthropoda > Insecta > Lepidoptera > Tortricidae > Acleris > Acleris sparsana. The sequence continues at coordinate 14,119,364 of OV281297.1, forward strand.
TTTGGTAAAGATAGTGGCTAAAATAACAGTAAGTGTATATTAATAATATATATGTGGTTAGGTATATTGCAAAACGATTAGGTATTCCTTGTTTACCAACAAGTAGATCATCACCTATACACTTATGTTTTGATGCGTGGCTGTGTAATTGTATAAAACATATAAAAAATACATTTGTTAACAAAGTTATATCATTGACCTCGTCGTTACTTAACATCATGTGAAACTGAGGTCAAACGCAAACCCATTATTGTTTAAAAAAGCGCAATAAATGCCGTACACTACAAAAAAACACTATAAAATGATCAATGGCATAAAGCTACTTAACAAATAGACTAAATTTGTTTCACTTTGCTTGCAGTGTGCCACATTACTGTTTCACATCCATGACAACACAATGGACACGCATTTAGAAAAATCGATTGATTATTCGAATATTTATGTAAATTCGATATGTCAGAATCGAGTACTCGTATGCAAATAAATGGGAACCGATTCTTATTTTTAAATGTATTCAGACAAGTTGTCGATTCGAATTTTAAATTGTGCGAAATAAGATAGCCAGTGTTATGTTAATATAAGGTAGCTTCGTTTATTGAATTAAGTGCGAGTATAAGGAGTGTTCTCACAATATTTTATTTCACATCAGTAAGTTACTGAAATTATTTTTTATTTATTATGTTAATAAACATGCCAAATATGTACTTATACAGTGCAAATGACGTTGATAATCACTGCATTTTTTAAATTTTAGGGTATGAAAAAAATAACAAAACAAATATTTTGTGTTGCACCATCCCAGAAGGATAGGTATTTCGGCAAGATTTTTGGCCATCAACAAAAAATGTGAAGTATCTGCTAGTAGGGCTCTTTAACCACTCGCACTTGAACTCAACGCCCCAATTATTAACCGGTAAGTGTAAGTTGTCTCGTCAGGGTGTAAAAACAATGTTTATGGGCATGCATTCGCAGCTTAGCCGATTAAGCCGTCGAGTGAGCGCGCTCGTATGACTTCGCTCACTCGATCCACCGTTCGACGGAGAGCCGTTTTTAAGATTACAATATCTAACATGTCGAAACACAACGATTAAAATTATAACATCGTACGTACTATTAAAAATCCTGCACCTACTTTATGTACACCCTGTACGAAAACAATAGTAAACCAGGCTGTTCCGCAAATCAAAAATCATTCTTATTTAATTTAAATTACTACACTCCATCAATCAACTAAAATCCATTCTAAATTAGAACCGCAAAAAAACGTTCGAAATTCGAACGTCAATCGAGAATTCAATTTGATTGGACGGTTCCCTGGGGATGGGACGTCACTAAAACGGGGGAAATCAGGAAAATACAATTTTTATCGCGTCACATGTGAACCGGCCAGTTATATTTGAGCTCCCGCATAACGGAGCGCGAACAAAAGTAGGTATGTTTTTTGTTGCAATTTTAGTCATTACTCGTAATTTTTTTTGACCGTTAACTTAAAATGGTTTAAATTAAATTTGAACAGGTTTCAGATAAAAATATCAGTTTTGTGGTTAAAAACAGTTTTTACCTTACCATTTGTTAAAAAAAACGGTTTGTGGGTAAATTAAATATATTTTTGTGACTTTAACGCTATTATTAACACATTGAATTACTTACAATTATAACGTCACAGCCGCGTTAGTAAGTAATAATTAAGTCAATTATTTATCATTTTATTGATTGAAATTAGAGTCTCCGAAATTACAACAAATTTTCTAAAAAAATAAAAACAAAAACAATATATCCATTTTACAAAAGATTGATATTGATTGATTATTCGTCACATAAATACCAAGATTGTTAGATGTAACTGTGACGTTACATAGAGGTCTCGATAATCTGGCCGCAGAGTCGAAGGGTGGCCAATCGCGAGTGGAACTCGATTGATCGGGGCGTATTGCGAATTTCGATGTGGGGGATCGGATCACGTATGTGACTCAACCTTTATTTACCTACTATCGAGGGTGTGTATTCTAAGAGTTAGTAGGTGTGTAGGGTTCCGTAGTCAGCAGTGAATCCTTATAGTTTCGCCATGTCCGTCTGTCCGTCTGTTCGCCGTTTAACTCCGAGACTCTTTGAATGATACTTACTATATGAATTTACGTTACGCCAACAAAACGGCAGTTTTTTTTTTGATGTAGAATTAGGTCAAACTTGTTGTTTCTGAAGAAATACCTTTTAGCAAAAAAAATACGTTGCCAGAAAAGTTTCTGGCTAGATAAAAACTTTTCACTAGAAAGGTAATTGCATAAACTATATTAAGTCGAAGTGTATCCGAAAGGGCCCATCTAGTAAATTGAAGGTTTACTAGTCCCGCTCGGGACCTGTGGCGTTTATTGCGCCGTAATGTACATTTCAACGGCATGTATATTGCGGGTCCAAATATTAAACCGTTAGTTAAACACACAGTTCCCACGGTGACATTTCACAGGCAGAACCTAATACTTGTTCCTCTTTCACACCTACCTAAAACACCTTAAGAGCGTAGAGGATAGCTTCGTGTATCAATGTAAAATATTCACGTTTACCGCAACTGTTAATGGACACCGATAAAGTTAATGATTGAGATTTTTATAATTTTAATTAAAATGCAGCGCGAGATAACTCACAAGATGTTTTAAATACATAAAGTTGTGTGAGTTCACACATTAAAATGTTTTTGTAGCGTTCGTATTACTAGCTAGAGACATTTCATCTTAGCCCTCAGGGTTGGCAACGCTTTTGCGGTCTTAGGATTGCAGTCTTGAGATTGTACTCTTGAGATTGCAAATGGCCTGTGTACTCGTTTGCCTTCCAAAATTTAAATTCAGTACTTATTCTGTGTGAGGTAGACAATCTTTCGTGGTTTTAATGTTGGTAGATCGTGTTGCACGGGTACAGTTTAGTAAGGCATAGTTACAAGTAATGTTATCTGCAAAATATAACCTAAGTCTTAGCCTGCTAGGTATTGATTTATTTTACGGTCGGATTTTTGCCAATCGAATCTACATAATGACAGAATCGACCCCCAACCAAAAATGCTATTCAATCTACAAACTCTACCAATCTTAATCCTCGCCGTCCAACGGTCTTTTGTTTCAAACCACACCAACCGAAACTTAATAGCGTTAAAAAAAAGAAAGCACAGCCGCTTGCCATTAGATCACCTATAGGGTCGCACCCCTTCGATCAACCCTTTCGATTCATTATACTATAAATGTACGTGCCGGCATTCACCTCTTTTTCTATTATTTTATAGTGTGACGTTGCTTATTTGTGTTTTTGGAGTTTTGATACTTGAAACTACTTGCAGCAAGAATATATTTCCGACTGTATTTTTTATATAATTGTTAGTTGATGATGTTAGTGTAGTGTAGTTAGAAATAGGCTTTATGACTTATATAGAGAGAGGGAGGACAATAAGAATGCTGATTTCCTAAATTATGTTAAGAAATATTCGAGGACCTTTAAGCAAGTTTGTTTAACTGCTAAGGCATTTTTTCTTAGTCTTAAACTCAAATCATCTGAGAACAAGGTAAAAACTGTATGGAATATTATAAATAGAGAAACGGGAAAATCAAAAACTCGTGATAATCAAGTCACCCTGAACATAGGTAGCCATCCAATCACGTCAAATAAAGATGTTGCATTAGCATTCGAAGATTATTTTTCCAACATGGCAATTAATACTACGAAATGTCTTAAATCATCCGCGGTTGAAGCTCAATCATTACTTTGCACTTATGTCAGTAAATGTAATATAAACTTTGAATTCAGCCCTGTAAATTCAGATTCAATAGTAAAGATATTTAAATCGCTTAGTTTAAAAAAGACTGAAGATTTGTGGGGCACATCAGTTAAAGTGCTCTTTCATATCATAGATGTAATTGCACCCCATCTAGCATTAATTTACAATAATTGCATATCAGAGGGGATCTTTCCAGATCTCATGAAATATAGTAAAGTCATACCTCTTTTTAAATCAGGCGAGACGAGTGATATAACGAACTTCCGTCCCATTTCCATACTACCAGTTTTAAGTAAAGTCTTTGAGAAACTAATGCTGAAGGATATGTTAGGTCACTTTAACAGAAATAAACTACTTAGCAATAACCAGTTTGGCTTTACAAGAGGTCGATCAACAATTGATGCGGCATCGGTACTCATTAAATATATATATAACAGTTGGGAAACATCTTGCGACGCAATAGGAATATTTTGTGATCTTTCTAAAGCTTTTGATTGCGTGGAACATATGACCCTTATTTTAAAATTAGAACATTATGGATTGTCCAATAAAGCTTTAAGCCTTATGTCTTCTTATCTAAGTGATAGAACTCAAACAGTTGTTGTAAACAAAACGCAATCTGTTGGAGCTACAGTGAAAATAGGTGTGCCTCAAGGCTCTATTTTAGGTCCTTTTTTATTTTTGGTTTACATAAATGACTTACCACCAATAGTAGATGAACTTTGCGATATTGTACTTTTTGCTGATGATACTTCACTAATTTTCAAGGTAGATAGAAAAACCGTAGACTACAGTAGGATAAACGCCACTCTAGTTAAAGTACATAATTGGTTTATTAGTAACAACTTGCTACTAAATGCCAAGAAAACTAAATGTGTTAGGTTCGCTTTGCCTAATGTTAAACCGGTAGATTCTAGTATTTTTCTAAATAACGAGTGTTTGCTAATGGTAGATAGGGCGGTTTTCCTAGGCATAACAATAGATAAAAATTTGCAATGGAGTCCCCACATAGCTGCACTGGCAGGTAAACTAAGTTCGGCAGCTTACGCCGTTAGGAAAATTAGACAACTAACTAATGTTGAGACAGCTCGCTTAGTTTATTATAGTTATTTTCATAGTGTTATGTCTTATGGTATTCTGGTTTGGGGTAAGGCAGCTGACATACAAACTATATTTGTGTTACAAAAAAGGGCCATTCGTTCTATTTATAATTTAAATTCCCGTGACTCATTAAGAGAACTTTTTAAAGAAATTAATATCTTAACTGTAGCGTCTCAATTTATTTACGAGAATATTATTTACGTTATTAAGAATTTAGATTCGTTCACCAAAAACTCAGATATACATAATTTAAATACTAGAAATAAAAATAAAATAGCTATTCGAAAATTCCGTGTCCGTAAAGTATATAAATCATTTGTTGGTCAATGCATTCATTTCTATAATAAATTACCTGAAGTAGTTTTAAAGTTACCCTTTCCAGCACTTAAAAAATATTTGAAAAGGTCGTTAATGTCTAAAGCGTATTATAGGGTCGAGGACTATCTAACAGACAAAAATGCATGGCCTACACCCGAAACTTAGTCAATAGTAATTTGTTCAAATGCAAAGGCTTTATCCTGCTTTTTCTTGTCTGGGGGACACCGTTGATGCAGGAAAACATATCGAAACTTTTATGTGGTCATCTTGCACCATCTCATATACACATATATAAGTAGGTAGTTGTAGTTATTTTATTTTATTCTTTTCTATCCTTCTCTCCCGTAAGATTTTTGGCATGTTTTCCTGCTGAACTACTGTTATTTGATATTATATTTAATTTAATACTTGTAGCTTTATATAATGCTAGATTAAGTTGTACATACCATTGTAATATGCAATATGAAATAAGTTTAAAAAATGACTGACTGCTGAGTTTCTTGCGGCGTTTCTTCTCAGCAGTGGTCTCCTCTTGGGAAGCGCTGGTAGTATCTTGACGTGTAAAAGTGCCCGAGCGGCCTACTTACTAAATAAATTTCTTTTATCTTTTATCTTTTATCTTTAGTCGGAATATGTGTCATAAAAGGTACACATTTAAGCGTATGCTATAAATAGCATATTACATGCCACGTTGCGCAAAAAAACAGTTACCAAGGTGACCGATGTTATAATTTTGTAGGTACCTACGCACGCAATTAAAATTAGCGTAGCACACTGACTTGCTCGTTTACTAGTGTTATTTTATTAAAATATGAGTCATAAAGCTTTGAAGTTCCATGATAATTAAACTTTTAAACTGCGGTCAAACGCAAGTCCTTATATGAATACGGTTTTTTTTCTCTTACTCTGAGTCAAGGCTTTTGTCGGTTTAAATACTTTACTTTGTCTGTGATGTTTGTTGTTCGTTTGTGTGTCTTCTAATCGGGAACGTATTCGATTAAACAATCAAAGTAGTGCCATTAATCTAGTCAATTGTGTGAGAGTTGTACCAACTGGGAATAAATTACTTTGAACGTTGAATTTTACATAAACAATGAGTTTGTTTATAAAGTCGCCGTCAATAGAACTTGCAAAAGATGTAAATAAAACCAAACGAACCGATTCACCATGATTACTCGATAATCACATACTTTTAAAGATCGAGTGAGGTCTTTGCAATGATTTATAAACTAGATCATTATTTTCATATTAAGTTTAAGATGAAACGACTATTCACTATAAGTACGTTATTTTTAATACAAACACGCTTGGTGAATATTTGAGGTTATGTGTCACACTAATAATTTGTTTACATCGGATCGGTTTCTTTATACGTCTTCCCAATGACAGAACCGAACAGAACCAATCGTTTACCGGTATCGCTCAGACTTTTACCACTGTTGCACGTTTTTCCACTAAATAAAACAAATTTCAGACCTTTCCAAGTATCAAGTTCTCCCGTGTGCGCTACACCGCTTCAGCATGACGTATCATCCTGCATATTAATTCTCCGTTTAGTTTCTATAATAATAATTCTCTATTCGAACACCCTTTGTTTTAGCCCGAACGAAACGCGACGCTTTGTTCGAAACAATGCCGAGGGAATTCGTTTGACGATTTTTGAATTTTTAATTAGAGTTTTTTTTTAATTGTTTAAACGACCGTTAACATAGAGTTCGGTATAGTTTAAATATGTAAGCTACCTTACGTTGTTAGCGCGCCCGGGGATAGAAATTAGAATGGGAGCGTTAGAAAACTTTAATGAGTGAGTGGTCTGGAATATTTTTATTCCCACGCCTTGCTAAAACAGAAGTTAATGTTACCCTGGCTAAAGGAGCCGAACTTAAAACAGTAACTTAACTTATCCTGTATAACAGCGCTATAGGAGCTTTATATCAATTTTCAACTATTTCGATTAGGGTGGTAAGGTGTTAAAGTTGGTGGCAACCAGGTAAAACTTATTTTTTGAAAGAGCCTTTAGAAATTATTGGTAACGCAGCTCGTTAAGATTAATGGTATCGGGATAACCCATACAGTGCAATAATAACTAATAACCGATCGATGGACATAGAAATCATTCAAAAACCTAATCGTAACGCATTACGTGTTTTTAAATTTATTTAGGAACAACTTTCCCGTAGAGGTTGTTTTAAAAAAAAACCCGGCCAAGTTCGAGTTGAACTCGGGAAGAGAAGGTTCCGTAGGTACATTATTTTTTCTTATAGGGTGTCCCGTAATATACAAAACGATAAAAAAAAAAATTTGTATTTTTTCAAAATTTTAGTCTCAGTAGTTTCGGAGATCAGGAGGTGGAGGGGAATGGTCAATTTTCGTGTTCTTTCATAAATAAAATAAAAACTATTTATTTTACGATAATAACAAATATATACCTATTTGAGATCCTCGTAACGAGCCCTTTCATTTGAGTCATGTATCAAATGAAAGGACAGTAAGACACGAAAAACATTTTTTTTAATTTTCTAATTTTTCTCCCGAAAAAACTTAAAAAATCTGTGTTTGGATCATCAATTTACATATGTGTACCAAATTTCAACTCAATCTGTTCTGTAGATTCGGAGCAATTTAGCTGTGACAGACAGACGGGCAGACAGACGCACAAATAATCCAATAAGGGTTCCGTTTTTAAATTTTGTACGCAACCCTAAAAGCGCCAAATTTTCATTGTTTTTAGGAAATGGCAGAACAAGCTGCACCCGAAGGCCGAAACTTGGGTGTTTAATAAAGGCTTTTACTTGTATTATATTCAAAATTGCCGAAAAGCAGGGCCTCTATTCAACACGTTAAAAACCACAACGTGTTTGATGAGGTGTCGTATTGTTAACGTTTTGATTGCTCTTATTCACTTGACAGTAATGGCGGCGGTAACAAGTCAAATACGATATTGTTTTTACTGCCTAGAATAGAGGCAAAGACCTTTTGCAATGCACCCTCTATTCATACAGATTTACTGAGTCAACAATGAATGATATGACTCATCAATTTATTCCATCGTCTTATTCACAAATTAATGAATCTTTCCAAAAAAGGTTCACCTGTGTACTTTTATACTTTTTTCTGAGATGACAGTAGGTTTCAGTGACATCAAAAAGAATTAAAATCCTTCGCAAACGTCAAAACGAACAATACATGTAAGAAGAATGTAAAAAAACTACAAGATGATGAATGATGAAAATAAAAAAATATGATGAAAAACAAAAACCGAGATACCAGCATGTAAAAGCTACCGAAATGAGAGGATGCCGGGAAAAAAATCACGTGACAACATATGATCCTCACTACGTGATCGTGCACTCCGACAGTTCCGACTTCCAAGATCTAACACCTCGAAAAGCTAATGAAATTAGTACCCGAAAAGTTGTCATAAAGAACGCAGAAAGAGAATACCCACGATTGAAAAGAACTATTGCCCAAAAACCGAACAAACAAACTACAACCCGCAACCAAACCGAGCAAGGTTACATCAGCCGATGTCATCACTGCGGAGATACAGTCCCGCAAAGCACAGAAACATCCGATTTCTTAAGCCCATACCAAAGTCAAGTGCTGTCGAGAACGAACTTGCTGAGGAAAAGAATATCAAACATCTTCTTCCGTTCTGATAAGAAAAATATGTATTCTATCGATGAAAATAACTGCCAGCTCAACCGCAAATTGTACTGTGCTAGGTGTCGGCAACGACAATTGAAGAAGTTCCAAAGGAAACAACTGGAGCAGGTCACGAGACCAGTGTACGTGGTCCGGGACCAGCCCGCTGTCCCTCTCGTCCCTCTCGACCCTGCAGCGGAACCGGAGCGCTATCGACAGTTAATAAAGATCCAATCCCAGCTGAGCTGTCTTTCGTCCAGCAGCGACATCGAATTACGGGAAAAGAAACAATACAAGTGTAGAAAAGTAATAGGTCTCGATAAGGAAATAAAAAAAGAGTACCTGAAATATCGGATGAAAATGGAGAAGCTGCTTAAACAACACCCACAACCACAAGTGCTGCAACCTTACTCAACACCTAAATACCCAAAAATATCTAGTTACCACTGTCAGATTCCGCAAGGCAGTCGAACGCTTCCCGAAAATAATACTGACTCCTTGCCAACTGCATCTGGGTTCTGGAACTTCTTTTTCGACAAGATAGCCACCAAATATCATGAAGCGAAGTCCCTCTCGAGCTCTACGGGCGCTATTTCGGGTAATTTTGGAGCTCAAACGACAAAGAGTGATCGCCATCAAGAGTGTCAAACCTCTTTCACAATTGCTTCCCAAATGGTAAGTACTAGCAGTCAGGAATTGCATAGTTGCAAATGTTGCAATGGAACTACGACATCCCCGGAATATTCACATTTAAGTGAACCGATATCACCAATGAAATCTTCGCCAACGGACGCGACGCGCGGCAATAACAGCTATTATAGACAAATTGTTTCGGCTATGTCGACTCAAGTTTCATTTGATTACAAACACGGTTGTCAAGAGCAACATGAATTGCTAAAGAAAGCTCTCGCTAATACATACAATGGCGAGGTTCTGTGTATCCACAACCCCCCGTGCGTTCTGATCAACGGATGTCTTAATGTTAAAGAAAGTGTGGCCCACCCATTTAATACGCAGGATATCAAAGCTTGGCCGGTTATGACACCAGAGAAGAAGCCAGGCTACTTAGCCAGCAGAAAAATGAAGAAGTCGAAGAAAAAGTACGTGGAACAGGCATGCCAGCACCACCCTGCATTAACCGACCTGCAACAATACCAATTGAAATCCGAAAAGGTCATCCAAAGCATTTGCAACCACAACCCTCCCTGCAAAATTGTTCCGGGTTGCGCAAAGTCACTGTACGATCACCATTTGGACGTCTCTTGTGTGCACGTGCCGATGTGTGAAACGGTGCCTGAGTGTTTGATAGGGACAGAATTATGCACAAGTGGTTATGTGTGTGATCACTCGCCGAGGTGTTTGGACGTTCCCAAGTGTCGCAGGGTTGCTTGTCAGCACTCAGAAGGCGATATCTGTACGCAAGTGAGGCCGAAGATAACTTATAAATGTAAGCACCAACCTCCCTGTATCATGATACCGAGCTGCGTTGCTAGGCTGATGTGTGAGTCTACGGGTGCCCTGGGGGGAGTTATCCCGGTCTGCACTCACCAACCCCCCTGCGAGCTGATCCCGGCCTGTTGCAGGAAGCTTGCTAAGGATACGGTTTCGGTATGTTCCCAGAACCCAAACGGTTTTCTGCTTTCCTAGGAGATAAAACAGTTATAAGGTAAAAGCTCCTATCACGAAGAGTGCCTGAGTGATTAACTTTTTTCAATTTATTCAGGCAACACAGATTATAAGTTGGTTTATTTTAAAATATTTTATTGAGCTTGGGCACAACGATAGCTCGTTGCGTTACTGACTGACTAACAAACGAAATGCTAAAGAAATTAGGAAAAATCAGAGTCCTATATTTAGTTCATTCAACCTCTAATAGAAAAAAAATGGCGGAAAACGAATTCTGCGCTTGTTAGTCGCGACGCGACACCCTAGTTTGTCGATTTCAAAGATATATATACACTTTTGCACCCTTATCCCATTGAAATAAGCCATAAAATAGTCTACATATCTTTGACCTAACTCACCAAAAATCTCCAGCGATAAATGAGGTAACCTATTACAACTCCGAAAAATGTTCACTTGTCCGAATTTTCATAAGTCAGAAAAACATTTTTTTCTGAACACGTTACATTTTCTAAATGTTTATTGCGATATAACTACAGCAACCGCAGGTTGCGTTAGGTCGGTTTTTTTACAAATCAATTAAAGTTAAACGGTTTCAGGAAACAATGATTTTCCACCTCATTCGAAATTCGGTAAAACGAAACAGCGGGCAAACGTTAAAAATATCCTTACATTATGTTGATACTTATATTGTATTTGTCTCTCCAAGTTCATTTTTTTGTGTGTGCCGTTTGCTTGCAGAACAAAATGGCAAAAATTATCAAAGGAGAGAAGCGAAGGAAATCGAAAACATGAGGTCCGGTCAATCTCATGACGTCATGACGCTTCGGAGGAAACACGACTGGGCTAAGGTTAAGGCTGTATTACACTGCGATTTGCGAGCAATGTGTCCACTGTTCAGTGAGAACGGTCAGCGCTTACGCGGTAACTATTGCGATAACGCAGTGATCTCGTCGTGAAACCGCGCTTTGATAACCTGCGATATGTTTAGAACCTAATTATATAAATTTACTATTTTTATTTGCAATACTTTAGAACTCGTTTGGTGTCGATATGTCCTTTAAAAAAACTGCGTGCGTGTATATTGTCCTTAATTTGAATTTATAAATTATACCTAGGGTTAGGAGTTTTGGTGGCATATCGTTGTTCTACAATCCATGGAGTCGGTATTTCTCAATTGTTATAAACATGCCACTTTGATTTTGCCCTTCAGTATTATCATATTTCAAAATAAATCAAATACATTTTTAATTTCAGTTTATCCGTGCCTACTATTTGAATATTTTTATATTCGCAACGCTATCCCCTTTACGACATTACTGAAGCTCAACTTCAACGTGGAACGTTTATAATAATTAGGAAAAAGCAACTCCATGGATTCTAGAATCACTATACGCCACCAAAAGTCTTAACCCTACAGTTATATCAATACCAAAGAAACCATCATTCCATGATCAACCCTCTTCCCTTGTAACCAACTTTAGGTTTTATTGATATGGTCTTATAGTTTTAGAACTCAGCGCTTGTGACAATAAAAAAGGAAGAACTTGTAATTCATTGTTTTATTGTTAAAAGTATTTTAGCTTGTCATTTTCCTAATATTTCTAGTAATGCTTCTGCCAAAGTACCTACTTGACTTATTTTTAGTTAATAATTAATTCGCTTTTTAAAATTCTTTAAATCAGAGTTGTTTGTAGTATAACTAACAATATTTGGGAAGTGTACCTACGGAAAATAAGCACATCTACTATATGAATTGTGTTGCACTTCCAACCTTATTATAAACCTGTGAGAGTTTAATATGCTTCTAAGAATTAATTGCACTTGTGCCTTTTCTCCGTACAAGGGCTTTATGTGCCACGTAAGGGCCAGTACAGAGGGACTGCAACCCAGCTGCAAAATGGCAGTTCGAAGGCAGTTCTGCAGTCGCAGTTGCCTTGCAGTTGGCGTGCAGTCGACCTAAGCGGACTCCGTTGGTTTTCAGTTTTGATGCAGTTACATGAACTGCATCAGAACTGCCCTCGAACTGCCATTTTGCAGATGGCTTGCAGTTCAAATGGAGTCCGTCTATACCGGCCCTTATTTGTTGCTATACTGCTCTCCTATAAGCTATAAGCCCAATAAATTGCCCGTACTGGCATTCTAAATAAAAACCGGCCAAGTGCGAGTCGGACTCGCGCACGTAGGAATCCGTACCACTATTTAAATGTTATTCTTAATTCTTTATTATATTTGAGTTGATTGAATGAAAGGTAAAATGCGGTTTACGATTTATAACGTATTAAAAAAAAACTAATTATTAGATTTCGTTCAAACCAATTTTCGGCGGAAGTTTGCATGGTAATGTACATCATATATTATTTTTACATTTATCATTCCCTTATTTTAGATGTTACGGGGGGGGGGGGGGGACACACATTTTTCCACTTTGGAAGCGTCTCTCGCGCAAACTATTCAGTTTAGAATATTTTTTTTATTAGAAACCTCAATATCATTTTTGAAAACCTATCCATAGATACCCCACACGTATGGGTTTTGATGAAAAATAATAATTGAGTTTCAGTTCTAAGTATGGCGAACCCCAATTTTTTTTATTTTTTTTCTATTTTTGTATGAAAATCTTAATGCGGTTCACCGAATACATCTACTTACAAAGTTTCCATAGTATAGCTCTTATAGTTACGGAATAAAGTGGCTGTGACATACGGACGGACGGACAGACATGACGAATCTATAAGGGTTCCGTTTTTTGCCATTTGGCTACGGAACCCTAAAAAGCACGCTTGCACAATTTGATAGTCAAAGAAAATGTAAATGTATAAGGCCACTTATACCTAGTCTAGCCATAAGTTCTGTTACTAAGGTTGAGTCAAATAAAACTAACTAATGTTTATTTTTTAATTTCAATACGTATAAAAATTAAAAGCTCAATTAATATACCTTTTTAAGAACAAATAATCATTCTATATATTCGCCGCAATTTCTGATACGATCTTTTAGCATTCACAGCCGGGATCGATAAAATTACGCATGACTATTTTGTAAATTTCACTTTTTAAAAACGCTTAAAAGTTAGTTTTTGTTAACCACGGAACTTTTTTTGTTTAATATTATAAAACTTCCTATGTCTGTGTATGTTTAGAGACCAACATTATATTTCTCAACAAGACTCAATTCCAGCTTATGAAGCAAGAGATTTGGTGTGTTTTTCATATTACTGCAAATTGTCGTGAAATCGTAAAGTCAATTTAATGAGACATCAAGATTGACCGGTGTACAAGCGGATCTTTAGTTGCTTGAAATACATTTGTATCAGAATTTAAAGGTAAAAGTCTGTTCAATATGGCACGCAAACTCTGTACAAGAACTCTCACAAAAGTTGTGGCCGTTATGAGTATCATCGTCGTGCGTAAATTAAACTATGATTTTCTAGTCCCGAATGGGAATACTTCATGCTCGTACATCAAATAAGGTATTCTAAAACTATTTCAAAGTTTTAGAATACCTTATTTTTATTTTTAGTTATTATAAATCAAAGTTTTGATTAATATACAAGTTTATGTAAAACTCCTTTAATTTATTTTTTAAATTGTAATAAACTTTAGTAACAGAACTTATGGCCCGACTATGTACAGTTTAGTTTAGTTTAGTTTAGTTTATTTATTTGTCAATGTAATATTACAATATTAGTTGCATTGCATGTCAAAAAATACGAAATTACATTAAGATCGTCAAAACATAAATATTAATAATCAAAGAATAGAATACAATAATAATTCATAAATTAATAATAAAAGTTAAACATCTAATAATGGTCATTCGTCCGATGTCAAAATATGTACAATGAGTAATAAATGTCAACAAAATAATAAATTTACATTTCCATTTTCATATATTCATCCACGGAGTATAACGGATTATTCAATACAATGTTTCTCAGCTGATGTTTAAATGCTTCGTCGGATTGTAATTTTTTAAGTTTGGCCGGTAGACGCTCGTAGTACGTGGGACCGATGACACGCGGGTTACATCCGCGGTTCTATGAGACATGTGCCCTTTTGTCCAAGGAGGGCAGCGTAGTCCAACTATGTAGTTCACCTATGTGGGTTACGGAGAGTAGACTGGTTTAAATTAACAGGTAGGTTTTAGTTGACTTAGTTCTTAAGGGGGCCCGAAGGGAAAAGATATTCTAGAAATAGGAGCTCCGCAAAAGCTGAGCTCCGTCGATTTCGTTAAGGTCCGTTTAAATGCCCAGGTGAACCGCAAGCAATAACTTCCCATACTTTACATGTTAGTTTAATATTAATGTATGAAGGGTATAAAAGTCTAGAAAAAAAATCTTACCGGGATTTGAACCCGGGGCCGATTTGAAGCTGGAGTGAAACTACTAAATAATTTACAACGCAGTTGAGCGTTTCTCGAAATGTTTGCCACTTTTAGTGACGTATCCAGATTTAAATGGCAGGTGGCTAGAGAACATTGAACTATGCAATAATTAAATAATATTCTAATGTGTCCCAAGATATTTGTATGGAAAGTTCCTTTTGTGTTAAGTACCAAAAACGTATTTATATCGGTAAATCGACCTGCCATTTTTTTAAAAATCTGGATATGTCACAACGTGTGGCAAAATTTCGAGAAACGCTCAACTGCCTTGTAAATTATTTAGTAGTTTCACTCCAGCTAAGCTAGACTAGGTATACAATCAAAGTAAGTTGAATGCCTATTATAAATACATATTTCTGTGTGGATTGTCTATATCCATCATATAAATAATGTTTATAACCCTTCCCACGCAATATTTATTTAGCGGGTGTTAGGACCTTGTGCAGGGTCTGTCCGAATCGCTACCACCATCTTATGCATTAATCTACCGCCAAACAGCAGTGTTCGCATTGCTGTGTTCCGGTTTGGGGATAAGACAGCCGGTGTAATGACTAGCAAAGAGGCATTCCATCTTAGTCCTCAGGGTTGGCAACGCATTTGCAGTCTTAGGCTTGCAGTCTTGTGAATGCGAATGTCTATGGGTCACAGTTTCCACTTACCATCAGGTGGGGCCCTGTGTGCTCGGTTGCCTTCTCTATGCTATAAAAAAAAACCCTTTATTATCTTCGTACAGTGCATCTTTGTTATAAGTTACATGTGGCCCACGTAACGTAATTTAAACCATCAATTTCGCCATTCAAACTCAGACCCATTCGTATGAATCACCTATTTACCATCAACCGAAATTATCAGTACGTATAAAAACGAAGTGGTACCTATAAACATATCAGAGTTATGGACGGTGTAAGAATTTCCTAATCCCAACTGAGGAATTTTATTATTTCGAACCATCTAGCAATAATTTAAAAAGTAGAGAACCAGTTGGTGACCCAGGTTTAAAAAAAATATACATCCAAACCCTGTTGACCAAAAAAGAAACGTAGCTCGTGAGTATACGGTTGATTTTCTTTGTCAATGGTTGGCTGGTAAAGTCGTTTGGTAACCGGTAGGGCTGTGGTCAAAAACTAATGAGAAGAGATCATTGAACCCAACCAGTTTGGGTTTCCATGATGTTTTAGGAATCCGTGGTCACAAATATCTAAGGTACTATATAAGACGCGATAAAAAGTTATGGAGTGACATTATTTTTTTATGGTGGGATAGTATTTACTATACGGTAGAGCACGCGTAGTTTTTTTGATCATATATCATGTAGAAATTTCAATTGAAATGATTGTAGTTAGTTGACAAAACCACCTGAAACCGACGTACGTGCATGAAGAGATTGATGAATGTAGAGGAAGCGAAGGTTGTAAGTTTGGACCGGTGCACCTGGGGTTCCATAGTCTCTGCCTACCCCTTTGGGAGACAGGCGTGAAAGTATATATATGTATGTGTTAGTTGACACTTGCATTTGTCGGGTGGCTTGTGGTAAACTGCGGTATTTTTTTTACAATTGCCACATTACAAAATGTGTCAAATTTGTGCAGGAACCAAATCTATTCACGGTTATTATATTGGGAACGGACATACGCAAGCCAATATTCTGAATATAGTGTATATATCAATTCTAATTTCAATGTAATATTTTGAATGCCGATCTTTTACTTCGCGTTGAAAGTTTTCATTTTTAACCCCCGACAATAAACGAGCGATTTTATAAGTTTACCGGGATCTGTTCGTGAATCTGTGCATCTGTCCGTTGCATCGTATCTCCCATACGGATAGACCGATTAGGACGATTTTTTTTTAAAAGATGCCTAATTTAATCGGAATGGGTCTTAGTTCTTAGGTTTCTTGAAAATCGGTTGGGCTGTTAAGGAGAAGGAAGGAGTCGTTTTTTTTTCTATTCAATAGTTATTTATGTACAAAATGCGTCAAACTTTGTTGTCATTTTAAAAGCATTTATCAACTGTTGCACTAATCTGTTAAAAGCGTTAAAGCGACAAGGTACAACAGTGTGCACCTACTTATAAGACTGACTGTACCCAGCCAAATTATTGCGCTCTGAATATTGGAAACGAGCATAGGTCTTCATTCATAAGATCCAACTACATACATAATATGTCTGTTGTTATTTCCTTGACCTGACAATATATCTTTTGGTTCCATCTCTGGAATCATAATATTGTTCACATATAACCTTCGATTAGATTCTACAATGACAAAGCCAGAGCTGAGGTCATCTTGTGAGCTCTTAAAAACCTGCCAAGTTCCAGTTAGTAAAAGGGCTTGACATAAAGGGCGCCTTGTCTATTTCTGTCCATGACATTTGGAGCTAGCTAGTTTTGACAGCTAAGAATATGTTCTTGTTATTGACCTCATTCAAGATTTCAAGGAATATAAAAACAGAACTGACATCAAGCTTTATTTTTTTAACCTACTTGGATTTTTTCTCTATCACATCTTTTGTACACTCAAGGAAATTGATTGCTTAGCAGTTTGACTACGTAAATTAACCGTGTTGTTTCCTAACGAGACGACGCGACTAATGACACTTGGAAAATGTAATAACCCGGCAAATTGACGTATGACGTATGACGCATTGCTGCACAGGCGAGAAAGTATGCAATAGGTGGACGAGTTCATATATTACGCTTTCTGCCGAAGCCACACTGTGCTTTTCACAACTACTGCCAGATAATAACTATAAATAAAACAAAACTAAAAAACACTTTATTTGCAATTCAGTTAATATAAGTACCTTCGACTTATATTAACTTACGGATCTGAGACGTGGGCGCTAACAATGGGCCTCATAAGGAAGCTCAAAGTCACTCAGAGGGCTATGGAGAGGGCTATGCTCGGGGTTTCTCTGCGTGATAGAATCAGAAATGATGATATCCGCAGTAGAACTAAGGTTACCGACATAGCCCGAAGAATAGCTAAACTGAAGTGGCAGTGGGCGGGGCACATTGCTCGCAGGACTGATGGCCGATGGGGTCAGAAGGTTCTGGAGTGGCGTCCGCGGACCGGAAGACGAGCTGTAGGTAGGCCTCCAACAAGATGGAGTGACGACCTCGTCAGGATCGCGGGACCGCGGTGGATGCGAAAAGCACAAGACCGGTCTGAGTGGAAAGCCTTGGGGGAGGCCTATGTCCAGCAGTGGACGTCTTTCGGCTGACACACAAGTACCTACAGATTACCCATGACCAGGATCCTTAATATGGCTGCGTTTATCGCATGACAAAGTTAGGATAAGGCATTCGTCCCTTCTGACACGTAGATAAGTAAGAGAGTGATGGATGCTTTATCCACGTGACACGCGATATAGACGCAACATAGGCTAAGCCTGTCTCGTGGCTGCGTTTCTAACATTTACCAAGTATACGGGCCGCGCTATTAACTACTAGTTAAATTAAAGATGGCTTAGATAAGGTTATAACGGGTGACAATATTTAACTACCTACTAAGTGGTTAAACTAATTTTTAAATACCTAAGTACTGTCACGGTAACAAAATGACGGTATGAAATGTCTGACTGCTGAGTTTCTTGCGGCGTTTCTTCTCAGCAGTGGTCTCCTCTTGGGAAGCTCTGGTAGATTCATGACGTGTAAAAGTGCCCGAGCGGCCTATTAACAGAATAAATTTCTTTTATTTATTTATTTTAGTCTTTTTACTTTTTATGGACCTAACCAGCATGGAAATAGAGTCGAAAAGTGACGAATCTTTTTGTACCGTGATTAGACATAAATTATTTAGTCACATAACAATGTACTAGTAAGTATATAAAATATGCCAAGAATATTTTAGGGTAACAATATTTTTTCTGGCCTGTTCGCACTGCAGTGACCAATGGGTGACGATCTTTAATCTACAAGCCAGCATAGTAGTTCCTATGTAGCGAGCAAAATAAAAATAAAACAGAATTGTACCTGCAGGCCTAGTATGGTTGCGTTTGTCGCGTGACACAATGTCGATAAAGCATCCGTCACTCTCGAACTTTAAGTGTCAAAGAGTGACGGATACAGAACGCAGCCATAATAGGCCCCCTGCTCTACAAACAAGTTTAAACTAAGATAAAAATCTACACAACGTTTTGACCACCATTAACTGAAAATTACAACTAACTTGATCGTTCGCGATATTCTCAATAAAAATATCAACTGTCACCATTAACATAATATATTTTTAATTACAAATAAACAAGGAATAACGTGTATATTAAGCAACTTTCTAAAGTCCCGAAATGGGTTCGAACCCACTACGCATACTCATTACGGATTAGTGTCACTGCGTTCACGCTAAACTATAAATTTGAACAAATATATGTAAACTGCTTTTTTTTTGACAAGAGACTGGAATACAGCAGGCCAGCTTATTTCGATGTCGCTCTAGGTGGTAATAGACATGATGAAACTATTGACATGTTACTCTTTGTGGAATTTGAAAACCAAGTCCTCTGTTCAATTAAATAGTTTACAATAATTTTGTTACAAAACGAGTTTTAAACTTGTTAATTTGCTTTCGCTGATATCTTAATGGAATGCAGCAAAAACCTAATGATAACACTGGTAGTTGCAGAAACTGCTTCCCATGTTCTACAACTATATTATTTCTTGTTTTTTTCTTCTACTTTGATCTCAATCACGTACTCAAATATATTTCAACAGATATTTATTTAATTGATACCAACTGCCGACATTGTGTAGCGTTTATGCTATTCATCGCCATTGACGTATTAAGCCGCATCAGATAAATCCGCTTCGGAGGATAAATAAGCTTCGGAATTTGCACTGCTTTTTAATTTTTAACTTGTGTTCAAATGAAACGACTAATTCTATTCTCATAAACGTAATAACCTGCTACGTGCTAGTTATTATAACGTTTATCAAGTAAATAAGAGCTATCACAATGTTGACGATTCGACAGCATGTCAAAAGCAATCAGGTAACCCGTGTAGGATAGAGTCCGTCTCAATTCAATGACAGTAATAGCGGCCGATTTAACAATTACGATAACAATATGTGTATATAGAAAGTATTGTTGTGTTCCGGCGTAATGACTAGCATAGAGGCATTCCATCTTAGTCCTCAGGGTTGGCAGCGCATTTGCAGTCTTACGATTGCAGTCTTGTGAATGCGAATGTCTATGGGTCACAGTTTCCACTTACCATCAGGTGGCCTGTGTGCTCGTCAGCCTTCCCTACGCCATAAAAAAAAAAAAGAATCAGTGCTGAGATTCTACACGGTAAAATCTTATTGCCTTTGATGTATTATGGTATTGTTTTTAACTCGGCCGCCATTTCTGTCGTTAGCTAGCTATCAAAATGTTGACAATAACGATAACAGCCTCCTATTTCACCACTACCTACGTGACTATTTCATATACATTGCAAAGTTAACAAACTGATACATAACTGGTTTTCATATAAGCTGCGCCATGTACACTGAAATATTATGTCGCCTGTCACCTGTCATTGTCGGGATGGTGAAATAAGGGGCAGGTCAAAGACGATATGGTTTCTACCGCGTAGAATAAAGACCCAGCGGGGCTAGACAAGTTGCCATCGAATACGAACGCTAGCGTTTGGTGATCACCTGTCACTTACAAAGATGTATGGAATTGACGTTACAACTGACACGCTGTAATGTGATCCTCACTATCATTCGCGCTAATCGAATAGTGATAGTTTTGACGTTTTGTCCGTCGTTACGCGGTACTATATTGACAGGTTAAATTCAACACGAGCACTATCACAATATAAACGTCGGTCTAAGGGCAACTTGGCTAGCGTTTTCATTTTTGACAACGCAAACCGATAGGTGATCACCAAACGCTAGCGTTTGTATTCGATGGCCACTTGTCTAGCCCCAATGGCCCCTGCTGTGCGTTTTCTCCTTAACATTAAAATGCCATATTAATTCTATCATTTGAGTGAGACATCTACCACGGCATGTAGATAACAAATTTATATGTTTTTTAGCATATTCTTCACAAAAACGGAAACGAGGCATTAGCACCGTTTACTGAGCTGAGGGTCCCGTTAGACTGTTAGCATGAGGCTCGTAAATATTTGATGTATTTCTATGATGGTTCGAATAAGTACCTATAACCTTATAGGGAAGTTTTATGTTTCTGTTAAATTGACGACATGTAGCTTAGTTGGTATAAACCCTGCCTACGAAGCTAGCGGTCCTGGCTTCAAATCCCGTTGAGAGATTTTGTGTGATGAAGTAATTGTTCCTGAGTCTTGGAGGTTTTCTATGTATTTTAAGTATGTATTTTTAATATATAAAATTCTCTCAGGGCGAAAGAGCATACAGGCCATGTGATGGTAAGTGGGGTTTCAATTATGTAAACTTTGTTAAAAAAAAAACGCTTATTCATAATATTTGCTAGCCATGGTAGAGATTATTTACATAAAATTTACAAAGTTTTTGAAATCAAACTGTAATATAATAATGACCGGTACTTTAATGTGAACATTAATGTACCACCACATCGACTACCGGTACTTTTATGAAATGCAATACTTTAATGATAACATTACAATACAACCATAGATATCAGTAGCCATTTAACAAAGAATTGAACTTGAACCATAGATACAGGTTTCTTAATATCCTTTCTGAACATATTTTAGGGAAGTTATGAAATGGATGTAGAGTCGAGTTTATAAAAATGTATACACTTATGTACCTTATCACGTTAATCGCCGTGACAATTCATGTATGGCTCTGTAAACATGACATTAAATAGACAAGGTACTAAATTGTACACATGTATACACATTTATGAACTCGACTGTACATAAGTTTTTCTAAAATATTCAAACGAAAATTACACAAGAACCTAATTTAAGATGAATTAACTTTTCTCATACTTTTTTCGACTTTTTTTGCTATCAAATTATCTAGCTCAAGGTATCTTCTCACCTGCAAAGTTATTTTGAGGCATCAATAGATTGGCAATTTAACTACACAATACACACATTCTTAAGTTATCTTACAGAAGATAGTAGAAGGAAATAAAAAGTATGTCTTAATTAATTATAACATTAATCTGGTTTGTGGCTACAGACACTTCCATCGACGAAGACAGAAACATTACTAGATTCATCAACATTTAGAATTGCAACTTCACTCCGCTTGGGTACGCTAGTGGCGCTAGTGTCAATCGGCTTCGTCACCACGGTTTATGCTGTACGCGAAATCCTGGTAGATTTTCCCGTCACTCCAGCCCTAATGTCATCCGCCGGCCTTTTACCAGCGCCAATTGTGCGGAAATTTTGGAAACCAGTGGTCTCAAGCGCGATGATGGTAAAAGACCTGATGGGATGACTCTGGTTCCGTGGAAGTTGGGCTTGCCGTTGGTTCGGGATGCCACTTGCGTGAACACCCTTGCGCCGTCACACCTTCCCGGAACAAGTACTAATGCTGGTTTTACGGCGGAATTAGCGGAGACCCTCAAAAGGCGCAAATACAGTCAACTTGATAGAAGTTACGCCTTTTGGTGTCGAAACTTTAGGACCATGGGGACCAGGAGTACACCGTATATTTAAGGATTTATCTAAGCGCCTGATCGACACAACTTGTGACCAAACTGCTGGCCTGTACTTGGCACAAAGATTAAGTCACTCAACATGGCAATGCTGCCAGCATTTCGGCAACAATGCCTACTGGTAGCGGTTTGTTAGATTAGTATAGTTTTAGGTAAGTTTGTAAGTTCGTTCGTTTGTTTTTGTAAATATTAATGTATTTTTACCATTAAAGGTATTAATTTCGTTATGTATTAAAGTTTTTGAAAGTGACAAGATTACTGATATCCAAAAAAAAGGGTTGACGACACGGTTAGCCAGTTAATAGTGAACCTGCTTACGAAGATGGTGGGTTCGATTCCCAGTACGGGCAAATCTTAGTGTGATGAGTGTGATAGTAGGGGAGCCCACGACACTACACCTAGTTCGATAAGACTACAAGAGGATATATCCATAATAAGTCACGTCAAATGGCAATGCTGCAATGCAAAACCCTGGCAAAGCATTTTTTTACTTTTAATTCTGATGTCTGATATTACAATTTGGGTTAGGACTTTTGGTGGCATATCGTAGTTTTAGAATCCATGGAGTCGCTATTTCCTAATTATTATAAATATAATATTTTGATTACGGCATTCAAAATTGTTATAGTAATATATACTATATAAATTTCAAGGTAATTTTATCCATACCTACTAATATATGAAAATTTGTTTGTTAGTAATGCTTTCACAGTGGAGATATCATCTTTACCAAACTTCTATTAAACTCGTTTTGCGTTAGAACGAATGCATGCAGTTTAAATTATTATTATGACAACATTGTAGGTCAAAATCAAGGTGGCATGATTATAATTAGGAAACAGCAAATCCATGGATTCTAGGACTACTATATACCACCAAAAGTCCTAAGCCTAATTATAATATGAGAGTTCCAAGTTTCGTTTGTTCCTCGGACCTGGAGAGTGCTGCAAGCCCCCCTGATTGGCTTAATAAGCGGCAGCAGCATGATAAGCGACGCCTCGTACTTAAGTATCTAGTATGATCGATCTCATTAAAAAACCAACGCTCATCTGAAAGATCATCAATTTCTGTGTACGAAAAGCCACTGCTGCATTTCCCAAACAGTGGAGAAAGCGGTTGCTGCAGCGATTGAAGGTCGCCCTCGAGCAGCCAGGTTTTTTGCATAGCAGCATCGTCATTTCGTGTTCCCCTTTTAATGATGTGACTAATTATATCATCTGGTAGTCTTTTCGAACTCGGTTTAGAGTCGTGTGTTTTTATTCCTAAGACGTAGATGTATTCCGGCTGCCAATTAAAAACTTCTCTTTGTAAAGTTGTGTCTTGATTATTTTTTTAAAATATATTTTCATTCTCTTTTTTTTTGTACGTGGTGTTCAATAAAGAATATTTTTATTGTATTGTGTTCTATGTATTAATTATGTATTTCTTTATACAAGTGTGTTCATCGTAGTCTAGGACCAATAATACAAGCCTAGATTACTAGATTGAGACTAGGCCAGCTGTTAATTTTTCAGACATTTTTTCAATGTCTCCCTAAATAACTCATTAAGACTACACTAACCGGCAAAAATACTCGCCCACCCGTCTTTTGTTATTACAATTGCTAACAAATATATCTTCCTATGATATAGAGTAACTTCAAAAATACTGGACTAATTTCGATGAAGTTTGTAGTGTTTTGTTGCTAGTTAAAATAGGTCCAAAATGGCCACCAAGTAATCTTTTTAAACGCAACTCTTTCCATGGAACCCAAAACATCCATAAATTACCTGTTTGTAGTAAATTATTGTGTTTTGTAAGACTTTCAAAATGGATCTTTTGGTTCCCCGAGGAAAGAAAAACGCCTTTTAAAACAAATAATTGTGTGCCATTTTGGCCCTAGCAACCAAAAACTACTAGCTACATCGAAATTCGTTCAGTATGTTTGAAGTTACTCTGTGATTTAAGAAGTTAGGTGTGTTGGCAATGGTATGAATAAAAGACGGGTGGGCGAGTACTATTGCCGGTGAGCGTATAGAGTCTGGCAAATGAAACATGAGAATGAAAAAATGGCAACACTGTAGTGTCGTCCCTTTCAAATCAATCTAAGAAAAAAGGGACGACACTACAGTGTTGCCATTTTTTCATTCTCATGTTTCATTTGCCAGACTCTAACAAACTTTAAAAAAATGCCAGGTCTATCCACGCGTTCTCAAGTGATGCGCTTAACGATGAACGACAACAACGAAAAATTAAATTACGTATTAAAGTGTATGTATGTTGACTATTTATTGCACATAAGTATAACAATAAACTATTAAGATATAATAATCTAATAATTACGCGCAAACATGCTATTTTAGTCGAAAACTGATAATTAAAATGAACTAATGATGACATAAATAGCTCTGGACATGCTTTATATACTGTTAAATTATGTAAGCGATAACCGCAATTAATTCTAAATAAATTAAAATTATATTCGCTTGTAGTTGACATGTTGTTTCAATAGTTATTATATATTTGATTGATTGGGCTGAGCGGGGGAGTACATAGTTGTTTGTTAGAGATATGGGTATTAACAACAGGAATTCTTTTGTTTTCTTTTTTGTAAGAGGCGACTAACGGTATAAAGGCTTGTAGTACTGTTAGGTGATGGGCTTGCAACCTGTCACTAATACACTGGTATACATCTTAGCCTGATTGTGCAAAATGAGGTTACAGAATGAACAACAGGCTTTTAGAGTTCTTGGTAATCCTGTAGCTCTGCCTACCCCGCTCTGGGAATAAAGGCGTGACGGTACGAGAGACGTTCAATAAATTCTAGGTATTGGTGTACAAACCTTTTTAGTAAACTTCTTAATACTGGCCGCTAAGAGTCATTCATTGACAGTAAAAAAGTAAATTTGAAGCCCACACGTTATTTTGTTTTTCTGCTACTGCTGAACAAACGGGATCACCATGAGCGATTTTATAATGTTAATTAAATTGGAGCATCGAGCAGTGATAAAATTCTTGACTAAACAGGAAAAAACTCAAAAGTCTATTAAAGAAGAAATGGATTTAGTTTACCGTGAGTCCGCTCCATCATTATCTACTGTCCGAAAGTGGTCAAATGAATCTAAGCGTGGGAGAGAGAGCATAGAAGATGACTTTTGACCTGGTCGGCCTGTTGAAGCTACTTCACCAGAAAACATTTAAAAAGTGGAGAAAATTATACTGGAAGATGGTGGAGTAAAGGTTAGGTCTATAGCACAAAAAAATAATATTTCTATTGGTACAATACATGATATTATCCACGATCATCTTAACATGTCCAAAGTTAGTGCAAGATGGGTACCACAAATGTTGACACCGTTTTAGAAGCATCAGCGCGTTGCTTGTTGATCCGGCTTCATTGAGCTGTGTGGTGAAAACCCTGATGGTTTGCTCCAAAAAATTGTTACCGGAGATGAAACTTGGGTTCATCATTATAACCCTGAGAGCAAACAAGAGTCGATTCAGTAGCACGTTAAAGGAACACCTCATCCCAAGAAATTCAAAGTCGTTCCTTCAGCTGGCGAGATCATGGCGACAATATTCTGGAATTGTGAAGGGATATTATTCATAGATTATAAAGAAAAGGGTTTAAATATTACAGGAGAGTACTACGCTAACATTTTACGCCAATTACGGGAAGCAATCAAAGAGAAGAGGAAAATTGACCAGAAGAGTGCTGCTTCTTGATGACAGCGCCCCTGTGCATACTGCTCATGTTGCCAAGGCTGCTGTTCTTGAATCTGGCTTCGAAACTATTACTCACCCACCGTACAGTCCAGACTTGGCCCCCAGCGACTACTCTTTGTTTGCCAACCTTAAAAAGGATCTACGTGGACATCGATTTTCTAATGATGA
This sequence comes from Acleris sparsana, assembly GCA_923062465.1. Lineage (NCBI taxonomy): Eukaryota > Metazoa > Arthropoda > Insecta > Lepidoptera > Tortricidae > Acleris > Acleris sparsana. The sequence continues at coordinate 14,145,672 of OV281297.1, forward strand.
AGCGTTGAAGGCAGCGGTGGTGGACATTTTAACACCAAAGACAAAAAATAATTTTATGAGGGGTTAAAAAAACTAATTGACAGATATAAGTATATACGAGTATACATAGGGGGGGAATATATAGAAAAATAAAAATAAAACAGTAATCCTTTGCTTTTGTTTTCCTTCTCATACCGAGATTTATTGAACGCCCCTCGTATGTATGTGTATGTCTGTATGTGTTCTGATAAAATCATGTTCAACGTTTTATTTTACAACGTTGTCGGCGTATTTTAACATCTGAAGTGATAACCAGTGATAATTTGGTGGGTAAACTATTTCGTTACGTAACACGCGTTACGCGATAGTCTGTCTGGCTTCCCTTTCTCTCAGCCATAACGGCAGTACAGGTGTAGTACATAATTGCTTTCCTTCGTATTTTCACGGAAACGTACGAACGTGTCATGCTACTTCAGTCAACCTCAGTACTTTTTGTACTGTGACCGACTGAAATAGCAAGACACGTTCGTACGTTTCCGTGAAAATACGAAGGAAAATAATTATGCACTACATCTGTAGCGGTAGTAATCATTTTTAAAATACAAAATGATATTGGAATCGGATGGGATCTCAACCCCGGCACCATGGCGTCACAGACCTACCTCTCAGCCGCTAGGCCAATCGTAAGTCACAGGTCTGGACGAAAATGGTAAACGGTATTTGATCTTACCTGCTGACGTCACCCCGTATTGCGTTTCTAAGCATAAATACTGTTGACTGTGAGCACATAACCTAAAACTATCACCGTTTTTGAAAGTGATTAGTTTAAGTTATCACTTACGTCGGGCGTTCCGAGACGCACACATTTTTTTTGACTGTACCTAGTTACAGCTTTGTAGTACCAGGAGTCTCTGAATAACTCCGGACAGACGGATATGGTGAAACTATAAGGGTTTCTTATTCAGTACGGAACCAGTTCAGTGCACTTCAGGTCTTCCAAGCTCATGTAGATAAAAAGGTAATAAAAAATACAGTAGGTAGTATAAAAGTCTTTTTTGTTTCGTCTTGGGAATATTTAATTGATTTCCTAGAAATTGAAGAGAGATGCTGAGTACAATCGTCTTAGGGACCGTATTAGAATTAATCTTGAATGAGATACCCGTCTCACCGTATACGACAGTTTTATTTTACTTGACATTTACTGTGAAGTTTAAAAACAAGAATCACACCCAAGAAATACAAACGCGACATATTGAGAATCTGCTTTTTTTGATAATCACTTCACTTTTTTCCTACTTATAAAGGGGGTTCCCAGAGCTTATCGTAGATATTAAGTAATAAGTAAGTCCCTTCTACACCGGTCCGACGAAAAAGAGGGGAGGCCTTTGCCCAGCAGTGGGATACAAAAACAGAGTAGCAAAAAAATACTAATTTGAGTAAAAAAGGGGAACTTAATACCTAATTTAATATTTAATCAGGAAATTAACGTAGTTAAGTAAAGTTCGTTTTAACTTTCCAACATTTTAATTAGTTAAGAAGTTATAAAGGTTTCAATGATGCTTGTGAAGAGCGGATATAATTACTAATAACATTTTTTTTATTATTCCTAATTACCTAGCTCATACAGTTGAAGACTATTAGTTCACACTATGTGTTACAGCCTCCAGTGTCTTCCCTGATAGTAGGTACAACATTAGTAGAACGTTTCAGACTTAGACAGAGACATAAACATGATAATCACACCGTCAATAACGTAGCAATATATTTAAATACAGCATGATTCGGATTTCGGTTGATGGTAAATAGGTGATTCATACGAATGGGTCTGAGTTTGAATGGCGAAATTGATGGGTTAAATTACGTTACGTGGGCCACATGTAACTTATAAATAAGTTGCACTGTGCGAAGATAATAAAGGGTTTTTTTATGGCATGGAGAAGGCAAACGAGCACACAGGCCACCTGATGGTAAGTGGAAACTGTGACCCATAGACATTCGCATTCACAAAACTGCCAGCCTAAGACTGCAAACGCGTTGCCAACCCTGAGGACCAAGATGGAATGCCTCTATGCTACTCATTACATCGGCTGTCTTATCCCCGACTCACCCCCTTTGTATCACCGACACTCGTTTCATAGAACGTATCATATTGCAGAATTTTCATTTCATAGAAAGTGTTTTTCTGCGGAACCCGTGTTGATTTTAGGTTAAAAATAAAAAGATAAAGGTTGTTTATTCAGTAAGTAGGCCCAGGCACTTTTACACGTCACAAATCTACCAGGGCTTCGCAAGAGAGCACTGCTGAGAAGAAACGCCGCAAGAAACTCAACAGTCAGTCCTTTTTTTTAATAATTCACGTGCTTTGTGTATCGAGAGTTGCCATTGATAGTCCTTATTTGCTTATAAATAAGGTCGATCAAATTTACACGAGCAATCAATTGAGTAGGTTAGGTTAGACTTCCAACCATTACAAGATAACGAGTTGACACATTCGATGAAATAAGTGTCGGTGAATCAAGGGTACACCATTTATTTCAAACCTGTTGATATCCTGGAGTAATGCTGTAATTAAATATATTGTTATATTATTGAGGATAATATTATAATGTTTTGTAAGCAATGGCAGAAGTACTTAAAATGATATTCGTACAGATATTCGAGATATGGCCAAAAGTTCAAAGAAAAAAAAAACATCCCCCCTTACACCCTCAGCACTCCCTCCACCCTTGAGGACTTTATGACTGTACCAATTATTTCCACTGATTTTATTAATTTTCTTGAATTACTATTAGTATTTCGACTTCGACTTCGCGCCGGTGGCCGTGGAGACGGCGGGTCCTTGTGGAGGGGAGGCCAAGGAGTTCATCAGATAGTTGCGTCGTCGCCGGCTGAGGGATAGGGGTAGTCATCTAGTCATCATGGCTTATTTCTAGAAGCCTAGTCAAGATGCTATCGCTAAGTAAGCGATTTTCGAATATCGACAAAATGTATAGAACTGACGTGAGCTGATAACAGGTCAACTCGAAACATTTAGAATCGATAGAAAACAGAAACATTAGCAGCCATTGCATCTTGGGCGTAGCGCGACTTGTTTGTCAGATCTGCATTTCTGTCTAGTCAGTAATGATAGAGACGCACTGAGTGACAAGCAAGACAATACAACTTGTGCTACCCATGCTGGTGCAATTATTGGCCATGCAATGCGATAACGATGTTATTTAAAAACCTAATTCACTAATATTGCTTTATTTATCTGTATTTGTGTCTATCTGTTGTTTTTAAATCAGTAGAAAAAATCAACTCATTATTGCATAGTTACAAGCGCCCACTCTACTTGACATTTAACATAAAATTAGAAGTGTTTTTTAGTAAGTTTCTAATTACCAGCTATGATAATAATTATCCTGCGAATGAAGAACTGGATTTGAGGACCAGCCAGATTTGCTATTGTTTCTATACAGGGACTGCGTTTAGAAAGAAAGAAAGGCATTTATTTACTACACAGAAGACACAAATAGACATAAATAAAAGAAAACAATCAATGATTGGAATTGGACACGCAAGGGCCGTGTTTAGCGATGTGGATAAACTTGGAAACATCTGTTACTTTCTGACCATATCTAAGTGCGAGAGTGACGGATGCTTTATCCACCGCGACAAAAGCGACCATAACACGGGCGGTGAAGTGTTATTTTTATTAAAAACGGCTCTCTGTCGATCGTCTGAACGAAGCGAAGTCATACTAGCGCGATCACTCGTCAGGCAAACCGGGAAAGGTATGCACTGACGGTGTAACTTCAACTCGCCGCTTAATAATTGGTCTGTTGAGATGAAGAGCAAGTTGTTTAGGGGATCACAAACCGGTCCTGTTTTGAATAGGGTATAATAAACAGTCTTGCAGTGCTTCTTCTCCGATATGATGGTGTACGAAGCGCTAGTAGATTCAGTCCATATTACCGACGTGTAAAAGTGTCGTCATGTGGCCAATTTACTGAATAAACATTTTGAATTTGAATTTCATGTTTCCTTTGGCATTTAATCGTATGGTCAACGTTACGATAGCTCTTATTTACTTGATTTGAAAATTATACCATCAAGTCAAACGCAATATTGATTGACACAGTAGAATAGAGACCTGATATCCGGATATCGGATAGTACAAGACCGGAAGACAAAATACAATGGTTCAGTTGCAATATCAATGCAGGGGTCCTAATATAGCGGCGTTTGTCGCGTGATAAAATGAGGATAAAGCATCCGTCACTCTCCTAATTATATACGTATCAGATAGTGACGGATGTTGTGTGGGATGGATGTTGTTCTATGAAGAACAAATATAATATATTATAGCGACGGTCCCAGGTTCCATCCAAAGTGCAAATATTGGTGTGAAATGAATAAGTCACAGTATTAATATTATTTTTTATGTTTTGCTTATGTTTTTCTATGCATATTACTTTATGAACACTTAGGCCAGTATATATAAGGCAAACGCGCATGTAACTACATACGTTTTTTTTATATGTTGTAGGTCCCTTGGCAGTGGCTGGAGTGGCGACCGCGAACCGGGAGACGAAGTGTTGGCAGACCTTCCACAAGGTGGACTGACGATCTGATAAAGGTCGCGGGAAACCGCTGGATGACAGCAGCAGAGGACCGATCGTTGTGGAAAACCTTGGGGAAGGCCTTTGTCCAGCAGTGGACGTCTTGCGGCTGATAATGATGATGATGATGAGGTCCCTTGAGAGTAGTTGACACCCGCGTTGGCAACCCTGAAAACCCTGTGCTACCCCCATGGTACTTGAAAAACTACAAACAGTTGGCACTAGTTTCAGTTTCTTTAAAAAAACTACCCTTAGAATGCGTTTTAAAATAGCCACGAGCATAAATTATTAAAATAAAGATAACTAATTTGCTACAATTTGAGCGTAACTACGTCCATTGGTTGATATTAAATTTAAAACGTTTTCTAGGGTAGTTTTTCAAGTATCCCCTAAGTAAGAAGGGTATTTTTAAGTAGGGTATTTTTTTCGAAAATACTGAAACAGGTGCCAAAATTTGGCAGTTCTACGAGAGCAATAACTTCAGCACAGGGTTTCAGGGTTGCAAACTTGGATGTTAACGAGTGTCAAGACACCTAACAATATATTTAAAAAAAAGTAGTTACATGTGGGATAGCGATTTTTGCATTTTTTGTGTTGATATAGACTGGGCTACTACTTTTAAGTTTGTTTAACGCTCTCTAGTGCCCATAGTACAAGTTTAGAGCTTAGTTTGAGACTCTATAAATGTGATATCACCATATCACTAAGAATCCACAAAGGTTACATTTGAAGCAAAATCGCCGTGGCAGCCATTTTCAAGACAAAGGAGGAGGAAAAGAGCAAGGACTGTTAATAATCCTATCTCAACTGTATTGCTTCTTCTTCTTCTTCTTTGCCCCGCGGCGACTTCAACAGCTACTACCGCGGGGATATGGCGTTTCCATACAATGAAGTGATTTCGCCAGTGTCAAGTATGTATAAGTATAAATCAATATAGCAATAAAATTCAATCCAATCTTCTCTAGGAAAATTGGGGGCAACGTTGTACGGTGATATGTAGGACAGAGGTCAAGATAGTTTTAACCTACCACTGCGAGTCCACTTGAAACGAGAAGTAAGATGGCCGAAACACGAAATAAGTCCAAGTCTTCTATTACTGTGCAACGCAAAGGCATAAAATGAACAAATCACTATCAGAATATAACTTTAAACACCTTTAAATACACAAAAATACAAAACTAAAACAAATTACAAATCCGCCATCTTTTAACGTTGCAAATGGCCCCCGACTGTATTGCTCGTCTCAAGAGTTTCTACGGTTTGACGTTTACTTTGACATCGTGTTTGTGAAGAATGAAGATGTTTATCTATCTATCTATCTTGAGTATCTTGTGACGGGCATCTCAGCTAAGATAAATGTATTAATACGGCACGGCTCTAGATACGTTGCCAACTCTGAGGATTAAGGTGGAATGATTCTATAACTTCACTGGTTATTGACAACACCGAAACACTACAATTCGAACACTACTGCTTGGCTAGTTGATTGTTTAACCAAATGGCGGGAACTCATGCGAAACATCTGCTTTGTGAAACTTTATACGAGGGAATCTAATCTGCTTCGGATAGTAAATGCATCAAGTGCCAGTGGAACCTTTCTTATTTTACTGTTTTTAGGGTTCCGTGCCCGAAGGGAGCTAAACGGGACCCTGTTAATATGCCTAACTCCTAACTTTAAACAGCTGTCTCTTTTGAACTGTAATAGATAGCGTATTTTTTTTATTATGTCTTATTGCAATGAATTTACTAATAAATATAAAAATTAAAAAATGAGATAATAAAGGGAGTCAACGTATTTTTATTTTTGTTGTATCGTAAAAACGTCAAAGAACCGTCAAATTTGGTATGATTACCTATATAACAAACCCTGATAAAAAACAACAACCGAGCAAGCGCGAGTCGCACTCGCGGTCGAAGGGTTCCGTACCATTATCTATAAAAAATCACGTTTGTTGTATGGGACCCACTTAAATATTTCAACTGTCTATTTATCACGCTTCATGAGACAGGTACAGCCCGGTGCCAGACGGACAGACGGACAGTGGAGTGTTAGTAATAGGGTCCCGTTTTTACCCTTTGAGTACGCTTCGAAATCGAATTCAAATCGGAATATAATTATACCTCCTGTACAGGTGGATCCCTCGGTGCGCGAACCCGACTCGCACTTGACCAGTTGTTTACTATGTCGTATGCGCCATTTTAACCCTTGATGATGGTGAGTGGGGACGCCCGGCCGGAGCAGGCGGGCGGTCGATCGGTCTCCCGGTCATTCCGCCCTATTTTACTATGACCACACGGCCAATACAGAAAAATATAGGTACATACATAATATAATAATAACAGGGGGACAATGTCACACCAGTTGACCTAGTCCCAAACTAATCTCTAGGCTTGTACTATGGGTACTAGACAACGATATAAATAATAATAATAAAATATATATATTAATTTGTATTAATTTATAACTAAGCGAAATAAACGATTTTCTATTCTTCTATTCTATTCTACTTATATAGAGAAATATATACTTAAATACATAAAAAACATTCATGACTCAGGAAAAATATTCGCGCACATCACACAAACATCTGCCCTTACCGGGATTTGAACCCAGGGACCGCTAGCTTCGTAGGCAGGTTCACTAACTCACAACCAACTAGGCCAGCGCGCCGTCATAACATAAGTACATACATTACGAGTAAATCACGCCTGTTTCCCAGAGGGGTAGGCAAAGCTCATTTGCTGAAAAACATGGTAGCGTAAAAATAACCATACGTAATTAGCTACCTGAAATAAACACAAACACAAAGGCATAACAAAATCAGTTTCTTCTTTCTTCTATTCTTTCTTCTTTCGAAACCGTAGAACTTTGGCGTACCCAAGAGCACGGTATGAAGTTCCTACAGGTCAATATACGTAGGAACTCTATACCTCGCTAGTGGCAAGCACCAGTTAGTCTTCTTTCTTCTTTTTTCTGAAATCCTGGCGTATACACGGTGAAATAGAGAAAATTCTTCGGTGTTCTTGCTTCAAGTCGTAATTCAAGGATTCCTTTATATCTGGTAGCTCGTAACTCGGAAACCATTCGACAAAGTTGTCACTCTTCATTCACCACTACGTATAGTTTGCTAGAAATGTAAGTACCATAAATAAATTAATATAAGACCAAGAGAAACAAAAACTTGCATTCGGTAAATACATTCCCGACAGTAAGAACCTCTACCTTGAATTAAAAAAAAACAATCGGCATCAAAATTAAAAAACCTTTACAATTACGTTACCAACAGCATCAATTATCCTAAAATCCCTCAACGTTCCAACCCGTTATTACAGAAAAACAAAATTACCATTTGTGTAATCCCCTTATAATTAATTACATCTGGTAACTGTCCGCATATTTTATTTTCTTCTAACCCTTCCTTATGCAAATCATGTGATTTCGAACTTGCGGCGCAACCATCCCTTTCTAACTCACCCAAAAATGTAAGATAGATGACGAAGATTTAGCATCCCGTGCGAACACCGAGCAGCAGTAAGGTAAACATTTGAATTCAAATATGGAACAGTAGCCTTTGAAAAATATTTAAATGTTGCCAGTGACTTTTTGAATTTGAATTCCGTGAGAAGTATGGCGTTTGAGAATGCAAATTTTGTTAGAAGAAATATGCAAATTTTGCCTTTTGCGATTTGTATTGTTGGTGAGAGATTCGATTATGTCAGGTTTGGGTTAGCTTGGGAATGTTTTGCTTCTAGTCTTATTTTTCGAAGGACCATGAGAAAAAATACATTACTTTACGCAAATTAACATCATATTAACACATCAATTGCGAACCTTTCAAATCAATAAAAACCATCTGGCAGTAAAGTGAGAAAGTCTAATGAAAGGCCAATCCGAAGACTTACATACCTTACCATCTTACTTTTGCTACCATTAAAGCAAAAAACTGCCTTATTATACATAAAATACCTTCTATATTGCACAGTGTAGTCGACAATAACTGAACGTGTAAGTTTGTTTTCAAACCCTTACTTTAAGGCAATGTACACACATGTTCTTTAAAGTTCAATTTTAATGATCCGTAACACAAGCTCAACAACTGCCCGACAAACTGACATGTCTGCACCCTGCTTTATAATTAGTTGGACAACAGGCGGTCCTGACGAACCACTATTACTTAGCTTGTGGCATTTTGCTACGAAATAAACGCTTTAGTATTAAAACGTATTAAGCCTCATGTCTGTTTAAGCAAAATGAATTCCCATTTTATTGCGTTAAAGATTCTTACTCTATGCTGTTAATTGGGGCATAAGAGAATATTAAGACTACGGTTTTTAAATAAAGAAAATATTTCGAAGGTTTTAAAAATGGAATCGCCGTTTAGGCAAAAGTGGTTCAGAAATAGACGATATCTCTTTAGGTAACTAGTGCCTATTTATTACGATTATTAAAATGTTTTGTGTTGATATGGTTATCAGACCTATTATATTTTAAGCGAAATAAGGATTTGTAAAGTGATCTTATCACTCATAACACGAAACGACGACGTCGCGAACGTCGTGAAGTAATAAGTAGGAAGTAGATTAGAGTTCTTAGGCCTAAGATGTATTTTTAGAGGTTAGTTCTTAATTCTATAACTAACTTACATACAAGAAAAAAAAGCAAGCTTAAAAAAACAAAACAAAACAAGACGCTACACAATTTACATCCAAGTCGTAAAGGTGTCTTCAGACGCGCAAATCCCGCTCATTCCGCGGCTTACAGTTGAAATTAGTTGCAAATCTGGGGCTTACTGCACCCCTGGCAACACTGACGTGTGTGGATGCAGATAAATAACCCGACGATGGAACGACAAAATGGCGGATATTTTCAAACATGTATTTCCATTTACAGGTACAACGCCAGTGATTGACTTTTTTAATATTTTTTGAAGTCATGTCTAACGGTCAGTGTAACATTAGGAAGAATTTGAAAATGGAAGACTATTTAAAGTAAAATTCATTTTTAGACACTGCATGAAGTTTATAAGCAGATAGGCAGAAAATAATGGGCGTGTTAGCAGGTGAAGTTACAATATTTTTACAAGGCAACCGCTCAACTTAAATACATTATACATACACATTAAACTAAGCAGCAGATCCTGGAAAAATGATCATTGTTTATTTAATTCCGAAAGAAAATATTTATAGATATCTAGGTACCTATAGGTAATAAACTGTTAGACATCTTTATCAATCGATTCAATAACAATGATTGAATTATTGACAAGTGTAAATTGAATAAAAAACCAACAGGTCCGTGTAAACGAGCAATAAATCGTGAAAACATTGTTACAGCGTTCCCTCGATCCATCAACTTTCACAAACTAAACAATGACTCTAAAAACTATACGCATACACGCATAATTCATACATACATCATACATTCATACATCAAACAGGACATTTAAAAAAACGATCCTATTACTAGAATCTTAAGGTGTATATTCTAAGTGTGTAAGGGGAAACGTTGCGTGCTATCAGACAGTAAGAATACTTCGCGAATGTTCGATAAATACGGTAATTGACGCCCAATACGATGAGATTGTTACTTATTAAAGCGATTTTTTATTACGTATCCCTGCTTATATTATAAATGCAAATGTGAGTTTGTCTGTCTGTTTGTTGTGTCTAGTCTTTACATATTTGGCTCGTTTCGATGAATGTAGGTATTAGTACCTACTCGTACATGTCAATTTAAAAATATTTCTGTCTAAGAATTCGTTTTATGAATTTTTGCGTACATTTTCGTATTACCCTTATTTACAGTTTCGTATCCCAAATGATATGCAAATAAGTCTTACCAGTTAAAAGCCAATAGAGATGCAAAATACGCACGAAGTTTCGTTTTGATAGTAGGACCCCACTAAGCCATAGACTACGCTTTCTATAATCTAACGGTCCAACCACGTCGCAGCTTAACCCGACAAATAAATAATTCACAGTGCGTAACTAACAAGAACTAAGCAGAATAGATAGCGCTAAGTTACTGCAAGTGCCTAGCATTCCTTATAAAGCCTTATAGCAGGCGATAAACTGCTACTTTAATTTCTTATGTTGCAGAGACGGGCCATTTGCGATTAAAAAAGTAGCTTCCCGCCAAAACTCCATGCATGCATGCGTACGTTTATGGCGTCGACATTTCCCTCGCGTTCCATATTCAAATTTTATAGGCGCAATTAAAAAAAACCAAGGGCAGGGTTAACACTAGTGTAATTAAGTGTGAAGTTGCAGTTTAAGTCGCTACCGTTTTATTTTGAAATATGACGCGAGCGCGAAATGCAAGCTATTTGTCGGCCCGCTAAAATGCAAACAGTCGTTTTCGGTTATTTCAGGGAGGCGTTTAATGGCTGCGTTTTAATGGCCATTTTGTACGTTATACGTTACGTTTATGGAGGCTAATAAAAATGTAAAAGTAACTTATGGCTGTTTACAAAGTTGCGAGTGTTAACCGACAATAGCTTAATTTGTTAAGTTTTATTTTCATTTTGAGTGCGTTCTCCGATAGCAGACGGAAATATCCTTTTAGACAGCGTGCAATCGCAAAATTTCACAGTACCTACAAGTGTGGCGGGAGGGATCCACTCGACAACGGAAATACACCATTATCATACCCTCCGACACACATAAACAAGCACGCGCACATGCACGCACACATATCGCATTGGGGCATCACATATAGGGTGCCAGCCCTACAGATTACCCCCAGGGGTAATTTTTACCCCATCATTGATGCGTCGCCACCCACTCGACTCATCATTCGATATTTGAATTACTTATAAGCAATTTCGTAATTTGAATTCGGAACTTATTCCTGCGGTCCAGCTTTTTTATAGTATTTCAAAATTCGAATAGTTATCGCAGTGTAGGTAATGGCGGTTGATTAAATCTATGGTTTTATTTGATTTTGGAACTTGCATTTCAGGGGGGTTGCGTGTCGCGATAATTTTTGTGGTGGCCAATTCGTATGCTTAGGATTTGGGGCAATTTATTTAATTGCACTTGTGGGAATAATAACAAATGGGTCCACAATGCCCCACTAGATTAGGTTCTAGTTGCATTTATTAGAATAATACAATAAGTGGTCCACGAGCTAAAATGGTTAACTGTCAGCGTAGTTAAAACTTGAAACAGAACAGTTTTTTACAAGGACTCATAAAAAACCTATAAAACTTTACAATAGTTCGTAAACTTCTGAAAAGGTTTTAAAACACCTATTAAAAACCACAATTTTGTGGAATCTTAACACTCCTTACTAGCATCCCACGCAATTTCATAACTAGTAGAGTAACACTAAAACCAGTGATAAAAATACGTCTATCTTTTTCACACGTGCTAAATTGATATGTGTTAAAATAGTGCAACTATACCCACACATGTACATACACATTCACATCCCGCTAATTTGTTTTGACATTTTGCAAACGAACGACCACTTTTTTCCCGCCTACAAGTTGCGTTACGATCGAACTTCGAAAGGGGATTCCTAATTCAGAATAGGAAGAATATTACTTATAATTCTTATTTTCTAGCCCATAGAGAACGAATTCGATTAACCAATTTAAATTTGGAGCTCATTTTATTTTATTGTTGGTAGCAATCGCGGCAGTTTTCGCATATCTTTTTTTATTCAGCCAGACCCTTTTTTGCCCTTTGTTGTTTAAAATGGAGAATGTTTAAGGGCTATCCCCCTGAACGCGTGCCGTATGAGATAGGTCGGTATTACTCTCATATAATAAAAACTCATTTTGCGGCAAATCAATACTTAACCTTCTGGAAGCCATTGTTTACTCTTTAGAAATGAACCTTATAGTCATTTTGCTTAGATACTTACATGAAGAAGCCGTTGTATGTTAATGATGGAAGTGTATGCATATGTCATTAGTTATTCTTATTGAAAGTCGACTAATTATTTCAAAATACGTAACACCAGGGCCCTCTGGGTACAATGCACAAAGACGTCTATTGTGCAACCTACAATGGCGTGACTCATGACGGACAGAAAGACAATGGGATTGCCGCCGCTCTTCTAGGGCCCAAGAAAGGTCGCAATACAAAACGGATATCGAAGAAGCCTAATTCTTATTTAATTTTAAACTGTTTGACTGAACACCTAAGCCCATATCAGATGCATCTGAAAAAATCTCGCAAAACAAAAGGCTACGCGCAAAAAAAAACATAACAAAGAAAAATCAATTGTGTGTCATGAACCATCAATCAACCAGAATGCAACATTCAAATGTTGGAACATTTTTTGTTCCAAGTTCAAAATCCGAGCGACCTTGCCTCGGTCAACTGCTGACGGTTTGTCCTAGTCGAATTATTTTAATGCGATGCTGTTTCATTTTTTAGCTGCCATTGCTTTTGGCAGTCGGTAATGATCCATACATTGCAAATGGCATTTAAATTAGAATAACACTTCGTTGTTATAATAAAACTATTGTTCAACTTTACAGTTTCATAACTTTATAAAATTACATTATTTACGAGATCATGCTAATTCATCCATTTCATAGTTCGGGATTTGTATGAATATTTACTTGTATTTTTTTTCACACGTTCAAGGCTATGCTAAGAACTAAATAAATAATAGCTGAAGCTAAAATTTACACGAGGATGCAAATGAAGCGTCTTATTAGGGTTTATGAGTGAGGCAACGCCCGGAGCCGCATTCAATAGCTTCAGTGATAAATATCACTCAATCATTGTATTCCATATGACAACTTCATGTGAATAAAATAATGACGCACGTTCTTTATATTGATATACGCTCAGTACAATATAAAATCAATAAAATGATCAATGCTATATATAAACTTTAGCACATCAACCATTAAGAAGTTACAAATGTGCATATTAAATATACTTTAATACGTCTTTGATTTACACAGCCATATTCCTAGATACATTACTCATTAAGGCATTATTGTGTTTAAGGCAAATAAATGGTTGACGCATTATGAAGTGCAATGACGCCCGACATTGAATGCTACAACGGACATTTTAGTCCGCTTGTGCATCGCACCGCATCGTTAGTCCCAAAATGACAAATAGCACCCAATTACAGCGAAATGACCGGTTTTTACAATCAGCCAGTCACAACTTAATTTTAAGCTAAGGCTACTCATGAGACTCTAAATTCAAATGGACGTTACAACCGGACAAAATAAAGGTTGGAGCTAGTGGCTCAACATTAATTAGGACTGCAGATACAATGTCATTTTTCGCAACTAATTCTCTTTATCAACGTACATTAAATATGACTCATGGAGTTTTTGTGTGGCGATGATTCCGCGTTTTTTCCGAGCAACGACCGCCGCGACCTAGTCGACCTACTCATTGTTAGCCGTCCTTTGCGGTTTTTGCTTAAGAATATCATGTTAATATGTTTTGTAGTTTTTGTACAAGTATAAAGCTGAGGTCGATTGTCCCGACAGTGTGTCGAATTTGGATAATGAGCCGGAAAGATTGGGTGCGAAATTGTCACACTAAAAATTAAATGAGTCATTGTTGCGTTTGAAATAGAAAATCTGACACATTTACATAAAACTGACGGAGTTTTTTTAAACCTTCTACTCACTATAATAATAGATTACAGAATCGAGAAAGAGATAACAGAATCTAGTATGGATGCAAACGGTACGTACTAGCATACATTTCCTTCCATCTTTTTTAATTTACAATATCTTCTTTGTACAGTCAAGGAATTTAATTCGTATACCACTTTGGACTATGTCAAAGTGACGACATCAATCAAAACGTAAGAGACTTCTTAAGATTTTATTAACAGTGTCACATTGACATAGTCCAAAGTGGTATAGCTATAAAATTCCTTGCAAATTACCTACTTCTAAAAATCAAGATGCTATTCCTTCATAGTTTTTCTAATAAATTTACCACAAACCAGCAATATTCGTAACATTATCCGAAACCTTCATCAAATTATGCATTGTGTGTGATAAAAAACGTAGTAACAGATAATACACTCCTACGCCAATTACACTACACGTAATGAGCGTAGCGTGTTAACTCTACATCTGGCCGGCGAGAATTTAAATTTTGATTTCGGAAAGCCGCCGACGCCGGGGCCCTATTCTCAAAGCGTCGAGACGAACCGGTTTTGATATACGACCTCAAACGAAATTTACAATTTAATTAAATCAGTTTTAAAATGTACGGAAATTTCCAAGTGAAATGTAGCTTTAATAGCTCGAAGATAAACTAATAGGAAACACTTGAAAAGTAATTAAGAGTAAATTACCACCGTACCAAGCACCATTAGTTGTAAAATCATTGCATCAGACTATAAATATACGACAGCGAATAGCAGTACTCTGTTCAACTCTCTTGAAAAACATCGACATAAGTGCACATCACTTAGCTAACTCTATCAAACATCTTTACACAGATTATACCACTGGACCGAGGCACTTTAAATTTGGGGGGAATACTTCTTGAGATCTCAGTCCTCGACCCCAGAGGGAAGAAATTGGGGGTAGCGGGAAACTAATTTTACGCGTATTAAATCGCGCTAGTTTGCCAGAATTACACCTTACTAAATGTTAAAATGAATAAATTATGAGAGTAATTTTTACTAGTTTTTAGAGAAAAGTGTTTATACAATAAGTTGTTGTTTTAAGTGTTTTTCGCTGTGTTAATTTCAATGATTTCAAAACATTTTTTATTACTAGGGGTTTTACCGTCATAATGTAATAATTAATTGACAATATGTATAATTTATACTGTTATTTTATAGAAGATGTTTTTTTTTTATGCTCACTATTTTAAGGATTAGCTATATACTTATGAGTGTGTGCAGTGAAGATATATACATATATGTTTAATGTTGTTAGTGAATAAAATAAACTATCATATAAAACGCAAATGGAATACATTACAATTTCAAAGGTTGTATTTGTGTACTTAAAATAATAATATGCTAGGATTTTTTTACTATCTATGGGAAACCATCGTAACTTTAAAAAAACAAGCCTGACTCACTCGCAACATTGGTGGATATTTCATCAGAAACTAAAATAAGAACCGGTTCTGAATTAAACGGTTTGAGATGCAAAGAGGTACAAATTGGTACCTACCGCTGTTATTTGACTCTTGAATAACATTTTTTATACGTTTCTTTATTATTGACATGTTAAAAAAATTAAAAATAACATTAAAAGAAATAATAAATATTTTAAGAAAAATTGTATGAAATTATAAATTGTTGTAAAGGAATTTGGTCCCGTTTGGTACCAAAATTGATTGACAAACTTCGTAACAAACAGGACAAGTTCATACAAAGTGTTTAAACACATTGAGAGATTAGATTGTAGTAATAAAGAGGATCACGTACATACAATTTTTTTAATGCAAATATGTGGTGTCAAAAGTTTAAATTTTAATCCATGCTGCCTATTTTCCATACAAAATGGACCCATAAGCAAATCTTTGGTTTTAACGTGTTACGAATCACCCAAAACGCAAACGTGTTTACCCCTTAATAAGTATTTATAATCAAAATGAACACTCCCACGGTCCGTTTTTCTCGGATAGTTGTTTATTAAAAAAACTTGGGCCTTTTTTTCTCGCACCCGTTGCAGCAGGTGCCGACTGCCGAGGTGTGAGTTTATGCAACAATAACCAAGTAAAAAAAGTTTTATAAAAAATACAGTAATCACCAAATCATAAGGTTCAGGTCATTCTGTTAAATCAAGACATGTTAATAATAAGGGTCTATATTATCTGCCATAATTAATATAAGTCATAATGTGTTTTAGGGCGTAAAGTGTTTTTTAAAGAAACACGTTATTTCAGGATTTTTATAAATCAAACCTACTATCCACACGTAAGATATGTACTTACGGAATTCTAAAAAGTTATAAATATGACAACTAATAGTTATGTCAATAGAGTAATTATGAGTAAAAAATAAATAATCCCTAATAATAAACTAAACTCGTTTTTACTGTAAATTATTTAACGCTCAATAACAAAATAACGACTTGGCTACTGGAATATAAACCGACACTCAAACAGGTGTTAAAATGAACAACTACTCCAATAAATTGTCTTCTCACCTCCTTAACGTATTCATTTTGAAACGAAAAAAACTACAATGTACAGTGTTAAAATATACCATCATTCATCCCAACGCACTTACAGAAACATTTTAATATAAATGAGCTCATACATCAACGATAAATGAAGTCATACGGCAAAAGATTAATTTCAAGCTCGACCTATATTCAGGAAGAAACATTAGCATTTTAAGTAATAAACAATAATTTAAAATAATAAATTGTAGCTTATTGCTTAAAACTATCCACATGACCACTCACATGTTACTTTGAATGTTTTCTATTAACACTGTAAATCAAACCGTATTCAATAGGATTTAAGTTGATTTTAGCGAGTTTTGAACATGTAGGATTGTAGGTAGCTGGATAGAAAAATATTTTAAATCATAATCAATTATTGCTTCTACATTCACTGCCCATGAAAAATGAGTCCATAATCAATACAGATGACTACTATGGGCAGTGGATGTGTCAACACATTTTAAAACGTCCAAATTCTCGTCCAAGATTTTCATATTATAACTTTTAAATTCATTAACTAAAATTATACACTCAAAAGCAATGAAAACTGGTCACTTTCTTCGGAAATTCTATACAAAGTGACCCGTTTATTGCTTTTGACTATAATTGGAACCCCATTTTCAGAGCTTTTTCGCATTTTACGGCTCAACCGGTTTACATGAAACCAGGCTCATAACGATACCGATTGAACCAGGCTTTCTTTTTTCTTAAATCGCATCCGAATCGGTCCATTCGTTTGGGAGCTACGATGCAATAGAAAGACACATACGCCATGTATCTTTAGATACATAAGTTAAATTTATAACATCCCTCTGTTTATAGGGGGTTAAAAACGAACTACATACTGTAGTTTTGATGTGATAGTGAATGTTTTAACGTTCCCTACCAGTGACACACCTGTTATAATAAAATTACATAGAATTCCTTATCATAGGCATCGAATGCGAAAGTTAACTAAATCTAAAAGTAGATAAGTTTTCTTGCAATCATAATGGCGTGATTTCATGCAATACAATGCTAGTGTGCGTTGAAAGCATTCTGACTTTAATGACACACGTGCACTTTTGTATAATAATACGTAAAAGAGTTAAATTATACGTCATTACCAGTAATTCTAACAACACTATATAAAGTCATTTTTTCGGGACAATGACGATATTTTACTGCCTCGTGACGTTTCATTGGAATATTTATAACTATTCAATAGCCCCCTTGCCAATAAACGTTGAGTAACAGAGGAGTTGTTAAACCATGCTTTGTCCTTATCTGTCAAATTCAAATGTCACAATGACACAGTGACAGCTAAGTAATCTGTTAAACTGCCCAACCGATTTTCATGAAATCTAGTTAAAAACCACCACGATTCAACTAGCTTCCTTTAAAAACAAAGTCACTACTGACAGACACGCAGATACTCAAATACAGACGTTAAACCTCTATTTGAGTCTGAGGTTAATCTAAAAGGAATGTACGAAAGAGTCGAATTAATACCTAAACGACGTACTACTACAATATACTTACTTTCAATAATCCATTAAAGACCAACCCTTCTCAACCTTCGTAATCAACGTTTATCCTGTCCCCAATTTAAAAAGTAAAATAAATAGGTTATAACCTATTTCCGAGGGACCAAAAAAACGGCTAAAAAAGAAAAAAAAACTTGAGACGATACCTGCACTTAACGTCAAGGGTCCCGTCGGATGGGAAGGTTGAAGGCACACTTGGGGGATTAAATCAGTGCGCAGATTAATTGTATACGGTTAAATTTAGATTAAATAATACGCTGTTACACACAGGAAAAATGTTAAATGTTAGTTATTAGTTCAATGTTCAAGTTATTATTTTAGGCCAAATTGATTAAATAAAATGAATTAAGAACGTATTCTTCGCTTCCACTTAGCACTGCATTTGATCATTTTATCTAATCTTATTCGTTGAATCAATAAAACGGACAATTTTTATCGAATTAACTAGATTAAAGGCTTATATTTTAATTATTTTTTAAAACGAATGATGTACTTATTGGGTTTACAGAATTAAATGCATTACACATTTATATTTGATAAGTGTCACTGCTGCGGTTGAGTCACTCATAATTTTACATGAAGGTGTTGAATAATTAACTTAGCAAGTAAATAATTGCTTCCATCATTCCTCACACTCAAAGGTCTAACCATCCTTTTACGGCGGTTTATAAAACAGGTATGTTAAGCTGCTGGAAATAAGTACTACGTAAATACTTTGCGGTTAAGTGTCCCTCAAACTTTACCCCACTCGTATCTCGACGGTTTCAAAAGAACGTATTATTTACATTTTTTACCTTAAAAGTGGTACAAAAAAGGGTAAAGAATGAACGAGCGCTCACCAAATGTCCCTCTCCGACAGGTTGGCCGTTTCCAAATTCAAATATCTGAAAAGAAGAGAAAAAAATCGTTAATCGTACGAATTCCAATTCCAATTTCGAATGCCTTCGTTTAATTAAAAACAAAAATTGTTATTATTTTGTTTATAATGCGTCGTTGAGCTACTTGTGTATTCGATGAGACAATTAAAAAGGTTGTTTTCTTTAAGTTTTTATAACTGGCCTGTTCGTGTAAACGCATTCAGAGCCCGGACGTTATATATCCATACAAAATAGGATCCTCTCGGAGTCCTTAAATATACACAAGAATAACGGATTTAATGGTATTAAAAACTGCTTTAATTTGGACTTCATTAGTTTTATGTCGACTCCTTTTTAGATGTAATTAACATCATTTATCGTATCGAATTTTAAATACAGCATCCATATAAAACTTAAGTGGCTCGAGAGTTTAATTTTAACCAAAGAAATCGATTGGACCACCACTATCGTAGACCATTTAAGTTGCCGTAATTTTAGACACGCACGTCCGTTTTAATTACCAGATGGCTATCAAATAGATTTATTACTTTTTGATTTTATTTGTTTGTGACGTCACAAAAATATGTTAAAGTTGTACAAGAAGAAATAAAACGTGAATGATATCAGAACGTTTGTACGATTTTTTTTTAATAAGTTATGGTCATGTTTGTAGTATGCATCCGGAATGATGGGCTTGAATCGTCACCTAATAAATCCGGCAGGGTGGCCACCGGAGCAGAGGAAGACCAAAAAAGGGGTGGGGGGAATCGGCGGGATGATTTGGACGTGTTTCAAAACTTTAAAGTGACCGGTAGGACAATGGAATTAGTAGGGGACAGTGGCGAAAGAGGAGGGGCTACCCTCCTCTTCTTGCAGTGGGACACTACAAAAGGTACATTAGAAAAATAATTGTATTTTGTGCTCAAAGTAAAAATTATTATACACGAATTATTGTTTTTTTTTTGACATAGAGGAAATCAAACTACCTACTAGTAGCCCGACAAAAATAATCCGTCGGTTCTCAATTCTCAACAAAAATTCAAAAATATAAAAAAAGAACAGCGATGTTTTTCACGGATAGGTAACGAAACAAACGGCCAAGCTGTCACATAAAAAGCAAAATAAATTCCGATACTGTGCGAGGCAACTGACACAAAACTCGAAAATACACAAGTCATCAAGAACTTTGTGCTAGTAAAAACAAAGTCGAAATTGCCGTTATACTGAAGTTTTCGAAAACATAGCATGATATCAAACAATATCACCGTTTAATCGCGAGTCGCCATTAACAGCCGGTTAATGCTGAATTTAAAACAATAATCGATAATTATTGCATTCGATAATTGCAAATACAAACGCAATTAAAACGCAGAGGCGTTTTTCGCCGTCCGGATGCGTTAATTAAATTTTTGAAATATTTATTTCGGCCAGTGAGGATGATAAATTGGTTTTTGCAGTTAACTACAGTTATATCGCATGCGACATTTTAACTATAAATAAATTTAATACTAACGGCCCGTCTCTTACTCGGGATAATATTTATACAAATTTAACACAATATTTAGCCTATGTTCATCTGGAATAATGTACCTTTCAAATGATGAAAAAGAAATCCAAAGAGATATAGTGGTTCCGGAGGTTACCCTCAACATATAAACAAATTTAAAAAATCGAATTAATTTTTCTTTACAATGGATAAAAGAAATACCTATATTTCAATATCACTTGAGACGCTTACTCGCATTTGTCATTTTATTTTATTTATATAACACTTATGACAAAATCCATTTTACATATCATTACACTATAACCAATGAGAAATTACTTAAATGTTTGCTTAAAAAAACATTCAACTGTCACTTACATGTACAGTACCTACTTTATTGTTTATGAAAAACTTAAATTTGATAACATCTAATTGAATCATTTTAAAAACTAAACCAATTCATAGTAGGCACTCATTTTAAATTAGAAACCAAACAAAAATACTTATCTTAAATAGAAAATATCAACCACTATATTAAAGACTTCTACTAGATTCCACAAATAATAGGAATAAAGATAAAATGTATTAAGCTGCTGTGTAATTCTCGGAACCGGCAAACGCGACTGCCGAATCGCTTCCAGATGTTCAACAATTTAAAATATGCACATATTAATATAATTAAAATTGATAATTTATGAACAATAAATGATACACGTGCTCTTGCCTTATTAAAATAATATTCCAATGTTAAAAACGTATCGACAAACAAAAAAATACATTACATACATGTAGCTGTTCCTACCGAAATAACAGGATCATAATCTACATAGCAAACTACATTTTATTTATATGTACTCATATCCCGTAATAGAGTTAATCTCTCCTAATGTCAGAATAGGCTGTCTCGACTCTGGACACCTCTCGTAGGTAAGTAATTCAACTAGCAGAAAGAGTCTAGCTGAAACATAAACTTCATCACGCACGTTTTTAACTATAACTAACCATGTTAACTCACGCGTTCTGACAAACCCGTAATCCCACAGTACCGTAACTTTTTTAAATAAAAAGGCCAAGCTAGATAATCGCGATGCCGCCGTGCGATACGCTTTGTATATAAACAGGTTTGGGTTTATCGCGGTGAAAAAACGCCTTTGGACACGCCGACCGGCGACCGTTTACGAATTTCGAACGGTTTATCCGAATTCTAAAACATATTTTCAAGTACAATGGTGCTACGATTTTCATAATGTTTTAAAATGTTTTAATTATTAATTATATAAGATACGAATTTAAAAACTTTTTGTATTTTGGGTTTCTAATAACTCGAAATATTAAGGGAAAGATAGATTAAAATTAGTGTCTACCTGCATCAAATTTAACATGGAAACCTTGTATTAAATTTACTCTGCAGTGTGTAACAGGAAAAAACTAATAAAATAATAATTCATACCGGAACAACTACAATTTATGTTTAAAAATTGTTGTAAAAATATGTCATCCTTCAACGCGAAATTAGACATTAATTAGCACTGGCCATGCATTCGCGAAAAAGGATAAAAATATGAAAAAGGAAATTCAAGATGGCGCCTCGAACGGGGGGCGATTAGTTCACGTCACTCGCCACGCCTGCGCTGTGATGGATCGAGGGTTGTGGCGTGACCATATATACTTATTTATTTTATTTCCACACAATCGTGGCTGGCGCAAAATGAAGTGCTTACTTCTGTTACGATGACAGGTGATATAAATAAATAGGACACGTTAAAAATTAACAAGACCACTATTTAATGTACGCTACTATGATGTTTTATAACTTACCTACCTACATGACAATGTGAGATAGGTACTTACTGGAGTTTAAAAAAAGACTTGCATTTCGAATGCCACTCGATTTGTACAGATGATTCCGATTGTGGACCGTTAAAACATTTATATTTTTTCGAAAGAGGTTCCATATTTGTCCAAAATAACCAGCAATATTTCAAAGACAGTTTTTTAAAATTCGAATACCAAGGGTCGTATTCTACCGTTAAGTTCTGAACATTTTAATTGTAGCTCGGAGCCATGTTCCAATTTTGAAATGTTGATTCGAAGTGAGATTCGAATTCGAACGTGGAGATCGATCACCAATTAAATTGATTATTGCGTCGACCGTTAATTAAAACTCAATTCTAATTGATATTTCAAAAGTTTATTTTTAATTGGCGCTTATTTAATCTAACGATCCATTCCAATTTTCCATACAGTTCTCGTGTAGTTTTGAATTTGATTATCGCTAAGCGCTTGTTCTAAAATGTATTCAACTAGGTAAACCTGCATATAGATAAAATGATATACTAAATATAATAAATGCTGCTAAAGTCTAAAGCAAAAAGGCAGTATAAAAAAGAACTCCATACTCTTATACTGCCTTTTTCTTTTAAGTAGCAGTATGTTACTAACGTTTTTAAGCTGCAGTAAAATTAGAAAGAGTTTTTAAAAATAACTCGTTAACAGCTATCGCTATCCACATTTAATTATATATTTTACCAGTAATTAAATAATAACCCGCCAAAACTTTTGTTTCCTTATTTCTTAGCAAAAACATCGTGCGTGTGGTCTTAAAATATACCCTAATTATCACCCATAAAGTTTTATTGAGGAAGCGACGGCAGGAATTGTCACAAAACATGTGTATGGACGTGTTGGTAACTATGGCTTTAATTAAGTTAAAAATAATGTTAATGGACTGAATTTAAGACATAATAATGTCTTGTGTGTGGTCGGTGGTCTTTATGTTAATCTATCTGTGTTTGCCAGTACGCTGGACTGTGAGCTGTCAACGTATTGGCTTATGACAAATTATTTGACATCTGTTTTTTTTTGATTAACTTGAAAAAAATATTATATATTTAAACTTTATGTTTTGTTATTACATTTTTTTAAAGTTTGATACATCCTCATGCAATTATAATGCGCACTTTTGTATTTTTCAGGAAGTTTAAATATATATTATGGAATTATGAGATTTTATGCTACATATTATGACGAAATTGCCTATTTAGGAAGAACTAATAATATGTCACATACTCGTCAAAGGCCGTCGGTTTACTTTGATTGCGTTAACTTATACTGCATTTTTTTTACACCTGTAACCACTCGATAACGTTAAAAAAAAGGGTCTTGACTTGACATGACAGATATAATGATCCTGACAATTGTTTTTCAATTTGAAATAAGGAACCGTAAAAAACATGTTAATATAGACAGATGACATTTAAACTTTACAAATAACTTTAATACAACAAAATAATATTGTTGTATTAAAGCATTACGTAAAACGAAACGTACAAAGATCATTTAAATAATCGCATTAATCAAAGTAATCTGCACTATAAACCATATTAAGTTCAAATTAAGCATTTTATGGTCAACTTACAACCAGAATAGCCATAAACATTATTATTATTCAATTTAACTGAGTCGTATCTATTTAAGTTATTTACTTTCTTGAATTCAGTGCAACTTTAGGGTAATTGCCAAGCAAATATATTTAAATAAAGTAACTTAGGTGTCTAATACATTAAAAACGGCATTCTAGATAGGTATGGTGTACTTGTAAGCTTGTCAAGGCTTTATATATATATTAATGAATACATTTTGGACGGAAATACTGAGTATAGAATATGTATGAAGAATTCAAATATAGAACGGAGCCACAATTTTAAATCGTAATTAAACATTTTCGAACGGCAACATTCTGAATTAAAACTCCAACACTGGCATGCAAATTAAAAGCAAACTTAATCAAAGAACGTTTTCAAAATTGGAACCCCGTTCAGCCAGGTCCACACGTACAATGTAATTTGCATAAGAATAGTGAAGGAACAGCTGTGACCGGCCATCTGTGAGTGTGTACCCGGTTTTATAGTGACAAAGGAGAGTTGCACATACGACGGTGCGGGACACGTATACTACGTGTATATAGATATCTTTATTTGACTTCTGAAACTTTATTTAAACATTTATACTTTGTTACTTGAAACTCCTTTTTAGAGTTCGAACTACTTCAACCAAGTAATTAACTCTAACAATCTTAAAAAACTGTATTTTTTTTCAATTTAAAAACTGTTAAAAGGCTGATCTAAATAAAATGTTGGTGATATAATTCTTGATCGTTGGAAGCTAAGGTAAACCGATACTCCAATGGTCAAAACTATTTTCTTAACTACAATTATTTAATCTTTGAAATGGGAACTAAAGCACGTGAAGTTAGTTAGGTAGATAACGTGGCCAAGTCATAAAATAGATCTGAAGATAACGGATAGGGTTTCCTTTTCCTTAAGTAAACTAATAAAATGATAAAGATATGGTTTAACGTTTTCGTGGAATAGATAAGTTAAAAATAAGATAAGATATATTAATTTTCTTTTAAATTAAGTACTTCTCCTAAATCATAGAATTTAGATTTAATTGAATTGAAGGTGAATGTACCTACCTAACAGACACATGGAATTGTTAAGTGAAAAATTATACCTCCGGTCAAATATGAAAATACCAAAACGTTTTTGTGCAAGACGCTATAATAACCTTGAACCCAATAAAAAGAGACGCCAGCATAAGCTAGAGCGAGACAAACGAGTGACCAAAAAATTATAAAAATTGCACTAAGCCGTGTAAGTGCAAAATTGTTGAAACCGCAGCCCTACGCACTGTAATTGCATAATTATACGTCTCGTTTATAAAAAGACATAAGTCCAGTAGCAAAGTATGGCACTTAAGTCTTTTTGTATTTAGATAACAGAAATTTGTAAAAATTCTTCGAGTGAAAAAGGATACAAAAAGCACAACAGGCAATTGTACTTATGTCGTTTTGTATGGGACTCTGAATTATGCGGAGAATTGAATGTGGAGATAATAACGCCAATTTGTCGTTCGACAAATCGGCCGACTGGTTTGCGGGGGCGCTGTGCAATGACCACAGATTTATTTGTTTTTTTTTAATAATGTAATATATTTATAGCCTTTGAATGCTTTTGGGTATCTAGAAAATTTAACAAAATCCCCATGATTTAACGTTTTATACTTAGCTTTAGAATGAAACAAAATGTAACATTTGGTCAAGTAAGTCATAGGTATCTAGCAAAACTCGATAATAGCTGGACCGATTTGGCTGATTTATTTTGTAGGTATTCGTTCTGATCTTCCACACCTCAAAGTAACAGTTTTCATAGCATAATAATAGGTACAAATAATACAAGACCTAAATAAATTATAAATCGATTCATTCACTTTTTACCCGGAAACAGATGACGTATCAATTGAACTCGAAATGAATGAGAAAATTGCCTGCTGCGTTTTATAATTAAAGTCATCATTCATCCCACTCATTTTATTGTAACAAATAAAACTAAAACGGTCTTTGCGGTCATTGTAGACGGTGCAACCACATTAAAAATACAGATTTAGGATAAAGTCGCATAATTACATAATGCTACGTTACGACTTTTACTCTAACAGCCGAAAGAGCGGAAATGTTCGTAATTTAAAAACATTACCTCTAAGTGCATTTTAATTAAACGTCCAACTGGCCGGTTACAATTCTAAATTTAAAGTTTACCAGCCGCTTTTAAAAACGAACGTTCCTAATCCAAATTTACGGGCGCCTAATTTCAAATTCCGAACCGTGAATCGGAATATTTTATTTCTCACATAAATTTATCCATGCGTTGTATGGGAACGGCGCTAAACAAAAGGATAAATCTTAATAAATGATCACGCACAGAAGGGTCGCAAGACATTTGAATCTCGTAACCCTTTGAATGCAACACCTGGTCGTTAGGAGTCAAAAAATTCTTTAAGCATTAGCATAATATTTATAATATTGACAATGGGATGGTTTATTCAAAGTAGCTTAGGATCTGTGTCGGTGTTTAATGTACGGTAGCGAAGTATTGTTGGAGATAGGGACGCTACAACGCTATTGTTATAGCGGTTTGTAAGACGCTGTTAAGGGGATCAAGTAGTTACACCGATTCTTGCTATATAAATCATATCTAACAATGTTGATTGAAGAATAAGGGAATGCGAAAGTGAACGGCATGATGGAGCTTTGGAATTAATCAATTATATCTAGTCATTATTGTCTAAAAATATTTGATGTGTATTTTTAAAAACAGTATTGTTAATATTCTATAATTTCTACGTAAATAAGTATTTATCTCTGTAATATATATTTATGTTTATCGTTGTCGTAGCCATAGTAAAAGCCTGGAGATTAGTTTTGGGCTAGTTCAATTTGTGTGAGATTGTCCCACGATATTTATTTATTATTATATTGAAATTTGAACATAATTTATGCTACTTAAATCCTATTTTGAATAATGCTTGTTTTACTAAAAATAAAAACATTACTTAACGTTCAAGAAACTCTTTAGTTCAACAAACAGCGAAGCGAAAACAAAGAAGCATTTTTCAAAACTCACACGTGTTTTAACATTATAAAGCTCCTCTGATAAAATAGGTCACATCTACACGTGCGTCGAAAAAACGCCGAACGATCCAACGCATCAAACCTATTAAGCCAAAGTATCCGTTGCACTTTCGAATTAAAAAAAGAACACAATAGACCTTTGTCTAGAAACCGTCAAATGATACGCATTACTTTTTTGCGTTATGAATACGTTTAAAACAGGATGTGAAAGTGGGGTATAGAGACAACATAAGGAAGGGTTGTATAAAAATTATAGACTACATTGTGGTAGCTTTGGAGGTCTTCGTGAGACATTTGGTAGGAGCAATTTATTAAAAATAAATAATAGATATTAGCGCTTCCTTTTGTTGATTTGAATGGCAAGATAAAAACAGGCCGGACGAAACTAACTACCACAAGAGTAAGCTTTAGACAGTTTTTTTTCATTAAAAGTTAATAGATCTATGTCTTTATTTTGGACATAAACCTAAACCCTGTTCAGACTTACTTGTCTTGTATTGTAACAACGTTTTAACCTTCAAATAAAAGATTTTGGACATCACTTGGCCAATGTATTGTCCGTGATTGCTTTATTTTATGTAAAATACAAAAAACTTGCATGAGGTTAGAAAGTTTATTACTAAAGACAAGTAACTCTGAACAGGGTTTATAGGGTCAGTGACACGGCTTTAGTTCTAGTTTTAGTATCATACTAATTTTACTCACTAAAATGATAAAAACTCAACTTAATTGCGTTATAATATGTTTTATTTATTTTTATAACCATTTGCTACAGCTACTGGGCTACAGCCCAGGGACTAATTACCATTTTTGCCACAACCTGCACCATCAGTGAACCATCTATGCAAAAAAAAAAAAGTGCCTCAAAAAATAATTTTCTACTGACATCTGTGTCAGTTTTACGTAAATAATCTTACCATGTGTTTTTATCTGTGTTACTTATGTATTTTCTTTAGATTATTCCAGAACAAAGAAAGTATTTATCTGTGTTTAACCGAATGCTATCTGAAACGAAAAGGTTAAGTGTTTCACGTGTTTGCCATTAATCAGCTGATTAGATTACTTTCTTTATTGATAAGAAATAGGGTACCCAAGTAGGTATTTCAAGATAGAGGAGAAGAATTTAGGTAGGCATATATTTTTATATTTATCTACATAGTTTACAAATTCATGTATTTATATTTTATAAGTTGGTCAGTAAATAAATTGATTAATTTTACAGTAACTAAGGTTGCCCAAACCCCGATATTTGTTCTTGGTAACTCTGTCTACCAATAAAGCAGTTTAGAGTTAATATATATATAATATATATAGTTAATAGCCTAACCTAACCTCCCTATCTTAATTAATAACCTAAAGGAAATCACAAACGAGTTCCAAAATAATTATAAAAGGTTTTTGATTTAGATTTTCCCACCAAAACAGTAGGTAATAAAAACATGTGTTTATACGTAAACGTTAACAATGTTACCAACTCTGTGTAATAAAAAAATATGTTAGCCTCCTTGGTAATACGTGAAAGGTACAAATCCCACACGCGACCGAAGGAGTCAGTTTCTATAGGCCTTGTTGTGACTATCATATCTAAGAAAATACGTAGCTTCGATCAAGGCGCGAAAACATACAAAAATTGCCGCACAAAGGATTTGAACTCGGACCACATGGAAGCTCGGACTGGCGACTCAGACCGCTAGGCTACGCACGTCGATCTTTGAACGGACGAAAATTGTGATCGTTTACAGGAGATTATGACGTCATGTCTTAAAAATATTTTTTCTACAATGCTAAAATGCGATAAGAATTTCAGATGGAAATATTTGTTATATCCATTGTTTTGTTTTCGGATAAGTTCTCTTAAAAAATCTGTTAGAAAGCATGCGTTTTGTTGTAGTAAATCTATTTTAATGGGTATATTGCCTTAGGCTTATGTTAATTGAATACATTGTTACCCACATAAACTATTTAGCGTGACTAGCTTCTCAATAGGTAATTAATCAACATAAATGTTCGTTTAATTACACCGAGCCAAACATGTGCGGCTAAACAAGGAGATAAGTTTATTTATAGTGACCATAAATTAATTAAAACCGGTACTTACATTGTCTATGGTTTCATAGCGAGGTTTTCCTGTGTGCCATAGTCTGTAACAAAAACAAAAAAATATTAGTAACGTTGTCGATTCAAATGATGCAATAGGTTGAGAAACGTGGAAAGATTACATGAAAAACTAAACACATATAATTTTGCAAAGATGGTTAACACAATAAAAATAAAAGACGGATCATTGTTTATTTGGACAAGTAGAGATTTTTGAACCATAAATTAACTCCAGAGACAGCCGTCAAATACCTTTTGACGTTATCAAAAACAAACGCCAACGCTAATCTAACCCGACGTCCCGCACAACGCAACAGTTTTAAATTGAAAATATCGGGTTGCTAAACTGGACTTCGTAGAAAGGAACGCAATATCGTAGCGGAGGAATAGCGTAAAATGATACTGCATTTTTCATTTCGCATAGAATCCTTAGAGCTGGCTGGTTATAATTTTGAATTTGGAATAGCGGTTTTAAAAAGCGTTCTATTTTTAAAATGTTTTTGTTGAAGTTCGTTTTTTAGAAGAGAATAATAATTGGTGTCACTTTGTATAAATATGAAAAACTTTTTTAACAATAAATGGGTGCACGATTTAGGTTTTTCTAAAAGAACTATTTAATGTTACTTATAGCAATAAAAATATAATACACACAAACTCCCTTTATTACGAAAAAGAAGTTTATCAACTGTAAAAATGTAAAAAAAAGGCAAGGGTGTTTTTTTTTACTACGTCTTCAAATTGAATTACAAGTTGCGTTGTAAGTAGCACTTACCGTGAGTATTGTCGCTGGTTCTATTCTCTATTGTGTGGTGGACATAAATGAATTGCTCTATGGTTTACGACGGCTTGTTTTGACAGGTAACAGAATTGACGTAAAGACGGGGTTGGATATCTTTTCTATTATTGAAGTACATATTTGTTTTTTTACAAGAAAACTGGGTTTGCGTGATGTAACCTTTTATGACTTTTTTGCGTTTGCGAATATTGGATTTTTTTGATATTTTAAATGTTAAAAGTTATTTTTAAGTTTCTAAAAATCTTAGTTGATAATTGAACCGTGTATTGACACCATTTTCTACTAACATTATTTCATTACATCATAACTAAGATGACATTAAATAAAAATAAAACTAACCTTGCCATTATAACTTGATTAAAACCAAAAGAAGGTCAAAATCTCGAATAAATAAGGTGTTATGATTACCCTTCACCGATCGCTCCACAGACAATAAATATTTTATTTCATTTCAACATGGCATCTTTGTTTAATTAACTGTCAAAATTGACATCTCTAACCTTTTTGGAAATAAATTGTTTGGCTCCAATAATAGAATACACAGAATTAAGGTCAATCAGTGGTCTAATGTTTTTAACATTTGCGTCATTGTTAAGATATAGTACATTGTGCATCAAGGGCAGTATGAAGGGAATTACTAACGAGAGTGTTAGAAGCCCGACGCCGAAGGCGGAGGGCTTTTAATGACTCGAGTTAGTAATCCCCTTACTGCCTGTGATACACACAATGGTTTTCATCACATTTGCGAGGAAAAAAACAAAGAGAAAACACTTTAACTCTGCAAAATATAAAGAAATAACTTTTGACGGACGGGAACGTAAATGGAAACGATATTTTTTTTGTGACCATAGATACTGCGTTTAGTTTCGACCTGGATTCGAGCCAGATTTAGCCAATTTGATAAAAATGTATAATTACTAAAATTAATGATAAATGTTGATATAAACTTGAAATAGGTATAAAAATAATGAAGTTTAATGAAGCATATAGGTTTTGTGTAATGTAAGTTAGTCTATAGTTAATTTTTAAAGATGAAATTAGAAACCGATTTAATTTTTGGCTGAAAATTAAACCTCCTTAGTCAGAAATGATGTACGAAAGAGTTGCAAATTTTAAAAAGAAAGTCTTTACTCCCTAGGGATGACAAACTCGCCATAATTCCCGCGGGAACAATTTAGGCCATTGTCCTTCTGTATACAGGCATGGAATAACACGATTTACGAGCAAGTGTGATGAAAAAATAGTTAAACGATTTATTATTTTCGGCCTAAATGTTTTTGATGGTTAGTTAGAGTTTTAAGCTGGTTAATATTATAAAAATATTTTATAGATATAAATATGAAAAAAATAGATATCTATTAATTCAGTTTGTAACCCTGCAAAGGTACAAGTTACTTTTTTTATTAATTAATTAATTATTATTTGTCATTTGAAAATCGTAACGCTTATCGCTTTATTATACTGTCTGTTTATGAACAATGAAGGAAGTTTATTCTGTTAATTAGGTTATTTTTGTTCCTCATTTGCTTTTCGAATATATTTTCCTGAATTAAAACCGCGAAAATATTAGAAATAAAACATACCTACAATACAGTACCTACCTACTTTAGTATAAAGAATTTCGGGTGCATTAAAAAAAACTAAAATATAAATTACTATTAATAATTCTTTTAGGTTATATCCTACTGACAGTTGACAGCTGACCTGCAACTTCAAGATTGTTTGAAACTATATTTTTAGGGTTCCGTACCTCAAAAAGAAAAAACGGAACCCTTATATGATCACTTTGTTGTCCGTCTGTCTGTCTGTCAAGACCCTTTATCTCGGGAACGCGTCGAGGTATCGAGTTAAAATTAAAACCATATATTCCGGTCTACAGTCCCTTGAAGCTGTGAGAAAATTAAACTTCTAAATTAACCTAAAAAAAAGATACGGCCGTTATCCGGACGAGGGAATCAAAATTATAAAGGGGTGTTTCCCGTTGACCTAGAACTATGAAATGTGGCAAGTAACACAGTCTTTTACTACAAGCATAGGTAAAAATGTGAAATCTGTACATTTCAAATTAAATCCCAAAAAGCGGCCAAGTGCGAGTCAGACTCGCGCACGTAGGGTTCCGTACCACTATACATCTAAATAAATGTTTTTCTTTATTCTTTATTATATTGGAGTTGATTGAATGAAAGGTAAAATGCGGTTTACGAATTATAACGTATTAAAAAAAAACTAATTATTAGATCTCGTTCAAACCAATTTTCGGTGGAAGTTTGCATATATATTATTTTTACATTTATCATTCCCTTATTTTAGAAGTTACGGGGGGGGGGGGGGGGACACATTTTTCCACTTTGGAAGCGTCTCTCGCGCAAACTATTCAGTTTAGAAAAAAAATAATTAGAAACCTCAATATCATTTTTGAAGACCTATCCATAGATACCCCACACGTATGGTTTTGATGAAAAAAAATAATTGAGTTTCAGTTCTAAGTATGGGGAACCCCAAAAATTTATTGTTTTACTTACAAAGTTTCCATAGTATAGCTCTTATAGTTACGGAATAAAGTGGCTGTGACATACGGACGGACAGACCGACGGACAGACATGACGAATCTATAAGGGTTCCGTTTTTTGCCATTTGGCTACGGAACCCTAAAAAACAGGGTCTTAATGCAAGGAAATTGAATTAACAGTGTCATGTGCGGTGCACTCGGTGGGCGAGTACGACTCGCACTTGTCCGGTTTTTTTATTACAGTGCGTAATAATCGTTGTAACTTAACAACCGATGTTTTCTAATTCGGTGAATGAGGCCCATCCATACATGTTGCTAAATATATTTCTTCAGAGGCTTAAAATTTGACAGCTTATCGATTGCCATCACAACTGACACTTTCTCAAGCCGGTGTCAAAGCTGCCCACTCGATGCCGATGACTATCGATATCTCCCGCACACAATCGATACTTCACCGCGCTAATAACAATGACACTGTCAATATTTCATCATTTATTGATGAATAGATTGTTGGACAGTATTTAATGTCATAATTTATTTTTATTTTATTTGCACAAACTTGTGTTATTTCCATTACAGTAGTCAGATTTCATAAAAAATATTTTGACAGTTTGTGACATGCATTAAGAAATCTCAAGGATTTGTTTAATTAAAAATATCTAATTATGTAAGTATGCGTTTTAAATTGTGAACTTTATTCTTCACCTTCTAATTTTTTAACTTTTCCATTGTGTCTTTCTAAGGAATGTAACCGTTACAATGTTGGTAGACGAATTAAATAATTAATTAATTCTACAAAAAAAAAACCTAATGATTTAAAAAAGTTATGTACAAAGGAAGGCGATCTGGTGATTCTGTTTTGTAATATACTTACAAGCACTTGTTCTTGCATATTTAAACCAAAAATAACATACAATTAAATTTTTTGCACACCAGTCTTATAATGAATTACTTACTTACAGCACAGCCAAGGTAGATGGTACCTGACAAGGCACATTGTCTACGAGTTCGGGGATCAAATTATAATTTTCAGGCGAAATTAGGCACGAAAATAGACCTCCAAGAGAATTCATATTGACATAAGCATAAGTGATACGATTCCTTATTATTCCTTAGTCGTTACGATTACAAATTACAGTAACACAGCACATGTTCTATTCTGGGCAGTGACGGCGCAGGCGCCGGCCACATTGTATTACTTGTATTGTTCAACAGATTTAGAACCAAGAATTATATTGAGTCGGCTTTGTACGAGATTTGGAAAGTTGGCACTGAATTGACAATCTTTAGAGTTTTTCATGTTAATCTAATGTGTACACGTAAATAGGCTTTGTAAAAAAAAATTGCTGGACCTTAAAAATAATATAAAACCTTAATTTGTGTTATAGGAGTTACAATAGTATACCATCGCAGGTAGTTTTTTCGGAAAAAATGTTGAGGTTTTTGAAGAAAGTGCGTTTAACTTATCACGAATGTTGTACTAAGTAGAGGGAATCGAAATTGCTATAGTTTCTAAAAATATTTTCATTATTTTTTAAATATTCAACAAGTCGGTTAGAATAATCAAAATTATTATGAAGGTATAGTATCTAGTTTGGGACTGGAACACGGTTTAGCGGTAAACCGTAACAGACAAACAAACAGACAGGCACCTTTTCGCAGTTATAATATTCTGATAAGAACTTATACAGTGAACAAAAATAATAAGTAAAATAAAAGCAAATATACAAGAATATTAAAAAATACAATTATACGGGTGGTAGGACCTTGCGCAGGGTCCGTCTGGATCGCTACCACCATCTTATCCATTAACCTACCGCCAAACAGCAGTGTTCGCTTTGTGTTGTTCCGGTTTGGGAATAAGAAAGCCGGTGTAATTACTAGCATAGAGGCACTCCATCTTAGTCCTCAGGGTTGGCAACGCATTTGCAGTCTAAAGCTTGCAGTCTTGTGAATGTGAATGTCTATGGGTCACAGTTTCCACTTACCATCAGGTGGCATGTGCGCTCGTTTGCCTCTCTATGCCATTTTTTTTAAAACAAAAATTGCATGAATATTTAAGCTTCTCTATCGTTCATCATAAATGCTAAACAAACCTATGAATTATTAAATATAGATAATTCTAGATAGTTATACCTACCTATATATTACTAACGATACTGACATAGTTTCCTAGCTTCGAGTTATAAAACGCGATCACAATCGATTACAACTAAGTACCAGCCAAATTACAGTTAGTAGCTCTAATGATAGTAAAGTATTATAAGTATTATAGAGTATTACAGCTCACCAGTAATATACTGTAATGTAGGTTCGTCGCAAACCGATATTTTGTGGTCATTTCAAGTCATGAAGCGAGTACTGTGCTAACGATAGATCGTTAGTGTGTGTATTGGTGGGGTTCAAAAGTGTTCCTAAAAGCGTGTTCAAAAAAAAATAGAATTCGTTTTTTTGATTTTTTGTACGTATGTTGTTTCTTTAACAGGCGGGGAGTTTGAGAATTGGATCTTTTATAACTTTTATTGGTTTAATTTGACACACAAAGACAGGTTTACCGAATGTTTTAGTTTTGATAAGGGAAGAACTTTATAACAGTTATTAAGTAAAGAGACTTAATTTTTAATTATTTTTTTACTCCTGTACGGATTAGGATTTCTGCTACATACAAAAGTTCAGCTGGTTTTGCGTCACCTTGTGAACCAAACAGGAGTTTTGTATAAAACCGAATGTAGAAAAAATTACGCGACTCTAAATAGACTCTTTTGGATTCACCCTTAAACCATCAAGCAAAAACGGGATAATATCTCCGTTTTTTAATTTTACTTCGTTTATCATATTTTTTTTAACAAAGTAGTAAGTAGGTACAGTCGTCACCCAATAAAAATGTTGACCATACTTAGAACCTTGTCATTGTGACTCCCATTGTTATCGTCATACTTGTCATTTGATGTTCAGTTTGAAGTTTATTACGACAGCGCATTAAAGTGCTGAACATTTTCGTTGAGGTACTGTACATTTGAAATTGAAAAAACAAACTGCCTACTATCGCAAATAAAGTATATACTCACGGGATCTGTTTGTGTAAAGGTTTTATATTAATCACATATTCCATCTTTAGAATATATTCTTACAAATGCATAATGACATCATTCAAAGCAAGGCCATGATTTGTCGCTCGCAAATGAGGTGTTGCTCGCAAAAATGATTGGACGTAGGCGTGCCGAGCTGAGTTCCACTGCATCTGTATTTTGTCTGTATGCGTTTTGAGCGTATGTTAAGATTGTTAGCCAGTTCTGAAATAGGTCTCAAGGCCGGTGATTGGCGCGAGGTAGCGCTTGGAAATGGAACGTAAGATCATTTGAATTTGGAAAATAGAATTAATTTGAATTTTATCGTAACTTTTAGATTAGCCACGTAAGCGTAATTATTTCTTTCTGTGAAAAAATAACGTCAAAGTTTTATCAAAATTTATTCATGTCATGACTTATGACGCGTGTAACACTGTTAATGGTTTCAACGTTAGCTCTGACAATTACACAATTTCCTTCCATTCAGCAACCCAATTACACGTTAATTGGTACTATTAATTATTCTAAAAACCATAAACTTGAAGAGCAGAATGCAGCGGTGTTGCCAACATGCATAAAGTTGTTTTTGTCATTAGCGCACCAAAAAAGGTTCATTTAAATGCCTGCGCATACGGCCATACTATTTTACGACGAGCAAAGTTGTCAGCGGGGTAAATTAACGAGACGGGGGAGGAATTAAAGGGAATTTATGAACCGCGATCGAGATACCATGCTCTCTGAAATTGCTTTTAACTACGCGAAACACGAAAACGGCTTCTGGGGTGGCGATGGCGACGTTAAAAGACACTAAGTAGGTGACGATAATGGTGAACGTCGAAATGATCTGGCTATTGATTTGTAATAATACAATCAGCATGTACAGTAATATCACGAGTGGTAATCCAAGTATAAATCAATCACGAGATAGGTACGTAGTATAATTCCCATTACTGCAGCTCAGTTCCAATGATTGATTTCTTCATTACATTTTTTTGCATTTCCTAAGCAATTAACGGCTTAATGTGTTCGAAATATCGAACGTTGCCGTTCCTAGAGCCTCGGGCGAGAGATAAGGCCATAAATAATAATTAGTGGATCGAACTCGGCCGACACTGCTCTTTAAGGCTAACTACCCTCCCGTCCCCTCGGGCGCACTGAAATTAATAACAACCAACGACCAACTGATTTATATCTTCATAGTTGCAATTCAGGTAATCTCACAAGATTGATTCGACTTAAGTACTCCAGCGTACAATTACAACCGACAAGACAGATCGCCTAATTACACACACAGTTAATTATATTGGAAACTATTTGATTTCCGAACAGATGAACTAAGGGCAGTAGTTGAAAACGCCCAGGGCTCAAAGATAAATGCTATCAAAGTCACGATAAGCCTAAGGCCAAATAAACAAAAGCTTGCCCAAGGCCGAACCAAATTAATGATTACGCTTTTACAGTCTTATAATAGCGGCTGTTTTTCGTGCAACACACCCAAATTATTTCCAGATAAAAAGTTGGTGTGGGCGCGCGATTGCATATCTCCAGGTACAGTCCGCATCGTTCGGCTACGTTTTTAAACGGATTATATTTAACCTGTCTCGTATTTCGGAACGTTCTTAAATCGAAACAGATGTTCTCAATTCAAACTCAGAAAAGAGTTGGACGCTGTTTTACGAAATTAAAAAACGGGGGGATTTTGCTGGCTAGATTTATCTTTGCTCGTTTTACTATTGCAATGGTTTGAATAACTTAACAGATAGCAATTATTTTTAATACCACGGACATTATTATTATTACCC
The DNA here is from genome assembly GCA_923062465.1 of Acleris sparsana. Classification (NCBI taxonomy): domain Eukaryota; kingdom Metazoa; phylum Arthropoda; class Insecta; order Lepidoptera; family Tortricidae; genus Acleris; species Acleris sparsana. Next base: position 14,183,002 of record OV281297.1, read on the forward strand.
GTATTGTTGATGACCGTTAATCACAGGTTGAGAATGACTAGTGCTTGTGCTATGTACCTATTGTATTGTACCAAGAGAATTTTCTAACGTAATGAGATCGCCGAGAAATACTAAGCACTGTTTTATTTCTCGGCCATAATCATTACGGGCTGGCTTTCTAAAACCAGCTTCCGCACCTTGCCGCCACGTCATCCATATAAATTTCCGCTATAGTTGTAAATTCACTAGCGTTAAGAAATTATCATTTATCAACTGCTTCAACTCATTAAAAGCCCAATGTCTGCAGAATTGAATTTGAAATTAGTATCAGAAAAACGTTGCGCCTCGAAATTTTCAAGCTTTTGGTGATTTCTTCAACAACATTTATTGCTACATAGCATTGCATAGCATTTTTTGAACTTTAGGAATAAGTTATTCCGTAAAGCTATGCATTATTTATAACACTCCAGACTGTACCACTCCGTAGTAACAGCGGTTGATAAGGTTAACTGAAAAAAATACACTGTTGTTGCGTCTAGTGACGTGTGATGTTTGAAATTACCATCACTATCATCCACATCACCTAGTGAATAGTGATGAGTTAAAGGTGAAATGATAGCAGCAGTCGAGACGGCAACAATATTAACGAGAGCGAAGATTTGTGTGTAGATAGTTTTCTATTTTAAACTGACTCTAATCAACTCTGCCTTTCAACATGACATGTTATCTCAGGACGACGTCAATGCGAACGAACTCAGGTGTTTTGTTTTCTATTTCACGGTTGAACTATTGTTTTACTTCGTGTAGACTCTTAGTAGTCTTTTCAATTATTTTGTCATCTGTAAGTATTAAAGTTTCACCATTTTGTGTACAGTTCGTTTAATTTTCTTTTTCACTTTTATCTAATCCTTTTACATTTTTAGCACTAACGAAAATGTATTTGAACCTTGAATTGACCGCTCAACGTTGTACCTACCTATGGTTAATTTCCTTTACAGAATCACACATTGCAGTTTCAGCGTTTTTTTTCGAATGCTATATTTACATTTAAGCGCGATAAGGGCTTGGAAAGATATCATGGCAACAAGATAAACGAACCGTTGGAGTGGTTGTTGCTAAGCGTTATATACCTACTTACTATTTAAATCGTTATTGTTTATTTAAATCGTTCTGTACTACACTGGATAAAACATGTGGGCTAGTAGGTACGTCAGGTATTTGTCACTTTACCTGTTATTTTTGTTATTTTGCAGTATTGTTCTTGAAGTTTGAATACCACTTGGTGGGCGCTAGTTGTATTTTTTTGCAGACTTCAGAAACACGAGGAAAATTTCTTGCTAATTCCATGAAGGATTTTAAGCGTAAAAACTTGTGTACGCTTAACTGTAGTAGGTACGGAATGTCATACCTTAATGAACCGCGTCGAATTGCTTACCAATCGTGCTCTATGAATGAACCGGTAAATAAACGTTTTTGTAGAAAAACTATTTTGTACAAAAAACACTCTTCTTGCTGACGGCGCATTTAAACTTTTCGACAAAAACCAATGCGTGCGGCACCGATTAAAGAGATAGCCTTTTTTACGTGCTCTTTTTTCGAGTCCGTGACGTGCCTTATTCACGATTTTGTTGTTATTTTTAAAGTTTTTTATTTTTAGTATTCACGAGATAGTTACGAGTATTTAAAATTGTTAAATGTTGATAATGCGTGTTGAGGAACTTTATTTAGATGTAAAAAAGTGTCACTTCAGTGTCCGTCGGAACTCTACCACTGTGGTTAAAAATGTTGTAAATTAAGAAAAAATAGAAAATTAACACTCACCATGTAGCTTGGTGATGATGATGAAAGTGATGAACTGTGAAAAATATTTCATTTTCTAATTTGGTTTTATTTATTCCTTGCACTATTAGCTGTCGCGCCGTCTTCCGTGACATTCCGACACTGTAGCACTGGTCCTCACTTCCAAGACGAATAAACTTGCACATATATTTTCTGATATAAATTAGACCCCAGAAAAAATACAATAAGAAAATATTTTTCTCTAAATTATTCTAATAATCACTCGAGCTAACACTATCTCCCTAAGCTTCCAATAAGAAGTCCAATCGGAGCGTCTTATAAGTTGAACCATAGACGCGCTAAGTTGCGTGTGGTTTAAAAAAAACAATTGAAGATACGTGTTCGCGCGTCGGCCGCCAAAGCGCGACGCGTCGCGCGCGCTCGGAGGCAACGGATTGTGTAAACGAGGAGCGCGCCGCTCGCTCGCGCGGGGCGGCGGGGGAGGGCGCACGCACACACACACCCCGCAATATACCTCGCATCCATTACTAACGTTCCTATTTTGAATACGCGACGCGCCAATCTAGCTCCTATGCGGTAGGTTTACGTGACGAACGGACCGCGACCAACATCGCATCGTACAATAGAGCGAGTGGGTGTCTCACGCGTGAAAGAGACGGCGCATTATCGGTAGTTGAGTCGCGTAACGCATGTGTGTCCTCTTGAATCGCTCGCGAGATAGTGCCGTAGTGTTGGGTACAAGTACGCCGGAGAAGTGCCGCGTCTTGAAATTTTAATAAAGAACGTTTTGTACTTTTTCGTTTCGGTATACCGACATGTGGCGTATAGCTAACTTATGTTTTTTTTTTTCTTTGAAATTATTAATTGATAGGTACGCGTTCACGGACGAGTGGACATTGCTGGGTTTAATTTACTCGACGTGGAAGCTCACGTCGTTAGAGTCAATAAATATATTTAAAAGCTCCCTTTTGATGAGTAAATTCACGTGTGAATGAGCTCGAAGTGCCTATGGCAACCGAACGTTGGCGTTGAGCTAAAATGGGCAGCTTTAACACATTGCGAACGTAGATTTATGATACCATAAAAGTTTCACACCCATCATTTTAATGACTGGCGGTTGAACAGACGCGAGAATATCTTAAACACACAGTGACTCAACAGACGTTATTAATTGTTAAACCAAGAGCGGCCTTCGCAACAACTCTACTCTACAAAGATTTACAATCGTTTGAAGACATAAAACTAACGAATCAGCCTGAATTTAAATAGGTACATAACAAGCCAACGAAATGTGTTTTCACGTATGAACTTGAAATGATTAAAATTAATGAAATCGATAAAGCAGTTTACACAGTTGGCACCGAGCTGTGAAGTATGGACACCCACTCGTACCCACGCGTTTCGCAATTTGAAATTCGAATTGGGATTCGGACGGTTCATTAGTGGGCATTTCTATGACCGGCCAGTTTTATGTTTATTCGACCAGTTTTTATCTGTTACCAATTTTGATTTCGGAACGTGTTCGTGTCCACGATGGAAATAATTTACATTTAATGCCCCTCCGGACTAGTCCGAGGTTCATTTGTAGACTTTTGATTTATTTGAACCTTCCATGGTAAAGTTAATTAGTCGACTCAAACGTGTTTTTTTCGAAAGTCGTTCGTTGAAGATGGGTTTTGTTTACATTAGACAAGAAGAAAAGCTGGAACTAGGTATTGACCCGATTTATGCCTCAGGGTATATTTTATTTTTTTGATTTACTCGTATGTCTTGGATTAAACTACTAAAACAAATTGAAAATGAATACCTTTGTTTAGGTATATTTTCTAGTAGTAAAAACTAAAAAAACGTAAGCAAAAGTGGTATCATGAAGTACCTACTATAATTAAAAAAAAGACTTTTTGTACACACTTATTTTAGGCTTAATAAACTTCTTCTAAAATTTCTTGCTTGTTTTGTACAAGCAAGAAATACAAAAGCAGCAAGATAACTTATACATTTTGGCTTTAGTCTGTCAATTTTGGTCAACTCTATAAATTTGTGAAATCACAAATTTATATATTGCAAACTCGATCCTGAGACTCGATACGATTTATCAGATAAAAAAACTGCCGAGTTTTAGTAATTCTGACAAAAAAGGTAATAATACCTAATAAGAAATAAACTGATGACATTAAAAATAATCAATTAACACTGCTAGGTACTTATTGGCGATAAAACTAATCTGTTATCAACAGGAAGCAGTTATCTAAACTCGTGTTTTGATTCAAATTGAATTAGCTAAGTAGCCAATAAAAATTGGCTAAAAGCGTTTTTTTTCTGCTTTTAATAAAAATGGCCAATAAATACGTTTTATTACCCGATGTTGTAATAATACGCTTAAAAACAAATTATAATTATCAATTCAGTTATTTTTATCACTTCTTACGTATCACAGCTAAGTGAAACGGAAATAATGTTAAAATCTATAAGTAACCTTACATTCATCAATACTAAGTTTATTTTACCGTCATTTAGTAGTTTACGTAGCCAACTGTGCTTCAGAAAATAGGTATCTACCTATTTATTCAAATTGATATTGGTAACGCTAAAAAAAAATCAATCAAAGCGCTAACAGGAAGGCACATTTATTAAAAAAAAAAATTGGAGTTAAAAGCGGTAGTTGGTGTAGGTATTACCTATTTGTCAAATTTATATATGCAATATTATTACAGACCAACAAAGATATTCATCTATGTTGGGATAGTTTTGTTGAAATAAACTCATTAGCATAGTTATTAATTCCACTGTTACATTTTAATGTACCTAATTATTATTTTTCCAATAAGAATTTTATTGTTTTTTTGTTCACTCTCTTAAAGGATTTTTTATGAAATTAAATAACTTTACCTGCATTAATGTCTCGTTGTAAAAATATTCAAAAAGTACTTACATGTCAGTTTTAAATTTAAAATACTTAGTCTTACACGATATGGTATCTGTCACCTGACGGCAATATCTACCTTATCGCCGCGATAACTCGACACTGACATTCGAGATAGTAAGTAATATACGTACTTAACAATTTCTTACACTTTTATTGATAATGTAAGCTCGTGTTACGATTTTTAGAAGTTTTTACACTTGTTTTCAAAATGTACAATTTGGACTAGAAGCACTCTCTAAGCCCTATCTCTATTAGAATTTGGTTTAAAAATGTTTTTTTTAATACAATGACACTACTGTGTTTCTTTAATCATTGGAGTTTTATTATTTTTTGCCCCTAGTTGAGTCGGTATGCTTAAATTTACTTCGTTTGGGTTATTTTTACTTTACAAATTATTCCTTATGCACATTCTCTACCTACATTAACAATAATTAACAACCTCATTATTTATAAATAAACGTCAGAAATTTCAGCAATGCCTCCGCTCCTACAAACCGGTTCGAAGCTCAAATACTCGTTAAGATACCGATCGCACCGGAAATTCGGCCATTGACAATTTTACCGCGAAAACTTGCACAGTAATATCGAGCCGGGCACTGGCCGTGTGGAAAATAAAAACAAAAATCGCGCGTCATTTGTTTTTGGTCACACACACACTGAAACATATCAGCCGTCACTTGTTTCGCACTCAGGTTAGGAGCAAATTAGTCCGGCCGCAGTGGCGACCGCTCGCGGCATCCCGCGACACTGCAACTCGCACCAACCTCTCTTTCCCCCTTTACTTCCGCGCCGCACTAAGTACGCATGCTCCCGACATTTTTTAAACCGCGCCCATGTTTCTAGCACGCGCACCTTTAGTGAAAATAACTTTTTTCGGGCATTTTTTCGCTACGTCCCTCTCTAACGGTCTATTTTGCGAACTCGCCATCCCCCTCCGTCTAACGGTCATTCTTTTACGCTGCTCTAACTCTGCGCCCCTGTGTGTTACTCACTCTTTCTAGTGACGCCGCGACGCCGGTGACGCCAATTATTTTGCCATACTCCACCGTTTAAACACAACTTAAAACACAAATTTTCTATTAGCAGCCTTAATTCAAACGCATAGAGTTGAAGTAGTAAAACTTCTAACGTAGTTGCGACATTATGTTCTAACGCGAAACGTGTAAAGTTCCGGCCATTTTTGCGATAAAAAAAAGCGTTCGCATGCACGTAACCACGCCTTTGTATACACATATTGCTGTCTATTTTACTCCTTTTTTATTTTCTATTTGCGGTCTCGCTCCGTCACGCACACATATACATAGTCAACCGAATGCTTCGGGACGCTACGCGAGTTTTGTGCGCCATCTAGCGGTGAGTAGCGGAACTTTATCGGGGTGAAGTGAAAGGGGTTCGTTTTCAGACCTTTCTCTTTGGTGGCAGCACCGAGGAAGGGGTTGTAACTTGTAAAAGTTCCACGTAGTACCGCTAGGTGGCAGCGCCAGTACATTTTAATGGAACGTTATTTTATACAGGTTTCTATTTTACGCATAAATTGTTCAGCAATAATAAATTTAATGGCGTATTAATACGGTAGAGATTCAATTACGGACCGGCTCACGCTGTTGTGGAATAAATATTTCATGTCAATTTACAATTTAATTAAAATAGATTTTGCCTTGAATTAGCATTTTATTTGCGCATTTTGCCGAGTTGCCCAGCAGGGGGCGCGGATTAAGAGTGCCAGCGAAGAAAAACGGCGACACGAGGTTATTTAATGAGGCTAGTCAATAAAAACGTTTGTTTAAGTTATAGAGGCGGTAGCTGGACCAGCGAATGAGACATAACTTCAAGTGCCCAGCCGTCCGATTTTCATACAAAACGAACTCAATATAGCGTTCTAGGCATTTAACGTGTTAATCAACAGCAACTGCGTTTACTCGGTAAATTACGTTCTTATTTATTTGAAAGCTGTTTTCTATAATTTGTGAAGTTGTTTTGAAATAGCTTGTAGCAATTTAAAACCAACTAGGATAGAAGCCATGTTTTTTTTGCTACTTGTCTTCAGAATCCGAGTTTTGTAGGGATGCCAATTATTAACGAAAAAAATATTAACAGTGAAACAAAATTGTCGTGCTTTTACACAAATTAAACATTTGCCTTATTGAAGCGCTTTTCAGGCAGTGTGTGTAAGTATTATTATAATAGCGTGTTTCATTATTTAACGTTATTAAACTGACAACAATAATCCAAACGCCTACAATCCAGTAATTATGCCAAGTGCAACGTGCAATCTGTTATTTTGAGTTACATGCAATTTATACATTAGTTACGGCTCTAAAGATTACGTGGGCCTGCAAGGACAATATCGCTCACTCATTTCATCCTAGCATTAGTACATGTGTATGAACAGATACAACAATAATGTCTAAGGATCAAAAATATCCCTACATTATTTGAATACTGTGCAGTAGGTACAAATACAAAACTATTATTTCAGGCAACCTTACACATACATAATAAAATATGTTAAAAAATTAAAACAAGTTTATTTTAGCGGTGTCAGCTAGTTGGCGACCACGGATTCACAGAAGTATGACACGCGCCAGGACTCCTCCTTTAAAAAGGTCCACAGATCTTTGGTCGGTACTCTCACCACAAATGACTTAAAATTAACCGTGTGGCGCGGCTCCAACCTCTCGACCCTAGGGGTAACTCGGGTCTTAACTCGTACATACTCTATGAGCACCTTCGCCTCCGTACATTAATGTAATTGGAAGACGTACCTTCAGCTGCGTCGTGGGCGTAGCAGGACAGCAAGTGGTTCGGCCCGGTCGGTGTTGGGCCGCATTCTTTCCTCGGGTGGGCTTCTTCTTCTTCCTCAACACAGTACACAGTACACTATCCCAACTGTCCTAGTGATGGAAGGACCTTGTCCATGGTCCGCCCGGATCGCTACCCCCATCTTACTCTTTAAACTGCCGCTCAACAACAGTGTCCGCATTCGTGTTCCGGTGCGAGGGAAAGACAACCGGTAAACTCACATTCGGTGGCCTAGTGAGTTTGGGGGTCGGGGGTCGGGATGGGAGTCGACTCGAGTTCCAACCCGAATGAGTTTTTCTAACTTAAGTACATTACTGGATGCTCTTACGTTGACGGAAAAAGATCATAAGGAAACCTGCATACCTATTGGAACAGCTGAGCAATTGCACAAAAGATCCTAAAAGGGTCGAAGTGTGTATCTGTAAGATAAGATAAGATTATTGTTCACTCACCAACATGTACGTGTGTGTGTTAATTATCTTGTGATTCATCGTGTTGCCTTTACTACTACAGAGGAAGACCGCAAGCCTGAGGAGTTTTAGGAATAACTGGTGGGAGTTAACATTACATCAATAAATTATACAGCAATGCAATTATATTATGAAGCTACTTGATGACTCGCAAACGTTTCATACACAGGCACTCGTCCCACCGTCGGCGAGGATTAGCTATCGACTATTTTCTTGCTCAAGAAACAAACAAAAGAATATTCAGCAACATGAAAATATTCATCAAAACAGTTGTCAATGTCTTTTTTGAACAGCTATAAAAATAATTGGTCATATAAGCCAACAAAGATTTATAATATCTTTATACCAAACTGAGTTACACATGGAGTTCATATGGCTGACCTGTATGACGTCCCAGTGCATATTGGGATCTCTCTGTGTAATTAGCAGTTTAAAATGCTTGTACGGCCTTATAAGTAGCTGCACACTTTGGTGCTCTGTCACTTTAACGTCATATTTGAAATGCTGCACTAATCTGTCAAAAGCTTTTAAGCGACAAGGTACAAAAGTGTCCAGCTACTTATAAGGCCGACTGTACCATCCTTATTTCTTGGTGATCTCTATTACCTTAACTATATTCATATTTTGTTGAAAAATGCTATTTAAAAAATCCATGCGTATCTCTATTGTCGATCGCGGGCTGTTCACACCGCCGGCGAGAACTCTCTCCAACTTATTTGTCGAAACAAAAATATAGTTAAACTATAGTTGATCCCTGGGTCTACTCCCTTCTCACTTATTGTCGGCGGTGAACATGTGTGACGATACGTGGTAAGCCCTAGTTAGTACGGACGGACGGACGGACAGTGGAGACAAATTTGCCCATTGGCACGTTAGCTTGGTGGTGCCACGCAGCTAACGGTCCCCGTAAGGGCAGATATTTGCGTGATGAGCTGAGTTTTGGATAATTTCTCTATACAAGTATGTTTATTGTTGTCTAGTATACATAGTACAAGCCTAGAGCTTAGTTTGGGATTAGATCTAGGTATTGACCCCATATTAATTCGCTCGCAAACTAACAAAAAGCCGGTCGACTCTGAAAAGTGAACCAACTAGTGCAGTGGTTATTTTCGTCAATTAATTCGACCCCAATTATGACGCTCTAATTACTCGTGTTGACAATCTGTTAAGTACTTCGGAGACTGACAGTAAATATCATCAGTCGGGCGAAGGTCAACACATCAACCGTCACAAGTTGAATATTGAATTTAGAAACTTCTGCGAATGAAAAACGCTTGGGTGCACGGTGTCCTGACTTTTTTCCAAAAGTTAATTTGACAAACGTGACATTTTACAAACAGTATTATAGGTACATAGGCTTTATGGGCTTGTTAAACAAGTTAGGATAGGTTAGACTTGACAGCAAAACATATAAAATTATGTGGTAGGAAATACATGTTTGCGAAATTAAAGTTTGTAATATGACATTGTTTGCGAAATTTTTGGTAAAACATTAGTGTATTTTTTTTGTACACGCATCAAAAAAGTCTTTGATTTGAGGTTTCGACTCAGTAGTAATATGGCTACATTGAAATGTTCAAAACTTTTGATGTGTGTGTTAACACTTAATTGCCCAGTACAAAGACGTAACGTAAAGTACTTGCCGATACAGATATCGTGAAAAATAAAACGAGATTATAAATTGTCCAGTAAGTTCGTTTACCTTTCTGTCTTATTTACGAGTAAAAAATTAGGAACCACAGATACACTAATCGAGAAGTTAAATACTTTACCTAATCACGGTCAGTTTGAAGTGATACCAAAACTCGATTAATTTTTAGGGTTCCGTACAAAAAGTAAAAAACGGAACCCTTATAAGAAATACGACTGTCTGTCTGTCCGTCTGTCACGCCAATTTGCTCCCAAACTGAGTTGAAATTTGATACACATTATGTAAATTGATGACCCAAACACAAACAAGGGTCGTTTTCAGGGGACGTATTAGGTTTTTTTTTGTTATTGTTCTAAACGGTTTTGATTTTATTCATGAAAGAAGTTGAAAATTGACCGTTTCCCCTGATCTCCGTAACGACTGAGCCCAAAATTTTGAAAAAAAATACAAAATATAGTTCATTGCTTGAAGATTACAGGAAAACATAAGAATTCTATTTCAACCTCTCCACGCGAGTTTAATTCGCACTTTGCCGGTTTTTCGTTCTATTGGCTTAATTTTCGAGTATCTTTACTATAGTAAATTCCTACTGGTATTAACTCTTGTTTCAAGCAAATACCATAATTGCTTCTACCGTTGTCTGGTTAACATTCCTGTCAATATTAATTGACAGTCTATTGGATCCTAAATTGCTGGTCCAACGCTCGGACATGACAAAACCGCGTGATCGTGACAGTGCAGAAGCAATATTAGGACCAATATTGTTTAAAATGACTATTGAACAATTACATACTTAAATAAGTCGAATGGACTTCAAAGTAGGATATTGGCAAATATGTTTTTTATAACTTTAATAAGAAAATGTGACTCGAAGAATGAGCAAAGCGTAGACGACGTCGCGGGAAAAGCTTATATTATATGTAGTATTTAAAAACTCCGCCACGTCAAGAGATTCTTATCTTATCTTTCTTAAGATCTTTCTACCCTTTTACACACCCAGTTGTTCGAATGTGCAGGTTTCCTCATGATGTTTCTCTTTGACTGTAAAAGCATCGGGTAATGTACAGTCACCCGATAAAAATGTTTAGCATACTTATTGTCATTGTCATGTGTCATTTGGTGTTCTGTTTTAAGTTTACTATGACAACATTGACACCGCACTAAAATGCTTAACATTTTCGTTAGAAAACTCATTGGCACGGTCGCGGACTTTAATCGTTACACCACTATAGAACCTTGTCGTATAAAACCTACGATTAATTCCCTTGTAATTTCTATCTCGTCACTTGACGCTGTCATTGAGACAGGGTTCCATGGTGGCATGACAATTAAAGTCCGTGAATGGTGACTCGGCTTGGCGAATGATTTATTTGTCTACACCTCTAAATTATGGTAAGTATTATTAATAATAAAAACTAGTATATTATTAATATTGTGAAGTTGATGTGAAACAGAAAGTTGTTAAATAAGACATATTTGTCCATCATAAAGGATTCTTAACACTGAATTTAGCTTTAACAGAGGGCCTTTGAAGAAACACTTTAGACGCTAATGTACGTATCACGTTACACACAGATAAACATACAAATAAAATAACATAACTAAATATAGATATCATTGGAAATTAAATCAAATCTACGTTGATTTACGGTTGTATTTTGTTTGACAAGTAATGATAAGTTGTGATATTTGTTTAAGACGCAGCATGTTCAATGGATTTATTATGAGCTGTTAATCTCTCTTACAGTTCATTATATCCCAGTACTTTGCAAGTGTAATAATAGCCTGGTTCTTTTTCAATACACTTTGGTGACGTGTGTCACCGTCAGTTTTATATCATTGACAGGAGAGGTTGATATTTATAACATTTCAGGTTAATTTCAGATTTTCTGATATTACATATGGCGCGAAAGGACATATTTGCCATACTTCTATCTGTAGAAGCATACACAAGTAGTGCAAACCCGCTTATGTGACATAAAACAACTGTAGGTACAAACCTAGTTTTTAGGGTTCCGTACCTCAAAAGATGCACCGTCAAGTAGCACCGTCTTTAGAACCTAGGTACTACAAGTTTAGGAAAAAATCTATACATTTCGAATTAAATCTTAAAAAAGCAAGGTATTTATGCAAGGAACGGCGGTCCAAATTTTGAATTGAGTTAACCATGTCATTTGCGGAACCCTCGGTGGGCGAGCCGGACTCGCACGTGTCCGGTTTTTTATAATAATTACATCTTATTGCTTAGTTGGGACCGTTTCGCAACAATTTCTGTGTCTTGTTTGTTTTTGTATCTATGAATTGTGATTTTGTATGTTTATTCAAAAATCGTGGAAATTGGATTCGATCTAGGGGATGAAAAACATCTCGCCCGGAGCTCAGGTGTGTCCGTTTACAACCCCCTCAAGTTAGAAATTAAATTATGCAAGGCTCAGAATATGAGACGTGGGCGCTAACAATGGGCCTCATAAGGAAGCTCAAAGTCACTCAGAGGGCTATGGAGAGGGCTATGCTCGGGGTTTCTCTGCGTGATAGAATCAGAAATGATGATATCCGCAGTAGAACTAAGGTTACCGACATAGCCCTAAGAATAGCTAAACTGAAGTGGCAGTGGGCGGGGCACATTGCTCGCAGGACTGATGGCCGATGGGGTCAGAAGGTTCTGGAGTGGCGTCCGCGGACCGGAAGACGAGCTGTAGGTAGGCCTCCAACAAGATGGAGTGACGACCTCGTCAGGATCGCGGGACCGCGGTGGATGCGAAAAGCACAAGGCGGGTCTGAGTGGAAAGCCTTGGGGGAGGCCTATGTCCAGCAGTGGATGTCTTTCGGCTGACATGATGATGATGATGATGAAGGCTCAGAAACAAAACTAAATATTCATTACAAATACTATTAATTAGCTCTTACTTTACTATTAAGTTGTTATCTGTAATCAACATTCTTGCCCTTCGACCTAATTCACGCCACAAATCACAATGCCTAAGTTAATTATGTACCTATGGAACTTTAATTGTATGGCGCCTGCGCTTGCACCTAAAGCGCAATTCACACAGAGCGCGGGTCGGGCGCGGGAGACTATTGCCGTTACATTGCTCGTAATACACGCATTCTCCGATACGCCTTCTCACAGAGCGCACAATGTAACGGTTTAATTGGCTAAGCGTGGCGCACTTCACGAAACAAACAAACCGTCAGACGTATATCTCTTGATCGCTAAGCCGCAGTAAAAGTACAGTAGGCCAACTGAATATAAGTGACCACCAACCTATCGCTACCACCAGTTTAAACTACCACCAAACAGAAGTGTTCGCATGATTCAGAACTTCCAGTGTGCGGATGACACTATCAGTGAAGTAACAAGCATAGAGCGTCCATCTTAGCCTGCAAGCTTCTTACGCCCGTATTAATAAACTGATATCAACTGTAATGCTCGTCTCCAGCGTCAAAAATGACAGTGTTCTATGGTTTGGCGTTTATTTTGACGTGTCTTGTGACGAGCCTCACAGTCAAGATGAGTTTATTAATACAGCCCTGAGGGTTGCAGTCTTAAGATTGTAGTCTAAATCACCATCAGCTCGCAATTTCACCATCATTACAGTGACATGTGACAGGTGAAAATTCGGTATACATTGCGAAGTTAACGCGCTGGTTGGTGGTTGGTTGTTGCTTTACAAACCTCAGAGAAGACCACACGTAGAGTATTGCTCTCATCTTTGCGCTGGGGCTCTGAAATAGCCATTTTAATGGTCGACGATCCCAATATTAAGGAGCCTTTGGAACTGCGAAGGGACTTTGGATCTCTTTGCGTATTCTGTAGGCTCTATGAAGTCTATCACGGGGAGTGCTCTGAGGAATTGTTTAGCTTGGTACCTACAGCGCCATTCTATTATGGAACCAATCGCCACCGGACTAAAGTTCATGCATACTGCGGGTGGTAGGACATTGTGTAGGGTCCATCCGGATCGTTACCACCATCTTATCCATTAGCCTGCCGCCAAATAGCAGTGTTCACATTGTTGTGTTCCGGTTTGGGGATAAGACAGCCGGTGTAATGACTAGCATAGAGGCATAGAGACGACGCGCTGGCCTAGTTGGTAGTGACCCTGCCTACGAAGCTAGCGGTCCTGGGTTCAAATCCCGGTAAGGGCAGATATTTGTGTGATGAGCAAGAATATTTGTTCCTGAGTCATGGATGTTTTCTATGTATTTAAGTATATATTTCTCTATATAAGTATTTATATCGTTGTCTAGTACCCATAGTACAAGCCTAGAGCTTAGTTTGGGACTAGGTCAATTGGTGTGACATTGTCCCCTGATATTTATTTATTTATTTATTTTATTCCATCTTAGTCCTCAGGGTTGGCAACGCATTTGCAGTCTTAGGCTTGCAGTCTTGTTAATGCGAATGTCTATGGGTCACAGTTTCCACTTACCATCAGGTGACCTGTCTGCTCGTTAAAAAGAAACTCCACTGGGTTTCATGTTACTTGCGCCACGCACGCTGAAATGTCGCCTGTCACCTATTATAGCCTGGATAATAAAATAGAGGGTTAGTGGTCATCTCTATGCTATAAAAAAACCTACCTACTAAACTTGTATCAATAAGGCACAGCTATTATGAAATACTTAAACCTAATCACAGATGTCGTTGCATGTTTGTTCGTGTTGTTTGAATTGCACGATGTGGGCGTAATAAGCTTTACTAATAATGCAGGCTTAATAGAGACGCCATTCGACCGCTGACGTGGAGGATGAAGAATATTACGTTACTTATCTTGAGCATGATGGTGGGGACGCCCGGCGGTCACTCCGCCTTGGTGGCCCTGCCAAGATGCACTACGCTTACTAGCGTAAACCAATCGCGTCACTGGTAGATGACGTGATACGAAAAGTCACGTGTACTACCAGTGATGATGATGATGATGAGTGGGGACGCCGCCGAGGCATGCGGGCGGTCGAGTGGCTCTCCATTCATTCCGCCCACTTCCCCTTGATCCAGCCTCAGGTTACTGGCTCTGCGGCGCTCCCATCCAGCACTGATCCCATCTTCTTGTTTTCCTACAGAACATTAGTGCGTGGACAGTGTCCAGTCAAGATCCCTGTCAGTATGCTTAGGTTGTACTTACCAAGATTTAGTAGATACCTTGTTCTGTTCCTATTTACCCTTCCTATCATGAGTTTGGATTGTCTACACCCTTGTGTTGTTGTCCACGCCTCATTTGTCTTTGTCTCTATTCTTCTGGTGATGACTCCTTTCGTTACCGTTGCCACTACCAGTGATGTGATTGGTTTAAAAATCAAACGAATTTAAACGCTGGTTAGCGTAATGAATCTGCATTACATTGCATGGTCTCTTCCCCTTGATTGAGACGTAGGTTACTGGGCCGTCGATGCTCCCATCCAGCATAGATCCCATCGTCTTGTTTTCCTAGAGAACAGAAGTGCGGCCTATATAGGTTAATGCTATAAAGTGCTTTCGTCGATCACTCGAATCGCCCGAATAACTAATGTTAATGGACTCTGCGACCCATAGACATTTGCATTCTCAAAATTTAAATCTCAAGCCTTCAATCCTATGACTGGAAATGCGTTGCTTACGTTTAGTCGGATACTAGGCTAGTCGGGTTCTCGCACAAAGGGTTCCGTACCATTATTGTTGTATGGGAGCCCCACTTAAATATTGACTTTATTCCGTTTAGTATTTATTGTTATACAGGCAACAGAAATACATCATCTGTAAAAATTTCAATTTTCTAGGTATCACGGTTCATGTTTATACTGACAGACTGACGGACAAGTGGAGTTTTAGAAATAGGGTCCCGTTTTTATCCATTTTGGGTACGGAACCCTAAAATGGAAATCATAAAAGTAATGTCAACCCTATTAAGCTGTCATCTCAGTCACTTCTATGACTGAGATGACAGCTTAATAGGGTTGACACTATTTTTATATATATTTGTAATAAAGGTAAAGCCCCGAGTACTAGAATGTTTTTTGTTATATTTCATGGTATGTCATACATCATTAGTCACTTGCTCATTGATGACCACCGTAATTTCCCTGGCTATTTATACTTAAATGTAAAAATCGTGTATTTAAAAAAAACTTTCTCTTTTTTCCGGGATTTAAAATATTCTATGATCTATTCCATGTCATAACATAACATGGTTTACCTTTCTGATAAGTGTCAACCCTATTAAGCTATTAAGCTGTGCTAACCCTATTACGCTGTCATCTCAGTCATTTCTATGACTGAGATGACAGCTTAATAGGGTTGACACTATTTTTATATATATTTTTAACGTGTATTATTGCAAATGACTGAATAAAGTTAGAAAAAATAATACACAGTAAGTTATGGGGGTTGAACTCAGTACCTCATGATCACGAGTCGACTATAACTGCGAGACCCCCGACGCTCCGCGCCTGGCCTTAATTGCTGCCCGAGTTGCAACGGACAGATAAATGTAAGATCTCTATCTGTAAATTATCAAATAAATAACAGTGTAAAGGAATGCTTTAGTTTCTAAATTGATAAGCTAAATGATTTTATCATAAGTAGTTGGTTTTAGGGTCCCGTGCCCGAAAGGTGGCGGGGCCTTATTAAGGTTCCCCTGTTTGTCCGTTTGTCACAAATCGTAAAAAGTAGATAGATACTTCAAAAAAATAATAATAATAATAGTGTTCCTATACAAGAGGCGTGTTTATATCGGCGGTTTTTAGCTAGATCTCGGGAGGTCTGTGAAGCTAAACATTTCCATACAAAAAGCGGTACCTAACGTTTCTCCCCATTAAACCTAGTCAAATTATTACAATCTTTAGAGAATAATTTCGTGGAAAAAAAAATAAAAAAAAATAAACGTAAACGTACGAACCGAGTTTTTCATAATAACTACAATATATTCAAAAATCGTGGAAATCAGACTTGATTAAAGAGGTGACCTTTATCGCCTGAAGCTACATTTTTATGATTTTTATTTTGACAGCCGCGGTGATTTAAACGTCGGTTCACAATCGTCTTAATCTTATAGGTGACGGAACCACTCATAAGCAGTTCCGACTCGCACTTGACCGGTTTTCGGATGGTATCTAACATTTTATCCCATAACTAACCAATTTAGGATCTACAGCGAATCTCTGGCGCACCCAATCGATATAATTTAGATAGATCGAGTAGATCTGAAACTAGATGGACACATTCCACCAGGGATTTTGATATCGATAGGAGAGACAGCAAAAAAGTTGCTATTTAATCTAATTAGTGTAAAATATGATTCAAAAGATAATTATGTAAATTTTCCATTGTATTTGAGCGGTAGCGGAAAATATGTAATTAAAGCAATTAATAGGAGTGTAACTATTGTAATTATAAAGCTGCTAGCTCATTGAGAATACGCGCCCTGAAATGTAGTTTGTACGCTCTGGCGGGACGACTTAAATTTGCCGTTTAACAATTCGTCCATCGAGTTTTAAATTGAGTTGAGTATCTTAAAATTAAGGTTCACAGTAATGGTAATAAAAATTACCTAAAGAATAGAAAGTTCCCGGTTTTTCGGCCCACCGTTATTCACGGCTTGATCAGTAAGATCAGATAGAGTGCGCAGAATCCTACAGCTATAGTAGCTCAATGTTGATCTTGATTTTGGTGGGTGGGAGGGACAGGGAAAAAAGGATTTAGTTCTTTCGAGCTGCATGGTGTTTTCGATTTCTAATTTGTCTACGAAATTAGTCAATTTCAAATTCAAACTCGAATATTTTTTTACACCGTATTATTTTATACCAAGAAATAATGTGTTACAATGGCGGATTTTCAACCAGCTAAAAAAAAACTAATAAAACAACCCTATGTGTAACTTGGGCGGTACCTACGGAACCCTGATTGACGGGGTATTCTTGACCTGCATTTAAACTATGATTATGTTAAACAGGGAATTAGGTATGTTAATAAAGGTAAAGCCCCGAGTACTAGAATGTTTTTTGTTATATTTCATGCTATGTCATACATCATTAGTCACTTGCTCATTGATGACATCTGTAATTCCCCTGGCTATTTATACCTAAATGTAAAAATCCGGGATAAAAAATATCTTATGATCTATTCCATGTCATAACATAATATGGACTACCTTTCTGACAAGTATCAATCATATCTGTTCAACCATAAATGTCTGATTGAACGACAAACGTCGAAACATCAAATTCAGTTTAGTAAGAAGTTTGATTATTAACCCCATTTGCAAAGAAAACCACTACTTGAGTTAGGCAACGAGACTTTATTCTACAAAATTAAATATATTCATTGATGTATTACTATTTATTTAATTTTTCCAAATATCGCAGCAATACATCACATTATTACCGACTTGACAGATCGAAAGTGCCCGTATATGCCAACGTAAGTAAGTCTAACAATGACATGGTTATTTACTAAGTGAATTTGTAAGTTTCTTTACTTAATTAATGTTTTTTTGCTAACGGTACTTCAGTAGCTGACGCTAGCCGTGCCTTTCCAGATTCTATCGTGGGGCAAATCTTGGAAACTTTGTTACCGAGTACAAAATGTAACTTAACTGTAAGGCCACGCCAGACACGGCGCGGGCGTATTGACAACAATTGACATTCCGATATCCACGAACTGAAAACGAAAGAAAACAGTTTCGCGAAAAAGACTTTGCGAAAATGAGGGCGCTGTTCGGAGTAAAATTGACAATTTTAGCCTAAATATTGATGCTTAATGTGGGAAATTCCACTGTGAATTGCCAATAGAGTTGCAGTTTGTAGAGGTGTATAATGGGATCGTAAACATTTGCATACATTTTAAAATAAAAACGTCACACAGTATTACAATTCACATGCCAGTACCTATATATAATTAAGTTAAGTAATCGGTAATAAAATAATCTAACCCCCCAAATATTGCATCGCTTTCGCTCCCGCGGTAAAAAACGCTAACGCTACCGTCACCTTACCCGCTCCGCGTCTCTTTAGCCACATCTCACAGTTGACCACATCAATTTTTGCGCAGCCAATAAAAAGCTTTCCTATTTGGGAGAAGCTTGTTAGCTGGTACCTGATACAATGTAAGATTTTGCAGTTGGTAATTTAATGGCTTTATGGATAGGACACTGATTGACATGGCAAGTTACGAGAGAGAATGAATGAAAAAAAAACACCTCTTAATGAAGATCGAACAACGCCAATAAGCATCAGTGTCTTTGATTTTCAACTGAATTGATTTTTATTTTTTGTTGTTATAGCAGATATATTAAGGTTCAAAAGAAAACTACCCCGAGACAGACGGACGAACAACAGAGCCTTGGGAGTCATATGTATGAGGGGTTTTTTCATAACGAGTATATTTTCATTGTTAGAAGTTACGAATAAGAAATTATTTATTTGAAACAGTGTATCTGGTGGTGTACAAAAATATTATAACTTAACACGTTAACTTAAATAATAATAATAAATAACAAATATCACGGGGCAACATCTCACCAATTGGACCTCGTGCCAAACTAAGCTCTAGGATTGTACTATGGGTATAGACAACGAGATAAATACTTACATAGAGAAATATATACTTAAATACATAGAAAACATCCACGACTCACGAACAATACGCGCTCATCACACAAACATCTGCCACTATCGGGATTTGAACCCAGGACCGCTAGTTTCGTAGGCAGGGTCACTACCAACTAGGCCATTATTTTGTAATGACCTGAAATTGATGTCCCAAGTGCATTTAAAATTCCTGACCAATAAAAATGTTCAATCGGCATTAACTTAATAGAATACATTTCAACCTTCAGTAGTAGTTCTTAGCTAAAACTATCCACTCGTATTTGGTAAGACTACCCAATTAGCACAACAATTAGTGCCAGAGGTAAAGCTAAATTGATCAAGTACTAGCTAATATCTAGCCACTAGATTCTAGTGGAACGGGCTCCACCAGCAAGGTTGTTGAAGGCTGCTTGCATAGTTTGAATAGCTTACTTATTGTAATGGTATTACAAAATGTTAGTTATTTAAAGCGGCCATGGGCGAGGCTCGGATCTAGAATCGATGGCCGTTGGAGCGGGAAGAATAAAAAAATAAAAAACCAGGATTTACGATTAAAAAAAAAACAGTAAATCTCCTTTTGCGTGGAATTTGCTATTTCCGATATTTAAGGTAGTTGAAGTGTATAAATTAATCCCTGATTCCCTTGGTCAAGCCATAACTCAAGAATTACTAGACCGATTTGAATTTTATTTCTTTAATTAAAAAAAAATACACACGGTGCTGGGCACGAACAGCTTGTAGAATAGCTGACCTCCAAAGTACCTACATGATGATGAAGGTCTAGAGGTGTAGGCGTAGCAGGAATTATGGTTATGATGTCACCCATCATTGAAATTACATTTTACTTGAACTCAATGTTGAGATGCAATTTAAAAATGTATGAGTTTTACATTACATATATATTCAAGTTGATTACTACACTTTAAGGTTACCGGAGTGTACCTGTGCAGGCGGCCGGGGCAAAACCTAAAATCAATTCTTTCGAGTGACACCGTACGGTGAACCTGTGCGTGTGTGCCGTGCCCGGTCGCCTGCGCAGGTAACCTCCGGTGGACCGTAACCTGGATGGCCGGCTTTATGGCCCCTCTACACGTCGGCGGATCATGGGCGAGCGTAAGGGACGGAGCAATACGTTAGAGTGAGCAACATATTCCTCTATATCACTCTTACGTATCGCTCCGTCCCTTACGCTCGTCCACGATCCGCCGACGTGTAGAGGGGCCATCAGATGAGTTCTGTGACAGCCGTATTTCGTAATTTCAATCTCTTACTATACTCACATGCGAGTATTTAACAATAGGCGATTAATTATTTAAGTTTCTGAACGGCGTCGCCAGGTGTGTACCAGTGTAGTTTTTATGTAAAGTTAAGGAAACAAGTGTAAACGTGTTTATATGAGCTGTCACAGGACTCAGTGTTTATTCCACTTTGGTTTATCGAATCTTCTTGATATCGTATCGTATTGTTATCATATATTTGACGTTATGAAAAGCGTTAAGTATAACGTCCATAATATAATTACGATATTACAGCAAGGTAGCCAAAATGACGTGGAATAGAGGCCTTGTACTACCAGTTTCTTAATAGCGTTCGGCTGGCTATCGTTATCTCACTCGCACTCGCATTTGACATTGTGTTTCTATTTCTAAGTTAATTTTAATGACCTTAGTAAAATAAAAAAGAGGTGCATAAAAATCAAACAAATTTCCTGTACAACTGTGTCAATTTAACGTAGATAGTGGCGCCACTGTTGATTCGATCATTCGCTCGCATACTTACTTACTTAATAGACGAGCTATCAGTGTTATAATTAGCTCTTTATAGCACCTGTTATGGTATGTTACATTCTCTATTAAATACGAGTGCATCAGGTATTTTAATGGGTAATTAAGAAACTAGTTGATTAATGCAACTTCCCGTTTCTCCATATAAATGTTATAACGATGTTTTATTGTTCCGCCCTAACAAATAAGCATCATACGGAAATCTACGCAGACGCATGTATCAAAAGATCGTATTTACAATTCTATAAATACAGGAAATGCAACCTTCAACTGTGATATTGAGGTCTTTAATTCAACAACAGTTATGTGACTGATACGCCCTTGTATCTGAGAAGGGCGGTATTAGCATAGTGCCCAACACGGGCATAGAATCTTGGACAAGTAGCTAATCAAGTCCATTGTGGAATGCATTCGGAAAATGCTTAGGAATTTCATAGAATTGGCATGAAATATAATGTTATGTTATTATGACAGGGTAAATAAAAAATGTTTAAAAAAACCACACTTTGTGTCTTTTAGGACAAACGGACAAACAGGCGGAGTATTTATTTTTGTTAAAGAACTCGTAAAAATGACCGCCAATACTCAATCAATCACAATGGTTATTGCATAAAAACACGTGAAAATACACACTTAAAAATAAAACTAAAATCATTAGGTATAATTATCCAATATAGTATTTTCAAGTTTAACGCTAGCACCGGTACATTATTTATACTACTATTGTTTGTCAGTGAGAAAACTAAAAAAAAAAGTGTAACTACAAAATAAAAAAAAAAAACATCCTTTACAAAATCATGGTACCTATTCTTATTCATCTTTGAAACATTCAGACGATGTTTAGATGCCCGGTCTATTTAGGAAATTGACCAGAACAAATGGAACATTCCGGAACGTTCTATTGTGATTCTGAGCTGGAGCCGGTTTGTAACAGAAGCATGCAAAATCATGTAGCAGCTAAACGAAAATGTCCGACACAATCAAGGTAGATAAGGTACCGCTTGCAACTGTGCTCGGCAATGGCAAAATTAAATAATTATTTATTTCATTAAGATTTCATTGACCACAAAAAGGGGATCCATTTGCAACGTTACAAGATGGCGGGTGTGTAATTTGTTTTGGTTTTGTTATTTTCTTTATTTACGTGTTTAAACTTCTTTTCTGTTAGTGATTTGTCCTTTTTATGCCTTTGTGTTGCACAGTGATAGAACTTGGACTTATTTCGTGTATCTGGCGTCTTACTTCTCGTTTAAAGTGGACTCGCAGTGGTACAGAGGTTAAAACTATCTTGACCTGTGTCCTATATATCACCGTACAACGTTGCCTCCAATCTTCCTAGAGAAGATTGGATTGTATTGTATTGCTATATTGATTTATACTTATATATAATTGACACTGGCGAAATCACTTCATTGTGGAAACGCCATATCCTCGCGGTAGTAGCTGTTGAAGTCGCTGCGGGGCAAAGACCACAGTAAACCTAGCGTTCTTCAACATCCTCCGGGCGGCTGAAGCTGATTACAGGATCAGGCAGAACTAATCTCTACTTAGTCTGTAAATAATTGGTTGCAATCTCCAACGGATATAGTTTTCGTAGTGGCCGTTTATACTCTGCGTCTGCTGTCCGAATCTTAGCCACTCTTGGCACACGGTCCCGGCCTGCATACAACTCCTGTACAATTGCAAGTGACACACGACAAACAGAAAAACATTTTACATATCATCCTAGACCACAATAAAAACGGTTTTCAACAAGTACTAGTGTAGTAGTTAGGGACAGACAGATGGACGGACGAATAGGGGCCCATGGTACCGTTTGGATAAGGCAATATTTCAAAGCTGGTCTGGACGCTGTTTTGATATTGCCTAAGAAAAATAAATGTTTTTGACCAATATGATATTTTTTTTGTAACTAGATATAAAACGACCTAAAAAATAATCCCACTAATACTATAAATTGCGGAATTGGGTGTGTGTGTTATTTTGTTCCTCCTATCCGCTGTAACGGCTGGACGGATTTGGATCCCGGAAAATTTAAAATTTTTCGCAGACTAAGTCACGGCACAAACTTAACTTAACAGAACAATGTTAGCCTTAACACCATTCCACAGATAACCAATCCGATTTCTATCGACCAACACTGTCAACAAGAAGTGGGCAAAACCAATCCGACGAGACCTCACGCGCCCATTAATCTCCACCACAATAAAACAAACTTATCATCGGAGACCTAGATTTCCTGGTTTATCTAGATTTAGTGTCAGACTTAAACAAGTTATTTCTGTCAGTTTAAGCATTGCCCTTAGCGGGTCTGATTCCTGATTATGTGAAATCGGAATGCTTTTAATATTTTGAAATGTATTTATTTGTAATAGTCTAATAGAGATAGCCTAAGTTATCTTAAGTAATTAATTTTATGAGATAAGCTCAGGATTATTGCCGTTATTAATAAACGAGCAGTAACCGTGGAGTACGTAAGCCATGCTTTGTCCTTTTCTGTCATGGTGATATTTTAATTCGATAGATAAGGACAAAGCGTGGCTTAACTACTGGTCGGTTTCTCCACTTTTATTAATAAGGACATATAATTATAAGGAAATATTTGCTATCTCTAGAAACTGTAGTTAGGCAGACCAAGCAAGCAGTTAATTTCTATTTTTTTCAATCAGAGTTAGTGAGTGAATACCTTGTTAAAGAAATATGTATTTCTGAATGGACTCTAACGAAATAACTAGTGTTTTTTTATATGATATATTTAAAAAAAACAAGTCTTGCTTTGTATATTTATATTAACAAATAATTAATAGGTATTTTAGTTTAAAGCACGCGAGTTTATTGGTTGTTACCAGCGTCTCCTTAAAACCACTGACGCTTTGTCGGTGAAATTAGGAAAGAGTATAAAGATGACTTAAGCCATGTGGACCGACTTAATACATTTTAAATTTCGATTATGAGTTATTTGTGGACATAGTGTAATGTTTAATAGGATTATATTTTAACAATAAAAAAAATATGTATTCATAACAGCACACAAAGGTGTGTCTTTGTTCTATTTTACTTGAATAACAGGGAAAAACCCGAGACTGAGTCAAACGGACATGACTAATAAATATTAGATAAACTGAATAGAATACTACATATATTTATAAACCACAGGAAATAATTTAACGTTGAAATTCCTACCTACTGTCATATTATAAACGAAAAGTATAAGGATAAGTGAAATATGTAATAACTTCTTAAATGTTTATTATTTTACATGAATGTTCTTGGGAATGGGAATTTAGTGAAATCTGATGATGGGTACCTCGAGCATCGATACAGGGCTTCCAGAGTGCCTAGGATACCCAACTGAATAAATCTGCGGTTAACGCCGGAATTGTGCATGTTCAGAAAAACATCTAAAATGGCAATAAAATGTAAGGAAATCCAAGTGCTGACCCAAACTCTCCCGCTGTGGTGTTAACTGGTTGTGCGATCAGTTAGGTATCTTAAGAGCTTTTGACCTCCTCTATTGAACCTCGCAGTATCCACCATTAAACTCACTCAAAACAACCCCTGGCGAGGAACCAAGGCTTTGAAATAGTCTCGTTTGTATGAAAAACGCACTCTGACCCGGTATTTTTGCTCCTGGGTGTACTTAGAAAACATCTAAGCCTAAAGGCATTCATCACCCAAATATGTTTTCGTTGGTAGAATGGCTTCTGTACCAACCAAGTAGGTAGGGTAACGCGTCGTCAACATAATAAGTGTTAAGATCGTCCGATAATATTTATTTATTGATGTTTTTAGAAAATTTTCAATACTTATAGGTGCGGGTGGTAGGACCTTGTGCAGGGTCCGTCCTGATCGCTACCACCATCTTATCCATTAACCTACCGCCAAACAGCAGTGTTCGCATTGTTGTGTGTTGCAATGACATAGAGGCATTCCATCTTAGTCCTCAGGGTTGGAAACGCATTTGCAGTCTTAGGCTTGCAGTCTTGTGAAGGCGAATGTCTATGGATCACAGTTTCCACTTACCATCAGGTGGCCTGTGTGCTCGTATGCCTAATGTATGCCATAAAAAAAATGGTTGCTAAATTTAACATCTATCTTGTAAAAAGACTATAAAACTAATAATAATGGAAGCCTTTTGGTAAAGTAGCGAATTTTTTTTTTTGAATCGAAATGCAAGGATGTTACTAGTAGATAATTGGAAAAAGTATTTGACATCAAACGAGCAAAAGTACAAAGTGACGAAAAAAGGTCGCAATAATGAGTAAAAATATATTAATACATATATACAATTGTATAAATTGTGTCGTAAATTCCAAACAAATTACGCATATTTTAATAAACTCACGTAGGTTTCATACACATCACAATTTACGGTATAATGAGATGGTCGCAGAATGCTCGGATCTCACGATTGGCAGATGCAATTCATTCGATTCATCACAGAAATGCAAGTAATCAAGTGCAGTACAGTCATTGACTAAACGGAAATCAAGCAATAAAAGCCCGACTGTATTTTTTATATCGTCTTGGATATAAATGTTAAAAACATAAAAGTGCATAAAATCCGCCATTTTGCTTTTTAAGAATTTTATTAGGTAGGTACTTAGTGACACTCGCGCCATCGAAACGAACCTAATCACGTATCATTTACCAAAATCGGTTGACCCTTTGTATGTATACACACTTTTATATATACATATATACCGGTCAAACACAACCCTCCTTTTGGGCGTCGCCGCAGTTGGGTAAAAAGGGCGCATTCGAAGAAGCGATGGAGGACGGACGGTAGCGTAAGCTTCACCAAAGGCGTTTTTCTCGAGTAAGCGTGAACGAGAAACGAACCCAGAAAACAGTTTTTTTTTAATAACCAAGGTTGATTTTGGCAATGCACCAGGCACCAGCACCAGCACCAGCACCAGGTGTGATCTGAGACTCATAGACATTTACATTCTCAAGACTACACTCTCAAGACTGCTATATGGCATCTTCTAGCTATTCATTTTGCTGGTTGTCTTCTCCTCACACCGGATCACAACAATACTATCTCTGTAGCTTAAAGGATAAGATGGTGGTGACGATCCGGATAGCTCTCCACAAGGTCCTACCACCACTATATAATTGACAAGTGGCATGCTTCAGAGAGTTAGCATGCTGAAGTGGCAATGGGCAGGCCACATAGCTCGGAGAACTGATAACCGTTGGGGAAGAAAAGTTCTCGAGTGGCGGCCCCGCACCGGTGGACGGAGTGTTGGACGGCCTCCCACCCTGTGGTCTGACGACCTGGTTAGGATCGCGGGGAGCCGCTGGATGCAAGCGGCTCAAGACCGTGACATGTGGCGCTCTTTGGGGGAGGCCTTTGTCCAGCAGTGGACGCCCCCGGGCTGATGATGATGATGCTTCGAGGAGCAACGCAGGCTATGAGGACAAGGGTTTCTATTTACTATGTATTACTTCCTGCCGCTACCGCTATAGTCGTATCCACGTCGTCAGCGTTCAAACCGTTCTATTCGATGACGAATTTCTGCAGCGGATGCATGAGAGGGGATTAACTGATAAGGGGCGTCGCAGGAAACTGCAATTTTAACTTTGAACTAAATCGTTATATTTGTTTCGTTAATTTATATTCAGCAGTAAATAATCTAAGCTAAAACATATTATTATGGTTACTAACACTACCTTTTCGTGGCTTTTTTTTTTTAATTTAACCTCAATTTTCTCAAAATTCTGTTGCTGTTATGGCAGTTGAGGACTCTACGGCTGCCGTCGGTATGTCGACAGTTATTACTTACAATTCGTTTTATTGTGCACTAGCTTTAACTTTTCTCAGTCTTTCAAGGGTTAGCTGAAGAGACCCTTTAAATGGAAAGGTCATTCTTTTCTTAATCTTCATTGTATAGTTTTCGTTTTTCTTTTGTACAATAAAGTGTTTACTTACATCTATTCAAACATATACAACATACAGTTAAAATATAGGCAGCGTAAAAAACCTTAAACTCTAATATGAATTAACAATGTTACTTATGACATTTGTGGACGTCTGTACACAAAACGAACACGCGAACAGGAAAACGAACAAGATTACTTAGCAGTTTGCACAGGAATATTAATAAACTGCCATTTCACGCCTTCAGTGCCCAGGGTGCAATATCGCCTCAAGTATAATATGAAATTAGACCGAAACGGCCGCGAGCGTGTAAACTGTAGGGGGTATTCTCTTTCCTCGCGAGATATCTCGATCATACTAAGCTATCGCTGAAATGGATTGGTTTGGTTTGCAAGACTTTCTCGTGACGTGTAAATGAATTTTGACAAGGACGCAAAAAAAAACCGAATTGAACTTCCTTCGAATAAAACGCGTCTCAAACTCTCAATATAGTTTTTATATTAACGATGACATGTCTTGTAGCAGGCATCTAACTTAACATCATTTGAACTGTAGGTACAGCTAATGCAGAAGAAAGAAGTCGTAGATACAGAACGTCGCAAAAATTAAGGCCACGTCCAGGTCAAACTATTCAGAGGCCTTGATAAGATGCATGAAGCTAACGTAAACGATTATCAAAAACTGTCAAAATGTATGGAATAGACATAGTTACTCGACGCGACCCTATGGCAACTTACGTCAGTCTTACTGGCACTTAATAAACATGGCACTCAAGAGATTAACTTATTGCAAAGCCAAAAACATGACACCAGGTTTGTAACCGCTGGTACTCACTCTGGGTACAGCATATCTGTACCCAGAGTGAGTTATTACTATGGGGACAGGCTTATTGAGAAGCGTCCTCAACAGCTTACCTGTGGCTGTGAGATTGGAGCTTAACTAAAAAAGGTTTGAGAGAGCCTTATTTAAGCACTACCTAAGCATTATTTAAATTTATAGATTGTTTAACAACTGTGATAAAGACTCGTGGATACCACAGTCAAACTGTGAAAACAGTTTTCCGGGACGTTGTTGTACAACTAAACTTGTTAACTAAACTATTACAATACTTAAATTATCGCGCCCTTATAGATAGAACTAGATCCACCCTCCTTTTTGCTCCC
Source organism: Acleris sparsana (assembly GCA_923062465.1). Lineage (NCBI taxonomy): Eukaryota > Metazoa > Arthropoda > Insecta > Lepidoptera > Tortricidae > Acleris > Acleris sparsana. Next base: position 14,211,025 of record OV281297.1, read on the forward strand.
CTGGCGAGTAAAACAAAAGCTGGTGTCCGCGCGCCGCTCAGCAGAATGTGCAATGCCTACAACAAGGAGTTGTCAGCGGTTGACATGTATAACTGAGCACAACACAGATATAAACGCTGTGTTATAAAGATCTTAGATGCTTATGAAAATGCAGGATAATGTTAATGTTAATTTTGAGTTTTATAGCGAATTTTTTTTTCATGTACATACAACGCCGTTTATTTTATTTTAAATGAACGATTATTAGTTTTAGTTGTGTTTACCATCTTTTTTTTGTAAGCACAAAAATTGCACAACAGTCACCGTCTAATCTAGAATATAACTCTTAGTGGGATTTGTTTCAGGATGTAGACTAAACCTAACTTTAACAGATCGTTTGTTTTTTAATACTTTAAAAACCTACACGTTTTTGATAATGATAACGTTCTCGTAATTCGTCTTGTCTATTGCCAATGGGTCGATCGACCGATCTCGATTATTCCGCGTAAATAATAACCTCCCGGATTATGTCGAGTCAATCTCAAACCCTTCACGGTGACTTAGTAAAACGAATTGTTGCGATACAATGTCGTGTAAGTGGATAATGTTTTGTTAAGGAAGTTAATAAGCATTCAATTATGGGATCTTGTAAAGAATCATCTTCTTCCAATAGAAAACGAGGTATTCCGTTTTAAATCGAGATACATTTGATTTGAGATTTATTTAAATTGTTTTTTTTTTTTTTTAACAATTTTCGTTATTTAATTTTTTTACTCGGTAAGTACTAATTTATTTTGAGAAAATAAGTGATACCCAAATAACTTTATTTAATACAACTATAAATACGGACTTTACATTAAAATTTAAAAGTTAAAGTTAAAACTAAACTTATTTAAAATAAAATAAAATAAAACTAAGCTACTCAAATATTAAAAATTAAACATAAACACCACTATAAAAAGAACACCCCCTCTAGCAGGTCCGCTCGCGGCATGGTCCCTAAGACACTGGCTGCATTACCTCTCTGGATGGCTAGCCCAATCCTTTGGGAAAGGTAAGCGCCAGCTCTAGGGTCTCCGGAGGTGTCGATGAGCCGGGATGACAGGGCCTTAATAAAACTTTTCATGTCAGCTGACCAAGGTCCCATTGTTTCCACCGCAAGCGCCACAAATTCGTAATTATTTAATAATGATGAATATTTGCGGCGCTTGTTGGTTTGGGCCTGTAAATTGTTAATAAAATTGTGAGTTATGTTGGGCTTACGTCCAATGCTGCATGGCTATTAACAGGTATATCCATACCAATATTTTAATGAATGTAAAAGTAACTCTGTCTGTATGTCTCAGTTTCACTGCTAAATTTGGTATGAAGATAACTTGAGTTTCGGGGAAGGGCATAGGATGCTTTTTTACATCGGGAAATTAAACAGTTTCCAAGAGGATACCAATAAACGACTTCGACGTGGACGGCCTCATGTTTGGGTGAAGACTAACCTTCTTATTCATAAACGCTCTACAAACCTATTTTAGTAAAAGTATGCGCTGTCCTTTTCTGAATGGAAATGTCACAATTATAGATTTAACGACAAATATTTTAAGCACACTTAAGTTTTTATGCGGTTATAAATAAGGGGATCGGTATTTTAAGGTAGCGTACTTACGGTGAAGAAAAAATATCCAAAATGCCTCATTTGTATCCACAACAAGAAAAAAGAACAAAGTGATGAAACTCTGACATTAACCTGATCCACTTTCCATTACGGAATAAAAAACCTTTTCAAAAACTCAACAGGTCTGTTTGAGCATAGCTCGTGCCTACTTTTTTGGATTACACTTGGTAACAACATGACAATAAATTAAACTAATGACGTAGTTTATTAACTGACAAATGCCACCGTCCACAAAAAACTTCATTGCTCTTTAATCATTATAAGTCAATGTGTCGCGAAAGTTTACAATGTTGTTAAGTGGTCTTGCTTAATTGAAGAAGCAAACGAGAAACAAGAAAGGTTAGCATGGTGGAAAAACAATAGTGTAATGTAAGGGGACAATCTTACACGAGACGACGATAAAAACTTAATTACTTAGAGACATAGAAAACATTCAAGACTTCTCAGTACAGTCGAGTTCATAAATACTACACTTTAGTTCCTTGTCACTTTAATCTTTAGTAGTAGATTAGAGACAAGATCACGAGAATGAATATGGGAGAAAAAGACTCAAGTGCACATTAAGATCTTGCAGGGTACTGTGTTTGTAAGGTCAGACGCTGCAATGTACCGAAAGGTACCTCCACGGAAGATTTCAAATACAAGGGGTCGTTACCACGTAAGCAAGGAACTGCCAGTTCACTTTGGGGTGTCACAGGGAAGTGTACTAGGACCTTTTTTATTTCTACTTAATTTATCCATTAACCTACCGCCAAACAACAGTGTTCGCATTGTTGTGTTCCGGTTTGGGGATAAGACAGCCGGTGTAATGACTAGCATAGAGGCATTCCATCTTAGTCCTCAGGGTTGGCAACGCATTTGCAGTCTTATGCTAATGTCTATGGGTCACAGTTTCCACTTACCATCAGAAGGCAAACGAGCACACAGGCCACCTGATGGTAAGTGGAAACTGTGATCCATAGAATGCCTCTTTGCTAGTCATCATACCGGCTGTCTTATCCCCAAACCAGAACACAACAATGCGAACACTACTGTTTGGCAGTAGGTTAATGGATAAGATGGTGGTAGCGATCCGGAATAGCTTGTACTTTGGATTAATCCCAGAAAACATAAGTTCCCCAGGGAATAACCATAATCGGAATTACGGACCAAGTCACGAGCAGAAGCTAGTACATGTTCACACATACATACCTACACGCCGTTTCCCTATGGGGTAGGTAGATCCTGTGGAACGCCAGGTCCACCGGTCTAAACATTCAAATTTCGCTTTCGCTAATAACATCGGCTTCAGAAGCTAGTTTTTTTAATAAACATTAAGGAAATCGGCAGTAAATGTGTTCATACTTTAAAACCGGATACTGGTCCAGCAGGAGATCCTAGAGCAAGGGCTTCTAAGAATCCCCGGGCGAATAATACAGTCCTTAACCCAGCTAGTGTGGTCAGGCTAAAAAAAAAAACTGCATTATGCTTGCCATGCGCAGTGACACAGTGTTTATAAGACATAAATTATCGCGTATCGATGTGTTTGCGTACACGTGCCGCGCTAGTGACGGGACAAATCGACATTACGTAATTGTGAACATAGATAGTTAAAAAAAAAAGTATTTACAGTGATGGTTTGTTTTAGGTAGTTATTAAGTTAAAAGTGGATTATAATACTTTGGAAAATATTTGAAGCTAGCGGTCCCGGGTTCTGTTATAATATTTGTGAGATGAGCGCGATATTTTGTGAATGGGTTTTGGATATTCTCTTTGTATAGAAGTATGTATTTATTTATCTATATTTAAAAGTAGGCATGTTTATCGTTGCCTTGTACAGATTACAAGCCTAGAGCTTAACTTGAAACTCAATCAATTTGTATGAGATTTTACAACTAATATTATAAATGCGAAAATTTGTGTGTTAGTCTGTTATTCCTTCACGCTGTAACGGCTAGATGGGTTTTGATTAAATTTGGAATGGAGATAGCTTATAAAGGGAAACTTTAAAAGTTTCCAAGGGCAGCAGTGGCGGGCAGAAACTAGTCTAGCATGTTGTAACTAACACCTACACGTAGTTACAACATCTATAATCATATTGATATCTGTCACATCACTAGTTTATACTTGTAAATGTAGTGTACTTGTACATTGTGCGCAGGAGTGGATTGTGGCAGCGCTTCAAGATTTACGAGATTATAGCGTGAGACGCTAATTGTTTGCGCCAGGGTTCCTTGGCACAGTTATCATTATAATAGATATTAGTTTGGTATTCTATTTTATATTACTCTACATTTAACAAGGCCTACGTTTCTGATTTTTATTGTCTCGAACTGTACCCTTACCGTGAAATACTATTACTACCGCTAGCGAGTCGCATGCTCTGTCCCTCTCACTCTGTAAGAATACCGCGAGGTCTGAATTATGACTCATTGCAAGGGTACTGAGGGCCTACTTTGAAAATCCAAATTCAAAGTTACGATAGCTCGATTTTTGATCCTTTCTCTCGATTTAGTCTCGAATGACGAGTGACAGGGATGGAGGTAATGTTACTGGACTTCGATTTTTCAAAGTAGAGCCTCTGCCATCAGCTTAGGTAGGTACGTCAATACTAATATATTCAATATAAAAATATAATATATATATTAAATCTTAACGTTATGTATCTGCAACTGTTTTCAGCCAATTACTGGAAAACCGCAGTCGCTTTCATTTTGACAGTCCGAAGGCGAAAATGAAAGCAATTGTTCCAGTATGATGTCGATTGCGATTGCAAGTGCGTTAGCCAATAGGCTAGTTGGGTGAGATCACACTCATCCATATAAATTGGAACTGCTCAATCTACCACAGTTCGTATCTAGATGTCAAATATTTGAGTAATGAACTCGAGTATTCTGATCTTGAGTCTAGTACTTATATCTTTATCTTAGCATAAATAGTATAAAATAAACCAAACTCGCTTTTCACCGTCTGTTTTTCTGTATGCACGCTAAGATCTTATACATATATACCTATAGAGTGATTCAAGAGGAAGATTTTTATGTAAGTATAACAAATTTTGGATTATGTACGGGGGTTGACTCGATCGCATAAATTATAGGCCAGTAATTACCTTGCTGTCATGGCTTATTATTGCGATTATAACACCTGTATTTATATTCATCATGTGACAAAAAATAAATATATACCTTAATTTCATAACAATAGATCGCTCTTGACTAATCGCATAGTTACGCGTGTCGCCAACAAGTTTCCACGGAATTCCGCAGCGGTTTCTCAAAACTGGACCAGCCAGACAATCGCCACCGTCTAGACCGCAGTTAATGGCCGGTGCCTTCTAGTATAAATAATCAAGTAGGGTTGGTGTTTAGCCGTGGACGAAATTTTTTTCGGCCTTGTGTAGCCAGACGAAGTTTATATTAAGTAGTGAACAACCAGAAAATAACTGAATGAAAAGTTTTAAAACCTGAATGCATTTTTATATTGTCGTCGACATACCTATGTATACCTATAGGTAGGTTAACCTACGTTAATAATTAAACTTTTGCCATTTTTGGTATGTCAATTTTAACAGTTTAGGTTTCCTATATTACCCGGGATTGTGAAAGGATTCTAAAAATACCAAACACATCTAAATCATCTAAATTATTTTGATACCCCACTTGATAGGTTTGTATTTATTTTTCTTTCGCCCCCGCAATATGGAGTATATACGAGTAGTCCGCCATTTTGGTTTCATTTTAACGCCACATAGCCTGTGTTACTTGGGATGACGTAAGGATTCTACCGATACCTCACACATCTAAATCGTTCAAGGGATTTAGTACCTAGTTATAGTGGAATAAAGAAACTCACATACCTACATACATACATACATTACATTTGGAACACCGAAATTTTACTATATTTAAATGCGACACAATTAGTGTTTAGTGTAGGTGTATTTTAATGCATAAATAACTTAATTAACCCGTTGTAATGCTATTAATCAGTGATCATGCATGTAAAAGTATTTCTTCAAATATAAAATTTGTACCAAAACCAGAAAAACTAACTAATAAAAAATAAATTATTTATAAATTTTATTGACTTTTAGTAGTAGAAGACATCTTCCGCTATTCTTAGCATTTGTATCATACCATTTTGGCTTTAAAGTCTGTACTACGTTTCAGGACATTATTTAGGCTTAGAACCATGAATGAATAAGGTCATAACATAAGGTTTATAAAAAAAAGCGCCTGATCGACACAACTCGTGACCAAAATGCTGGCTTTTACTTGGCATAAAGATAAAGCATTCAACGTGGCAATGCTGCCATTTTGGGAACAATGTCCCCTGGTGGTAAGTTCTTTCGTTTGTTTTTGTAAAATGTTAATGTATTTTTACCATTAAATTATTCAACAATATTGATCGATTAAATAATCAATGAAATAAAAAGTCGGCCACAAAAGTCGTCCGTCATATTTACCAGCACCACTTCGCCCTACGTCAATCAAAGTTTATTGTATTGTTTATTGAAATAACAACTTAATTGTCTCCTGCGCATGTAATCGACGTTGAATGGTAATAGGCTTTAGTATTATATGAAACGTTAATTGCTTGGACCATTAAAAAATCAGGTCTTGTATAACTTTTTCTCTTTCATTTTTAGGGTTCCGTACCAATTTGGTAAAAAGGAACCCTTATGGTGAGACATCGTTGTCTGTCTGTCTGTATGTAACAGCAACTTGAAATTAGGCATAGTTATACAACTTGCTTGCCCGCAGCTGTTTGTAGTAAAATAAATCTGAAATTAATTTTATATATAAGTACCTATAAAGGGGTATAGAATGGGGGGCTGAGAAACGAAAGTGGTTTAATCATAGCAAATGGTGTCATATGAGAGGGCTTAATATGCACCTTATTTATTTATTTTTTTGTGGTTTACTTTTTTATTTATATCCAAAAATGTACAAAAAATGACCGTTCCCAACTATAGGCCTATTAGACATTGGCAATCCCATGACAGCAATTTGTAATCTAGAAAATAAAGTAGTTACAAACTTATCTAGGACGAATTAATATAATCTCACTGATAGTATAAATGCAAAAGTGTGGATGTTTGGGACTCAATCACGCCAGAACGGCTGAACAGATCCATATGAAGTTTGTCACAGAGAAAGATCATAGTCTAGAATAGCACATAGGGCACTTTTTATCGCAGAGAATTCGACAGTTATTGAGGGAATGGCGATAAACCGGCTACCAGCTAGTACTTTAAAACCCATTTACTTGCCTATTAAGTATTTTTTTACAATAGTACAAATAGCATCCCTACCTGGCACGCTTTACACCGCGGTCCGCGTCCAAATTACTTTGTATGTACAGGTGTAGTGCATAATTGCTTTCCTTCGTATTTTCACGGAAACGTACGAACGTGTCATGCTACTTCAGTCAACCTCAGTACTTTTTGTACTGTGACCGACTGAAATAGCAAGACACGTTCGTACGTTTCCGTGAAAATACGAAGGAAAATAATTATGCACTACATCTGTAGGTAATTACTTACCTATTCCTATTACTTGTTATTACACCAAAGCATCATCGCACTCACCTTATATGGCCACCTTATAATAAATAGGATGTAAGAAACAGTTAAATGCTGAATGAAAATAAATGCACAGGCAATCAATAGCACAAAAACTAGTTTCCAGTAAATTACAGTGAATTACGAAACCATAAAAACTGTTGTACAAAAGACACACTAGATGGCGCTGATATAAGCAAAGCTCTCTGCAAAGTTACGTTGTTCATGTGGCAAAACTTGGAACTAAAATCACATGAATAAAGTTTACGTTTCTTCGACGACGGTGGCGCCACTTGAGAGTGAATTGCTGTTTGTAAAATTACTTACCGTACGGTGCATAGATGGCGGTAGCAGTCTTTAAGTAAGCGTAATCTGTAACAAGAATTGAAGTTCATTGGAACCGTTTACAAGTTTTTATTTTAGATTGTGTACTGACTAGTTTAAGTATAACAATATGGAGGATGTTTTTAAATTGCAACGATACGTTATTTTAGAGGTGTCTTAGATTTAAAAGTTTTAAATAAGTAGGTTTATAAATTACTCGTATGTACAAGAAAAATTGATGAATGGTTAAAACTACGTTATTCTAATAAGATTTTTTAACGATATAAGACGAATAAATTTCAGTACAAAATATGATTGATTTTTTCAATGGTAATCAATGTAATTATAAAAAACATATACAAAAGGTTTTAACCACATTGCTCTTCTTTTTTAAAACTTTAAGTAAAACGTAACCTGACAAAAAAACCACTAACTACTGTATCATTTATTCAACACCAGTTTCTTTCCACGAAACCCTAAATTACCGTCCACATTTTCTAACCAATTAAACTGCCAAATCCACTATCAATAGACTATAATTACAAAAAAAAACCGGAAAAGCTAACTGGACATAATTCCAATAAACTTCCGTTAAAAAAAAACTTATAAGAAGCAGCTGCGAGGGGTGGTTCATCCCCACACCCCACGGTCCCGCCCCTGGCCGTGGGGTGTGGGGTTACCGTGTGGGGTCACTGGTCGCCGAAACGCCAATTACTACCCTTGGCCTGCAAAATGATGGGGTAACATAGTCCAGTCACTCCAGCAATTTCGTTTCGGTGGCGTGAGTTTTTTTTTAGTTTTTTTCTCTCTTAATTAAATTGTAAGTAGGTAGGTATCGATATTTTTAAATGAGTTTTTTGTTTCTTTTGGGATATTATATTTCTCACTATGCATTTGGGCGAATTTAATTTGTAATAAAAAAACACATATTATGATTGTTTTAAAACATTTATCCGCTTTTAAAAATATGATAAAATTTTACTTATTTATGTTTATCGTTGTTAATTTCAACACAGAAATTTATTTAAAGTGTTTTTTCATAATTGTTTTAGTTTTACAGCGATACCGTTTTCAATTTTTTATTCAAAGGATTTTCTTATCTCTGGCTAAGTTATTTGAAATATTTGTAATAGTCACATTTTTAAATCGCAACATTTAGACGTTTTTAACTCACCCAGATTTTTCTCATAGAAATTTTAAACAAATATTTATCTTATTATTGCATAAGGAAGTACTTAATATAAAATATTTGATGTTTGCTAAGTAATTGCTTGTGCAATATGCAAAATTATTAGAGATATCGTTACTAGACTAGATAAAAGCTTAATAACCATAATATGTAAATTAATTAATATCTTGATACGCTTCATAAAAGGATTGTGTTGTGAAGCGCTGCTAAAATCGCGTATCTGTCAAAAAATATAAATGAAAATTTAGCTCCGGACGAAAACGTTTCACACCCCCTAAATCAAGTCCGATATTCACCATTTTTGGATATGTTGTAGTAATTATAAGGAAATATTTTCTTAAAAAGGAAAACGCACAGACATAGTTTTTTATGATATCTACAACATATTAAAAAATCGTAAAAATCGGTCGATGTTTAAGGGGAGAGAAACGTTTTCGAATTTTGTATGGAAATTTTAAGCTTCACAATCCTCTTATCCATTTATCTTAACTTACACGTATCTAGATATTTCTAATGTCTAAATATTTTTTAATTCACATAAACATATGTGTCATACATGTTTAATTAATAATCTTATTACCGAAATGGTTCAAATATAAAGTCCCCCTGTATCAACGCCCTATTAAAATTTAAAGAATAATTAAATGGACAGAGCTACGGCAAGTGAATGGATCCAAGATGGCCGCCGCTAATTACAGCCACGCCCGTTCGCTGTAGCGCCCACTCTTGCGCAGTCCTAACGGTTAGCGGTGTTTATTGTATTGTAATTTTATAAAGACATAATGTTAATTTTAAGCTTGACACAACAAGATTTGATTTGCCTTGTCATGGCTTAATAAGTCTATTTTAATAAAATAATGTAATAGTTGACATTGATAGTTGAGGATTGTTTATGATCATTTGAATTTTATGGCGGCTTTAGGAGTTAGTTTTAATTTTGTATCAACTTATATAGTATTGCATATAACCTGTCACTAATACGCTGGTAAACATCTTATCTTAAATTGTGCGATATGTTTTTACAGAATGATCAACAATTTTTTAGAGTTGTTTGTAATTCTGTAGCTCTGCCTACCCCACTCTGGGAATGAAGGCGTGAGTTCATGTGTATGTAAGTATTTAACCTAAAGTCTTTTAACACTTTTAGCTCAATTTGACTAAGTCGTTTCGTTCATTAAATAATTGGTATGTTTTTCAATTTTAAGTATTATTTTATATTTACCTAATATTCCACTGGCTAAATATAGCTACTTGAATCCAAACGTCATGTCAGTCATTTATTAAAAAACTAAAATATTCTAAATTCAAACATAGAGACAGTTTGTACAAAATTTCAAGGCCCTTTAAGCCAATAAATCACTCGAGAAATCAAAAGCCGTATTGATCGGATGTATCGATTGTTCTGCGCATTTGCATCTGTATGCCTCTGCGCATATTTGCATATCGAGTTACGATTTCGCATTTTGCATGACAAAATGTTCCATTCAATTGGATTTTTACCTGGGTTCACAGGGTGTTCTGGTGTGAAGATGATTTTTATACCACCACAGTAAGTACTACACCCTATTAAATAATGTGAATTATTAGTTGGTTGTAGATTAAGTAGGTACATATAATATAATTCATTATTAAAATTAAATTTTTTCGCCAGAAAGCATCGAAATTTCTTGGCTAGTAAAAAAGTTACGCGCATATTATATTTCGAAGGATTTATGTTTTTTGTTTTAACTTTTAATAATAAACTCCGTCTAATTTTGAAAAAAGGATACTGCCTGTATATGACATACATTTTTTAGGGTTGTACAAAAAGTTAACGATATGCAAATCATGATTGTACAGCCCTGAACAATGCCTTACATGACGGGTGCTAACATTTGAAAAACAACAAACATCCATACGAACTAGCACCTTATTTTGACGAGTTACGATAGTTTTTCTATAAGCATAAATGACGGGTGCTAAATTTAAAAAACTAACTAAAAAAATAATAATAAGTATGTACCTTACTCCAAAGGATTAGGATAGTTATTTAAGCGTAGCGTATGTTTAATCTAGGGCCTGCACTAGTTTTTTATAACAGCTTGCATCTGTCGAAAGCAATATTTTTAATAAGGAAGTCATTATGTACTTAGAATTTTATCGAGCCCTAGCTATCGGCCAAAGTAGGTTTAGGACGTAATCAAGTAGTAAAATAATATACTTATCTAAATCAACAACATCCTACCGTAAATCGAGGGTTTAGGTAACTGTTTAAGTATGTCGCAATTCCACTTGCCATACGTAGAATATACAGGGTGTAATAAATTGAGTGCAGAAATTTCCAACGATAATTCATACAATATCAATCAAATTACTGGGCGGAATATAAAATAAAATAAACCACTCCACAAATTTCAACCCCACTTATAGCTTCAAAACGGCATTACAGAGATCTTGGTTGACCTAACTCTTACATATTTACTTTTAAGTGACTTTTTGAAACTTCCGTCATGTGGGTTGAGAGGTCGCTCCTTGACATAAGACTCGTTTTTTCAAGATAATCATTAAAAGTTACGTTAAGATTTATTTATATTTCGAATACGTATGGTATTACCTACGGGCAAACTGCCAATGGTCATTTACAATCTTAAGACTTAGATGGAACGCCATGTGCTAGTAATTTCACCATTTGTCTTACCCCGGTACCGGAACATAGCAATGCAAACACTGCTGTTTGGCGGCAGGTTAAAAGGTAACCCGGTCAGAACCTACACAAGGTCCATCCACCATTGAAAGCTGTATACCTACATACCTATTTAAAACTAAACAAATACTTGCCCACACACAAATATTTTCCCTAAAAATCTCTGATTAAAATAAATCTAACCCGTGCACTGCCACCGGTTGCTCAATCGATCGAATTCAATCGCTCCCTCGAACGAACGCTCGCAACGCTCACATTCGTAATAATTCGTATATGCAAATATAAATCAAGCTCACAAAGGCCATTGTGCCTCTCAGGTGCGACCTGTCACAAAGGAAAAAAATTCTTCGCATTATTGTTAGGTTAAGAATACTCTATTTAATATTCGTGTGAATTTTCGCGTAGTAATGATTGTTATTTGTTACTGAATTTTGCGTTTTTGAATAATATAATTGGCATCAATAATAATAATTAATTATTTTTCGTTGCTCCGGCAAGCATTACATAAGTCACATCAAAACAAAAGTCAGATACATAAGCAGTTCTCGATATGGCACGTATGTGTGGAGGTTCCTCTCCGGAGCCCTGACTACCAGGGGTCCTAGTCAAGATGCAAATTCTAATCTTTTCTTATCAATCGCACAAAGTATATGATGAGACCACCACCATACATTTTGAGTGATAGAAAAAGGTTAGTCGTCGATTCTCGCATATAACTTTTCAACTGGACGCAGTTCATATACACCAGCGTATTTAAGTAGTCCTGTTAAATCGTATGAAATACATTTTAGCGAGAGCATTCCCAATTAGGCAGCTTTATACGATGTAGAAGTAGAAATAACATTTTACGCTACTCAATTTCAGAAGCTTGAGCATTGCCTCGCTGCTTTATTGATGTGTTGTACAGACCATTTCAAACAGAGATCTAAGACAATAATATATTATATTTGTTCCATTATAAACGCTGTACAAAGAAGCGCTTATTTTTATTTTGTCTTAAACTTAACCTAATAAATTCTCAAAGTTCAAAGCACATCTTCTCACTTTCAACCTATTCACTGCTACCCCTCAAGATATCCTCAATAATCATCCCTTATTGTCAAAACTACCCCGATTCACTGTCGACGCAGGTGTGGCAACTTCCTGCACAAAAAGGGTTAAGACGAGCATCTTTAGAAATCACAGGTTGGAAAGGGTTAACTGACAATTGTCGTTAATATTAATAACGAGGCGCAAAAATAACTTACTCTGCGGGTTCTGTATGAATTGAAATACCTATCTGGCGTTGATGTAAATTTTAACTTTGTCGCACTTTGTGATACTGGAGTATGTAAATAATAAATACGTGCAAAACTGCTTTTTTCGGTTAATTTCACTTCTTTTTAAATCATCAAAGATAATTGAGAATTGAAAAATACAAACATGTATAAATTTCTGTTTAACTACCAACCTACAGATTTATTTATTTTAAACATAGTTTTGATATGCTAACTATATAAATCATCACTATAATTATTATTAACAAAACACGCTTAGACCAAAAAATACCCGCTGTATACGAGCAAAACCTTGTCCAGCCAGAATCAACCCCTAAAAATCACAGGTGACTAGGGTACCTTTTTTGCTTCGCTAGAGAAAGTGAATCGCTTTTTGCAACGGCGGCGGTTGAGGGTTACAAAAAGGTGATGCAACTATTTGGTTTCACTTTTGTTATTATGATCGTGTGTTCTAACTTTTTTGGTAAACACAGCTGTCTTTGAAGTGTTTGGGCCACTTTCTCTGTGATTCGTTTTGTTGTATTTTTTCAACAAAAAAAATATTCAATTTTAACAGTCACAACAAAAAAATACTATACCATTTTTATAGCAAGATGGACTTATGCCCCACTAAGCGGTTTTATTCCAAAAATATCGCATCACCTACAACTAAAATTGAGCACACTCTTGTTAACAAAAAGGTTTAAGGTACTTTTGCATGTGTATTAGATAGGCCCTTTTAGATAGACGGACAGTTACCTAATAAAGTGCATTTTATAATTAGCCGTATAACGACGCACGCGCACCTTTGTATTGGTCTGTAAAATTGCTTTATGATTATGACATTTATGACTCAGCTACTGTTTGAAGGTTGGGTTTATTGGAGTAGAATTATTAATTTAATGTTCTAGTAAGACAGATGGTGAACAAAAATGGCTACACACATTACATGAACAATTCAGTATTAAAAAAAAACTATGTGAGTATTTTTACCTTTGTTTAGTAAGTATTAAAAGATAGTACCATAGAGATTAGTTTGGAACTAGGTGTTTGATGTTTTTCTTCATAGCTATATCAAAGATAAAGGCAGAGAGAGATAATTTTGTGATTCTAATGTATGCTTTATCGCTATTATTGTTAAAACCGCGAAGCCTTGAGACTTAATTCAAGCGATATCTTATACTTTAAGTGACCAATTCTTTATATAAGTGTAGGTATATATTGTCATGGAAACGGGACTATTTTGACACAAAAACAACACGTCAAGCTGTCATATTAGTCCGTATTCTAAATTCCGTTATATTTAAAATGTGTACCAACGCCCGTTTTCCAATTAACATTGTCATTTTAATAACTTCTCACAAAGAAACGTTTATTCACTTTTATTACGTCCACATTTGTAGAAGAACGATACGTCGTTGTGTGTCCAGCGAGTTTAAACAAAACAGGCCATATGCGCAATGCGTCGTTTTTTGTTCAACTACGCGATCTGATAGGTTTCCTGGCTGTCTTGGATATAGAAGCAATGAATATATCTAGATGAGAATAATAATGACTCCTATTTTATCTGTATGACGTCAGCAACTGTATAGATCCACCTTCTTGATAGGATTGTTGAGGTCTCTTATCAGCTACTTGTTATCAAAACGAATAATTGTATAGAGATTTATTTAAAATACTCAATTTTGACGTCACTAGGCTCTATTTTCAAGTAATGCTCTTTATGGCTTTTGATAGATTAAATGTTATTGAGAACGCAGTAAATCTAGACTAGGAGTTTTTGATAATTACAGTCAATATCGCTTGAGAATCTCCCTAGAAAAGAGGCACATCTCTATCTATCCCGTACATCCACGCATGTGAAAATGTCAATCGATTTATATAACGATTTGGACTTTATATTTAGAGATAATGGGCAACACTGAACAAGTCTGTCTGCGTGTATTCGACTGCCAATTTTCTCTTAGAAACATTTTTAAATCACAGAACGAGGCCATTTGCAACGTCAAAAGATGGCGGATGTGTAATTTATTTTAGTTTTTATTTTTGTGTATTTAGGTGTTCAAAGTTCTTTTTTGTTAGTGATTTGTACTTTTAATGCCTTTGTGTTGCACAGTGATAGAAGACTTGGACTTATTTCGTGTATCCTGGCATCTTACTTCTCGTTTCAAGTGGACTCGCAGTGGTACAGAGGTTAAAACTTATCTTGGCCTCTGTCCTACATATCACCGTACAACGTTGCCACCAATTTTCCTAGAGAAGATTGGATTGTGTTTTATTGCTATATTGATTTAAACTCATATACCTATACTTGACACTGGCGAAATCACTTCATAGTGGAAACGCCATATTCCCGCGGTAGTAGCTGTTCAAGTCGCCGCGGGGCAAAGAAAAAAACACAGAACATTTAAAATATCGTTTAAAAAGTTTCTTTTTTTTTGGTTGTCCGTTACCAGTTATAATACCAGTTTCAAGTCATAAACAAACTGCCTTGTTCCATCTAGAAAGTACTTACTACTTTATCTCTGCGTCCAGACGTTTAACACCGCGCCAGCAGGCGCTGCTTAGACCCGTATTAAAGGCTCAGTTTGACATCTATTAAAATGCATTAAACATTCTCATTGATAGTAAAAAAGGCGTAATGCATCATAAAATACAAGTTGTTAACTGAAGCAAAATGTTTTTTTTATTCTTTGTCCCTCGGCGACTTGAACAGCTACTACCGCGGGAATATGGCGTTTCCACTATGAAGTGATTTCGCCAGTGTCAAGTTTATATGAGTATAAATCAATATAGTAATAAAACACAATCCAATCTTCTCTAGGAAAATTGGTGGCAACGTTGTACGGTGATATGTAGGACAGAGGCCAAGATAGTTTTAACCTCTGTACCACTGCGAGTCCACTTGAAACGAGAAGTAAAATGCCAGGATACACGAAATAAGTCCAAGTCTTCTATCACTGTGCAAAACCAAGGCATAAAAAGTACAAATCACTAACAAAAAAGAACTTTGAACACCTAAATACACAAAAATAAAAACTAAAACAAATTACACATCCGCCATCTTTTGACGTTGCAAATGGCCTCCAAGCAAAATGTATAAAAGGACGTATTGGTTTATACGACTTATGTCGCTTTGGGTTTTTGACATTTGAAGTCAGCACGGCTAATTTACGTATGATGTCAAGCTGCTAATCATTTAAATTCCTTGATGGTTTTTTCAGCCCAATGGAACCCTGTCACTCGATTGGAATCATAACGTCACTCTGACACAGTTCTATCGTGGGTCAGGGTTCCATTGTACTGAGAGTACGAGTAAAACTAGTCTATTATACACTCAGGAGCAAAAAAAACGGGTCAGAGTGCGTTTTTCATACTAAAGAGGCTATTTCGAAGCCTTGGTTCCTCGCCAGGGGATGCTTTTAGTGAAATCTGATGATGAATACCCCGAGCATCGATACAGGACTTCCAGAGTACCTAGAATACCCAACTGAACGAATCTGCGGTTAACGCCGAAATTGTGCAAGTTCAGAAAAACATCTAAAATGGCTATAAAATGTAAGGAATTCCATATGCTGACCCACACTCTACCGCCGCGGTGTTAACTGATTGTGCGATCAGTTAGGTATCTTTAGAACTGTTGACCTCCTCTATTGATCCTCGCAGTATCCACCATTAAACCTCACTCAAAACAACCCCTGGCGAGGAACCAAGGCTTCGAAATAGTCTCGTTTGTATGAAAAACGCACTCTGATCCGGTATTTTTGCTCCTGAGTGTAATTAGAGCTCTTTTTTCTGTAGAAAGATTAATAATACCGTGTTAAAGCTTAAAGACTACGCTTGCAAAGTTGATCAGACTCATTCCAGTAACAACACTTTAAGTGCCAGACTTTGTCCTATTTATACAAAATCGACCCAATTTTGAGTACTTGGTTCTGAACGCGTGAGCGTCACAATGCCATCGTACTCCGAATGGTGTCGTATTTGAAAGCAAATTCAGAGGCTTGGCTTTGAACGTTTTAAAGGTATAAAAGATTGATAACTTCAGTAATAAACAGGCTGCCATACTTGGGTACTTCGATATTGAACCACTTTGGCTAGGCAATATTTTAGCTTGAGGTATTACCAGGCTTATATGCTTTCAATTTTATGCATGTTCACTTTTTAATTAATAGCTAACTATAGTTTTATGTTACTTGGAATAATAATTACTTGGTAAACGGTGTTTTGTTTGTTTTATAAGTTATTTTACTAGAGAAAAACCAATGAGAAATATTCCACAAGTTCATGTCAACGTAGTCAACAAATTTTGACGCTGCGTTAATAGAGATCCTGCCTACGAAATCGGCGGTCTTGGGTTCGATTCCCAGTTAGGGTAACTATTTGTTCGTAAGTCTTGAATGTTTTCTATATATTTAAGTATATATTTAAGTATGTTTATCGTTGTCTAGTACCAAGGAATTAAATTTGCGACCCACCTTAGTTCCAAAGTCTGACATTCTACAGCAATATGGTCGAGTTTCCTATCAATTACAAATGACTCGGCATCTCTAATGATAACGATACCTTCAAGCAGATTTTCTTTAAAATGGGTAGCGAATTAACTTCCGTGGTCGTACAAGGCTAGAGCTTAGTTAGTGACTAAGTCAATTGGTGTGAGATGGTCCTATGATGTATATTTAAGTATGTATTTCTCTACCGTCGACCTTAGTTAAGGGCTAGGTTAATTTTAAGTGAGCCCTCTACCCTCTAAAAATACAATTACCGAGATAAAAAGTAGCCTATGTGCTATTCCAGACTACAGTCTATCTCTGTGCCTAATTTCATCCAGATCCGTTCAGCTGTTTTGGCGTGATTTAGTAACAAACATCCAAACTTTCCTGTAAATAATATTTTACGTCATTTTTTTGTGCATGTTTATAATAAATTAATTGGACAACAATAGTCGTTACTGTCGTATGTAATGGAATGACACGGTTCTAAATGTCAGTTGGACACTTCAGACCTACAGGAGGCCCTTTTTTTCTTTTTTTTATGGCATAGAGAAGGCAAACGAACACACAGGCCACCTGATGGTAAGTGGAAACTGTGACCCATAGACATTCGCATTCACAAGACTACAAGCCTAAGACTGCAAATGCGTTGCCAACCCTGAGGACTAAGATGGAATGCCTCAATGCTAGTCATTACACCGGCTGTCTTATCCCCAAACCGGAACACAACAGTGCGAACACTGCTGTTTGGCGGTAGGTTAATGGATAAGATGGTGGTAGCGAACCGGACGGACCCAACCCTTACATATGGTGATGGTGGTGGTGGTGGTGGTGGTGGTGGTGGTATATGGTGATAGAGATCTAGTTTTATTTGTGTAGGAAAGACGTGTTTATTCATTTATGTCAGTTAATCCTATTAATACTCGTATTGTAAATGCGAAATTATGTGTGTGTGTTAGTTTGTTACTCCTTCACGCTACAACGGCTGGACGGATTTGGATGAAATTTGAAATGGATTAACACATATTTATTATGCCGGAAAATTTAAAAGTTCCCGAGCGAATAACCATAATCTTAATCTACGCGGACGAATTCACGGGCAGAAGCTAGTCTTTACATAGAATAAGTATAGTATTTGGAGTAGGTTTGTTTGCACGCTCTACACTTTATATAGCTTAGCTGTTGACCGCGACTGCGTTCGTGTAGAACTCGTACATCCCCTCGGATTTTTAACCTATGTCCTCACTTGAGGGTCAAGCTGTCCTTCACACCAAATTTCATCTTAATCGGTTCGCAGTTTGGCTGTGAAAGCGTAACAAACTGACTAAGTTACTTTTACATATAATATTAGTATAGACTTGCTGTTGCCCGCGACTTCGTCCGCGTAGATTTAATCGGTTTTCCCTCGAGGTTTTTTTTTTTCCCTAGTTCCATCAAATTCCATTTAGCCGTTTCGGCTGGATAGAAACACTCATACATCTATTACAAACCATTAGTGTATGAAGTCGATTTAAGAGCGACCTTTCTATATTTTACCTACATTTAAAATTTTAAACATCCATTGGATACAAACATCCGTGCTTATCACTTAGGTACTTTGCCTCTAGCGGGAACGAACCAACGACCCCCAGTACAGCAGGCAGATTGTATTACCACTGCACCATCTAGCCAGTTATTGTATTAAAAGCCTCAGGCTGCAGGTGCTTGCAATTGCATCGATGCACTTGATTTTAGCGATAAAGGGAAATTATTCATCCATTGCAACTAGTTATCAACTGTAGTACGAGTTAATGCAAATTTGCATTATTATCAGTAAAAAGAAATGAATATTAATTCTACAGGTGCATTGTCAACATTTCCGCGGCGCGCCGCACTTAGCCTAATTGAACAAGATTCGATTCCGGTAATGGCAAATATTCGTCTTCATCTAATATTTCGTAAGGTGAATTAACATGAAATATCTAAAAAGTCAACTAAAACAAATGTTATCGAATACGAATTTAATTTTAAAGAAGTTGCGTTAAAAAATACATTTCTATGGTTCCGTCCGAAAGGTGCCAACGGAGGGGTCCGTCATCACTAAGTGTCAGTTGTCAGTTGTATTTCTATAGCCACAACAACAGAGAATAAAGTGGGCTCCCACAAGACTGGTACGGACGGAACCCTTCATTTGCGAGTCGCATTTGACTCGTATTGTAAATACCAAGGATATATTTCAAATTCATAACGCGCTAAAATCTAGGTAGGCTATATTTCCTTGTAACACTTTTCCATTGTCCTTTCGAACACCAATTTAAACTGAGAATCCTATAACGGTAAAAACTCACTAGTACAGTCAGCAGCGGAAATATCCAACACCGACTGCAACAGAACAATCCGTATCATCATCATCATCATCATGTCAGCCGAAAGACGTCCACTGCTGGACATAGGCCTCCCAAGGCTTTCCACTCGGACCGGTCTTGTGCTTTTCGCATCCACCGCGGTCCCGCGATCCTGACGAGGTCGTCACTCCATCTTGCAGCTCGTCTTCCGGTCCGCGGACGCCACTCCAGAACCTTCTGACCCCATCGGCCATCAGTCCTGCGAGCAATGTGCCCCGCCCGCTGCCACTTCAATTTAGCTATTCTTCGGGCTATGTCGGTAACCTTAGTTCTACTGCGGATATCATCATTTCTGATTCTATCACGCAGAGAAACCCCGAGCATAGCCCTCTCCATAGCCCTCTGAGTGACTTAGAGCTTCCTTATGAGGCCCATTGTTCAATCAATCCGTATAGTCTGTCTGTATCAATTGATATTGCCAAAGATGTAAACAAAATAGTACTGTTTGACTCCTAATATAATTTAAAGATCTTTAAAAGCTCGTGATTATCGAGGAATAATGGTAAATTGGGAAATACCACAGTGCCTCAAGACAAAAGTCTTTGATCAGTGTGTGTTGCCAGTGATGTCGTATGGATCCGAGACATGGTCGCTTACAATGGGCCTCATAAGAAGGCTCAAGGTCACTCAAGGGCCATGGAAAGAGCTATGCTGGGTGTCTCCTTGCGAGATAGAATCAGGAATGAGGAGATTCGAAGAACTAAAGTAACCGATATAGCTCACCGGATTGCAAACCTTAAGTGGCAGTGGGCGGGGCACATTGCTCGTAGAACTGATGGCCGTTGGAGCGGAAACGTTCTAGAGTGGCGACCGCGAACCGGGAGACGAAGTGTTGGCAGACCTTCCTCAAGGTGGACTGACGATCTGATAAAGGTCGCGGGAAACCGCTGGATGACAGCAGCAGAGGACCGATCGTTGTGGAAAACCTTGGGGAAGGCCTTTGTCCAGCAGTGGACGTCTTGCGGCTGACAATGATGATGATGATGATGAATGGTAAATTGGTTCCTTTGGTAGTGGATACATATACATACATACATACCGTCACGCCTTCATCCCAGAGTGGGGAGGCAGAGCTACATAACTACCAACAACCCTAACAACTTGTTGTTAATTCTATAACCACATTTTGCACATACAGGCCAAGATGTCATTTGGTAGTGTTTACATGATTGCCAATTTAAATTGGCACACACTTTCTGAATTAGTTTTGACGACAAAAAGTCAACTGTTAATAATTCGCTGACGATCCCGTTAATAACTTGCTCAAGAGAATCTGTATAGAGCTACATCCGTTGCTGACTGTACAAACTGTGCCCGCGCCAAATCGTAAACAACTGTACCTACATGGAGAACAGAGGATGTAGTCCAAGAGCCAGAGACAAGAATGACTGTGTGATCGTTAAAATGTTGTCTTCTAACAAATTATTGTGGACTACACGCTGGGAATATGTTTGTCGCTTTCTGGAAATGGCTAGATTTTAGGAAGAAACAAAAACATTTACGCATTTAAATGTCAAGATGGATGGGTATTTCAGTATATTCTACAATAACATCACAGTTTTGGATAGAACTTCCAGAAAATGTGAATGTGAGTTTTTTGCTCCAAAGGCTTAATACACAACAAAAGTAAATAAATCATGATTTGAATCCACGTGCCATCCCACTGATTAATTTGACTAATATTGACAAAACCGTGCTATGTTACTGTCAAAATTTTTTTCACTTTAAAATAACATAATAGGCTCAAATTCGCAGCACACAACTCGTTTACATACAAACGAAAGCCCTCGGAGTTAGTAAAGGACGTTAAAGTAATTCTTTAATAAAAATATATAATTACACAAGTTTTTAAAACGAACTAGTGAATTGTTTCCAAAATTTCTCGTACATCGGAAAAATGCACAATCAAACAATTTCATTGTAATTGTAGTAGTCCCGAACTAATTAAATCTTATCTAATTGTATCGCAAATGTCAAGCAATATTTAATACATAGTTTTAATAGGGTTATTCATGACTGGAGCACTATCCATGATAAGGTGGGTCCACATTTCGTCATTACTTTGAAAAAACCCCGTATCGCATATTTCGTGACGTACGATATTAAACATAAACTTGAAGAGAATTAAGGTCAAACTTTTACATCTCGAAATATCAGTTACGATTTTTCTTAAGTATATTTGTATATTGTATATTGTTTATTAAAGTATATTATGACATTTCATTTTAAAATGATTCCTTGACCGTGTCAGTACCTAACGGTTATGAGGACGATAGTTGTATTTTCTCGCATATCGCTCAGCGCGTCTCTATCGTTACTTACTAGATAGAAAGGGAGATCCAAGCGACAACCAAGTGTCGGGCAATTTTTGCTAACCGATTTTATGGAGCCCTATAGTGTAGCCCACTTTTTACTAAACCAAAGTAATCAACTAAAGAAAGTTAGAAAAATATATATACAAAATCCGCCAGAAAAAGACGTCAGCTCCTAGCGTACACCTAAAACTTACGATCTTGGCTCGCAGACACATATCTATGAAATGTTGCAAATCGCATTTGTTAATGGATATTTGGAATCGATTGTAAATAACAAACGTCTAAAACGTCACAAGTCGCATTCCACAACTATGGTGTTATCACCTTTTTGTACTGAGTTTAGTTCAGATACATAAACATAGTTTATAGGCTTTTAGTGAATTGAATTTACGTCAATTTTAGTTTGAATGGAAACACTAAATTTGTTTGTTAGTTAAATTTAACGGTGCTCGAAACTGGTAAAGAAATGTTGGCGCGTTTTGTGAACGTGATTACATTAGTATTTTGTACAGTCAAATGCACTAATATCTATGCCATTTGTGCCAAATATAATTTAAACCTTGTTATCAGTGGCGTAGGGATGATTATGCGTCAAAAAGATTTGGGAACTATATATTTATGACTTTGACTTTACTTAGTTGATTTGATTTTGCAATATTAACCATTGGCGGTTAAAGAGGTCCATCTGTTTGGGAGTTACGATGTCTCGGACAATACAAACACACGCTCTTAAGATGCATCTTGAGAGTGAAAATGTCTATGGGTCACACATCCCAGTTTCAGTCAGGTGACATGTGTGCTCGTTTGGTTTCTTCGTGACGTAAAAAAAAACATAAATCATGCCATGAGATCAACAGTTATGTTGCGATTTTGATAAATGATATGAAGTGTCTGATATTTTTTTTAACTTAATTTAAAAAAACTACTGTGTGACGTCACCTCACCCGGGCCCTGCTTTGACTTGAGATGATAATGTAAAATCTTAAATAAATACACAGGAATTCAATACAAATCTGAGTAAACGATAAAAAGATAAAAGAAATTTATTCAGTAAGTAGGCCGCACGGGCACCTTTACACGTCAAGAATCTACCAGCGCTTCCCTAGAGGAGGCCACTGCTGAGCAGAAACGCCGCAAGAAACTCAGCAGTCAGTTATTTTTTAAACATATTTCATATTACAATGGTACTACTTAGTCTAGCATTATATAAAGCTAATTAACATGCGTAGTTCAGGAGGAAAACATGCCAAAAATCTAACGGGAGAGATAGAGAGAAAAAGAAAAAAGAAAACATAGAATCAACTATTTATGTGTATACAGGGTGGGGCCGGTAACTAAAGCAAAAAATTAAAACGTAGATTCTACTCCTCAAACTAGACAACTTTTGTTTAGCAACTTTTTAAAATCATAAAGGTTTTAGATTGTTCATTTTTCAAACAAAGTAAATAGTATTTTCAATGTACTTAAAACTCCGTCTAATTGACATCGCCTGTCAGTCTAGTCACTCTACAGACATAACAAATTTCATAGTACATTGCGTGTTCGAATTAACTTTATAATGTAATAAAATTCAAACCGCAAGTTTTTTTTCAAAGTCGTCAAACAAACGTTGCGTAGTTTGAGGAGAAGAATGTACATTTTAATTTTTTGCTTTAGTTACAGGCCCCACCGTGTATAAGATGGTGCAAGATGACCACATAAAAGTTTCGATATGTTTTCCTGCATCAAAGGTGTCCCCTAGACAAGACAAAGTAGGATAAAGCTTTTGCATTTGAACAAATTATTATTGACTAAGGTCCGGGATTAGGCCATGCGTTTTTGTCTGTTAAATTTTGTTTTTGTGTTTTTGTTTGTGTGTAAGTTCTTCAGCATTAGAAAATATAAGTTTTTGCTATCAGTGAGCTTCACTTGTTGAGTATACTGAGTATTAACCTACCTAATATTCTCTTCTCAAAGGTCCGTATTAATAAACTGATCTCAACTCTAATGCTCGTCTCGAGATGCGTCAAAAATGACAGTGTTCTATGGTTTGGCGTTTACTTTGACGTATCTCGTGACGGGCCTCACAGTCTAGATGAGTTTATTAATACGGCCTATAAACTATATTAAACGCAGTTCAATCCTTTTTTTTTTGGTGGCCATTTGCAACGTCAAAAGATGGCGGATGTGTAATTTGTTTTAGTTTTGTGTTTTTGCGTATTTCGGTGTTCAATGTACATTTCTGCTAGTTATTTGTACTTTTTATGCCTTTGTGTTGCACAGTGATAGATAACTTGGACTTATTTTGTGTATCTGGCATCTTACTTCTCGTTTCAAGTGGACTCGCAGTGGTACAGGTTAAAACTATCTTGGCCTCTGTCCTACATATCACCGTACAACGTTGCTCCCAATCTTCCTAGAGCAGATTGGATTGTGTTTTATTGCTATATTGATTTATACTTGTATATACTTGACACTGGCGAAATCACTTCATTGTGGAAACGCCATATCCCCGCGGTAGTAGCTATTCAATTCGCCGCGGGGCAAAGAAAAAAAAAGAAAAGTGTCTTCCAAATTCTAAATGCCTTTAGCATTTCATATTACGAGTAGGTATTTCCTAAAAGCAAATACCTATAGATATCCCCGGGGATAAATTTATGCCCAAATCGGAAATCCCGTCCAGACGATTCTAGATATCGGCTCAATGCTTTCTAAACACGGAATTCCGAGGGACCTTATCGCTCTCACGTTTGCTTCACATTTGCCTCGGGTTTCATACAAAGTGTTACTGTGGTTAGGTTCTAAAATTGTTGATTAGTTATTTTGGTATTTGTAAGGGTTTCAAAGTTTTTAGGGGATTTGTGAATGTCATTGTTTTAGGAAAGGGAGGAAGTTGATTATTCGCATTTTGATTTGTGAAGGTTAACGTTAATACGTATAGGTATGTATTGTATAGTTCGAAACGAGCTATGTTTGTAATCCCGGGTTTTCTTACACAATGGCCCCTCTCCACGATCGCCTATCATTAGCCAGCGTAAGGGACGCATTTACACCTTAGAGTGAGAAACATATTCTTGTACGGTCAACTACAAAAAGATGTACTTATCCATGAAAAAGTGGATACATCTCTTTGAAGTCGACTGTACAGTACCTTACTCTTTTGTATTCCTCCTCCCTTACTGCCTATGATATATACTTATTGCTACCAAATTTGCGGTAAAGGAAGAGTTGATGAATTAAATTATTATGCAGAATCGTATTAAGTAATATTAGTTTACACTGATCTGACTTTTTTCTCTGTTGAGATAAATCAAATAATTTGACTCTCCTTGGTCAACATTCTCAAATAATTTTCAGTCAACTCAACAAGAAAAGCAAGAAAACCTTATTATTTTACATATCAAAAGAAATCATAAGGCAACGTTGTACGGTGATCCTCTAGCCTACGAGATGGGATTTTCTTGGAGCAATCCTTCCAAAAGCGATACGTGTTCAAAGTTGAATTCTTCATTATACAGCACATTTGAATGTTAATTTACTGCATATTAATACATCATTACTATCCATTAAACAACATAATATGCAAAAAAATTAAAACAAATACGGAAGCGACACCATTTTGTCAAAAACCCAAAGACAATCCCGCAAGAAAACCTAATCAATCTCGAATATTCCCAATTCAACTTCAAATAAGGCTCGTTCCAAATTCAAACTTGCCTAAAATAGTTCGATTTGTTCATAAATTTTGATATATGGCATCCATCGGTCGCCTGCTTCCACACATTACGTACTGGCTGGCTACACAAATCACGAAGTATGGCTGCTTTACATATCACACGATAGGATACGCAGCTAAATGTGGCTGGGCACGGCAGCCACGCGGGGTGTGTTTGGATCGGCGAGTTGAATGGGTGGTTAGTAGCTTGTATAGGAGTGTAGTTGCTGACGCAAGTATTATTGTACCTATTTTTTTTGTACTTCTCGTGTCTACTTACTTAGTGATAGATCATAGCTGTTTGCGACCTGGGAGAGATCCATTTAAGGTTTTTTTTTGTACTCATCCCTGTTGTATAAACTGTGATTTTTAGTAGAAACAATAAAGTATTTATATAAATACATATAGTATTTTGCAGTTCTGAATTTGAATAAACGGGAATTTACAAAAACTAAGGTATTGTTTAAAAATGTTAGCCAATATCTGGAATCTGGTATTACGAAAATTAGGTAAAGCTCCCGAGGCTAAGAACACAAGAACCTTCTCAGTAAGTGAAGAATAATATAAGTTTCTACATACTTTTGTCATGTAAGGGACCGAATACCGCATCTCACAGTATGAAAATTCCAAAAATGTGTAAATTTTCGAAAAACAAAGATTAAATTCATAAAGGTAGTTTTGGCCTTAGTGAATGTCTATATTGAACTCTGACATACCGTCATGCAGCGACATTTTTACACTTAAGTAGTTCTTTCAACTCGACTCAATACTCTATACTTGTTAATCCAAACGAGCCCCAAACAAGTACTTTACCGTGAACGTTAGCGTTGAGCCGAGTTCCGTGCGAAGCAGCCGTAAACCGCACTGGCATACGTTACCAACTTAACAAATGCAGTGGACAAACTTACAACTAAGTTTGCTTCATACTAAGGTTTGTAGTAATCTTGGTTAGTGTTGTCGCTGTCGACGGCAAAGTTAAGTTTGTATTGTTACAAAGTTAAAAATCGCGGTGGGTGAATTTATAACTAAGCTTGTTTGGTATGAAATTTGTACTATTGAAGAATGGTGGCGACGCTATTGGCCGCAAATATAAAATTGTTTTAGTGCGTATGTAAAAATGTCTCCCGTTTACATGGAAGTCGGTGTTTGTTGGATATAATATAACTTTGTAACTGAGTATTTACCTTATTGTTGTTATTGTTCTTATTTACATGTTAGGTACTTTCTGGTATTTGGTACTGAATTAAATGGTTTTTGAACAACTGGCTCATAGAAAACCATGAGAGAAACCAACTTATGGCAAGGGGGCTTTATCGGCCGCACTTAAAGTCACTGCCATACTCAGAGACGTCAATTTAATTTAATCCTTGTTTCGTGACGTGTTGTATTATTAAAAAAAAAACATCCCCACGTATGAAACCGCGATTAGTTTGAGATTGGAATAGCTGTCAATTCATATGCACTTTGACGTAAGTATATGGTGAAACTGTCACCTCTAATCCCTTTCCAATAGCCGCTTGATAATACGTGTAGGGAAGATACAGTTTAAAAAAAACACGTTTTTTTTTACCACTTTGTTGGCGTGACTAATATGTATATTCCTGCCAAATTACAGCTTTCTAGTACTAAGGGTCTCTGAGCTAGGCTGCGGACGGACAGACGGACATGGCGAAGCTATAAGGGTTCCTAGTTTGACTACGGAACCCTAAAAAGAAACGAGTTAGGAAAAGGATAGATTATTATTATTTAGGTATAAACGCACAATGGCTAAAGTGTGCTTAAAATACGCTTTATCCTTGTCTGTCATTGTGACATTTCCATTTGACTGAAAGTGACAATGCATACTTTAACTATAATTGGTTTATAGGGTTAGGATCTTCATTGAATGAGCAGAAAAGGTAATTATTTGAAAGTAGTAAAAAATACTTTGCCTTCTTACTGAGAGCAAAAAAAAATTATGAAAACACTTACTTTAAGTTGGCAACATTGTCTAAGGACTGAAAGCGATACCAAAAAAGGTTTTTATACGTCAATAATTTAATTGAATCTTAATTGTAAAGTTACCAGTCAATAGAGCATTACTCATACAAACTACACACATAAAGAAACGCAAAAAACAGAAATATGTCTCAAGCATTTTATTATATTCAATCCGCGCATGACTTTCAGCCAATAGAACTACGTGCCTACAATATTGCACGGCGACAATACGTGTGTGCTAGGGCTGCCAACTGATAAAAAAAATGTCCTAAAAAAGTTTGGATTAGCTATAAGACTGCCTGTGGTTTTTTTTGTGTGTTAAAGTAATTGTGAAATATATTATATAATAATATATATATTATATTGTAATATTTTACAAATAATTTTAAGAATTTGTGTGATTCATGCACTTATTTTGATGATTTTCGTTCGCCACCGGGCAAAACATAGTGATTACCACCAGTACCAGTATTTCTCTCTACCACTGTAACCAGTTTTACCTATGTTTACTAATCAATCACTTTGACTTTGACTTTGACTTTGACTTTTGTGTTTGTATTTTTTTTTATGAGCGACCCGCTCTTGCATATCTCAGATTAAAAAGAAAATACAATTAAAAACCTTCCTATTAATTTCTATCTATTGATGAAAAAATTCCGTTGGGTAGTTTAAAAAATCAAAGCTTATATAAAAGGACAGACGGCGAGGAGCGACTTTATTTTATATTGTGTAAAGATAGCGAAATCATAAATATTATTGTAACTAAATAAGTTTTTGTCGACGAGGTTGCTTGCAGCCGGCTCTGATTTAAAATCTGGCATTCAAAAATTACAGGCTACATTTTCATAACCATTCGCCTTCTATTTCAAAATCTGACAATAACGTGACAGGTGACATTTCAGTGGACATGGCGTAGCTGATATGAATCCCAGTGATGTGAAAACTTGCTAACTCTGTAATGTATATATGTTGAAATAATCCTTATACGGTCTGCGACTCAAATCAATATATGTACAATAAAAACAATACAATGAAGATTTATAAAAAACGGTGGATTAATTTTTGACTTTTTGCGACAAGTTCTATAGTGGCTCAACAATTAATGTCTATCAAGCTGTGACACTTTTATGAACTCGGTAGCATTGCTTTTATACGTTTTTAATATGCTTGACTACCGTATCGTACTTCAACCGAGAAAACTCAACAGTTACCAGCTATCGACGTCATCGTATCCACAAAACCCCTTTCGTTTTATAAAATATCAATAATCATTGAAAGGTTCACATTTTATTTGTCAGATAAAAAACATTCAAAATAACCTAAATGCACTCCAAATCGCCAACCCTACCATACCCAAGGGTACTATCGCAAAAATCACTCACACACGTCCAACAAAACAAGATTGGCCCGTGTGCACACACACTATCCTAGTGTGCGTGATCTAAGCCTTTCGCTGTCTAAGTGTGCGTGATTTCTTTACGGCTGATCTGAAACTAAGCGTGTGTGTGTGTACTTAGCCGCGCACACACGCTACCTCTGTTAAGGCTGCGACATATTTATAAATACTTGTTTGTTGGGACTCTTTTACAAGTATGTGCGTATCTTTGAAGCTTTTAAGGGTAGATGTTGTAATTGAGATGAGAGGCACGTCGGCTCTGAGACGTGTTAGAAATAGTTTCGGGAATATTCTATTTAATTAACTGTCTTTGAGTAAAAAAACCGGCGCGGCGTTTTGACAGAAGTTTCTGTCAGAACTAATTATCGCTAAGGTTGACAACTTGTCACTGTCATAATATTATTGCAAGGGAAAATCGAACTTGTTGTATCATGACGTGCAAATGAACTTCAACCGTAAGGCGGTAGACCACAGTTTTGGCCAACTGTACCCGCCCTATCTTATCTGTGGCTTCTGCAAAAAGCTGATTCATAAATACGACTTCGTCCGCGTAGATTTCGAATATCGTTATTCCCTCGGGAACTTTTAAATTTTCCGGGATGAAATGTAGTCTATGTGTTAATCCAGGGTAAAAGCTATCTCCATTTCAAATTTCATCCAAATCCGTCCAGCCGTTGCAGCGTGAAAGAGTAACAAACATCCAACCATGCATACAAACATTCGCGTTTATAATGTTAGTAATTATTTGTTAGTTGGTTGTTGTTAGTTTGGCACATAGGGTAAAGTCACCAGTCGTCAGCCAGAGACCTGTAGTCGACCTCTGCCTATACTTTGTATAAGTGAGAAGAGTACGAAAGATATATTTCCTACTCTTCGCACTCATATAAGGTCGACTATTGGTCTTTGGCTGACCACTGGGGGCTTTACCCTATACGTAATAATAAACATTGTCACCTTTCAAGTACATTTTTTTGTTGTAAACGCTGACTTTGGTAGCTTCTCATTCCTTTGTTTTCCAATATTTTTTAAAACAAATAAGACTTCTCAACAACCATACCCCATTAACAGGCTAGACAAAAAACAAATGAGCGTAGGTATGCCTAAGAAGTCGCTGCCCCAATATTATAGAGTTCTATGTTACATCGTCGGGGTACTTCAATTTAGACCTAGTAACACTCTGACAAACTTCAAATTTCAAGTTGATAAAAGTGCAACATAGGACCTTATAATATTGGGGCAGCGTAGTTACGAAGCGTTGACGACGCAGCCTGCTAGTTGTTAGTGACCCTGCCTACGGAACTAGCGGTCGCGGGTTCAAATCCCGGTAAGTTCAGATGTTTGTGTGATGAACGCGTATAGTTGTTCCTGAGTAATGGATGTTTTCTATGTATTTAAGTATATATTTCTCTATATAAGTATTTATATCGTTGCCTAAGCCAAAGCACAAGCCTAGTGCTTAGTTAATCCTGTTTAAACTCATAAATAACACCTTTTTATGTAAGTTTAGCTAGAAGAGATCCCTTCAAGGGATCAGTTTGCCTCTGTACATACCGTTTGAGTTTTTATTTCTTTTTTTTGTGCAATAGTCTAGATATCTTTACACATGGGAGTATGTCCGGAGAAGTAGTTTACATACATACAAACATACGTTAAATATAAAAGTCATAACTTACTTTTAACTTTACCAGACTGGTAAAAATACACGTCGAATTCACAAATATTCCCAAAGTTGACTGTACTAAAGCGCAATATATTTGCGGTTTGAATTCACAAAAGTTAACTTGCATCTCGAGGAAGTTTCTCAACTTCTCATGCTCGCGACTGTACTTTTTAACTTATGTGTTAAAGAGTTTTGAGTTGGTAAACATGTTTGTTTGTTTGAAAAGGCTTTTAGGGATTTATATTTGTTTCTGTTACCGTTAAGATAAACAAATACTAGGTACTATAATAGTATTAGTAGAGACCGGCCAAGTGCGAGTCGGACTCGCGCACGAAGGGTTCCGTACCATTATCGATAGAACATTAGACACTATATTATAACTTTCGAGCAAAAACGGCAAAAAAAAACACGCTTGTTGTATAGGAGCCATTTAAATATTTACATTATTCTGTTTTTAGTATTTGTTGTCATAGCGGCAGCAGAAACACATCATATGTGAAAATTTCAACTGTCTAACTATCACGGTTCATGAGATACAGCCTGGTGACAGACAGACGGACAGTGGAGTCTTAGTAATAGGGTCCCGTTTTTAACCGTTTGGGGCACGGAACCTTTTGTAGAAATAAAAATATTTTATTTATTTCCTCTTTATTTCAAATGGCTACCACCATCTTATCCTTTAACCTAACCAAGCAGCAGTGTTCGCATTGTTGCGTTCCGGAGGAATTACTAGCATAGAGACATTCCACCTTAGTCCTCAGAGTTAGCAATGAATTTCCTTAGGATTTAATGTTATAAAAGAAATGCATTTTTTTTGGTACCAATGTAATATAATATAACCAACAAAATTACTTAATATATGACATGTTTTAATTTATTTCATGCAATTTTTTTTTTTTTAACGCAATAATGTCACTATTCAAATAGATTTTATCGTTGTGTCATTGTTGGATTAACCGTGCATACAAAACCTCTTCCTTATTTTTAGTGGTTTAAAAAATATAATAAAAGAAAAGCCAGCTGCACTCTGCCTTAACACTTCCACACACATACGCAACCTATTCAATCTTCTTTCGTTCTATTTCACAGGGACATTTGATTTTCCCTCTCCAACCCACTCACAACACATACACCTATCCCTCTCTATTCCTAACGGGCTTAGAACCTGTGATATATTGTATTGGTTGGATTTTTCGTTTCTGGAAATCGGTTGGTTACTTACTAAAGCTCGTATCTGAATGACACTGATGAAAAATTTGAACTTTATTGTTATTGAAATAGAGTGGTTTTTGATTTTCTTCGTGTGTGCGGATACGTGTTTGTGATTATTAGTATTGCAAATGGAATTTTCCCTACCTGACAGGGTTGTCGGATCAGACCACAATTTCCTTTCTCTAATGTTATGAAATTCGGTAAAGAGTTTGTGAATTTGTTAGTACAAAATTCTAATATTCGTAATAAAACGTGATATTTATATGTGGTAGAAATGAGGATTGGAAATACAGGTGGAAAATCCCGAATCCAATCGAATTTACTAAGTACAATAGTTGATTGATAAAAATTGATAGTAACCATCTTAATTTTGCAATATACCATAACGCAGCAGTAGTATATACGTTCCCAAGACGTCAAAAATATCTATACACCTTTATGCCACTGGCAATAAGGTCCGTGTATACAAACATTTGACGCGATGGCTGTATAGATATTATTACCCTTGAGTGTATTTTATGGGTATTTTCGATCCTTGGATAATATTGACTCAGATATTATTATTGATCGATCGCTATACCTGCGGGGCTTGAAAAGTTAATTTAGTGGTAAGCTCTAACTTGCCTTGCCTTGCCAGGAATTCAACTCGGGCTAACTTGTTTCGTAAAATTTGGTAAAATTTACTCCATTACAATCCATGAATGGATTCTTTTTTTTGTAAGTGGACCGCACGAGCACTTTTACAAGTTCTACCTCACCTTAGACTGAGCGTTGGTGGTCTAGGGTATAGACTCGTGTTCGTAAGGTACAGAGTTCGAACCAAAGTGGTCTCCAAACAAAAGATATCTAAACGCACTTATAACTCTAGTAATAGATGTTCTTTTTACTTTAAGTCATTCATTATCCGAGGCTATAAAAAAAACATCGTGAGGAAACCTGCACATTCAGTAATTCTTAAAACTCGTGTGACCTCATGATGAAACTCGTCTGCCAGTCGTATTATAAGACCTCTCATTATGTGTCAGTTACATAACCAACTATTGAATTTCAGTTCGACCCTGTGGCTTTTACAATTATAGTTTTGTTCTTGATACATTTATTCTGTACTTTTCTTAAATAGGAAACCAGAAACGTATAACGTAAGGCACTAAGTGCCATTATAAATTTGAAAGAGGAATTGGAACCCAGAAAATTACACAAAATACAATCAAATTCACGAAATTTGACAGCCCTATAAAATAAATGGTTTGTGATAAGGGCCTGAAGCTGTAATGTTACCAACCTAACAGTTTCAAATGTGTTAGCTTGTCGCAACATATTGACACCCACATTTTTCCTCATTTCAATTTTAGCCCTTAGATCCCTCGTGAACAAAGAGCGACCTTTACCCATCGCCACTACAATGTGTACCATATTAGGGACAGATTATCTTGTGTTCGCAAGGATGATACGATGACAAGGGTGTTTATTACAGTTCAGTACTTATGTATACAGGGTGATTGAAAATCCTTATTTCTCGGGCTTTTACATTGTACGAAAAATACATTTTTGTTGAAAAATATTTGATATATTTTCTACCACATTTACGTACTAAAATTAAATTTGATACGTACTTAGATTTAATAACTCGTACTACTTTATTCTCATTCGGATTATACTTGATTTTATACATCATTTTATACTGCTAGAAAACTGAGGAAGATATTTGAACAATTTTTGTATGAATCTGAACTAAGTACATGATTTTTTCAGAAGCAAATTAGCATTACTATATGCTCCCTTAAAAGGAAAGTAATGAAAAACCAAACACAAACACAAATGGTGACAAAATGAGTACTTACAAGATAACATATCTTTGGAAGGTGTATTAGTTTTAGTATCATGGAAAAGTTTTCAAGTTTTGAAGATAACAGTGTAAGTAAACCAAACCACTAAATAAAAGTAAATATAAAATATCCACTCGCGTTTAATCCAAATATAATGGTTACATGATATTTGCACTTATTTGCTGAGATATAAAATAAGGTCGATATAATTTGCACGAGTACTTTAGTGCATAAAATATTACTAATGACTGTCCAAAACCGAAACATTCTTTATAAAGTATCGTTTATCGAGAACACCCTCTATCATGTCTTGAATTTTCTATAACCTCAAATCATTCAACATCGCACCATTATTAGTGCCCAAAGTAATGTTCATCTTTCACTTCATATCTCTCGAAACAAACACACCTTCAAAAATCCTGTAGGTACAGAGTAAGCCTTCACCCATACACGGACATTACACGTGCTACTTGGTAAATCCTTCACAGCCCAACGAGATGGGACAGGGGGGTAGCCCCTGCAGGGAGGGCCCCCTACTCACCTACAGAATGTCTCTGCCTTTGTGAGGAAGGGTTAGCAGGAGAATAGAAAATAGTACATAATAAAAATTCAAAATGGGGCTCGGAGGCACCAATTTCGTCGAATACCCCTGGGGAGTTTTTCTTTGTTTTCTTTTTAGGTTTCGATGTTAGTGACTTCTAGGGTTTGTGATTAGATGTGTGTTTGTTTTAGTATGTCTTATTTCAGTTCAACGCGTCAAGAATTTGTGAATCATTTAAAACCTGTTGTAAATATGCATAATTAATGTTTCTTTAATTAATAAAATAACAGTATTTTTAAAACAGAACGGTCACTCGGATTGTTTTTTTTTTTGCGAATATGACAGCTTTACTGATCGATTTTTTGCCCCGTTATTTAATTGCAAATTTCATCAAAGACATTTTCGAGAACCGGATTACAAATATATACTCGTATATAAATATGTAAATACAACTCATAGTAGGATAATATTTTATCTTTGATGTGTTCTCGTTTTTACTGACTATGCCACTAAAAGCAAGAAATGGAAAGCTATTGGTAATAATTACTAAGAAAATAAAGAACATTGATCATAAAATCCCACCTTACAAAACGGTAACAAGTTTTCAATGAAATCAAGTAGAAACACCGCATCGTGCCCCGTCGATTGTAAATTCCATAGCAATTTGCTAGACGGTGTCTCCATAAATACGTTATTGGTAGGTGATTGAAGCTTGGAAGGATGTAGAGAATCTCACGAAAAGGAAATAGGAGAGATAAAGCCTAAATAAACAAATGATGATCGCCATCAAAGCCGACGCGAGCAAAAAAAGCGTAAGCAACGACGACGTACACGTAATTTAGGGCGTGCGTTATCAATTAAGTAGCTTTAAACTCGCTTAGTTCGTACGCCGAACCATAAGGAGCCGTTTCTAAGTAGGTAACACCTCTGTGTGCCTGGTATGGCTTCGTCTATATCGCGTGTTAAATGTGGATGATATATGCCTTATCCAAACTTTGTCACGCGATAAACACAGCCACGTTAGGGCCCCTGTGCCCGTTATTATAGTCGCCTTAATCGCTGTGGATAAAGCATCCATCACTCTCGCACTTACATTCTGGTCAAAAAGTGACAGATGTTTTATCCACGTTAACCGGCATCGACAAACCTGACTAATAAATGCCTTAACCGGTACAAACGTTATTTTCCATCAGTCAAAATGTATGAGATGACGGTCATCCCTTACATTTTGAGAGATAGAAAAGTAAAACGTTAGAAGTTGCATTAATATTAATCTTATTTCTCACTCGTTCTGTTTAATTAGCGTTCATACTGTAGTGTGG
This sequence comes from Acleris sparsana, assembly GCA_923062465.1. Taxonomy (NCBI): domain Eukaryota; kingdom Metazoa; phylum Arthropoda; class Insecta; order Lepidoptera; family Tortricidae; genus Acleris; species Acleris sparsana. The sequence goes on from OV281297.1 coordinate 14,246,493, forward strand.
AACCGTAGTTGCACAGTCTGACTTGCCCTCAATCGTTTTTATTCAGTAGTTCCATCAACTCCATCTTGGTTTCCGCTCCATGCTTTCTGTTTCCATTAATATCCGGTCACGATATCACCCTTTATTACCGATCGTCCAATAACTGTTAGCGATAGCGTGGTAATAATCTGTCTAAATAAACGTAAATATACCTAATAAAGGTCAATTTACCTCAACTTTGGCGTGTTTAGGACTATTTAAAAGAGATTTAGTTCGGTAATTTGGGTAATGATATCGCATTTCTTAGGCATTTATGAAGTTCCTTATTGACTGTTGTATTTTATTTTCCTATAGCTTTCAGGGTCTTTGTGGTAGATATAGGGCAAATTATGTACTTATAAATACGAAACGGAGATGAAACGACGACTGAAAATACACTCACCGGCAAAAATACTCGCCCACCCATCTTTTGTTCATACAATTGCTAACAAACCAAAAATTGAAAAATACTGAACGAATTTCGAAGTAGCTTGTAGTTTTTTGTTGCTAATTAACCTAGGCCCAAATTGACGCACTTTTTTTTTTTTAATGGCGTTTTTTCTTTCCACTGGGCCCCAAAAGATCCATAAATTTGAAATTCGTACAAAACACAACAGTTTACTACGAACACGTAATTTATGGAAAGAGTTGCGTCCTTTAAAAATAATTGGTGATAATTTTGGACCTAGGTTAATTAACACCAATACACTACTAACTTCATCGAGATTAGTTTTTTTGAAGTTACTCTCGAATTTAAGAAGTCAGGGCGAGTATTTTTACCGGTAAGTGTTTTTTTTAAAGACAGAAAAGAAAATACTGGCCAGTTACAAAAATACTAATCATACCTCCTTCCTGCGAGTCACACGAACTTTTCTTAAGTTAATCACTTGAGAATAGCACCCCGATTCAACAAGTGTGAATGTTCTTAATTCACCCCTATAGCCTCATTACGTGTGGCCATGACCCGGTTAGGGACTTTGAATCTTAATTGGGTTTCGTAACAGCTGTATAATGTTTAAGGCATTCTAGGGGAAGTCTAAATTAAAAATTATTCTGAATTGGAAACGGGAAAAAATAGTCATTAAAATTACAAAATTGATGACAAAAAAAAATCGTTAAAAACTAGGATCGTTTTAAAACTTTAATGAGGATTTAAAGAAAAACTAAAATATGGTGTGACATTGTCCCCTGATATTTATTTATTTATTTATTTTATTTGTCTGTTACTGCTTTTCAAGTACTTTACGTGTGTTTTGCTCTACTGTGTGTAGTTGGATTTTTTTCTTCAGTTTAGCTACTCGATACCCATAATACTTTTGTATTTGATCCAAGTAGGAAAATATTTACGTATTACATATTATAGCTTATACCTATTACCTAACCTCAAAAGAGATTATGTTTCAAAAAACTCCAAGTAAACATTCAAAGCCTTTGCTGCCCGATTCTATACGAATTGGGCTCAATTTCGGGTTTTGGGCCATCAAATGTATTAAAGGGGGTTGAACCAAAGAGCCGAGGCGTTCGCTCCATATTTAAGTCGAGACGAAAAGTAATGACGAGGATGGCTTTATGCAGAAATAATTATTTTTTTCTTTGATTTTATGTTTGCTGGTAGGACCTTGTGCAGGGTCCGTCCGGATCAAATCAAATCAAATCAAATCAAATTCTTTATTTTACATAGATCATGGTGTACAGAAAGGTCTTATAAAATTACATTGGCAACACATAATCTGCCGCTAAGCAGCACGTAAAATATACATAAGTGTGAATTTACTAAATTTAAAAATAATGAAGTCAGTGAATATGGAAATCATGAGAATAAGTTATGTCAATAATATCAGGTTATTACATTATTACAATTTAGTCAGAATTATTAAAATACTCGTCCATAGAATATATACATTTTTGTATGAGCCAGCTCTTTAGTCCCCGCTTGAACTTAATTAAAGATAAGTTTTTTAATACGTTGGGTAGGTTATTATAAATACTTATGGACATACAGTAAGTACTTCTACTGTATAGTTTGGTTCTCTTGGCGGGCACTACAAGGTGGTCTGGATATCTGGTTCGAAAACCGCAGGTATCTTTATTCTTTTTAAAGAAGTCCGGATGGCTCCTAACGAACAATGAGGCTTCGTATATATACATGGAAGGCACAGTTAGCAAATGTAAGTCCTTGTATAGGGGACGGCACGAGGTCATAGCATCTACATCACATATTGCTCTAATGCACTGCTTTTGTGCCAAGAGGACTCTTTTGACATGGTGAGAATTTCCCCAAAGGAGAATGCCATATTTAATTACGGATGACACATAACCATGATACGATTGGATAGCAGTTTGCCTGTTACAAGTTTTAGTGAGTCGCCATAAAGAATTAGTTTTACTGCACACCCTGTCTATGTGGTTTTCCCAGGAGCACTTATCATCTAAAGTAATGCCAAGAAATGTGGTATGGGATGATTCTTTTATTTCCTGATCCCTTAATGTCACCCTCAAAGTACGTTTTTTACCATTCCTGTTTATAAATTGTATGAAAGTTGTTTTATTTACATTGATGCTTAAATTATTAATCTGCAACCAAGAGTCTATATTATAAATTGCATTATTTATTTCTAAATTATAGGAATTACTATTTTGAGACGGTATAATAACCGATAAGTCGTCTGCAAATAATACACAGTTAGATCGCTACCACCATCTTATTAATCTACCGCCAAATAACAGTGTTCGCATTGTTGTGTTCCGGTTTGGGGATAAGACAGCCGGTGTAATGACTAGCATAGAGGCATTCCATCTTAGTCCTCAGGGTTAGCAACGACGTTGCAGTCTTAGGCTTGCAGTGTTGTGAATGCGAATGTCAGAAAAAAACAATCAAACTAAATTCTTGTTGATTGCCTAGCGGGGTAAATGTCGGGTTTGAAAATTTGAAACAATAAAAGAACTCGTTTCTGAATATCAGATCTGCGATTTTTCCGATTATACTTACCATACAAAAAAAATATGTAACAAATTGTTGATGGAAATCCGTAAGTAATGACGGGATCAACAGAAATTTGATGTTATCAAGTAATCTAATCTACCAATGAGTTTTTATGAATTTCTAATTAAAACATCGCATAGGAGCTTCTACAAATTATAATGACACCAACATTTTTTTTAAATAGCATACCTACTCTAAAATTATTTCAACTCGTAACCTTCCCTCCTGCATGCTACCATCCCAAGTCGGCATAATTAAACCCATGAATGGGAGCGAAAGAGACCAGCGTGCGATAAGGACAAAATCGTCTGGTGCGTAATCAGGACGGTAAGCGCAAATTATGTCGTGTGAATTAGCAAGGTCGAACAGCTGACGATTGTTTTGGTAAAAGCCCTCGAGCGTTCGAGATTGGGTCGGGAGAGATGTAGGATGCTTCGGAACTTGACACGGAGTTGATGAGTTTTGTTGGCTTTATTTGAGTTATTGAACAAGTTAGGCTGTATAATGAACGTCTGCGTAGTGAAAGGGTAGAAGTGGATATTTTGGTTTGTAGGCTATTCTTAGAAAAATTGTGACTAGTGAAAACCTAAAATTAGGAAACGTTAACTTTTCCGTTGCGTTAGGAAAATAATACCCTGAACGCCAATAAGCGGTATCTCAAATTCAATAAATGAAGCAGATATAATTTTGTCTAAGATACCATCACTTGTCTTATAGCAGTAAAGCTAATTTTCGTAACGCAACGGAAAAGTTAACGCTCCTTAATTTTGGTCCTTAACTAGTACAATCTTTCTAAGAAACGCCCTTAGGTTATTATGATTGAAGAGATTTTTTTTACTATAGTTTTAGTTTGTAGTTGTATAAATACGAAAGATTAAAACGGTTTGCTGACGATAACGAATTCGATACTTACAATAAAATAACAATGATGTTACCTGAAGAAAAACTCTTCAGATATGTTGAAATCCATCCCAAATCATGTTGACACGCTTGTGATATACAGTACCTAAGTTATTTACGTGAATTCATATTAAGTCTACACAGATTGTCTATTAGCATGGTAAACACAATTATATTTCAAAAACCATCCACTAAAGAAAAAAGATCAAACACTCACTACCTCTGAAAAAACATTAAATACATCGTAACATTCGTAACACAAACGCGTTACGTGATATACCGAAATAACGAGGTGTTTCCTAAGAAAAGGGTGTTACATTATCTCTTATGTACCAATCGGTACATGGTACATAAACCAATAAAACACAGAAGACAAATTATACGGTTCGACTGAACGCACCGTTTCCCAGAAGCAAACTTACAAAATTACAAGTGGAAACAAACGACAAAAGGAAAAATCGAACGCCGCGAAAATTTAAATAAGGAATCATTTCTTTCTTTTTTACGCGAGACGTTTTTCCGCTGTCAATCATTTGTCGGGGACGGCGAATCGTTATTTTCTTTGTTGATAGATGGGATTTTTTTGGTGAGCGGCAGGGATCGGGTTGCGTAGTGTGTGTGCGTAGTTCGTTATTTCGTGTTTTGAATAAGGAATGATGAAGGAGATTGTTAACTCGGAATAAAATATGGACGACAGTGTACTCGTATGATATTTTAAAACGTCAAGTTGTGTGGTCTTCTAAACAAGTGTTATTCTTGCGTATGACAATATTGTTTCGCTCTTAAAATAGAAAGTCATATTTTTTTAACTCGTCAATTTTACATTCCGAGTTTGACTTTTATCAAACAAGCCAAACAAACGGGTAAACAAGTTACAATTCACATTCCATCCATATACGGCTCTAAATCAAAATGTCTGATGTATAAGCAATACTTTATCCAGGCTTATTGGAACTCGCCGGTCATGCAGATTGGTTGCCGAATCGTATGCTAATATGTGTTTTCTCAACCTACCCGCATTTACCATATTTCTGTCTGGTATGATACAATACAAATGGTCTCTCAAGCATACGAGTATTTTCTAACGGCTGTATTTTTAAGTATGTTTGTATCAGTTTTCTTAGAATTCGTCGTCAAGGAATACGTATATAAAAACATGCTGTATATTATCAGGGTGTATATTATCTTTAAATTAGCTTTATGAATCTTCACGTTTATTCGCAGTGTGTTGTACTACAGGTTTGCGTAGCTATGCAAACTTTATTAAATTCTTGATTTGTGAGTAACCAAGTCTAGAAAAATCACAGCTAAAGGGAAGAATTATTTTCTCCAAGTATAACTTCATAAGGGTCCATGACAAATGGTTCATCTATGATAGCAAAGAGCCTACCCAGCCATCAATACGTACCATCGATCATGTACCAAACTCATAACGAATTCAGACTCCGTACCATCGCATAACATGCTTACAAAACGACGTTTCAAATGGGACGTCTCGCCGCATAGTTACTCACATGCAGACCAGAAAGACGTATGTCTAATTCGAATCCTTCTATACACGTCCTTTCGGATTAACACATCAGACCTATAGATCCTAAGTAAAGACTCAAACCACATTAGCCTTGTAATAGTACAGGCGGCTCTCGGTAGATGGCGGTAGCACGTAGACGCCGCGCGCCGCATGATCAGAATTCGAAATTCAAAATCGGAAGGCGTTTTTAAACCTGCAGCTCTTTAGCAAATATAACTGGATTGTGACCGGAATAAGGCAATTGTTCGGAACGTAGGAATTGCTGAGAAAAACGTCTCGTATTTTTACTAGCGTTTGAAGTTGTAGGAGTTGTGGAAGAACGAGGAATAACAAATTCTAGCTAAGGAATACATTGAATAATGCTATTTCAGCTTTTAAGACTCGTGTTCGCGGTTTAGAAACGCCTTATTTTTTCCAAATCTAAGTTTCTATAAAATGGATATTCATTATAACACAAAATACCTTACTATATTAAGTACTCGTAAGTTTGTAACGGTTAAACATTTGTTTCGGACACATTCAGAGTCGTTCTTCAGGTATTGAATGCGTTTACCATAGCATGATGGACCGTTCCCGATTTATAATAGTGAGTATCAGCCGTTTTTTTTAAATGGAAAATAAATTATGTCTCAAGTTAGTTTAAAAGTCAATACTTTTCAAAATCGGTTCAAGATGCTGGGTTATCACAATTTGGTTTGTGTTAAAATGCCTTGGGATAACCATACCTATACTGAATTAAATTTGATTATTTTATTGTGTTTAATTTTTTATCTAGTTTATACAAACTACGTTTTAATACTACACAACTTTCTCAGTTAACTATTAACTAACAAAAGAATCGAAAGTATAACTAACTACCTATAAGGTACTTATTACCAATTGACGTTATGGGACTGCATAAAAACCTACTAAAGTTTTCTTTAGTACAACAGCGCTTGTGGAAATTGTATCGAAAATTCATCCTTATTCATATGCGAAAAGGGGCTATCATATTGTAACTCCGACCTGCATAAGGCACATTTAATTTTCAAAAACTACTTCTTTGTCCACCGAGCGCATTTTCCAAGTCTCCCACAATACGTCATTACCTGTCCTAAAGCATAACGACGTCATCACTCGTCACCCAAAGCGGCAACAGCATCTAATCCGAGTCACCCCTTATTTCATCACGGTAGGTACCGGGAAACACGAAAAATCATAACACGCCTGAGCACGCGATACATTTCTTCATATCCGTATTCCGAATGAAAAATGCGCAAAGAGTTGACTGCCTCAAACGAGTCTTTTCTTCCCACCCCAAACGGGGGGAACTACAAATCCACTAGAACGAGAACGCGCATAAAACCCCGAGTACGAGCGAGACGCAACGCTAAACCCGAAAAGATGGATGGCACACACAATGTCACTGCTCGCTACGAAATTGTATATTTTATATTCGGTATAAAAAACACAACATACGATATTAAAAAGCCGCACGAATTTCCACGGAAAGTAGTTATTTTGTTGTGGAATTTAATCTTGCGGGATGAGTTATAAAGTAAAGGATTATTGGAATGTCGGGGTTTCGGATTTTTTGATGCGAGTTTTCTGAGGCGGGTTTTTCGATTGGATAATGACGTGTGGGATTTGGCGGGAATTTGTCCGCCATGATAATGGGGTGCTATTCTATAGCTGGTTGGCGGGAACTATCGGGCGATGCGTCACGAGTGGTTTGATAGTACGCCTTTTTATATTAAACCTGCTTGCTATAATCTGTGGAAGAAATGGCATTGACTGATTCTGGACCGGGCCTCTATCCAACATGGTACAAACCATACCATTTTTGACCAGTTATCGTATTGTAATAGTTTTGTTAGCTCTTATTTAAATACTGGAAAATAATGGCGGCCGATTAAAAAAAATAGCACTACAGGAGAAATATTATTTGGATTTTACCGTTAAAATAGAGATGCTGGAACCCATAAACTTAGCAGCGTGTAGCGTCCAATGCAAGTGAGTAAATATAATACTCGAAAGTAATGGCAGTCAAGTTGAAAACAATACTTTAACATGTCAAAAACAATAAGGTTTTACTGAGTAAAATAAAATGTCAGCATACTCGTACTAACAGTCTGTGAGCACTTAGAAGGTGCTTCGGATTTGTACTTCTCTCTCACACGCTCTTAATAAGAACGTATGAGAGAGAGTGAGACACGAGTACAAACTCGAAGCATCTTGTAAGAGCTATCTCTGTATTTCATAGTATAACGAAGATTGCCAATCGCTATCAAGAAACTGGTAACTAATGTTACATACTTTCACTATAGTCTGTGTTAAATTGAAATTCCCAAAGATGTAAACAAATTAGTTCTGTTTGACACGTAACCTCGAATATTCAATAAGCGCGTTTTTACGTAAAATAACTTATAATTAGTTAGTAGTTATTTAATCTTAAACATAATGTGAAAGTAAAGATCAAGTGCACAAATCATTGCTAAGACCTCACTTGATCTTTAAAAGCACGTGATTATCGAGGAATAATGGTTTTTTTTTATGACGTAGAGAAGGCAAACGAGCACACAGGCCACCTGATGGTAAGCGGAAACTGTGACCCATAGAGATTCGCATTCACAAGACTACAAGACTATAAGACTGCAGATGCGTTGCCAACCCTGAGGACTAAGATGGAATGCCTCTATGCTAGTCATTACCTCATTACACCGGCTGCCTTATCCCCAAACCGGAACACAACAGTGCGAACACTGCTGTTTGGCGGTAGGTTAATGGATAAGATGGTGGTAGCGATCCGGACGGACTCTGCACAGAGTCCTACCACCCGCAAAATAAATTGTAAAATAAATAAATAAATAAATAAATAAATGGTAAATTGGTTCGTTTGATTGTGTTTACATCTTTGCCAATTTCAAAAAATAAAAAAAAAAACTGCGAAGATCTCTAATCAACCATGAAAAAAACTATAAACTCATAGGAATGGTATCTGCCTACCCTTTTCCCCGTAACCTGCAAACATATCCTCTGGATGATCTTTAGTCAGCTCGAACACCGAAGATAAGCAAGAGGTTATAGAGCTATTTCCTCCAAATGGCTCCTGATAGCGCTATGTATCGGGATTAGGTGATTTGTGATATTTGGTGATATTGGGGAAGAGAAAAAACGACTGCTGGGGATAGGCAGTTGTTGGAGATATGGGAAAAATAACTATTAAAGAGACTTTATGAACACATCTCCGAAAGTTACAGAGGGGAATTTAACTACAAAAGTATATATAACGTGGGAGAATTAACCATGACTTCGTCAAAAGCGATTAGCGTTAAGCGTTTAGTATGTTCTGGAATCGAATAAAGGTCCAGAGAATTTCACTGATTTCTAGAAGATCGTTTGTGAAGTTCTCACTATCTATTAACCGGGAGACGAAGTGTTGGCAGACCTTCCACAAGGTGGACTGACGATCTGATAAAGGTCGCGGGAAACCGCTGGATGACAGCAGCAGAGGACCGATCGTTGTGGAAAACCTTGGGGAAGGCCTTTGTCCAGCAGTGGACGTCTTGCGGCTGATAATGATGATAATGATGATTAAATGCAAGTCCGATCCACTTGTAAACGAGATCACTGCGTTTTTTACAACCGAGAACCCTCAGTGAGATTAAAAAATCGAGTCCCTGGCAACATACAGATTTCATTTTTAGAAAAAGGAAAAATTTAAACGTGGAACATCCTATATGATAAAAATATCCTACCAACTGCGCCAATCACGAATCGTAACTCTATGGCAAGCACAATTTGTATCTTCTTGTTTGTCGCTCAGTGCATCTCTTACGTTACAGACTAGGTAGAAAAGGATTACCGGATTTAGCGGGCGATAGCAACTTGCTAGCCGCCCTGAATGTCTATTGTTAAGCAAATCACGCGCAGATGCGGATCCCTAGCGTTGTTGCGTCGGCACGCCACTAATTGGTAGCATTTGCATCATAATGTTTGTATAGAATTTTATTAATAATGCTGATAGGGTATTAGTAAAGGGTTAATTTTAGCGTAAAAATATTTTTGCGCTAGAATAGACTTAATTTGGCAGGGTATAGTTATGTGTATAGGTACTTAAAGATGGAAACCGAGTCAAGTTATTTTTTATACCTGATTTCAACATTCTTAAACCTACATAAACTCTATAATATTCAACCCATACACAACTTGCGTTATTTTTAACAGAGGCGCGAAACATAAATCCTTTGCGCGCCTGTCAACCGCACGCCTAGTGGGTAGCCAAATGTTATGAGGAAACGATTTCCGAGGAAATGTTTAGCACCCCTGCCTGAGAGTGGAAGGTGAAGAATCTTATTTTTGAACGGTTGAAAACATTGTTCGATGAAATTTAGTGATTTTATGGAAAATGTTGACTACACCTGGCGCTGGTAGGTATATTAGCGGGTAATAGTGTTGGATCTATGGTCATAAAAAAGGAATGAATTATATTTTCAAAAGTAAATTGCAATTATATTCGAAACGGAAATTATGAGGGGCTGATATCTCTTGATAATATCGTTTTAGAATTTTATATGGCATTAAGTACCCAAGCATGGGTCTCAGGATTTCAACCACGGCTACTTTTTGAATGAGGAATCAGCTTCAAATAGTTTCGGCCTTGCCTTTTTGTGTGCAGTGCAAAAGTGCGGTAGGAGGGTACCACTATAACATGCTTGGTCATAAAGAGCTAAGTACCTATTCGAACCAAGTAAATCCATAAAAATATTTATTGACGTCTTCTGATCGTTGCAATCGTTGCCAAAGTCGACGGTACGAGTACCTATATATCAGGATCCATAACATAATACATCACTATTGTGTATTTGGATACTAGCAACACACAACCCTATGCTCCTTTTTAAGATAAACCGTATCACTGGCACAAAACGTCATCATTCCACATTTAAAAGTTTCACACTGTTTAAAAATTAAGCGGACCCGTCTGCATCATTATCACTGCGTTCTGTATTCAAATGAAAGCGGAAACGCCACATTTTCTACACCGCATAGCGAGAAAATATGCCCTGGCAATACTCCACAGTGCGAGAGAGATGAATAGATAGTTTGGCGCATAAAATAATGATCAATCAGAGCGGGATGACAAGGCGTTTATTGGTGCCGCTGTTTGGACTTTGACGCTGTTTTCTTGGCTCGTGGCGGGATTTTTATTATGGTTGCATTTTGTGGAAGTTTGTGTGAGAATTTTAATAATGTTCTTGAGTTAATGTTGAATGCAGAGTGCTTGGACGAGTGTCAACTATACTAAAATAAGCTTTATGAAAATGAGTAGATTTAGTTTATTCTTCGCTGTTACTCTGTTAAAAACGGCTCTCTGTCGAATGGTCAAGCAAATGAGCGAAACGAAGTCCTTCGGAGGGGGCTCACTCGTCGGGTAAAACGGCTAAGCTGGAAATGCACGCCCTCTAATATTGTTTTGACGCTCTGACGGGACAACTTCAACTCGACTGTTAAAATACTTGGTGCGACGAGTTCGAGCGGTTTAAGAGAATAACTAATCTGCGTCTGACGTTGGTTGCAATGTTTAATACTTAAGACGTCAACAAAACACTGATAGTTTTAAGATGAAGGTGGTACCTACTTACTTACAAAAATGTTCTTTGCTAGTTGCACAAAGAGTTCATATCTGTAATCTGTGTGCTATCCAACGCTAAAAGCCCAGATAGACGGGCGAGTAAGTACGCCGTACTGATCGCTCGGCGACCTTACTCGCCTGTGTGTTACCCTAAGTACGCGAACTTCTAAAGGTAAACACGGGCGAAAAGGTGTTCGAGCTTTAAGTATCCGTACTTACTCGCCCATCTATCTGGGGCTTAAATATGTTTTTCGCTCTAAATTTCATTGTCTACCAAAATACATACACATTTTAATTTAATCACCCCCTAGATACAATAAACCCGGGAAAAGGATTAGAAATTGCGATATTTCGAATATCGCTTCTGACAAAAGATGAATATTAAGGAGGATTTAAAAAAAGGTAATTTAAATGGGTCAATGTAATATTATAGTCTTATAATTCCCCATATAAATATTATAGAGAATCTGGAAGGTTTCAAAATATAGGGTTCGACGATAAAGAACAGAATTATAAGTAAAAAAAACATGGTTAGGTACCGAAAAAAGTAGACATCATTTTACTACTGTGAATGAAATAGTTTTTAAAAGCACTTTTTCTTATTCCAAATTCGACTCCTTCGTTTCTTAGAACAGTTAACTCTAACTCTAATTTCTGAATTTGGAATGCCCACAAACTGAGAGAACTACAAAATGAGACAAAACACAATTACTATTAGAGTAATACTTTTTGAGAAACGAGTCTGCAGCTATTCTGGGACATCAAAGCTTACTAGTGGCGTAAAGGTATAACTACTGTCGTACAAAGAAGGCACACTAGATCAATACTCGCTTTATGCGGCACATGTGTCATACGGCGGCTAGGGGAATACGTGGAGCCGGCTTCAAATAAAAATGTTACGTTCGTCTCGTTGCAGCGCCGAGGATGTCGTTGATTATCGAGTTCGGAGTGAGCTGAAATAAAATCGTCGTGTTAATCAGTCATATGTGTAGTTTTTATGCGGTGGGTTATTTTCTTTTTATTATAATTTAAGAAGTATTCACTATTCAGTTTTATATCGGCAGACAAATTGTTAATACTAGTTAAAGGAAGTTACAAGGGAAAATCTTTAAGATAGAAAACAATAATTAAAAGTAAAGAAAAATTTATACTATGCCATACTTATTATAGTATAAAAATTTGAAGTTGTGTCTGTCGTTATGTTTTGATGTAAAAACCGCTGTTCGTATCCATTAATGATATTTAGTATCCAGTTTTTTTATTCTGATGAAACAGGTGAACTGACCTATTATTGGCCACCTAAGAATTACTGGTCCCATGAATTTTAACATAAGGTATTGTAATAGAGACGATAATTCAACAATCGCTAACTAGGTGCCAGTAACTGGTATTTCAGAGGCCAATAATTATGTATTTTACCCCATATTGATTACTTTTATATCGAAAAATCTATAACTAAAATAGTAAACAAGTCCTACGCAAATTAATTCGCAGGAAATAAATTACTTTATCTGTATGCATTGAAAAAAAAAAGTAAGGTAAGTACTCTTGAACATTGACTGTCCTATCGCCACGTGTGGATACTTTACTTACCTATTTTTTTTAAAACAGCTCCTCGACATGCTTTTACTTCCAATATTTATCAAATTAAGTACACATTTTTGCCAACTCACGAGTGGGTAGCATATACAAACCTATCCATAGAACCAAATGTGTTTTTTCAACTTGTCTATCAATATAAGAGAAACATACCAATTTTTAAAATCACAGAACGTAACTCAAGCCCTCTTTGTTTAAAAATAATAATTGAAAGCGTCTCCATGCCTCTCCATGCCACCGTGATAGATAATGTGTTACTCGCGAGGGTTTGTCAGCCGCGCGATTTCTTACGGCTACAGCACATGTGTGCTTTCTTCATGGCATATACGCTATGTATGTGTGGTGCTTAGAGGATGCTTGCAAAAGATCTTGGTACTTGTAGTTGTATAGAATACGTTGGATCAAAGATCAAATCTTTTTCTACTCTATCCATATGGCAAGGGTCGATATTGGCTATTGCCAGGGGTCGGAATAGGTCTAAACAAACATTTTCATTCAGTGACGTAATTTTATTTCATTCATGCGTGTATGAGCGTGCGTCTAGGTTAGGTTAATAAGCACTTCAATGAGTAGGTACCGACCCCTGGTCGTATTACGCCTTTGATCGTGTAAAAAATATTATTGGAAATTATTTGGTCACATTTTACGAAACAGGTGGGCCATATGTTGACTCGACACCGATTTGCACTGGCGGTAAATTACAAAGCTGTTCTTTTCTATATAATTTACAAAAAAAAATGCGTCGTCAACCTTTTATTTTTAATTTTTAAAAGAATAAATAAATAAAACTAAATTATAGCAAAACCATAGTCTTAAGAATTCAAACCCGTGAACTAGGGCACAACACCTTCAAGTTGGAACGGCAAACTCGAACTCGCAAATATTATAAAGACGGTAATGTACACGAGAGTGCGAAGTTGCCGTCTGTCCATTTGCGTTTATTGTGGGCTCGGCAGTATCTTGGGTGTTGATTGTAAGCGAGAGCGGAAACAAAACTGACTATCGGTAGATACTTTATATTTGCGCAATTATTATTTTTTGTATCTAAATTAAAATAAAGGAAGTGTCCAAACTCGGTGGGCTCGTTGACTTGTAAAATTTCAGTCAGCTTTATACAACTACAACAGTAATTTAGAGATCATATTAATCTCGACCGCCTTAGTTCTTTTTAGGGTTCCTTACTTAAATTGTCTGTCACGAGGTTATATCTCATTTAACGTGATAGCTGGACAGTTGAAATTTTCACAGATGTATGTCTGTTGCCCTTATAACAACAAATACTAAAAACAATAAAATAAATATTTAAGGGGGCTCCCATACAACAAACGTGTTCTTTTTAACCGTTTTTTGCTCGATATTAATAACAGATAGACGCTTGAAATATTCTTAGAATATTTAGTTGTATGTTCACGTCAAAAACAAATAATTAAATTAAAATAAAATAAATATTTAAGGGTAATGGTACGGAACCTTTCGGGCGCAAGTCCGAATCGTACTTGGTCTATTTTTTACACCCTCGCATAAGAAAAGCCTGTAACTTAAATATCATACGTTTCACACGCACACAATAAATTGTTGGTAAAACTTCACGCTCTGGAGTGGCTTCGGAACTTCACTGTCGTAAGTTTCACATCCAACTGTTGTGAATATCGTATTTCGTTTACAAGTTTTGAGAAGCTTTGAATTTCGATTTCTCTTTACTACGATGTTCTCTTGAATGACGTTTTTTCTTTAAAAAATACTTTTCTGTAGCATGCAGTAATGTTACACAGCAACATTAAATTGACATAAAAATACATCTATAAAAAGTAGCATTACTAATAAAAAGTGTAACATTTTGCACACTGGCAACCAATAAATTATGAAGACACAATGACACACACGGTAGCATCCCTTTCACTTCGAGTGCCACTCAAAGGATTAAGCGTTCGATATCGTGTTCCACATTCAAAAATCTGTTACAATTGATTGGTTAATCTAAATAGGACTTTATTGGCTGTGCTCGATTCTAATGGGCTCGTTATTTGAATATAGAACATCAACTTTTATGCTGGTATAAAAGAGTAACTCAGCTCGCCCTTGAGAGAACAAAAGTGAAATTGTCGCTGGCTGGAAACTTAAAAAACACGTACATCCTTGCAAGAAAAGAGGTATAAAAGAAACTCCTCAGGGAAAGTGCATTAAAAATAAGCGGGTGTAAGAGAGACGGCTTAAGTCTTCGTACTTCCGTCCCGCTTTGGAGCTTCTAAGAAAATGGTTTTATGAATGAAAATTACTTTTTTCTCACGCCATTTACTCAGTTCAGGGACGTTAGTTTTGTTTTTCCTTCGAGATAGGTGAAAGTTGTTTCGACTCCAGTTTTTAAACTGGGACATTTCCACCTTGGCAACGATTTAAAATGAAGTAGAAAGTATTAAAGGTTTTCTTATTAATAAAGTAGATTTATTTTCGTTTCGGTTATGTTACGTTACTTGGTTATTGTTTCTTAAAGATAAACATAATCAACTAAAAATGTAGTTCAGTACTTTAAAAAAAATACGTTTAAGACTATGTGTAACTACTACACATTTTATTATTTATGAATATGAGACTAATACAGTAGCTTTTTAAGTTAACATTTTGACGCAGTCGCTCGCTACCCTAACGCACCTTTTTATGGCCACCGCATAAAATATTACCATCGCATTTATACCGAATAATAAGCATAAATTTATCTATCATACATTGAAGAAAGGGTTTAATAGCCTATAAATCAGCATTTTAAACAAAAGCTAGTCAAATTCCCCACAAAAGGACGACCTTTTGTGCATAGACAAGAGTCTTTTTTTTGTTATCACAAACCCGTGAAATGTTTGTTTTGTTTGGCGTGTGTAGTGGTTTTTTTTTTCAATATTTGATCGTTACTTCGATGATTTTGCGTATAATGGGTTTTGTGTGTTAAGTGCGGGTTTGTTTACGCAAATATTTGAAAACTAGCTTTTCTATTGTGCTCTGTTTTTAACTATAAATTAATGTACGGTTCTTTAATATTTAAAATTGAAAGATGAAAAAATAAAGATAGCATTTTTGCTAATGATTAATTTAAGCTTAATTTAATGCTGGCAACAAAAACATAACGATTGAAAAGAAATATTAGAGATAATAAATTGTATTTATTTGGATCTATAGGTTACAATATCAAAATTAATTGCATCTAGCCTGTATTATTTATTATTTATCAAGATTACACTGATATTATTTTTAGACAAATTATTTGTATTCTTACAAGTGCTTTGCATCTTACGTCTAATTTATTTCGATTGTCTATGAGAAAAAACTCAAGATTGTCTATTATTAACAACAAAAGATAACATGATAAACTAGGGTCAGAACTTGAATGGAACAAAAAACTTCATTCAAGAACACCGGAAGGGTTTGAGCAACCATCGACAAAAGATGCGACTTCCGGTTGATCGGTTGCTTTATGGTTAGAATATTAATAATAGATAATAAGAAATATGATCGTATCTGTTTAGTTATAAAATTGTTCGGAGAATAAAATGTTGTCGACCACTGTATGGGAACTTTTTAATCTTTAGTAGTGATCGAAGTGTTTTTAATATTTTTTATATTAATTTATTCAGTTTTGCAGAAGTTTTTATACTGTTGATTATTATTTCTTTGATCAAATGAAAACTAGTCTTTCATTAAGTCACGTATGAGATATCTAAGGTAGGTAATTAAATGTCAGAGGGTAACATAGTTCCCACATTTTTATAATTTACTAAAAGCGGTGTTTGTAAAAATGCTTTTTTAGATTTTTTACTTCAATCATAATCGGTTACAAATGTTAATTTCCTAAACATCGACTTAAGTCTGACTGTAATTACATTATACAAATTAATCACCAGTTCGATAAATACACAGATGTTATTTGCGATTTTGAAAAGTTTAGAAACTCGTGGTACAATTGGGATAATTTTTCATCATTACCATATTAACAGACAACGAGCCCTGTACAATAGACAAGCCTACCAAACCTACACGTCGCAAACCTACGTAATCCTTATTAATACAGCCAATTCATCAACGTTCGGAAACGTTAACCCAACAAAAGCACCCCTTCAAATATAAATAATAAACTAAAAATTATATGCAAATTCACGAGCCATAAGTTCCTATAGAAATAACCCTTTCAGAGAGGGGACAAAAAGGTATAATAATTTATTCAGGTTGAAAGATAGTGAGATCACAGGACATTTTGAACGCATTTAAAAAAGTTGTACTCCAGCGTGCAGACGTGTTTTATTCGAAATTTGAATGTTTAAATTCCAATTGGTTTGAATAGTTTTTTGAATTTGAATTGTGTTCTAGAATCTTTGGTGTGAGTGTTTAGTTGTAACGCGTGGTTATTAACAGTGAGTTTCTTATGTATGCTCTGTGCTCTAACAAGCTCTATCAATTGGCGTAATGAAGTGATGAAATGTTTCGATATTGAAAAGTTAGTGCTAAGTAATAACACCTCTTCTATATTATTTTTTGAAAATAAAAAATACATTTTTCGAAATCCGTATTCGGTATTCGAAGAAGTCAATCGAATAGTTCAATAACATAACTGGGAAAAATATCATGGACAACTTTAATAACTAAATTACTACGGAAATAAACGTAACGTTAATCTTGTTCTGTCACGCGAGGCAGTTTTTCTGACCATTTTAGCTACTCTACTTTAAGCAAGGCATAATTATAAAAGGTAGTTAATCATTTAAGGGGTGGTAATAAACAGACCTTAGCTGAGAAGCCTGTCTCATGACATGTCGAAGTAAGCGTCAAGTCCTAGATAACTGTAATTACTGACATATCTTGAGATCGGAATCTTAAGCGAGATAGTTTTACTAAAAACGGCCTTAAATTAGTGGATGTCATTGCAAGGGCAATTTTGAAAAGTTTACACAACGTGTTTATATGAGTTTCTCCATGGTATTTAGAGCGACAAATGAACTCTACACGGATAGAGCCGCGAAACAAATTTTACAAATTTAACTAAACAACTTCAGACATAAACATTATAACCTAGCACTCCGTAAATTGGAACAAACAATATCTTAATGGAAGTAACTCGATATTTGTCAATACATTTCTCTTATATACGAGAAATATGTTCCAACTTGCAAAAAGTCGAAATAATAACACCCAAAAAAATACCCGTTCCAACTTCAGCTTTGGTGCTATAGTTCGAAAGTAACTTTTTTTTTGTGAAGGGTGGGTGTTGGGTCTTTTTTTTTCGGGCGGTATACTGTTTGCACACGTTTGATCGATTGACATCGGGGGTGGGTCTTGTGTAATATTACCCCTGAACTCACTAACAATGTGTAGTTCGATTTACATGATTACTTATATTTTCGAGCTTTGATCTTTCTCACTTATTTATTTACGTACATTATGTATGACACGAAACTGCTGAATAAGTTATAAATCACGTTTAAAATGGAGATTTACAATGTCAATAAGTTTTTATCGATTTAAATTAGTAGCTTGTATCGTCATTAACATAAAATCGAAATGTTACAACGTTCCAATAACAAACGACAGTCAAATCGAACGAATCAAATTAATAGCCATTAAAACTTAATGATACTGGCTGGAAACAAAGCCATAAAAGACAACCTAGCGTGATAAACAATATTAATTTCAAATTTATAAAAACGCTTTCCAATATCAAATTTTCGAAACCCGTTTTATACAAGAGAAGGTTTGGTAATCGGTGGTAGCGATCATAGCCGATTAACCAGCTTTTTTATTAGGCACCTTTAAAATACAAACAAGAAAATAAAATTTTACGATGCTCTTCAGTGAAAACACTGTTAAATAAATAACTGCGCGTCCGGGCCCCGGTTTGGTCATGCTGTAAATTAAGTCCATGTAAAAAATATGAACGAGGTGGTTTTTAATAATTAAATACAAGATTCTTGGGCGCAAATAGGCGTGCGATCCAGTTTACAATTTTTATAATTGGGTTTGACAAGTGACCGTTTGTGACCTGTGTAGCTTGTAAAGACGATGGCAAAACAACAAGCTTCAGAACTGAGATTATAGTAATTTTATGAAATTCGTAATTAGATTTTCTTATCACAAATTTGCTGCAATATGAGTAAATTCGCCGTAATAAACATGGGCATTTTATTTAAAAAATCAGAGCCCTTTTTTAATAATTTTAAATCATTTATCAATTAATGTGTTGCCATTGTTTATTGTGCTTTTTAACTTTAACGTCATTTATTGGAAGTTATCTGCACTCATTCGTTACGTTTTAATAGTTTATGAAAATAACTGTCGAGTTAGTCACATTTACGACCAAAGTCTTGTAATAATGGTTATAAAACAGTAATTTCATAAATACAGTCCAAACTGGTTGTATAAGAGCTGCAATTCTTAATTAAAATCTTTTTAGATCCACCCAAGCTAGTAGCGCTTATCTTATAAAATTATCTATATTTATAACTCTATTATAAAATTTATGAAGCAAAACATTTACCGTAGTAATTTTGCTAGTTATTTACATTTTTTTATCTTTGGTTGCGAAATGTATGTGATAAATGCGTTGATTAGGCAATAAAATCAATGAATGTCGAAGATAAGCAGTTAACGAATATAGGCACGGAATAAGTTTTTTTTCGGAGGTAAGTACTTTATCAGCTCTTCATGCAAAAAAGACTTGTGTGTGACTCAAAATGTGTATAAAGTGAACTAAAGTAATTATTTTAGTTGCAGTTATTCGTTTAAGGTTAGAAACGATAATCAAACTATTGTAAATCAATCCTAACTCAATTGAATTACTATTAAACGTTCCACTCCATTTTTTTTACTTTATTTATTTAATTTTGTATGAGCAATAAATGAAATGATCTTTCTACTGAAGGGTTAAAAAACCAGTTTTATTTTTAGTTTTATAATGGTCGTATTATAGTCCGGTAACGGTTATCTACGACAGACATCGGTGGCATTAAATATGTCGTTTTAAAGCCAAATATGGGTAATAAAGTCGCAATGGAATTTAGTACCGTCGATGGACAAGCAGGTTTCTTGTTATTTAGAATATAACGGTCGGGTTAGTAGTTTTTAAATTTATTTTCTAACCAAATATAACTATAAATAAACATACGCTGGATTTGATACTTTATATTATAATTGATGTAAATAAAAAAACATTAATAATTTAGAAAATTGAAACAGAGTACTTATGAAACGACTCGTAACAAATACTATAAGTGCGTCACTTGCAAAAAACACGCAACCCAAAAAACACAAATTTTTTTGACAGCTCAAAAATCGTGCTGCGCCAAGGTTTACAAAGGAGTCCTATCGATTTTGTCGTCAGCCCTACGTTACATACATTATGTACGTGTGTGCGTCGGAGGGTAAGGTATGAGGGTGGCTCAAACTATTCTGTCTATACCTATAAGTTATATAAATTATATGTCATTCACCCCATATCAATAGTAATGTATGGAGATCCGATATTGTGCGGTAAAGTTGGATGCATTTTACGGAAAAATTCGAGGATTTTTAGACGTTGCATGATTGATGACGGGAATTTGATTTGCATTTTAAAGTTATGGTTATTAACATGCAGGTCGTGTGTTTTTTGAAGTAATTATAAAACTTTCCTTTAGTAAATGTTTCGTATTAAAGTGTTTTAAATAATGTCTTAAATTTAGTTTTTAAATGCGTTTTATAGCTTTTTTATGGGTAAGTACAGCCTATTTTAAAAGTTATCAAATTATTAAAACACGATTCTCTTCTGAACCCCGAATTCCGAATTTTATTTATGTAATAACGCAAAAAAGTTACATTTAAAAAAAAACACAATTGATCCCTAGAATGTATAAAGTTAAGTATCATTTAAAAAGCCCCATAAATCATTATAACTGGTCATCGTTGCGTCATTTACCATATGCCTTCTAAGAGTCATTTAATATACATAGAATGACACAATTCTGATTCATTGTGTTGTTCATCATTCGTCATTGACATGTCACGTTAAGTATTAAATTTAGTTGTTCGTCATTGACATGTCACGTTAAGTATTAAATTTAGTTGCCGTGTGGAATAATTACAGAAACAAAGTTGTAATGTTTAACCTAAGTGTGGTTTAAATTGGAAAACCTGAGAAAGTCTTTCTAGAGAAAAATATTAGACCTAAGCAAAATAATTTAAAAGTATTTCTGCTAGAAAGTCTATCGAGAGAAAATACTTATTAGAACTAAACAAAATAACAGAAAATAAATTAAATAGTATGTTGAGTATTTTAAACGATGGACTTTTGCAACGCCCGCACTGTTTAATAAGAAAAAAAATAGGATTTCAATAAGTATTATATTTAGTTAGCTAATAATAAAACGTAAATATTAACGTAAGACTTCAAAAATAATCATTTACATAAAAAACGGATAAGCAAAATTACTAACTAACAAAGTCTAGAAACCTTCAAAAATATAATCAAACTTACCTTTGACCGCTAAACTTTGTAACCCAACTTGAAGTATGAAAAATATGTAAGTTCACAAGATGAAACAAAATAATTATGCCTAAATAAAGAAAAAAAATTTACAATACCTAAGCATAAGTCACATCTGAAATTTGAACTTTACTCTTATAATAAATCTTACCTTTACGATGCCTCGTAGTAAAGTTTTCAAGTCGATTTCGCGACGGGTCTCTACTTTTATTAAAAACACAAAAACAAAAAATCGAATCGAAGGCCTCGTATCCGAACACGGGCGTAAAAGAAAAAAAGCAAATTGCAAATTCAAATTTGGAAACCGGAGACGCGTCCCGGAGGAAATTCGAGAAAAATCGTCGTCTCCATGCGGCTGACGGCAAGCGAATGTCCCGCTCAAACTCCGCTACAATTTTCTCAGCGAAAACCGAATCGACTGCGCTGTGTAAGTATAGGGAAGGGTGGTTTTTCCTTCGAATTTCATAAGTATCTACCTTTCTTTATATCTAAGCGCAAGAACTACGCTCACCCCTTGAGAATACCTCGCGAGACTCGATCGCGCGTCAACCCCGCTTTACGACCAACCGTTGTCGACAAAGAGTTCCAAATTCAAATCGTTAATGCGAGGAATAAGATCCAAAATTCAAACGCGTTCGCTTCTAGTTACATCTTTTTTTAAAGTTTACCGTTCTAGTAAGGCAACGGTAACATAGATAAAATGTATTGGGTGGTGAGTAGAAATATATTTATGTATGTAGATTCGTGAAGGTTCGAGAGTAAGATATGGTGCGGGCTTCGTTTCATGTATGATTGTGGAACGTTACTTTATACGTAGGAAAATGGAACGGGTCGGGTAGCGTGTGGTAAAAATGTGAATTTTGATATCTGTATAAGAATACCCTGCAATTTGTCACAAAATGAAATTGTTTCGTGTCTTTTGAAGGACTTCTTTCCTTTGTCTGATATTTGTTATGAGAGAAAACATTTTGCGGGAGGTTGTTTTTAGATCACGTAGGCACAGAGAAGGGTTCAATAGAGTTAATGGGTGGAAAGTTAATAACGTGTTAATTTTAACGCTTAAAACCACGCGTTCACGTGAAAAGTTATACGGTGTGGTAGGTTTTACGGGCAAACGACGATGTGTTTCGAAAATGTTCAAAGCGCCCGCGAAGCGGAGTGTGAAGTCGCAAATTAAGGATGCAGCCACTTTTAAAAATGGAACGCGTCTTAAATGCGAAATGATTCCACGCAACAAGTTTCATTCACGGGCAACAGAGAAGGCAATCCAATTAGAAAGGGAAAGAGAGGAATTTAAAAAGTGAACGCCCGGAAAGTTAGGCGGGAAAGCTCCGTGCTAATAACCTGTTGCTTCCGCGACTAAATTAAATATGAGAACCGGGACGCGGCGAACGTCGACTATCGATGTTCCAATTTTATAAATATAACCGTTCGAATTGTGAATTGAGACAAACCATCTAACCAGTATCAAAAAGGCTCAATTGGTATTGTATCAAAAGAAATGTGTAAAGTCACTTAATATAAAACAAACAACCCCTTCCAAAACACATTTATATTCTTATTGATATGTAATAAATTTGCATGAACCAAGTCAATTCCATAAATTACATACATATATCATTCCACTATTCATAAACCGCCCTCACCCACCCCTCTCAAATTTCGAGTTATCCTGAAATATCGATAAAGCAAAACGCTGATGCGGCATAGGTACACCCCTACGCGCTCCCTGACATTGAGCGAGAAAGAAATAGTCTTATGAGGAAAGTAAAAGCACGAGCGAGATGCAACACGAGACCACGACGAGATAAGTGTTCTAATTTATACACAAATTGCGAACGTCGTCACGAGAAGCACGTGCTAAATAACCGTTCCGTGTTTAAAACGACGCAAGTTACTTTATTTCTTAAAACAATTCTACACTTTAATCGTAAAACAATAAAATTGCGTTTTGAATTAAGGTTAAGACGAAGTAATATTATCTTGCAATTTTCCATTTTTGAAAATGGAACGTTGTACTCGACTCGCGGTTGTAAGAAGTAAACTCCTAAAGCATTCACTCTAAGGTGTAATTTGGTTTGTATGCAAAGTTTGCAAATTAATACATCAGATTTTAAAAGAAAGCCTGTGCATGCTAACTAGGGTACCGTCAAGGTTAAATTGGTGTAGGTATTATTTAAGAAGTCGGTTACTGGGTAAGTGGTTACTTGGGGGTGAGTTGTTACGTAATTTAGAGTCGTTACACAATTTAGGCGGGTTTTGATTGGGGAGTTTGGAGTAATTAAGTTGGGTAAGATACAGGGGGTTGTTGTAACTTTCATTATCACTTTGGTGTAAGTTGATTTACTGTTTTAACGTTTAAGTGGGTAAAGTTAATCGCTTTGAGGTCTTGTTGACAGAAACGGAGATAATGTTTTTACTCTGGGAGTATGTTTCGAAATAAAAACATGTTAAATACTTTACAGTGTAAAGTTTATTATAATATAAAGAACGTAAATCAATGCCTAATATCGGACAGGCACATTTCTCACTGTAGGTACTATAGCTTTTAATGCTATGGGTTTCAGAAGCCACTCCTTAGATACAAAAAAAAATAGATCAGACCCCAGAGAGATATTGTTTTAGTTGACAAAAATTGTTATAATATTAGTTATATCAATCAACGATGATAGGATCAACAGCAAGTTTTTTAGAAATACAACTTTATTCCTAGCTGATGTATCTGACATCTTGTTAAGCTCAAATGGAATCAATAGTCTTCTACACAACAATCACAATCTAATTAGAAGCAACCAAGTTCTTTTTCAGTGTATTTTATGCGCATGTTTGCTTTCGACACACTCATTAAAAATCGCAACGCAGACTAACGCAGTACACGAGTACAGTACCTTAGGTCTAAAGTCAATCTGAGATTCTACAACAATAAGGTTCAGTTTCCTAAAAGTTACAAATGACTTAACATCTCTAATGACATTGACGAGTTCATGCATATTTTTCTTGAAATAGTCAAAATAGTGTAGTGATATTTATAATCTTTACAAATTTTTGATGTCTGTACTTATAAAAATTCAAATCTCGTAGACATAGTTTAAACAAAACGCTTTGTCAAAATAAACAGGTGAAAAACATTGTAATAATCTAATATTTTACAGTAGACCATAAACTCGATATTTAACTAAAAAACCCTTCTAAACTCACCTACGCCACACAAACACGCACGTACACATGTAAACCGGTATAGTAAATTTTTGACACTTGTCATCTCCCCCGCATCTCAATGAGGGGCGGCTAGGTTTACCTTTGCATTTCGTTTTCATATTCGGAGGGTAAGAACGTGCTCTTTTTCTAAATATAAGAAGGGTTTTAAAGGTATCGATTTTCAAAGAAATATTTAAATTGTTAAAACGGTTTATATAATGGGTATGGAATAGAGTCGTAAAATACATAGAGCTCGTCATAATGTCGAAATAAAATGATAGTTTCCAAATGTTTATTTTTGTATGAGCCAGCGCAGCGTGTCATCTCACGGAAAATAATCATGGCCGTCTACAGCAAGAGTAGAATCGCAAACGCGTTGCTTCCCTTTGAAAAAAGAGTAGGTTATCTGTTGAAGATCCCAAAGACGGTCTAAGAAGATTTATTAATAATATCGTCGACTTCAATAGATTCAAATACTTCTGAAATTAAGTCGAAGTTTTTGTGCCTCCGTCAAGACAATATTATTTTGGTTGTGTTTTTGTGTTTAAACAATTGGCAACACACTTCATTCGTTGTCTGATCGCAAGAACAAAAAAGTCTAGTTTAAAAATTAAACTATTCTAACTTCTAATTCCGATCAAAGTAACGATTTTGCTGCCATCTCTATTTGAAATCCAACAAAGATGATCCCATTCTCGAAATTGCCAAATACCTTTTTAAATAAAAGTCCACCTCAGTCCAGACATCAAAGCTAGCAATTTTATTTATTTCCCATTCCTTTAGCAAACTAAATTTCCCGATAGTGAATGGTTCCAAGATGGCGGGTTAACCCCACGCGTGCTTGTTATCCAGTCACTCTTTCTCGCATATTTCGTTCGTTTTGACAGCACGCGCGCTGTTAAGAAGGCCGAGCTAGCAGAAAAAAGTTATTTGTAATAATACTAATAATATTCCGATTCAGTTGGGCTGTAATATCAATTAACTTTAAGTTAAGCCAGTTTTGCAATTAAATGTTTTGAGACTGTCTTTTTTACCATGCTGAATATTTTTAAAACAGACAGTAGCAGACTAGATTAAAACCTGAGATTATACAAGTGGTTTTTTTTCTGCATAAATTGCTGCTTTAATAAATAAAAAAAATCACTGGTATTAACAATTGCTTTACGCTCAGGTGTATGGTAAAATAAATACCCTTAGATAGTTAAAAAAAAATCCCTAGGGTGAAAACAACAAATCGATTTTTCGTCCCCATATACCCGTATATCACAAACTTGAGAACGCCCGTGACTTCGTACGCGTAAAATTCGTTTCCCGCTACTCCCCGTATTAACCCGTTAGGGGATGAATTTTCCAAAATCCCTTCTCAGTTCACCCCTAGACCTCATAAGGAACCTACGTGCCAAATTTGTAATGTGTAGACCTAGCGATGTCATCTAGTTTCTTCTTGATCGATGAAATCACAATATATAAATATTGTGATTTCATCGAATATAGAGCCGCTTTAGAAAACTTGATTACATATAAATATAATAAATAATTACATTGCTCGTTTAATAGGATGTGACTGGATATTGTAATAAAAATTTGGTCAGTCCACATTTCTGCGGCTACAAAATACAACATAAAAACAAAATGGCGTTCGCAACTACTCGCTTTTCCGTTGGCAGCGTTCCCCCCACGGCCCTGCTTGTTAGACGACAATATGCGATCGCATGTGGACGCGGAATATTATTTACTCTGTTCGATATTCAAACTAAAATACAGCTCATTTGCCCGAGTGGCCATTCGGTCCGTTGGAAAATTTAAAGATGGCGGTAGCTTCAGTGGAATGACGGTTCAAGTTGATTTAAATCGCAAAGTTCCTAATATTTTAAAATATGTTTGTTGAATTATGATGGAAAGGTAACATTTGTTATCTGAGAGTTTTAAAAATTGTATATGAGTAAATGCCTACTCCGGTGATATTAGGGACAAGAGGTATCTGCGCTAGGGCGGAGATCTTAAAATCTTTGTCTTTAGTACCCTAATAATCAAATCAGTAAAATGATCACTTTTAGACATTTCGCCATACAATATAAAGCCAGACGAATTTAATTTCCTTAAAATAATCATACACAGTTCTCTTAAGCAAGTTCTGTCATAAAGATACCGATGTGAGTGAAAGTTAAGAATCGGCAAAAACAATGAAAGTTTTTAAAATGGTGTTCTTTTTTGATTCATAAAATAATATTTAAGTTTATACTAGTGGTAACAAAAGGGGAAATTCTCGTCAAAAATTACCCTTTACAAACGATAAGGCAGCGATTGCCGGGGAAAGTAATTTGTTCTTCGATTTAACACAGTGCTTACGTTTGGGCATCGCCAGAAAGAGTGGAATCGACTCCCGACTTTAACAAATGTGTTGTTTCCGCGGTAGTGCTGTGCTGATATCGATGGAAAAATGTCGATGGTTTTAGGTAATATTTTGGGAGTATTTGTTTAAACTATGATTTAAGCTTTAAATCATGATAAGGGTATTTTAAGGGTTATATGGAAGAAATCCTTTAATGGGATAAGTTCACCTTTGAACTTTTTTTTTTGTTATATTGACTGTGTTTTGTTTTTATATTTCATTTTTGTACAATATAGACTATACATACCAACATACATATGTTAAAAAACGAAGTCACCTTTTGCAAAATAATTTTATATCATTTAACCATTTGTTTACATATTTTAATCGATAAAATCAAATATTTAGAGACCATTTAAAAACTTAAACCGTTTCTAAACGAATATGCTTTAACCGGCAAAGCGGTTATCTTTTTACCCTATTTATTCATATTAATTATGTACTTTTTCTGACAATAAAACATGCAAATTGACTTGCGAAACGGAAACGCCTCATAAAACGCGTAAAAACAATGCGATCAAACACGGTACCGCTCTAATTGCAATATTTGCATCGCCCACGTTTTCCATGCTAATAATTGACGTAATAACTGCACTGTTTTTATGTTCGATTATTGCATTAAATGCATATTTGTCTATCTTACTGGTAGCGGCACTCTTTTATACTTTACGTATGTCATTTTATGTGTAAAAAAGTAATGGTTGCTATTTGCAGTTAATTATTACGTGATTCGTTGAGTTGTTAGATGGAATAGGTTTGTTTTCTTTTGGGACAATGGCTGGAGTATACCTAGTCGATTTAAAAGTTTTTAGTATCTACTTATATAAACAAGATAATTATACACAGTAGATATTCTTAATAATCGTATTTCCATGGATTGGGTAACTTCAAAGTAAAGCGTTAAAGAGAACTACGCCTCTTGCCCTCCTCAACTTAATACCATGGTATTTGTTGTAGAAAAAATAAATAAAGTGGTAACTTTATTTTATTTTTAATAATACATATTTTTTTAGGTATTTCGTGTGTCAAAATAATATTAATATTTTAATTCTACATGTTTCAAAAAAATATCATAATCAATAACCCAACAGAAATGAAGTAAATAACGATAAACGGTGGTTTGTAAAATTCTTTGAATAGATTCTAAACCAAGCGATAACTAAATCAGTATGCGATTCTTGAGATACATTCTTAGATTCTTACTTAATAAAGAAATGGTATAAAAATCAAAAATCATATTTAAGCGAATAAAATTAAATATTGAAATTGATTATTAATTTTAAACTAAGTTTTGCTTTTTGCTAGCCGCAGTTATTTAGTATAGTCACGGTAAGAAAAGCTTCGTCACTTTTGGACCTTAATAGCGTTGAAATAGAGTCAATTTTTGGGTTCCCACAGTAGGCATTCATTATATTACCTAGAAATTATTTTTTGGTTTTATAATGCACAGTAGATACGAAAACGACGAATAAAAATATTATTTAAAAAAAATATAATATTGTAGAAGTAGAGTTCTTTTAAATAATGTACTAACGCTGCATTGCGTAAAAGTTTGATCAAGGCGAGACACGCTTGAACAGGATTTTTTAGAGAACACAATTGCACTATTTACAAACCTCATAGTGAGGAGGCACCACTAAAAATAAAAAAAAGCAAGAAAAAACCAAAATAAGTTTAATTGATAATAATTTCGCGTGTATCGACATATCCCATCCCTATGAAAGCTAAGCTCAGCCGTTGAATTTCAGGGCACTATAAATGCGCGCAGTTTTGCATCTGACGGGTCTCCATCAATTACGCACTCTTGGAGAGCCCATTTTGTTTTTATTTATGGCCGCCATGGTTACACTATTTCATCGTTACTTAATCTACCGCTACAGCAGACAACACTACTGTTTCAAACGTTTGGGTTACATATGGAAACAACGAAATACTTACTACTGCAAAAGTTTTTTTGTAACTAACTTAAATTAGGCTTTTAACTTTGATAAGGTCATAACTCAGTTGGATAGATAATAAGGTATACAGCGGTTAGCAACAGTGAATAAATCTTTATTGAAAAAAGAAGCCGAAACAATATCCAAGCAGAACTGAAGCCACTCATTGTAATATTCCACATTTTCAAACAACATTAAATTGGCTTGCGCTTCGAAATTCTTGGAATACCAACGAGCAGTGACATGGAAAAATGAATATTATTAAAATACACACGCTCACATGTGTAAAACGCACACTAACGCGTTTATAAGTCACATTCATAGGTAAAAATTCAGCATAGAGATTCTAACGTTACCCTTTTCTTTATCAAGTACCCACACTAGCGCGATCATAACAAGGTTTTCTCTGTACGGACACGAAATATCAGCACACATATACAGTTTTTACTTTTGTATCCACAACCTAAATCCAACCTTATCTACCCTTGAAAAAATACAATTTAGAATAACAGCAAATAAAATATACAATCCTATGAGTAAAGAAAAAACCAGCCTACGAATTTCGACGTAGAGTGCAATATCAAATATTTCGTTAGCGTCGCTTTTCTTCGCAGCGTTCCGTTTTTGAATAAAATTGTGCTTCCAGAGCGCAAACGGAAAGTAACTCTACTGTTTCATGTTAAGGTGAGTATTCGACTGGGATGATTTTGAATTCAGAATATCGCGTGGGTGAATTCACGAAGCAACAATAGTGTCCAAAAGGGGTACGCGTTTTCGGTCCACTGCGCATCAGTTTGCGCATAGAAAAGATGGCGGCGGAGCTTTAGACGCGCGACGCGCCATTTTGTTAGTTTAGTTTCGTATTGACAATCAGTTTAGGAAAATGTGACTATTGTATTTAAAAAGGAAAATGTAAGTAATTTAGGTGTCCTTTTTCAAGAGATAGAGCTGGTTTGTTGTTTTTACTTTACTGGTGAAGTGATTGTTCCTACAAACTCCTTATAATGTATCCTTCATATGAGTATTTTCCCATTGAGAAGTGTGAGCACCAATTGTTCATTGACTAACAATAATTTAGCTATTATCGTTGGTGTTTACAAATTACGGTTTTAACGGATATGTTTCATAAGATAAAATGCCGTAAATTAAAAAAAAAACCTTTTAGTTTTTAGAAAAGACTCTTTAGTAAAAAGATACTTTGTATTTTGTTTAACTTTCGAAGTTTAACAACAGTGTATTTTTGTTTCAGGTAAATCGCAATGGACAAATTTAAAAAATAACTCTCAAATGCTCTTTAGTTAATTAGCTCTATAGTTGATAGGCATATCATATAGAGAAAAATCAAGAAAAAAATATAATTAAGGTAAAGGTAATTAAATTAGTTACCTATTTCCAAAATTTCAGTAAATTTAGCATAGATCTGCTGTACCTATAGGTTATGCGTTATGCTATAGTCACCAGCAAAGTAAGGTGAGCAATTTAAATGGATCATTATGGGGAATTTGGAAAGTTTCTTTCTAAGGAACCAATGTCTTGATTTTGGAAAGAGAAAATAGGCAAAAATAATTATTAATTCATAGTGTGGTAAGACACGATTTGCATTGGAGCTATGTGCCCAAAATAAATAAATACACAAGATTTGGACAATTAATAAATAAGAGGACAAATGCTGTTTTTTTTAAATCTTTAATTTAGTCATTTCCTTTCTCAAAATAGAGGCTTTGGTTCCTATTCCTCCAAATTTCCCATGCTCCCATTTAGATAGCTCGCCCTGTATATTAACCAATATTGGGCCCAAAATTATATACCAAGTCTCATTTACTAGAGCCACAAGAGTGTAAAATATATTTTTCCTTCAATGCTACGAATGAAGATGAATTAGAACGAAGTACGACCAAATTTTCTAATTTAAAGGTATATCGGTAGGTAAGTATGTAGTTATGTAGTTTTATTTTTAAAATGGTAACTCATGTGAAACGTTACCAATTAATAATGTTAACACGATTTTTATTGTTACAAACTTAGATATAATAATAACCGAAATTCACCACCGCACAATAAAACAGCGTAATGGCAGTTACAGCATAAATTATTGAATTACAGTTCCTTTTGTAGTGAAATTTGAATAAATTATCAACAATTGT
Organism: Acleris sparsana; assembly: GCA_923062465.1. NCBI lineage: Eukaryota > Metazoa > Arthropoda > Insecta > Lepidoptera > Tortricidae > Acleris > Acleris sparsana. The sequence goes on from OV281297.1 coordinate 14,277,306, forward strand.
TATTCAAATGGTTCGCACGGGTGACAATGGAGGTTTGAGAACGGCATCTTAGGGTTGCAGGTAAAAAGGGGTAACAAAAGTTGACATTTTGTTTATGATTCTGATAAGTATTTGGGTCACTGACGACTTGGTGTCAAGTTGTAAGATAAATGGCGCAACGACTTTGTACGAAGAATGGTTTGAGAAATTGTGAATGTAATTGTGAAAAGAAATATTATTTTAATGTAAGTTGAGTATGATTGATATTTTAATGTTTCTAATAACAAGCTTAGCGCATAATAATACGTATAATATGTTTTTTTTTTATTATTGGTAGTTTCATTTAATTTAATTATTAGTATTAATAAATACCTAAGTTTTCATTGTAAAAAAAAAAAAATGTTTTCGTTTTGCCATGAATCTCAAATGTCCAACACTATTATCTTGATTAATTCAAAAACGTTCATATACGTCTAGTACCCTTCACTTTCAATCTTAAGCCGTTTTTTCACTTCCTGGACGTCACACATCTGTGCGACAAAAACCATTCTAATTATGCATACGCCGTTGTCGGCCTTTGACGTGCCAGGAAAAAAATAGTAAAAGGTCGCAACCGACAAAAGGGTTAACTTTTTGCTTCACAATCGAGAGCGAACATTATATTATGCAAATACGACATTAGCATACGTTTTTGTTAAGAAAAAATCACGCACATCTGTCGTTAGTTTCACTTCCGAGTTTTTGTGATAGATAAAAAGCTTTTTATTAATGCGTTATTATTATTTATGGAAAAGGTGGAACGGTAGTGGAAGGTTAACGAGTTTTAATTATGTAAGTGTTTTTTAACTAACGAGGTGTCCGTAGCATCTCTATAGTCTATGTCAATTGAAATGGCCAAAGATGTAAACAAATGAGTATTGTGTGTCACATAACCTCAAATACTCATCACTGTGTTTTACTTCAATATGCTATAATTAATAGTTATTTAATCTTAAACTTAATCAAGTGGTCAATTTGTATAAATCATTGCTAGGACCTCACTTGATCTGGTGTGTGATTATCGAGTAATAATGGTAAAGTGGTTCATTTGGTTGTGATAACATCTTTGCCAATTCAATTGGCACAGAGTATACGTTACGTATTCATAAATTATATTTAGATATTTCCAATTTATAATTTTATCATTCCAATTTATATTTGATTATTTATAGTATAGACAGATTCATAAATACTTGAAAGTTACCTGTGTATCTATTACTAGAAATATAGAAAACTTCGCCATGTTGTCAAAAAGTTATAATGTTTCCGTTGACACTAACGTTAAAGAGATTAACAAAAGCATTACAAGTGTCTCCATTTGACTTGTTATATAGTCAGGCTATACATGCAAAATATTAAAACATACTTCATTACAGGCCAATTAAAATTTTAATTAAAATAAAGCTCTTAAGATATAATAAAACCAATCACCATATCAACGATTACCTACAATTTCCTCGGAAGTGTAAAATATGGGCGTAAACTGCACCTTCCGTGTAATTATAAAAATTTACATGCTGTATAACCAAATAATAATGTAATACGATAGAATGATACTGCATTAATTACTGTCGTAAATATCATCGCAGATGTGTATCGGGCCACGGAACTGCGTAGACAAGTAGATGGATAGATAAAAATGAGGTATCATTATAGGCAATTATTCAGTCCGTAAAAGAATTACTGGCGGAAGTAGATACGATACGCACTCAACGGGTTACACGCAGACAAAACTGAACGTCAACCTTGAAAACACAAATACAGGGTGTTTAATTGTAAAAAGTGGTAACAACAGTTACGTCTTTTTTATTTTTAGAATTAATTGTAAGTGTCTAACACTTTTAATGCTATCATTATCAGGTTTTTCGCTTCCTGCTTACTTTATTAACGTCATTAGATGGATAACGAATACCGGCGACCCTAAGGGCTTAACGATCGCTTGTAAACGGGCCCTTAAGTGTTAAATTGATGTGTGTTTGAGGTTCGATGTTGTAAGTAATTGATCATTTTATTAATAATAGATACTGGGTTTTTCATATTTTGCCTGTACATTTTGCGTTTATGAAATTATGTTGAGCGACGTCGGGTTTTGTTAAACGTTTTATTAACTTACGTCTTACAAACGTTTTGATTTTGTATAACTGACACAATACCAGTATAGCTTGGCAAAAAAGAGATTGACGTGACGTAGTGACAGGAACTCACCTGAAGTGGCAAACACCACAATAAGCAGCAGTTTTTGAGTAAAAAATTCACTCCGATTCCGGTCCGGCTTGATTCATTTTAACATATGAGCTACCGTTTGATTCGTCTTAATTGTAGACATAGGCATATTTTTTAACATGTCGCACTGCTAGATCAAAACAGTATTAACTCAAAATCCTTGCTAGTTTTGTTTCAAGTTCATAGGATTTGTAATAAAGTTGATTTTATAAAACAGTTGTATTTTGAGTTACTCCTGTTTTGATCTAGCAGTGCGATGTGTAAACGACTATATCAAAAAATGCAGCCGGGTTTTCAGAGCTTATTGTTTAGTGAGTAAATTGGTTTCAATTTTTTTTTGGTCAAGCTTTTGTTGGCAGTTTTCATTTGACGTTTCATTTGATATAATATATAACAAAACAGATTTTATCTATGCGTTTATGTTAACTTGTCCACTATTTAAACACCTAAAGGGCCACTATTCAACGTTGACTCTTGAGGTTTTTTTCTATATATTGCAAAATGGGCGTAAAAAGCAAAATGAAATAGAGGTCCTACACAGTTGAAATACTGTTTTATGGAATATAGATCTAATTACAAATGCAAGAGAAATTATGTTATTGTTATTTATATTTAATATGTGTTTCTATTAATATTGCACGTGATAATGCTAAAGTGCGTTGTTATAATTTAAGTCAAAGTGGTTTAATAAATGATTTCTGAATGTTTTAGTTTCATTCCTACTCCCTTAGCAACGTATTCGGAGTGTAATGCTTCACAAAGGGTGCTTCACTGTATTACCAATTTTACAGTATTTTTGATACTTATTTCAACCTTGAATGGCCAAAAAGGGTACAGTTGCCACTAACTGTACTTTCACCCTACTAAGTATAAGACACTCGCGACTTCGTTCACGTAGAATTCGTTTCCCACTACTCCCCTGTTTCAACCCCTTAGGGGATGCATTTCCAAAAATCCTTTATTAGAGCACCTCTAGCATATCCAAGGAATATTCCCTTCAAATTTTAAGTCCCTGGTCTAGCAGTTTAGGCTGTACAGCCAGTCAGTTTCTTTTTTTAGGGTTCCGAAGTCAAACTAGGAACTCTTATAGCTCCGCCATGTCCGTCCGTCCGTCCGCAGCCTAGCTCAGAGACTCTTAGTACTAGAAAGCTGTAATTTGCCATGGATATACATATTAGTCACGCCAACAAAGCGGTATAATAAAATCATGAACATTTTTTTTTTGTGTACCTCCTCTACACTTAACTTGGGGATGCATTTTTTATTCTCGTCTACCCCGTAGTGTGTCGTTGGATAGGTCTTTTAAAAATATTGCGGGTTTGTGAAAACAAATTGTCGATTTACGGATCCATTTATGAAATATTAAACTTTAAAAAGAGCCCGAAAGCACATATAATGATTTTAATAGGTAACTATCACGACTAAGTAGACTTCATTGGTTCTTGAGTTAGAAACGGTTTAAATGTTTATACCTACAAAAAACGGTTGTACGTTATTTTACAGACTAAATTTGTTTAGAATTTCATTTCATATAAATTTTTTCTCGTATTATCATTTCATAGAATAATCAATATGTAGAATAATTACTTTGAAGACATTTAAATCATCGTTTTTTATTTCAAATAAAAATCAATGTTTCTTTTTTCATATCATAGAATAGCAAATTAAATATTCTTTGTTCAAGGGATATAAAAAATAACCTCGAAGGCTAAGGCGGGAGCTTGCTTCGCTTCGCTCCCGCCATAGCCTTCTAACCTAACCTATTCAAGTCGGTTCTGCCCAGAGAGGTCTTGGTCGCTCGCTTCGCTCTCTCGCTCACTCATATTTATATCATAATATAGTATTTATCATATAAACAAATATTTTGTTTGATAAGTTTGTGTAATGAAAAAATAAAATTATAAAATTCATTGAATTGATTTTCTGTGGAATGTGTTTCTTTCAAGTAAATAGTTTAAAAAATAATAATATTCGAAGCAAAAATACAAGGACCAAATAGTATATGAAACATTTTCTGTGAAACAAAATTCTGTAATTTTTCTGTCTGTAAAACAAGGGGACACCACAAAAAACTTATTTGCGGTGTTGGTAAACTGACCGCGACCTATGTCGTATGGGGATAAAGTTTTCCAACGTCTAATTTGTTTGTAGTAACGGTTTCGGAACCCTACACTGAGCATGTTCCGACATGCTCTTCCCCGCTTTTTATTATTATGTAGATTAGCCAAAGGACATTTACTACTGGACAGGCATTCCCCAAGGATCTCTACCACTGTTGGTTTTGTGCTACTTGCACCTATCGTTATCCTGCTGTCTCCATGTCGTCGGTCTACCTCACACACCAAGCTTTACCTTGTGAATAATAAACCGAAGTATAGAGATGCTTAAAAAATATAGTACAGTCGAGAACTTAAATGGGACCCACCTTTGGGCCCAAACTCAATCTGACATTCTAGAACATTACGGTTGAGTTTCCTAAATGTTACAAATGGCTTGAAATCTCAAATGACATTGACGGCTTCAAGCATATTTTTCTTGACATGTACAATCGCGAACTTATCCCTTTAAGGGACCTCTTCCGGTTAACTTGTATATGAATGTGGAAACTGTACGAGGTGCCTTTGGATCGCTATCACCGTCATATCCTTTAGCCTACCGCCAAGCGAATATTCGCGGTGATGTGTTCCGATCTGGGATACCGGTGAAATTACTAGCATAGACGCATTCCATCTTAATCCACAGGGCTGGCAACGCGTTTGGAGTCATAGGATTGCTGTTTCAAGATTGTAGTCCTGAGAATGCAAATGTCTATGAGTCTGGGTCTGAGATACTCTATCTCCCACGTGGCCGTAACCGTAAAGGGTCATTTTTCATTTTTACCGACGTCTGTCTATCATCTTATTCAACGTCGTAGACTATGGGCAATTATCTTTTCGTGTTTAATACACCTTCATATTTTTATTGATCTATTAGTATTAAATGATTGTGGTCTTTCTTTAACCCAGTATTTTCTTTTATAATATTGTTTTTCATAGAATACCGTGATGACCACTCTGGTCATCTAAATATTGGCCTCGGGCTCTCGGCTGACAACGACCACTCTGTCACAGTGTTTTTGGTGAACCACATTAAAAAGAATAAAAGATGTTTTACAGACGGGCATCAATTAGTCTTCTTTTTTTTTTAATCGGTCACTGAAACCATAATTATTGATAGTTCAAAATACTGAGAAACAGAAAATGTACGTTTAATTGTTGGTAAAAAAGAAGAATGACCCAAAAACGGTAAAACATTCAAGCGTTAAAAAAGGGTGATGGGCAATTTTGTATGGACCCCGTCCCTCCAACAGTAAGGGGATGCAAGTCTATGTGTTCATTAGGACCCAAAAGAAGACAAAATACTTGAAGGGTCCACGGAAAGAACATGTCTAGTCACATTAGTAACTTTTTGAGATATCGCGATTTGAAAGTTAGGAACCGTGTCATTTTGTACGTAATTTTCGTGTAGAGGTGTTTTTAAGAGAGAAAAAATACAAGTTATATGAAGATTTATATCTGAAACTGAGTGGTAGGTGATAGTTCATTTCGTCCTCTACATTTTGGAATTAAAAACTAATTTTCAAAAAAATGTGACTAGACATGTTCTTTCCGTGGACCCTTCACTTATTTTAGTAGCAAGGCAAATCATCCATATATGTGTTCATGTTCAAACAAATTCCATACGATACGATTATAATGATTTAAAAATGATTTAAAAATACATAATGTTGCCAAGATCTATAAGCTAGCACATGTTTCATCTCTGTTGGTGGGTGGGGACATTTTTGCCCATCGTTATTTGGTATGATTATTGGAGCTACAAACCCTAATAAAAAGCAAATAATACTAAAAACCGGTCAAGTGTTAGTTGTGATCGCAATAACTCAACTCAATTATAATACTTACTATGTGGCGTTACGGAACTCGTTTATCGTATCTTTACTTAATTTTTCAATCTCACAAGTACTTGTTACAATACAAGTTTATATTTGCTTGCGTTATGGGTTCGTCATGATTGTCAAGCCCTCGCTAGACGTCGGTACGCTCGCTAGCTAAAGCGCATGGAATAAATACGCTGGAACAAAACGGCGATGGATGCTATGCTGTTATTCTTGAGTGTTTTATAAACAGATGTTTGAAGACAACAGAAACAATGTTTGAAGTAAAATAGTAAAGTTGTTAAGAGGAGCGCGATGTTTTATGATTTTGGAATATGTTGTAGATATTATGATAAACTAGGTATGTAGTACGTTTTCCTTTTCAAAAAATCTTAACTAGCTATGTTAGGTGTCTTGTTTCATTTTGTCACTTTTCACTATGTCACTGTATCTGCAACAAAACGACTCTAAACGGACGGACAAAGTCACTAGAATCGCAATATTCGATAAATAACCTGTGTGTAAAATAATAGAGAATAATTTCTAGATGCCCTGAATTCTTAGTCGCTTAGCTGTAAATCTAGAGATGAGCTATTGTAGAAAATATTTTCGTTTTAGAAACTGGAAATATTCGTTACGACATCGAATAAGAAAATGTCTAGCCAGAATAAATGTCATTCTAGCAGATGTATTTATATACATATTCTTATTAGATAATTATCCTTGTTTCTTATTAGGGGTAGGTCTTGACTGTCAAAATTTAATTCTTAAGATTTAATCATGAAGCGGAGTGGAGCTAAGGAGACGCGTGGAGTGATGGTAAATAGAACTGGTACAAACTAAGATGTGCTGTTTAATACAGGGCTGAGATTACACGGATAAACCTTATTACTTTTGACTTGTGTTCGTATTGTCAATTTTTTCATAGCTTTTACTTGACAATAAAGGTGACTGACCAGAGGATTTTTTTTTTACCGACTTGAATAGATTCCCTGTATAGTTATTTTCTTAATTTAATTAACCATTACAGACGCGGTCAGGTCGGTATGGGCAAATATTATTTCCCAATGTAACCAGATACACGTAAGTGTCGAAGGTAACTAATTATAAACGAATCAAACAATAGCATGTTAAACTTAGTTAACATAAAAAATCCAAAAAAAAACAGCATTTTTTTTGGCAGGGGTGAAAAATAAAGGGGTGTAACGCTTTTGTCGACGATAGTACAGCATCGTTTTATGCAAATCTGTGAGCGGCCGTGATTGAACATGCATGACGCGGCTGTCTTGTTGTAGGCTCTAGATACAATACAAACACTATACGAATACTAGTCAATGTACTCGTAAACAACAGGGTGCTGTGGAAAGCCTGTGGGGACTTAAGTAAGTAAGTTTGACAAAGGTGTAATTTTATGACACACCTTTGAAAAGTATAGAGTGCTAACTTTCATATCACAAATGTTTAGACCTTCGGTCGGTTACGTTTCTCATCTCTAAATCGATTCCGATATTCACGATTTTAAATTATTTATTTTGTAGTAATTATGAAAAACTAAGTTCTTACGTTACATTTTTTTTTATTGAAATATTTTCTTAGGAAGGAAATCTTAGGTCTTGTACAAACCTAGTTTTTACAATAACTACAACATATTAAAAAATCGGGACCATCGAACGAGGTTTGACGGGAGAGAAACGTTATGGCATTTCGTATGGAAAAAATCGTTTCACAATCCACTTAAACCGTTACGATATTATAACATAGGCTAAATAGGAATATCCTTCTGAGTACTAAAATAGTACATAATACGGCCATTGAAATAAAGCTCTAGTGAAAGGAAGTAAAGTTGAATTTCTTCTGTTTTTATGTCCAATGATTTACGATTTATTTAGCAAAATGAACTCATAAAATGATATAGAGGTCTTCCAGGTAATAATAATAAATATCAGGGGACAATGTCCGCGACTTTTGGCTAGAACAAAATCCTTAATTCAGCGGGTGCAAAATGCTTGTGCCCGATTCTGTTTTAGGATACCGGCTAGAACCCATGTCTCCCCGTACATTAACCAAGCTAATCTTTTAAATATGTCCTCTAGGCGCTATTGTCATTTTGCTGCTCTCTTGTTCGGTATCATTAAAAGTAAAAAACCGCCCTACTTATTTGAAAAAATAAGCTGGTCTTCTCGAGCTCGGCTTGGCCGCCTCGTTGTTCAACGCCACTATACCAAAGCGTTCCGGGGCTGTTTCAAGTACGCAGCGACCAAGATCTGGAACAACCTTCCTCCGCCTATTCGTAACATCACAAGCATAAGTAGTTTCAAGAACAAATTAAAAGAGCTAGCTTTGTCGCTACAAATAAACGGTTGCACAGATCACTTTTTATGATATGGTTGTGTTTGTGGTTTATTTTTAACTATTATATTATTATTATTATTATTTTATTGTTGTGTTTGATAAATATTAAGTTATGAATGTAAGCAAATAAGAATGCGTTTAGAGCGCTAGATCTCACTTTGTTGTTATGTTGTGATTTATAAGTATTTATCTAGATTGTTTTATTATTTTAACTGTGTGTCCAGAATGTTTTTTTTTATGTGATTGTTATATTTCATTTGTTGTTTGTTGTTTGCTATCTTACCATCTCTTACGGGTCCAGCTGAAAATCAGCGCTGCGGCTCCGTGCCACAGCACATGCTGAGCTGGCACTCCGTTTCGGCTATCTCATTTTAATTTTAATTAGTTATAAATAAGTTACTTTTGTTTTTGTTTTGTCAAATGCATGTGTTTTTTTCTTTGTTTTATTTAATAGCCGAATAAATGAATCTATCTATCTATCTATCAATGTCACACCAATTGACCTAGTCCCAAACTAATCTCTAGGCTTGTACTATGGGCACTAGACAACGATATAAATACTGATATAAAGAAATACATACTTAAATACATAGAAAACATCCATGACTCAGGAGCAAATGTTCGCGCTCATCACACAAATATCAGCCCTTACCGGGATTTGAACCCAGGACCGCTACCTTCGTAGGCAGGGTCACTACCAACTAGGCCAGCGAGTCGTTGATTTTTATCGTGAGATTGCAAATGTCTTATGGGTTTTAGAGTCCACATATTATTATATATTTGCTCGTTTGTAGTTTTAATGTTGTTTCAAGGGCTTAATTAAACACCGACATACAAGAGCAATCTATCTATATCAATGTAGTGTATACATTCGATCAAGGTAAAGAACTAAAAGCGAGGTTTAGACCATACTCAGGAGCAAGAATACCGGGTCAGAGTGCGTTTTTCTTACAAACGAGACTATTTCGAAGCCTTCGTTCCTCGCCAGGGGTTGTTTTGAGTGAGGTTTAATGGTGGATACTCCGAGATTCAATAGAGGAAATCAAAAGTTCTTAAGAAACCTAACTGATCGCACAATCAGTTAACACCACAGCCGTACAGTTTGGGTCAGCACTTGGATTTCCTTAAATTTTATGGCCATTTTAGATATTTTTCTGAACATGCACATTATGCACAATTCCGGCGTTAACCGCAGATTCATTCAGTTGGGTATCCTAGGCACTCTGGAAGTCCTGTATCGATGCTCGGGGTATTTATCATCAGATTTCACTAAAAGCATTCCCTGGCGAGGAACCAAGGCTTCGAAATAGCCTCTTTAGTATGAAAAACGCACTCTGACCCGTTATTTTTGCTCCTGAGTGTGATAAAATGAGTGATAAAAATCGTAGAAGTTTACTGGAGAGTAAAACTACTCTAACTATTAAGCTTCTTGCTCTAGAACTGAAGTTAAAGTAAGGCAGCCAGACTTCTGCAATTTGTATTTCTAGTCTGATTAGCACTGAAGTAAAGCCCCTCTTCAATGTAGCTGTAACACATCTGTATAGACCGTTAGGCATTCTATATTTAAAATTTGACGTTGATTCTGTAGATATCGTATCTAGTCTAGTACCTGCAAGAGAGGCTATATAGTACATTGTTGTAGAGGTTAGAAAGTAAGCAATAGATGGACGAGTTAGTTCGAGGGCCGACGCGTAGCGGAGGCCCTCGAAAGTACGAGTCCATCTATTGCACTTTCGGCCGAGGCTTAACACAGTGCTTTTCACGACTACTGCGAGGAAATAAAAAAAAAATCTTATAAAACTTCATTTCAGATAATTAAAAGCAGACATATTATGGCTGTATGGAATCTGATTCCTTTGCCTATCCGTGAAGGGATGAATATTATTAAAAAAATAAAACGACTTCTCATTGGCCAATTTAATTTCATATGCAGCACAAAGTGTGTTCTGATTGGTCGAATTTGTGATCAGCGGACCGATGTTATTGGTCAATGGAACAGACCAACAATGTTAACATAGTTGGTCTGTTTAAATTCATAGTAGGCCTGCTCATTCAACGTACAACTATCGATTGTTTTGGGGACCAAGAACAGACCATCTTTCGCCACATTTCCGAGCAGTGGCGTGAAAAATCTTTTACCTATCCAGCTTATTACTGACAGTTTCCATGCCATAGAAAATGAGTCTATGAGAATAGAGAGATGATGAGTCTCACGCAAACTTATTCCCAACCTGAATAAGGCTTGTAATTTGGGTAGGTACTAGACAACAGCTAGAAAACACCCAAGAATCAGCAAATACTCCAACCCGGGACCGCTAGCTTCGTGGGCAGGGTAACTCCTTACTAGGCCAGCGTCGTCGAGTAAATACTTGTTCTAAGCACAAGCTAGAGGACGCTGTCAAGAACCAAGGGAGATAGATGACGCTTATCTACAGGTAATTGGGGGGTAATTGGTGGGTACTATTAGATACTTTTTATCGACCCCCCGGATTTGAGAGCAACTTTAATATAAGAATAATGAGAACAGGAATAAGAATTATTTATTTCGACACACATTGACATGAAATTACATATGGCAGTTAGAATTATACAGTGAAAAATTAAAGCATAATACTCTTAAGTAATATACAGTAAGCAGACACAATAACAACTTAGGAAGGTACAACTTTTTTTTATATAAGGTTGTGTGTGTGTTGAGAAAAAACAAAATAGGTACGTAAATACCAACTAGACTTATAAGTCCGTTTTGTAGCAATTCTACTTGGATATTTTCTTATTAGGTTAGGTATGTAATGAAACTAACTGGAATGTAATATTTGATGGAATTTAGTTTTGTAATTATTTTCTTTTATAATATTACTAGTAGGTAGTGCGAGCGAACAACTTGTTAAACCTATTTAAAATACTCATGTTTTTTTGTATTTCTAATCTTTTCTCACATTTATTAAATTTATAAGGTTAATTTAAAATTCGTGATTAATTTTGATTGTAAGTATAACAAAATATATCTATTGAAAAAAAAAACCAGCGCTGCATATAACTTTTATTGGAGTACTACTAGCGACATCTTTGTTTTATTAAGTATATAAATTCTTTTCTTCGAGAGTGCCATCTATGAGAGGGCTGAACAACAAGTTCAGCGCTCTACGAAAATTACTTGATTTAAGATGCTATTTTTATAATTTAAATCTCTTTTATATATTTAGTTTTTATTTACTAGGAAACTTAATTATAACCTAATAAACCATTCATTATTGGTTTTGAGACGCTAATACACGAAAATAAAATCATTATGTTCTAATTAGAATCTGAATACACTCTTAGCGCCATCTAGCGTCGAGTAGAAAAACTTATATGATCGTGCCGGTAAAGCAGACCGAATGCTGCGGGACGCGCAACACGACAGGGGGAAAAAGTTAAACTTTTGTTTCAATGCCATGCGAACTCGGTAGAGTTCTTGAGGGGGAACAGAACTGTCGATTTTAGCATTTGGTAGGTTTCTTTTCTTTTGTGACTTTCAACAGTGTAGGTAAAGAATGAAAGATTATAAACAAAAAGTTTTTGGTAATCACGTTGAGATTTTTACGCAACCAAAAGTTGTGGCAGAATTTCAATTTAAATTAGGAATCTACCATCAACATGAGAAACAACTTGAGAAAAACCTTCAAAACTATTTCGCAACGACTCAAGACAAATAATTTGGTGTATGTTTTACAGACAGGTTCTTAATTAGCTGAAATCAAGTATGTTTAAAAATATTGTCCTAATTATTCAAAGGCAATGCCTACGTATTACGGATGAAACCTTGCTTTATAATTTATAATAAATCGTTATAAGGAGTGACCACTATGAGTAACCTACAAAAATTTACCAATAGGTACATAAGTCAAACGTAAATTACCTACTAGTACTCCTACAGAGCTGCTTGCAAGACAAAATAAATGTACATAGCTGTACCAAACCTTTCATAAATACAATAAACATGATTACATTATGTCCCCGCAATTGAGATTATTAAAGACATTCATGAAAAAATACAATGTACCCAGTTACCAAACCAGCCTCAAAAGTACATATTCCGTCTGTGAATTTATTCCCAATGATAACGTATTGGGAAAGATCACAGTCGCCGACGCACCCCTGGGGGGGGCAGGGGGGGTGGTTTTAGCGTTCTTATTTCGACGGATCAACTGTATGAGGGTGGATGGGAAGTGGCATGGCTGTGCGTTTTCTGGTTATATGTTCGACAGTGTTATAACATTAGGTATGTTATTATAATATTTGCTTGTTTGCGAATTTAAATAAGCACTAGAGATGATGGTATTATAGAGGAGTGTCAATGTTTATAAGTAAAACACAATTAGTAAGATTGTATTTATATATTTAATCTTCTTAATTAAATCTATATACCTACGAAGAAACTGATTGACATAGGTATGTACGCACAGCCGAAACCGCTGTACCTAGGGACTTGAAATTTGGAGGGCTTATTCCTTGGATATCCTAGGAGTTAAATTGGGGGAGTAGCGGGAAACTAATTCGACGCGTACGAAGTCACGGGCGTTTAGTTAATTAATAAAATGTCAGGGCATACTAACACAAATTGTTGTATTCCCAAAGAAGTTGGTGCTAGACAACGATACCCACACAGATTTACGTAACTACTTAAACACATAGAAAACATCTAAGACTGGAAAACAAATACTCGTGCTCATTACACAAATATTTGCCCTTAGCCGGGATCGAACTTGGGTCCGCTAGCTTCGTGGATCGGCCCACTACCAACAAGGCTAACCGCTTCGTCAATTATTTAGTAGTTTTCATCATCATGATCATCAGCCAATAGCAGTCTGCTGGAAATAGGCCTCTAACATGGCTCCCCAATTGGCTCGATCCTGGGCCTCCCTCATCCAACAGCTCCCAGCAAACCTCCCCACGTCGTCCGTCCATCTAGGCCTACCGACACTACGCTTGCCCGTCCGTGGTCTCCACTCCAAAACCAATCAGGTCCAGTGATCATCAGGTCTTGGACATATGTGACCAGCCCAATGCCACTTCAGCTTGATAGGCTTCCGAGCTATGTCAACCACCTTAGTCCTATGACGGATAAGTTCGTTGCGAATCTTATCCATCAACGACACGCCAAGCATTGCCCTCCCCGTAGCTCGCTGAGCAACTGATAAGTTCGAAACTTTTACATTTAGATAATCATACTTGAGTAGGTAGGTATGTCATAAAATTTGAATCGAGTAACTATACCGTTTTAAAATTTTGTTTCCTAATTTCGTTAAAAATGGATCAACGCTATAACTTCACAATGATTGGATAATTATGAAAGCATCCCCTAAACTCCGTGTTGGTAATTAGGGGTAACTTTTACCATTCCGCTGTCAAAACTTGATTATAATTGCCCAGGAACTGTCAGAATTTAAACAACTTATAATTTAGATGTATCGTAACAGGATTTTTAATCCAAATTCTTCAATTCCTCAATGTAACGACTATACCTACGTTGAAAACTTTTAAAATCAGGTGGTTTTGTTTTGTTTTATATTCATATTGATTACTTTAGTTGAGCACCAGCGTCTGCGTATTTTTTATATTTTTTCAGGATATCTTAATGTTATAAATTGTAAATTTTGGTATCTCGCTTGCTTTTGTTGTTTTTTTCTTCAATGAATTTATCGAATAGTATTTGTTACCTTTACTGACAGTCAAAAATATCAAGGAATTGGAATTAAAAGTGGTATTGATCTCTGGTGGAAGCATGAACGCCTTTGGAATTACCCTTTTTAGGGCATTCCATCTTTGTCTGAGGGTAGACCTAGACAACGTTTTTAATATCTATCAGATGGGGTCCCGTCCTGCCATCAAGTGGTCGTGTGCTCGTTTTCCTTCCTCTTTGCATTTTAAAAATATTTTTAAGGCACAAGCAGTCAATGTTTTCAATCCACCCATACGAAATGCTACCATGCCGTGCGACTGTGAATTTTAAAAGCACCTGTGGGGCCCATGGGGCCTATGGGGGTCTAAACTAAGTACCGTCCACAACTTTACTGATCTTGGTTCAGAGACCCGTTTTAAATTACATACGGTGCTAAACTACGGTGATTCAGGGTTTTTGGGAACAAATAAGAATTAGCAAACTTTTTTTTTAAACTGTATTCATAAAAAAAAATGGTAATTACATTTAAAAAAATATATGTGTTATTACACTTTGGAATTATTTTATTTTATGAATTAAATACATTTAGCATCAGTACATTTTGTAATCATCAAACAATAAGTTCATTTAAAACTATTATGTACTATTTAATTTCTGTAATCGGGCTTTAACAAAAAGCAGCAGCAAATATTATCAAATAAACTCGTTTCCATGAAAACATGTGTTGTAGATAGGTAATTATAATCCTGTTTCGAATATTTCCATTATTATGAAATTATTCCAAATTATTACTTGAAGCAACCATTATTACGTACCTATTTACATAAATATAACAGAATATAATTTCATTCTTGTTCAGTGACTAATAATATAGAATACATCTGTGTCTTAAGGTACTGTTTTACATATTAATATTAAGTTTAAGTCCAGTTATAATTTGCTACTAATGGTCCAGTTTTTTTTAAAAATATACCTAAGCATGGAACATTTAAAAACTCAACCAAATAATGTAAAGACTTTTCATTAGTTCATCAGTAAAAAATTATGTATCTATTTACTTACGCAATCAGCAACAGAATTTAAAAAGCCTTATTAAATGTACAATAATGTTATCTAGTGTAGTTTTAAGTTGTGTTAGTTATTAGAACTAAATTATGCATTATAACATTATGGTTAGGATCGCGGGGAGCCGCTGGATGCAAGCGGCTCAAGACCGTGACTTGTGGCGCTCTTTGGGGGAGGCCTTTGTCCAGCAGTGGACGCCCCCGGGCTGATGATGATGATGATGATGATGCATTATAACAGGGTGAAAAAGAAGCAATAAACACAAACGAACGAACTCACAAACTTACTTAAACCTACACGTATCTAACAAACCGGTACCAGTACGCAGTGCATTGTTCCCAAAATGCTGGCAGCATTGCCAAGTAAAAGTTAGTTAACATATTATGACAAAAGAAGTTAAAGGTAATAAGGTAGGGTTATAAATGTATCATTAATATGTAGGTACTACGCTGACAAGAGCCCGGGGATCTATTTTATTAGGTAAAAGCTGATTGCTTTTGACGTGTCATCAACTCGGTCGCCATTACTGTCAAGTAAATAACAGCTGTCTTAATGTTGACAATACAATAACATGTCAAATGCAATATTAGCTTTATAAATTTAAAAAACATACTTATTGGTGCCTCCAGTGACCAGAGGCTGGCTCTTTCCCCGGCCACAGCTAGCAATAGCTGTCCAACGAGGAAGTGCAGCCAGCATTATGGGCACCATCGCCGATGGCAGTGGCCTAGGAGACATTGGTGCATATCATAGTTACTTAGAATAAGTTAAATTTATTTAATTTTAGTATTTAGCTTTAGTTCATCATCATCATCATCATGTCAGCCGAAAGACGTCCACTGCTGGACATCTAATAGGCCTCCCCGAAGGCTTTCCACTCAGACCGGTCTTGTGCTCTTCGCATCCACCGCGGTCCCGCGATCCTGATGAGGTCGTCACTCCATCTTGTTGGAGGCCTACCTACAGCTCGTCTCCCGGTCCGCGGACGCCACTCCAGAACCTTCTGACACCATCGGCCATCAGTCCTGCGAGCAATGTGTAGTAGCTTTAGTCACTGGTATGTTTTTATTATTGTTCTGTTTTTTTTTTGGTGGCTTTGTATAATAAAGGTATTTAGAAAAAATTGAAACCGGTTTATCCGATTGACAGCAACGCTACCACAGACTTCGATTTGTGACGAAAGTTAAAAACTGGCAATCGATTATCGATTAGTCCTCTGACACTTAAATATTGTTGTCAAAATCTATGACGTTATTTATAAGTATTGAATTCAGTCAATAGTTCAAGAGTCTAGCTCTTGAAGTTAAAGATTCTATTTATAGGCACATACAAACAAAGGTAATTTTTTACAACCCTTCTTTTAGCTTTAGACAATACGGTAAGACAACAAAGAATTAAGCCTACTACTAGCTTACTAATTAATTCTGTAGCAAAAAGCATCACACAACCACATAATATAAAAGAAACTACGCATCAAGCTCGATATTAAAAGTTTGATTCGACAAAAAATACAGGGATTTTTGGGGGTGAAACTCACCCCGCGGGTGCGGCATATTAAATGTGTGGGGGTCTGTTGTCATGCCACCGGACCCTTAGCTCAGGAAATGACGGTGATGGCGAAATATATTAACATATATATGTAGCAAACACGAGACGTTGTAGGTATGCTTTCTGACAAAAAGGACTTAAAAACGGTTGACGCGTTTTACGATTTAAAGACCACGCACTGAAGGAAAATATTACAAATAAAATTGAAATTCCGGTATTATTATAGTATTGGGTAGTAAAGTCAAACGGATTTTTTTTTTGTGTTGATGTTATCAAGTCATAAAATGTGTTTGAACATGGGCTTATAAGTAAAAACTAAGTTAAAACATTTTAGATAAAAAAGATAAAAGATGTTTATTCAGTAAGTAGGCCGCGTCAAAAATCTACCACCGCAAGAGGCCACTGCTGAGGAGAAACGCCGCAAGAAACTCAACAGTCAGTCGTTTTTTTAAATACTACTTATGATATTATATAAAACAATTAATCTAACATAAAATAATAAAATAAATATATTCTAGCGTAGCTTGAGCAGGAAAATATGACAAAACTCAGAATTTTCATAGTAATAAGTAGTAGTACCTAATAAAAAAAGAAAAAAAATATATATAAAAATATATTTATTTATGTAATATATATTAACACTCTTATCTTTATTTTTATTAAAATTTCTTTGCAAATGCAAATATTTATTTAAATTTATTTTTTTACAAACAATGTCTTCACCATTCCAATTCTTCCCGAATTAAGAGCGCAAGTCTTAAAAATCCTCTTATCTCCCAACAATAAGAGCATACATCGGGGGGGCAAATACCATTAATAACGGGATTAGGGGGTAGAAAAAAGAATAAATCGCGAAGAAACCGCCGCGGGGCCGGATTTATGTGATACTTAGCATAAGTTGCGGCTGATGATTTCCCATTCATTTTTCATTGGCTGTCGTTGGATGTATTGGTTCGGTGTGTGGGGGGGATTTTAGTAGGCATTGTTTTGTTTTATATTTTCTAGTTTGAACTGAAGCTCTAGTGGTCCTAGCTTCGATCCCCGGATATGAATGCATACAGATAACACAAATGCATCTACTTCGCGTGTCCGAATCCCGACTTGAACTCCGACCCCGCGTCGGGGTTGGCCGTCGCTATTGAAAACGGAACATTTTCTTGTCTTTTTCTTTTCATACAGATTGCGGTGTTAACATTATGTGTGTTGATTTATAATCTGTGGTTCGATCCTTATAATATACAGAAATACATACTTGAATGTAAAGGAAACATCCAATACTCTGAATATAATACTAGGGCTTTCTTACAAACAAATAAATATCAGGTGACAATCTTAAGTTACTATGTAGTAGTAAGTAGGTATGTACACATACCTACTTATTATTTTTTAGTAATGGTAGTACCTTGGGCAGGGTCGCAGGGTTTGTCCGGATTGCTACCACCATCTTACCCTTTACCCTACCGCTACGCAGTGTTCAAAATAGCTAGCATAGAATCCCATGGCATTATAGTCCTAAGTGTTGGCCACGCATTTGCGGTGTTAGACCGCAGTGTTAAGATTGTAGTCTTGCAAATGTCTATGGGTCACAAACCTCACTTACCATCAGGTGGCCCGGTTAACCTTCCCAATTACATAAAAATAAACACCGTTTTTTTTTATTAGAGAACGGTAAAGCTTTAACAACTAATACATTATAAATCATCTACCATCTAAACCTCTGATTACTTCGATCTCGCTCCGTCTTCGAAGCCGTAGATCAGCTCCATCATTCCTAATACCTCGAACCACAGCAAATTAGCCTTAATCAAATCGAGCTGAAGATGGAAATTATATGGAGCTGCGTTAACCTCCTATAAAATTCAGAATTATTTACTACATAAGGCACGCGTCACAATTTACAGTTCATTAAATCAAATTACTTTAAAAAAATGCTTTCTTTTGTTTATTAACCTAAATGCGCGAAGCTATAGGATAGCTAAGTAATTCGTTTAACAGTCTTTGTATGTATATTTGTATGCAACTGTCCAGCTCCTGAACTGGACTGATTTGAATAAATGGGGTGTCTATAATGAATCAGAAACGTTCGGATGTCATAGCCTGTTCGGGTGCATGAAATGAATAAACACCTAACTACTAAAAGGTTAATTACTAATTTAGGTTTGTTTTTCAGTTTTTTATTGCTTTGCACTCCAAGGCGGGACTAAAATATTTACCTGAGTATTTTGAATAAAGTAATAATCATTAAATCTTTCGATTCACGTTCTATTGAGCTATTTCGTGTTTAAAGTCATAATTATCGCAAGTTATAAGGTAATGTTAGCATTAACGACGTAAGGATGTTGGCCCAATGATTAATCCAAGTTTGTGACCTCGAGCGCCAAATGCAACTTTGTCAAAAATAAAAAAGACCCGCAAATATTTAAACCTTCACGAGCTGCGGTACCAACTAATAGCCAACGAAAACCAGCTTCAATCAGGCCAGGTTACCTCCTACACGAAACTGCTCATTTTCGACAACCTTGTATTATTCATTGGGCAACGTCATAAAAAAGTCAGTAAAAAAACAGAACTACCGGATTTGACGTAAACTCATGATGGCTAAAGTTACTGGAATATACTTTCAGAGTATTAATGTAAGATCAATAACATTTACGGAAAATAGCGGCTTATCAGCTCTATGAATCCATCCCTCTGGAACAAGCGTCCGAGCTAATTGATAATTACCCGGCATTACTTTATCCCGGCAGCGGAGCCCCGCGGGACCGCGGTGGAGTCCCCGGGACATTACCGTTGCTGCTTCATTTACCAGATTATTGGTAGAGTCATTATCGGTTTTTGAAATGGCGGGGGAAAGAACGGATTGTCGTTTGGCGCCTTTTTTCAGTGAAAATAAAAAGTTACCAATTGTGTTAATTTATCAGTTAACTACTGATCAAACAACTGGCTGTAAGTCTTTCTTTAAGGCCTTGATCAGTAGTTAAAAATCTTAACCAGTTAAATCTGAACCAAATGTGTACCTAAATAAAAAACTATTTACGAATTTTAACCATTAGCTCAGTTAACTACCTACTGATCAAACAACGAGGCCTTAGTGACGATTTTTCACACAGAAGGTAGAAAAAGAAACGAGTTAAATGCCTTCCTAATGATTTACGTAGATCTATTCAAAATCGGCTTGTCTTGGTGATTATATTTGTTCAGAAAAATACGCGAACAAATCACAAGTAAGCTCTTAATTTATTTTGTACTGAGAATTCTAAAATACAATTTTATAACATTAATTAATACTCAGTAGAAGAACAAGAAAGGAAATGTTAGGAGGTGTTTCTTTTCATAATGAGACCAGAATATTTAATATCAAACTCCAAATTTTATTTTGTCATAACCAATATCATTTTCGAAAAATAGTTGCCTATTATAAACATGACCATATGTGTAGGGGCCGTATAAACTATAATTTATAGTATGAAGAGATTTGTTTACATATAAAAAGCTTGCAACTAGCATCAGTTGCATACGACAAATAAAACTCGTTGCAATTTGAAAATGAACTTGCTTAACAAGATATAACGTCGCCGAAAGTTACATATTATATTAAATATTAAACAGTACGTAGTTAAAAAACTCACGACAAAAAACAAAAGCATACTCAAGCCAAGGGGAGGCAGGGGACGTGCGTTCATCTCATATAAAATTTATTTCAAATAACAACCAATTTCACCCGGCTCTCCCTGCGTCGTTATTAGGAAAAATTTAATACAATTCTGTTTAATAAAAAGTACAAGCAACAAACACCCTTCAGATAATAACTCCAGGGGTGGTTATGGGATGAAGGGCGATAGATAACAAAAATATTTCCAACTGACTACTCATCCACGTTGCGCTATATTGAAATGAAATAAAAGGAAGAAAAAGGAATTCCGAAATTGGTCTAAAGGTGACTTGGTGTGGTGTAGGACAAAATAAAGGCGCAGAAAAAAATACTCGTTTTATTTTTCGAATCGGTAGTTTTATACCTGTTTATGAAAATATCCAATAATAACAATGTGAATTTCTAAATTAATTAATGCTGCTAGTTTAAAAACATTGCAAAGATTTTTTTCATTTTTTTTTAAAGTCGCCTGTCTTATTCATGTCATTTTAGTCTTTAAAAAAAAACTATAAATATTATTAAGAACATTAATAGGATTGTGAAGCTAAAAATCTCCATTCAAAATGCGAAAACGTGTCTCTCCCCTTAAACCTCGTTTAATTTTTATGAGGTTTGAATATGTTGTAGATATCATGAAAAACTATGTCTGTACGTTTTCCTTTCCAAGCAAATTTAAAAACCCAAAACAGAAAGGTACCTAGAGACCTAGGTCTTTATAATAACTACAACATATTGAAAAATCGTGAAAATCGGACTTGATGTAGGGGGTGAGAAACGTGTTCGCCCAGAGCTACGCGATTTTAGCTGCGCTTCACAATCCCCTTAAGACTTTTTTTTTAAACCAGTCCAGCCGTTTTTAAGTAATGCGCTTACACCATTCCACTTACATTTATATAAAATCAATTTAACAATTAGATTCCTTTAATAATAGTATGTTGTGTTTCAGTCTGTGTCCTCTTGGGTCAGATAGCGTAGAGCAGGTGACATTGATTGCCTAATAACCTATCTGAGGCAATGATCATGTTATGATTAGATTAATTAAGATCTGGAGTGCAAAACACTAATGTTAAAAATAACTTAAGTGCCATAGATCCATTTTCAATTGTAGCGAAGCCTTTAATAATTCAGATGATGACAGCCGTTTCTCGTGGCCGCCAGTGTAAGAAATCGGCAACACGGATTGGCCCCAGGCTGAATTTTAATAAGATGTCATTGCCATAACAAGGGAGAACAGAATTTATTACAAAAAAAAACTTAATTTTAAAAATAAAGCCTAATTGGGCCTAAATGTTTAATCGGCGGTCTAATACGTTAATGGCCCGGGGGTATTTTTAATTTGACAGTTAGGTTTTTTAATTGAGGGTATTAATGACGTCATTATCAGTAATTTTGGGGTGATAATGGCGGATGCTGTTCTTTAAGGGTTTAGACAAATTATAAACATATTTTTAAAGTGATTAAAGGAATTCGGAATCTTTTTAAGTTTTTAGTAGATTTGACTTATTAAAATGTGTTTTTGGGGTTTTGTTCTTATGAAACAGGTTGTATTTTTGTTTTTTAGATTTATGTTTTTATACGCTCAAAAAAAAATTAATGATAATAGATTTTGTTAAATTTTAACTTTATTTGTAGTTAAAATATTCGTTATGTTATGAATTATTACCTCGACCTTTCGATCGTATTGCAACGACCGTGGTCACGAGAGGACTGAAAAGGCTGTTTACTTACGTTACCATTGCTCTAATAATATTATAAGATTATCTTTATTTTTGACTACTAATGAAGTTGATAAAAAAAGCTGTTTTTTTATTTCTCAACTTTTTGGTACGTTTTGAGTTCAGCACCATTGGTAATATTTCAAGTACCTACAGGTTTTATTTTAAAAAAAAACAGTCTATTCATTCCGTAACTTTCCTAAATTTACCGTTACCCAAACGTCAAACGGTATCGGCCATGTTTTTTTCGCACTTCTTCCCTCTCGGAGGGTGCCTCCCACGACCCCTCCCTTATATGCGGGCCATGTGCGTTCTCCAATTTAAGATCGAATTTATTAAGAGTTTTGTACGGGTTCCGTGCGGATTATTAGAAAAAAAACATGGCGGCGTAAGATTTAATAAAAGTTTTATGGTATCTAACGTGGAGCGATCTTTTTTGGTTTGTTTTAATTAAAAATTGAACGAAAAAAATGAGAAAAAGCGCGATTTTCAACGTTTAAAAGCAATGAAATGTATTTTTCGTGTTATTTAAAAAAAAATCCTACTTTACTTACACAAAGATAGTCATAGTTAGGCAAAAAGAGGTTAGCTTAGTGACAGGTGGAATTACAACCACCACATTAACGTCGTGCCGGGTTACCATAAATAATAATTCAAATAAAAAATCTTAGTCTTTATTAGTCTTAAGCTCACATGAACTCAAACTTAATATAAATAAATTCTCGGTAATTTCCAAGAATATTCTTATTTTTTGCATACAAAATTCTCTAATATTTCCAAAATGTTCACAGTATTTTCTTGATATTCTTAATAACCTGTGTTTTGTTTTTAAAATGTTTTTGCAACGTGTAATTTATTTTATGGCTTGGATTAGGCCAAGGAGAACATGCTTTTGACATGTTATCGTATTGTCAACGTTTTGATAGCTCTTATTTACGTGACAGTAATGGCGGCCGACGTCAAAACAATACCAAAACGCGTCAAAAGAAATATGATTTTACCGCGTTGAATATAGTACACAAAACCAAGAGCTAATTTAGAAACTTTAATTATCAGAGGTTGGGTTAAAAAAATATGTTTATTTTATTTTTTTATTTTTATGGCATAGAGAAGGCAAACGAGCACACAGGCCACCTGATGGTAAGTGGTAACTGTGACTCATAGACACTCGCACTCACAAGACTGCAAGCCTATACTGCAAATGCGTTGCCAACCCTGAGGACTAAGATGGAATGCCTCTATGCTAGTCATTACACCGGCTGTCTTATCCCCAAACCGGAACACAACAATGCGAACACTGCTGTTTGGCGGTAGGTTAATGGATAAGATGGTGGTAGCGAAATATAAATATTGTGACCAATTTAATTGCAACCAGCGCCTACATTTTTTTCAAACATTTTTTTTTTAAATTATTTTTTTTTCTAATGAACTATGTAAAGAGTCAAAATATTTTGTAAGTATTAAATATTTACAAATTTAACGGGATATAGAACTGGGGACAGCTAGTTCCGTAGGCAGGTCACTACCAACTACGTTAAACTACCACACCTTATCTTATCTTATCTATAAAGCTGGATTCGACCCCTTTAGGATCTTTTGTGCTATTACCCTCTTACACACTCAGCTGTTCGAATGTGCAGGTTTCCTCACGATGTTTTTCCTTCACCGTAAGAGCATTGGGTAATGTACTATCGAACCAACGGAACCCTGACCCACCATGGAACCTTGTCACAATGATTGACGTACGATTGTCGTATAGCTTCGTATGACAGTCCTAACGTCAATCACTGTGACAAGGTTCTATGGTGGGTCAGGGTTCCGTTGGTTCGATAGTACCTACTTAAGTCCATGGTGTACATGGGTTCGAACTCGGCTATCTATCAGCTCATTGGAACTCACCCACCTTAGAACTGTGTCCTGTTCGTTACTTCGTAGGACTTGAATCGTACTTTCACACTTCAGGGGTCCAAAGCTACGGAACCCCAAAAAGCACTGTCGCTCGAGATTAGCCCTGCGAGCCCTTGAACAAACAAAGATCCTTTTCTTCCCTTTGAAGCGAATCACTGAGCACTCTGAATCGCTTAAACGAAAATATCAAATATTGCCTACTTAATTGGCTATTTTTATTTATCTTTTCTATTTATCAAAGTATACACGAGCCAGGATTAATGTTATGTGTATAGGTCTCAGATTCCAATTATTATTATCATCAGGCAGCCTCGGCCTCTATTCTACTTTGTAAAACCATATGCCTTTGACATATTATCGTATTGTTTTTAATAGGAAATATTCATGAATTTTCAAAGCGGATTCATCTAGGTCAACAGACAGTTGAGAAGAAAACATTTTTAAATAACTTTAAAAATAATCAAGGTAAGCCAATAAAGTTTTCTTCATATCTCTTTCTAGCAAAACAGAATTTAGCACGGAGTTAATATGGCCGACCAGTTAAGTGACGTCACAGTGCATATCGGATCTCTCTGTCTAAACGCTGTCTAATTAGCATTTTAAAATGCTTGTGGTTCATTCGTATTTCTTGGCCGATTTTAAATTTAGTTTCACTGTTTGTGGTCATTTAAAAAAAAAAAAAAACCATGTATTTTCCCTAATCGGCTGCTACTTGTAGAAATATTTCCAAGAGAAAAAAAAGAACTGTGAACATTGTGGGGAATAATTGAGAATATTGTATGCAAAAAATGAGAATATTCTTGGAAATTAAAGAGAATTTCAGAGGAAAGTTGCACAAATTTAACATTGCTGTAGGTAGGATAATTTTGTATAGGTACCTATTTTGTATTTTATTTCTAATGAGTCGAGTCTTTTTTTGCTCTTCAATAACTAACCGGTAACATTAATGATGATACGCTGGTTGACCCGTCAGCAGGTAAACAATACATGTTTTGACGTGCCTCGACCTTGTTCACTTTCAATACAAAATCAGTGATTATTTGTTAAGGCAAAAAGAAGTGAAACAAGTACTCAAGCTAACTGACGGTAAAAGAAATCTAAGACCCATACCTACTTTTGTACCTTATCACATTAACATATACCTATTATTTGACAATCTTGTTTGACATCACTTACATGGCTTTAAAGCGACAAGATACAAATTCAAAGTGCAGCTACATCTCCTTCTGATTTTCACTGCAAGTACATATATAAAGACGAACAAAGACTTTCTAAATATTACATGTAGGTATACGCTCTTATAGCACTGGTGTTACTATTACAACACTGTCTTTATAACACTCTCCCACTTCTTCCTCGAATTCGCTCTTTCGTTGTATTAACACGATAAAACTATAATATAAAACTAATGTATACTTAGTTAACTAAAAATCACAACACTTCACCAGCCCGTCACTGCCCGGGTTAACTCTTCAACTGCCGGTTTTTGTGCGTTTTGTTCAACGTAATGAATTCCGGTTTTTTACCTTGTACTTTTGGTAGGACAAAGTGGAGAAGGGTTACCATGGTTTGAGACTTTGATTTATTTTGCGTTAGTGGTTTTATTATTTTAAAATAACCTAAAAGCTGAAAGTTTAAATGAAAGAGATCTTAAAGGTATGAGATAGCATTTGTTCGTAATTTTGGTTTTTCTTTGTATTTCGTTGTTCAATATGTTCCATACATTAAGGTGTTTATCATAACTACATACACCGCTTAGGTAAGATTTTATGTTATTTGAATATTCTCGAATTTACCAAATGTGTATTTTATTGGTTTTTTTACACATCTACAAATTATCTGGTGATTTAAATAGGGTAAAGATGTTATTTAATTTTAAAATTAAATTGAAGACTAAACCATTATTAAGATTAAGGCCATGGTCACCCTAGCCACGAAATTTATAAATATTCCGGTTATTTAATAAAGGGTGCGTCTCAGGGTATTTTCAAATTACAAGGATTATTTTGGGGGATGACAAATTTGCGTCTTCAAATTAATGTTAATGTGGGACTATAAGGATATTGGAATCCTGCCGTGTCCCCAAATTTCCAGATTTGGAATATAACTACGGAAATATTAATTTTGGCGTGTTTTAAACTTTTATGTCGGGTTTTTTTTTTATTTATGACGATCAATTTGACTGCCATTTTGAGTAAAAATTAGTGTCGTTATTGCTGACCAAAACTTAATTAGACTCTTTTTTTATTCTCGAAACAAAGAAAATATCTTTTCATGTTTTAAGAAAAAAATCAACGCTGTCTTTTTTTATTTTATAAACATTATCTACATCTGTTTTGTAATACAATCTAAACCATGTTAAAGATAAAAAAAACATTTGCAAGCAGTTGTTTTGATTGCTAACAAAAACTAAATATGCAAATCCATTTGCAGTTTGAATATGCGGAACCATGATTAATTGCATACAATTCACATTACTCCAGTTTTTTATTTAAAAAACGAAAAAAGGGTTACGGTACTTTTGATTTACTGTTCATTTTACACATTAATATAAAAGGTTTAAAAGATACTTTGTTCCTTTTTTGAAGAAAATTATGATTTAAAACAAAAAATAAATAAAGGGGTCAGTTTCACAAAGAAATACATACATTTATCACACAATTCGTCCTTACCTACTGGAGGTTGAACCTGGTACCGTTAGTTTAAAAAAAAAAACATTGTTTGAAGATATGGTCAATCGTTAAAAAATATGAAAATATTTTTGTTCCTTTTTTTTTATAATTTTGTCCAAATGTCACATTACTAAACAATGAATTAAGGGAATTAATGAAGTTCCTATTTCCATAGAAAAAACATTAAAAACCAATGTATGGTATTATGGCACGTTTCAACAGCGTCGCTAAAACACTCTTCGGCACCATTTTCCTATGAAGCCTTCTTCTTTGTTGCTCTATCAAAAAAATAGCAAAAGCAATAAAAAAAAAAAATTGTCGACAAAGAGAACTACTTCTTATGAATGATGGTTTGAAAACCGGCATACTTAAGTCGAGCGGTTAGGAGTTAGGTACAGTCATAACCACTAATAACGAATAATAAAACAATTGGTTTGGCACTTCTTACGACTTAAATCATAACGTTACTGTGATATAGTTCTATGGTAGATCAGGGTTCCATTAGGCTAATAGTACATAGACCTAATTTTGAGTATTATACGGGCGTGTAGATTTTTTGACGTCTTGGAACTTTTCTACATTTCTCCCTCGTCGACGGAACTTGCAACTAGTTACATGTTTCAAGTCATTATTCAACAACAAAATTCTAAAACATCACCCCTTAAGTTACCTGACCTAACGCATTAAGATCTATTTTACATAAATTTACATCTAAAAACAGGATGTGTTTCCGCACTTACATCTTAAAGACACGGTAATGTTGCGCTTTCAATATACGTAATGTGTGTGGGAGAGTTTTTTTACAAAAGCAAAGAGGAAATGTCGCTTTTTTTATTTTCTTGATTATCGAAGTGATGCATTAGTCGTATTTACGAGTAAGTAATTCAATATTTCTTCATGATAGTCATGATGAATATACGAAACTTGAAAATTACTAAAATTTAAATTTTTAAATTACTTTGTGACGATAGTGTAGATACCCATTTAAAAGTTTTTTTATTCTTGATAAAATTTGAAAATTAAAATACTACGATATTTTTTGAATATGAATAAGTCAAAAATGCGTTTTATCGTTATTATTAGAATCCATGATAAAGTTATTAATTGCTCAATATCTGTAATAATTACAATGACGTTAGTCATTAATTGCATTTTCGAATAGGTAATTAGGTACTAACCTAATAAACCGCAATTTTATAAAAGTTGTATTTTAACAATTTGCCTAAATTTTAAGCCACATTTACTAAAATAAAAACTATGTATTATAAAAGAAAGATAAAATTAAAGACATCGGTGCTTTTGAAGGAACAAAACCATGGTTGTCTCCTTGTTAGCAAGGGTGAGCTCATTTGAAATAATTTAAATAAACGAAAACTGGTAAGTGATAGCCCTGAGAGCGTCGCTCTAAATTCAAATCTAATAAAAAAAGATGTCGAGTGATGCGAGCTAGCGTTAGAAGCGAAGGGTTCAGTAAAAATATATAAACATAAAAGGTTCGAGATTAAACAACTTGTATTCCTGGAGGCTGAGGTGAAATCAAATATTTTGAGTCGTTTATAAACTAAGCATAAAAAAGAAATATATATATATATATATATATATATATATATATATATATATATATATATATATATATATATATATATATATATATATATATATATATATATATATATAATGCGGTAAGTACCTATTAGCAAGCCGTATACAAATTAAGAAAACATGAAAAAGAAAATTAATTTGTTTCATACCATAAGTCATAATAATGACCAAAATAAACCATACGGAGGTTAATTATACCTACATTAATTATTAATTTACAATATTAAATGTTAGATAGTAAAGCAATAAACAGTACGTAGATTTAATTTTGTATTTTTAAATAGGTACTTACGTACTTAGGTACTTTTTTGGTATTTTGGAAACCCTTAACCGTTGAACGCAAATTCGTAAGGGTTTTTCATC
The DNA here is from genome assembly GCA_923062465.1 of Acleris sparsana. Taxonomy (NCBI): domain Eukaryota; kingdom Metazoa; phylum Arthropoda; class Insecta; order Lepidoptera; family Tortricidae; genus Acleris; species Acleris sparsana. The sequence goes on from OV281297.1 coordinate 14,306,005, forward strand.
TTCCTACAGACCCAAACAATCTGCGCCATTCATAGACACTGCTCGCTTTGTTTTTTTTCTCTCAACTTTGTTAGTTCAGAAAGTAGGACATGCATCTCATTATAAGCCCTTTTTATTTTTTTCAGCTAAAACCGGTAACGCTATGAATAATACTACATCATTAGTCGCTTTTTGAATTTCGAACGCAGCTGGTACTGGCTGGTAATTTTTTGCAATTGTTTTACACAAAAGATTATTAAAAAAATGTTTAGATTAGCGGTTTGAATTTTTATTCCATTTTGACTGTAGAGTCAAAAGTGTCAAGGTTTTTTATCAATGCTGGCGCCATTTTTAAATGTAGAACACTTCTTTATTTATTTTAAAATGTTTTTGAGTCGGTTACTGCTTTATATACACATCGGTTATTCCAAAGCATTTAGGCAGCACTTCACAGTGCAAAGATATTATTTATGTGACGATATTTTTTTGTGGATGAGACGAGAAAAAAAGAAACAAATTTAAAAAAAGATTTTTATTTCATTATCTAGCATAATTTTAAGATCTCACTAACCTTTTACATTTAAAAGCCTTATTGGTTGTATTTAATTGTAATATAAATGACCCTAGAAAAAGAAAAAACGAACGACCATTTGCGATAAACTTTACGGTACTTATTAACAGTTTGTTCAGATATGGATGATCATATACCAATTAGTAATCCAAGATGGCGTCCCGAACCGTAACTACCAAGAAAATTAAAATTATAGCTTTTAAAATATTCAAAGAAACGGTAAGAAGTAATTTCAAGGAATAAGAATGCACTGGCTAATTAACCTCGTAGTTAATTAAATTAAATGTATTAGTTTTTATCGGCTCTGCGGTCGTTGTGACATTTTATACCTTTTTGTCTTACAATACTAACATGATATCATAATTACCATGTTTTTTTTTTTTATTCTTTAAGTGTTACTGGTTTGAATTTCTTCCTTCAAAGAAGGTATTACATTACATTATATATGTGAAAAACTAATAGCTTCACAAATTCGAGATTGGCAAATTTTTCGTAATAAGGCTATACTACTTATACTATCTTTGTAGGTATCAAATTTTACGTCAGTCGGTTTAGGCGCTGAGTTGAGCCAAACGGAACAAACAAATAAACACGCACTTTTATTTTGTTATTTTCGCAATAACGTATAAAATTAGCAAAGTTTAGGATAATGATGACCATGCCAAAATAAACAAATTAAATAAATTGCCATTTGAAGAGAGCCATTTTAAAGATATTTTTATTTAGACGAATTTTGTTTGATTTTTGATAGTTTTTAATTAGTTTTTAAATCTTAGTGTAGGTGATAAATAAATTAATAAATGTGAAATAAATTATTATTTCACAAATAAAATGAAAGTGAAGTTATTAGAAATACACCGTGACTACTTTTAACTTTAAGCGGTTATGGGTTAATTCACGTAATAAAATCATTTTCATGTTTTTAGGGTTATCACTGTAGACTTACTGCTTTCAAATAATCTCTCCCAGACATGAAGTCAAGGCAAAGTCTGGAGTTGTAAATAAATTGCCATTCTTTGGGCAGAATTCAATTAAAAGTTTTATCTACCCGTACCAACTTTGCTAAGCTATCCCTAAAAACTTCCAAAGCTTAAGGATACAGCCTGCATATCAATTTGATGTACAAAAAGTTAAATTCTACAGTTACAAGTGCTTTTTCATTCATAAACTGGCTTTTCTAAAAATGCCTTTGACAGTTCTAATCGCATTTTATTATAGTTTTCCGTTATTATGTTAACACTTGAGTTCTTGAGGTGTTAAGGTTAAATTGTTAATTAAAGGTTAATTTAATATTTTTATTATTTTCATTTGATGAAATTCAAAAGGAACTTTGTAAATTTTTCATTATTATTCTACATACATCATTAACCTTTAAATTGTTGGTTTATCGATATTTATTTCAGACCGATTCGAGGAAACGCACCTAAAAAAAATGGGTTCAGATTATATTTTTTCAACAGAAAGAAACATTAACCACAGACACTAGCATTATATTTCCCATTTTAATAAGACACAGTAACTAAATAATACACTTAAAATGAGAGGATAATTGCATAATTTAAATTAATTGCATCACAACACTTGAATAAACTTGCAAGATATGAATATCTAAGTTAATAAAAACCAGACAACATAAATACAGTTAATTAATATTTGTTAAAATCAACGATAAAAAACGTCATTATGTATCACCCTTATTTTAAAGTACTGCCGGCTACCATGCATGGTATCCATTGTCCACTTTACGACCACGAGGCATCTTGTCACGCTCGCAGTAAAAAGCAATATTAGCATATACATGACACCGTACTTAGGGTAAGGGCAGGCTATTACAGGGTGATTCAGGCTGACACACAAATCAATAAATAAATAATACATGAGTATGGATTTTTTGAGGAATATTGAAAAGGTCGCTTTTTCCTTTGCATCATGAGTCTTTAGAAAATTTGTTTGCTTATTTAATTGGGTAAATTATAATTTACCGAGTTTTAGGACCTTGTGCAGGGTCCGACCGGACCGCTACCACCATCTTATACATTAACCTACCGCCAAACAGCAGTGTTCGCATTGTTGTGTTCCGGTTTGGGGATAAGACAGCCGGTGTAATGACTAGCATAGAGGCATTCCCCATAGTCCTCAGGGTTGGCAACGCATTTGCAGTCTTAGGCTTGCAGTCTTCTGAATGCGAATGTCTATGGGTCCCAGTTTCCACTTACCATCACGTGGCCTGTGTGCTCGTTTGTCTTCTCTATGATATAAAAAAAAACAATCAAATGGAGAACAGCGGATCATAAATTTATCAATATAAACACTCGATAACTTAATTAAAGACCAAAATCCTAACCTCAACGGGCGCACGTTCGCTGTGATGTTTTTATGATATAATGTTAAAATAACGAAATAATCAAGATGAGAACTGTCAGATTTTGGTGTTTAATAAGATTTTCGAGTATACACGGTTTTTAGTAATTCTCAATCATGTTACGGTAGCTTTTTTGTATTTGATTTGACCTTCATAACTTTATCCTCGATTTTGTAGGTTTATACTACTTATGCCATGTTTGCTAGCTTATTGCCAGTTTTCTGCTTTAGATAGACGAGGCACCAGATGTCCTGATGATGTGATCATCGCGACCCATAAACACCCGCAACACCAGAGGAATCGCAGGTGCAGGTGCGCTGCCGGCCTTGGAGAAAAGAGTAGGCTCATTTTTTGAACGCCCTCAAATCGTATTGGGCCGGAAATGCAGACACCGAGAGCTGATTCCACATAGATAAGGTGCGTGGCAAGAATGCCCTCGAAAAACGCACGTAAGTGGATTTCCAACTATCAAGATGGTGTTGATGAAATGATAGTTTGGTGCGAGTCGTGCGATGGTGGAATCCAGCAGCTGGTATCAATCCGAATCATCGTCGAAGCACTCCTCTCACATCAGTTGCTGAAATATGGCAGACAGCTGATTGCTTTATAACCCAAACGGTTGTATGTCCGCTTGTAACTGCTAAACTGAAAAACCGATTTTAATAATTTATACGTGGTTAGATTCGTATTAACCACGAGAGTGTCAAAGGCTATATTAAAATTATTTAAATGTGAAATTGGCGAAATAAAAACAAATACATGATAAGTAACGTTACGACCACTTCGACGACCTTATCCAAACGGCAGTGTTTTTTTAAAGCTTTCTTTTCGTTAGACTTGTTACCAGACTGTCAGAATGAGGCTTATGTGTTTCGAGTGCATGTATGTGTATGTAAGTATGTCTGTTTCGTAGGCACACTCTGCAGCCTAAACGGCTTGATGGATTTGGGAGTGACATAGGCTCTAATATTTTAATCAAAGTAATAAGAAGGGGGTGGGATTAAATCTTTAACATAATATTATATGGTAATTAATATGAACGACGGTCTGTTCAAAGCTTGCTTTTTATTATTTAAGCAGGCAGTAGGAATGTTTTGTATGGGACACGGACCCTTGGTAACTGGATCTTACATGGCCAATCTAGGTATACTGACTAATGATAATGAACCTACGCCAAAGACGTGTAACCCATTAATATCTAAGGTTTTTAAAAAATAATAAAAAATGAACATGGGGATAAAAAATATTTTAACATATAAAAACAATTTACATGTATCAATGTTTCTGTGCATCATACATGATATTACGAAATATAATATGTGTATTAAAACAATTCCCGGTGTGGTTGCCGGGTTAGAACAGTGCCACTCCATGTTTTCCGGTAGATGTCGTAAGAGGCGACGAAGGGAATAAAGGCTTGTAGTCCTGTTAGGCGATGGGCTTGCAACCTGTCACTAATACACTGGTAAACATTATGGCCTGCTTGTGCACAATGTGGTGTATGAAGATTTACAAGTGTGGAGGAAGCAAAGGAAGTTTCTCTGATCGTAGCAACTGGAAGGACGTGGTCCCTGCCTATCCCTACGGGAAAGATTAATGATTGTATATATGTATGTAATTCGAAATGAACATGCCATTTATACGTAATTACCTACTTGTAATTGCACAATTAAAATGTATTTATATTGATTGTGTAAACTGGAAGAAAGCATAAAAGTGACATGTTTATTTCGCAAATGTATTTTTTTTTTGTTTTTTATATTATTATTTTTTTTCCGATATCTAACAAATTCAGTTTAACTATAGGTTTTTATTTACCATTATTTTAATAAATAATTAATTAACAGAATTACCTAACTATTGTAAAACACTGGTCATAACTAATATGTTCACACCTTGCATATACTCTTAATTACACAAAAGAAAACGAATAAAACATTACACCTCACTGTATAAAAACAACATAAACACTGACCACGCACATTTCTCACACAATGTCACTTTAAAATGTAGCCGTATTCAGTAAATTAGTTTTCCATAATAAACTGACTAACTTAGAATACGGTGGCAAAAAACGGAACTAAATTTATGTTATACTATATCCACGAACATTCAGAACCGAGCTCACTGATTAACGTACAAAATGGACCTATTACAGAGTCATTGGCAGTCAATATGGTGAAAGACGGCATAACGTGTACTGATATTACTCTAATAAATTTCACGTCACATCTGCCACTAATTGTCTAAGTTCAAGGTGCGTAAATTGCAATGAATAATTCTTTAAAAACACGCATTTTTAATAGCAAGCGTCTTTAAAAACCTGTCACAGCCCTTACGAAAGGTGTGAAATTTGCAAATTAAAAATCGAACGCGCTGCTGTCAAATTCTTACTCACTGAATGGCGTTGCTATAGAGTTTGTTTTACGGTTGGCAGCAATGGTTTGCGTTGACCCGTTTTTGAATTTAGAACGTTTATGCAAATCAGTTAACCCATTTCTTGACTGGTCCTATAATTAAGGTGCTTTGCATACTATTTGATGAATAAATATTTATAAGGATGTAATTTAAGAAGTTTCTTTATTAAACTATGCCCGAAAAGTGCGTTGGATACATTGTGTTATGCTAATTCGGTTTTGCATTTGTGAATTTTTAAATTGTCATCTGGTTTTATGCAAATGTGTTTTAGTTAGTTTTTGTTAATTTTTGACGGTTACGTGTGAAGATGTGTTGCGATTTCTTTCCCACGATTTGGGCTTTTTTAATTTGCGGGGAACTGGTTTTTGGGATTGGCAATTCTTGGGGGTAGTTAGGTAGAAGTAACCTCTATTTCAAGTAACATTTGGGTCTTAGGCATACATTACACATCTACTATAAGGCTTCTATTCGAGTTTGTCAAGTTTACGAATAAGGAGTATAATATGTCAATGCTCCTTTTTAAAACTTTCCAAAAACTTGGATTTACATTCGTAAAAAGGCAGAACAATATTATTATTAAATAAAACACAAATTACCTACTACCTACCTACTTTTACGACAAATGTACTAATATCCTAATTTAAAATAATTAATTAAAAACCTAATGATTATTACTTTCTATTTAAAATAAACGTCAAAAGTAAATAAAAGAAACACGCCCATTACACCCCTCATAATTCGTTTCGACAGAATCGATCCGCTAATAGAATCGATGAATGCCACTTGACTTTATCGATCAATTGTGATTGCCCCTTCACTATTGTGCTATTGTAGCTGCAATAGTCACACAATAGTCGTACAAAAGTCGTATATTAGTCATACAATAGTCATTGTAACGCAATTCGATTAGATGTGGGTTTGATATTTTGACAGCATCCATACCTACAAGTTATTTATTGGATTTGTGGTGCTGTAAACTGCTGTAATATTATATTAGCTTGAAGCTTAATGTTGCTACTTGAGACTGTTGTAAATCAACTTTTTTTTTACAAGTATCAGTGACTTCTACACTTAAGAGCAATGAAAACGGGTCGCTTTCTATGGAAACTTCATACAAAGTGACCAGCCTCCACTGCTCTTGATTATATTTAAAAATTGGGACTTAACAGAAGCCCGTGGAGGTAACCCGATTGGCGAAAATAGTCTTTCTTTAACCGAACCATTGTCTTCGCGTGTGTTATTTATTCATGGACTTATTTCTCCAATAATAAGTCCATGGAAGTGTCAATAATAGCTTAACATTAGAGAAATACATTAGGAGTGAAGACATCAAATAAAATATGTGTATACACGGGGTGTATTAATAATTAAATAAGTAATTATTATTTTTATCCACCGTTCACATCATTTGACTACTGATAAAAATAAGTTAAATGAAAATGTCTATTTGTTTTGTTTAACTTTACCTAAATTTATTTTCCAAACGCGCTATGTCCAAATTAGAAATTAGGCTAAAGCTTTTTTTACAGACGTGCATTTTTTACCGATCAATTTAATTTGCATTTTGATATGCAATTTTAATCATTAAACCGAATAATCAGAAATGAACCAACTCGTTAAAAAGTGATCAGTTCATGCCTTCCCTTTTTTTATTAAACAAAGGCTGAACCGAAATTGATGAATCCGCAGGTGCGTTAAAAACTGTCCTCAATATGACATGTTTTTTTTACAAATAACATAATAATGGATTATTATATTCTAAGATTAGTAAGTGCAGACTGGATACTTCGTAATAGGCGTTCGATGACAGGTGTTACAAACTGATTTCTGACCAACTTTTTATATAAAGGTGGTAATTTTAAGTACAGGCTTAGGCAGGTTTAGGTAAGTTAAGGCTTGTAGTACTGTTAGGCGATGGGCTTGCAACCTGTCACTAATACACTGGTAAACATCTTAGCCTGATTGTGCAAAGTGTGGTTACAGAATTATCAACAAGTTTTTAGGGTTGTTGGTAATTCTGTAGCTCTGCCTACCCCACTCTGGGAATGAAGGCGTGAGTTTATGTATGTATGTATGTGTAATTTTAAGTTTATTATTATTTATATTTTATTACTATCATAACATACAAGATGTGGAAAAAAGCTCATATTTCTGCTTTGATCATATTCAAGCAAACATTTTGATGTAAAAATGGCTTTCATTGTTTATAAGCCTTTTCGTATATCATGAGAAATCTTGTTATTTAAGTATAAATAAAATATTACTACATACTCTCATTGTGTGTTAAGAAAGAGACGAATGGTGTCTTAATGGGACAATTTTACTTAATATTACTACTGAGAAAATTTGAATTTTTGGGAAATCGAAATCTACGCGGACGACCTCCCGAGCAGAAGCTATATAGTGGGTTATAGCTGCTAAACGTCCATGAAAATTGGTAATACATAGTGGCGCCTCTATTATTTCTTACTCTTTGTTCTCACATTGTACATAATTTTAGTCTCATTTCTTACCCGGTGCGCGGGCGCCGGTAGCATTTAACGGCCTTGTCCGAGAAAGGCAACATTACGTGCCGGCTACCCGGTGAGACCTTAAGTGCCGCCAATAACTGTAATAAGGCTATAAAGATTAATTGTGTTAAGGAAGATGGCGGTTTTTGTATAAAATGGTGTTTTTAGATTGACACTTGATTTTTTTATAAAAAAAAAAAACGCTTTTTAATGGGGATTAGGGGATTAGGGGGGATTAGGTTAATAGTTTTTTTTATAATAATTAAAATAAAACCGTTTCTATTGTAAAAACAGTTTTAGGTAGGTAATTACCATCCCGATTAAACTAGTCTTTTTTATATATAAAAAAAAACCAAATTAATTGACCCGTTTGGGAGCTACGATGCCACAGACAGACACACAAATAGCACCAAATATATAACATAAAACACCCCTCTTTTTTGTCGCGGGTGACAAAGCATCGCAAGAATGTCTTAACTCTTCTCAAGTCAGAAAGAAAGATATTTAGGATACAATAAGTTTTTATGCATGAATTAAAAGCCATTAATTACCTAAACACCATTTTCGTAACATATTTTATTAAACGCTTTTCCCATAATAAAGACAAAATAGCGTTTTAACGCATTCTGTTTAAATTACAACCAAAAGGGGTCTTTAATCGAATGAGATAGTGCGTTTTATGAGCTCATTTTTCTCTCAAGCACTTAAAATATTTATAATAAATAATTGTGTTACTTAATGGAAGAAGGTCGATAAAGACGTTTTTATTAAGTTACGATAAAGATAATTACTGTTAAATTGTGTAAATTTTACGATAATGAAGTTTATATGAGTTTCTTTAGAAACACTAGCTTATTTCGGTCCGTCCGTGTACAGATCTTTTATATAAATCGTTATTTAAATTATTAATAATAATTTTCCGAAACATCGTATTCTATATTTAAGACTGAACTGACCTGTGTCATTTGTTTTTTTTATTAAACACTAACTTGCTAGATTTGACCTAAACTGACATACATACATAAAAACTTAGTATTTAAGTTATGATAAAGTTATCTCTTAGTAAAATGTGTTAAATTTACGATAATTAAGTTAATACGGGTTTTATAAGAGCACGAGTAAGTTTAACGAACGATAAAAGATAATTCACCTACTTGGCCTTTTTTTTGTGTAAAATAGATTACTTACCGGCCCTTTTACTGTTTGTAAGGGCTTGTAAGGAATCAATATAATAGACAAGTAACGTAATACAAGGCATTTATTGTTTTTTTCGCTGAGGAAAAAATACTTTTTAGCTTTCTACTAGAAAAAATACAACAGTTTAAATATATGATATAATAAATAAATTCTATACAATCGCTTCGGTATTTTACCATAATATTCTTAAAAGTCAGTCTAGTGCAACTTATACTTATATTTTAAATTAAATTGCTTATTATTTCTACACCCTTTTTTGTGTTTTTTCCATGGCATAGTGAAAGTAAACGAGCACACAGGCCACCTGATGGTAAGTGGAAACTGTGACCCATAGACATTCGCATTCACAAGACTGCAAGCCTAAGACTGCAAACGCGTTGCCAACCCTGAGGACTAAGATGGAATGCCTCTATGCTAGTCATTACACCGGCTGTCTTATCCCCAAACCGGAACATAATGCGAACACTACGGTTTGCCGGTAGGTTAATGGATAAGATGGATGGATCAATTGAACTAAAATCATACACTTTACATTAAAATAACCTAAGCACAATGACCTCTTTGTTATGAAATCCTCACCGACCTACTTCGAAAGTACCAGGGCATCAGAACTGGGTGATATTGATGATATTTGCGTTCTCAAGACTATAATCTTAAAATGCAATTCCAAGACCCCCAATGCGTTGCCAACCCTGAGGAGCAAGATAAAATGCCGCTATAGTAATTCACCGGTTGTCTTATCCCTACAACGGATACACAACAATGCGAACACTAGCATATACAGATCCCGCATGAGGCCCTGCCAGTACAATGCTGCTGCATACCTACCAATTATTGAGGCCTTGTTCCCTGAATGTAACACTGTTGTCAAACTTGTACATGTGTGTGTAGGTACTTTGTTGGTGAGTGTAGTAAATGAATAAAAACGTTAACAAATCTATTTTTTCCTTTTTTTGGGTTTTCAGACGCCAGCACTGATATTTTGACATAGTATATTCGGTACCAAAAATATTATCTAGTATTAGAAGCTTATTCAGACTTGCTTGCATTTTAAATACTTTTACCAGACCATCTTTGGTAATTACAATTTTCTAATATTGTGCAGAAAAAAAAACAGAAAAAAAACATTAACCAATTTGGGATCTATTATTTAGTAAATAACTTTTGTTAATAAATTACGACTCAATAATATACGCGTCATACTTTTTTTTTGGACTTTTTTGCAGTTGAGTAATGGTTAATATAAACGTTTCATGCATCTGTCTGTCTGTATGTGGCAACGTAGTTCCCAAACGGATGAACCGATTCTTCTACGATTTTGTTCAATAGAAAGCCAGTTTGACTGGGGTACGTCGTGCTAAGTTTGCTCAAAATTGGTTGAGCTATTTAGGAGTTATCCGCTTCGAGAGAAGGGTCGCAATAATTTATGAAATTTTTATCTATTTCCAAAACCCTCGAATAATGTTTTTTTACGTAATAATTGTCAAAACCCTCCTCAGTGCTTCTTAAGAGGAGGCAACTGCTGAGAAAATACGAATTCAAAATATGAATTCAGTAAATATGGAGTGAATCTACTAGCGCTTCGGTCAAAACCATCATTGTGGAGAAGAAGCACCGCAAGAAAATATCGACAGTCATTCTTTAATAGTTATTTATGTGACTGGAGCATAATGAGAGGCATTAAAACACGAGTGTGGTTTCATAATAAGATCACAAGAGTATTTTAATGCCTAATTATATCATAAGTTTTCTACAACATGTACAATATGGGCTACATTTTCATAACTTTATTTACTGTTCTTCGGAACTATTCGAAAGTTCGAAACAAATGACTAACATTTAATTTAGGTATAATTTAATGCACCTATGTGTTTCAAAAAGCATTACCAGCATTATTCGATAATCACAACCAAATATGATTCCTTATTTAAAAAGATGTTCGAAATTTGAATGTGATTAATGTTTTGGCTATCTATACTTTAATTTAAATATTGCGACGCAACCACAGATACAGGTTCACTAATATATGCCCTTTGCTTATCGATTCTGAACATATTATAGGGAAGTTATACCATGGATGTATAACATTTGAACATGATAATGATAATACTTTCTCTAGCATTACACAAAACCATAGAACCACAAAAATAAGAAAAATTAAATGCAAGATAGTAAGATAAAAAGTTTTGATTGATTTCTTACATAAATCGTGCCACTCATGCTAAAGCAAAGAAAAAAACAAACTCCCATTTACTCTTATTGTTCTATTTGTCATTTTTAAAACAAGCCAAGCACACAACATTATCTACTGACCTCCCAATTATTCCTACAATGCCTTCAAAGAGCTTTGTTATGAAAAAAAGTAGGTACCTAATACACGAGGGTGCGTTTTTTTTTCAATCCTTAGTGTACACCCCTCGCATATGAAACATTACCCCACAACACGGCCCCACATCTGCTTCATAATTTTTTTCTTAAACGACAAGGATGGAGATACACGCTGTCAAAAAATGCCGCTTGCAACCCTAAGTTAGAAAGAGACGGTTGTAAAGAATAAGTTTCGGATAAAGAAAGCTCAGGTATGGATAAGGGTGGGTAGAAAAAAGGGATACGACCCCACCCCCTAGGGTGGTAGCGAAGTAGTTCCCGGAGTTTCCGCTAGATGGGGACTGAGGTGGTTTTTATTCAATTCCGCGTTTCTGTAATGATGATGGATTGTATGGAAGATAAGTTTATGGGGTACCTATTGAGGTGTAATGTGTTCTGAGTTTGGGATTGGGGAAATTGTGGCTTAGATGTTTTTTTTAATAGACGAGGTGACTTTCGGTTTCGTTAATGTCTAATCGATTTAAAAAATAATCGTTTGTTAAAATGCTAATAAGTGACTTTTAGACGCAATTCGAATAACACTGAATGAATTGGTATAAAAGCTATTTTATGGTTTTTAATTAAATAAGTTACCTACTAAAATCTAATTAGTATAAAGTATCTAACTACATAAATAAAGATAAAGTTTAGTTGCTCACTGTGCTGTAATCCAATTAGAAAAATTAAAATAAGTAAATAACCAAGTCTTATAGAAAACTCCGGCACTAAAATTCGCACTTACACTAAAAAACCTCCCAGCCCATTGTGACTTGCATCCGAATCTTTTAATTAGCGGATCTCTTCACTCTGTAGTCCTTTTCACTTTTTACAGACATTTGAATTTGAACCTTATTTGTTAGTGGGTAAGGTGTAGGTGTGACTGCGAATGTAGCACTAATGAGACAAACCCTTAACGTCTAGCTTAACGACGAAATGACGTAGATGGAATAAAGAAGCGGGAATTTTTGAAAATGGAACGGTTTTTATACTATGGGCAGTATTTTTATTAAGTTTTTTTTAATTGGTCTATTATTATGTTTGCAATGATTGATGAAAAAAACATAAAAGAACCAGGTACAAACAGCCAGGATGTTATTTTACAATAAGAATGTTACTTTTTTTAAAGCTAATCAGATATTTAAAATACTAATATTTTTTATTATTTGTGTTGTATCGGAATGTTTCAAACTAGAAAATAAATTAGAATCATTAGACAATTTACTTTTATTTAGTTTTAATTTATTTATACACACAAAATTACAGAAGCCTAAAATAAATATGTTTAATTTACTTGCCGTTTTCACTGAACAGGTAAAACCAATTCAAAGAATTCGCAATTTCGATTTGTCTGACATAGTTGCTCACAAAGAAATGGGAACATCGAATTATTCTAAAAAACCATTCAAAAAAACACTGGTTCACATTTACGGAACCCTAATTCGGGTGGTAATTACATGGTGCAATTTGGGAGGTTCTCCGTCTACGGCGTGAAGGATTTTTTGTTTCTTTCAAGGGGTTTTTTTTGTGTGTGACACGAAATGCACTATTTTAAAAAATATGAAAAATGTTACTGAGATGGAGCTTGGTTTTGGTTTGCGTATTAAAAAGCTGCGGTATTTTTTGAAATAAGCCACGAGATTTTTTCCGGTAATAAATGAACGAACCAAAAGTCGTCATTTCATCCCTTGCAATGGTAGTGTTAACTTTTTTAATGTCTAGGTTTTTGATTTTTACCTATACACTGAAGAGTTTACATACATACATACAATATGACAACATAAGTTAAATGACCGTCAAATAGGTTTCCATTTTATTTTTTTAATTCTGAAACTATTTTGATGTTTATGACCCATCAAACGAGATCATACTCTTAAGGAATAAGGGAGATCGTGATGGCCACCTCGGATTTCAATATTATAATATCCAATATTAAACACAAGCACAGGCACAAGTTTCAATCAAAGTCAAAAGATTCTCATCATAAGATCGCAATCTTGAGATTGAAATAGTCTATGGGCTTCAAAGTCCTCTTACCATCAAGTTGGGTTTGTGATGAGGCAAACTGCCTTCTCCAGGCCAAGGAGAAAAACTTAATTAATATTGCAATATCTTCGGGCTAAATTTACAAGTTCCCGATGGAATAACGATAATCAAAACTACTCGGACGAAGTCGTGGGCAGAAGCTAGTTGTTAATAAAATTGGACATGTGTTTCCAGTTCGTTCATAATTTAATTTTAAGTGGCGGTAAACCTTATTTCGATAGAATTTATTTTTAATATCGTCCAAATTCATGTTGATTCTAGTAAGTCCAATTCACAATTTCTTTTTACATTCGTAAAGATGCCGTATTCATAGGCAATCAAATACTGTTTTTTTAATGGATTTCTGATTAGAATACTAAATACTTTACAGTTTGTTATCCTGGAATTTGGTTGTGTTCCTTCCTAGTTCCACGTTCATAAATTTAATATCACGTTAAGTGCGTGCTGTCACTTTCTAGCTTAGCGAATAAGAAAGTGATATAGGTGCTAATGGAACATTTGTTTCTATAAACGTTTATTCTAGGTAAAATACCTCCAAATTTATTCGTTTTCAATCCACAATACTTAATGTTACGTACAACTGGCAAAGTGGACCCTGAACCACCAAAGAATTATGTCACTCTGACATTTACATTTGACAATTATTGACCTCTTTAATAACGTCACCGTGACACAGACACCATGGTTGGTCAGGGTACCATTATTCTATTAGCACATTAAATACACCCTTGGTTTCCCGCCGTCGGCTAAAAAGAACATACTATATCAAAACATCAAGTTTCCTATACACCCTGTATCGTATAAAATCCCTCTCATCCATACTATGAGTTCGACTTCGCGTTTTTCATTAGGCTACGATCACATTAGGCGGCGGACAGACGGGCGGATTATTGGATCCGACGGACGGAGGACTTCGATCCGTTGCCTTTTTTACTTTTCTTACCCACCCTGTGTACGCAGTTAACAGTGGGAAAACAGTACAGTAGCTGTTAAGCCCTTACGACATGCCACCACACCGCAGGATAATAAAAACCGTATCAATACGCTATTATATCTTTGACCCGTTGGTTCTTCTTGTTTTCAATTTAGAGTAGGCCTTATTACTTACTTACACTTTGTCACGTTAACGTCATGTTTGAACTGCTGGACGAATCAGTCAAAGCCATTAATGTGACAAGGTACTGAAGTGTGCGGCTATAGGTACTTATAAGGCCGACTGTTCTCTTACCTAGATTGCACTAGAGCAACTAGCTTTTACGGAGTAGTTTAGCGTATTGGTCTAATTAATACTCCAAGTTTCTGACCTTAAGTAGTGAACGCAACATTGTCAAAAATAAATATGTAAATGCAAACTCATCATCAGTTTTCCCTTTTATTTGGTTTAAAAGTGAGTGTCACGAGAGTTACCTAAGGGTAGGCAAACGCATTAGGGATTAACAACCCTATAGTCGGGTCCACTGTTCGTAGCAGATTTTTGCTTCATTATAAAAAATGCTTCAAGCTACAGCGTAGCACTCGTAGCATTACTGGCACTGCATCTGTTATAGAAAATAGTAAACGCGTCTTTTGAAGCCCTATTACGTATATTAACAGTTCGTGCTACTGTTTTAAGCCTGTTTGCTGTGGCACTGTCTGGAAATCTTTTCCTCTTATTTATTGCTTATACGAAACGAATTGGATATTTGTAGGAGGTTGAGATGTTCGCAAATGGAATATTAGGGGTTTATTGTGAGGCAAGGGATTGGAGGACTTACGTGCTTATTTCCTTTGTTTGCTGGAAAAAATCTACCAGTACAGGTTTATGTGAATACTTTTTCTCCATAGGAAATATCTGTTTTATTTCTAAGTGATGCTACATACAGCTTTTTATTGAACGGAGTTTTTGCAACATCCTGTATTTTATTTCATTTGAGTGCTTTGTCACTTTAACGTTATGTTTGAACTGCTGCACTAATCTGCCAAATGCCTTAATGTGACAAGGTTCCTAAATTTGCAGCTTATTCTTATAAAGCCTGTACCTACTGAATGAACCAGAACTTTCCATCTTTATAAAGTTTAATTTGACCCCAAAACCTAATTCTTAAAACTTTCATTCAATAGCAATGCAAAAGACAATGAACTTCACAATTCCAAGACTTGCTTCGATTAAGAAAATCACTTATTCACTCTCAGCTGGAACCGCCGTTTCATTCACACTCGAAGAAAGTTTCAAGTTTCATCTCGCTCGCTCAGTATAATGACGTCATAACAAGGTCGTCTCCTCTCATTAAATAAACAAGGAGTGGAGTGCGTTGTTTCAGCAGTGCCAGTTAAAAATAAATACTTATTTTCGTATATTTTAAACAACATCTTAAAAAATATCCACCTTCTATTCGTGAGTGCTACGTCTCTTGTAGCACTCGTAGCGTAGTCTATAAAGTTCGCTTATAATATAAATAATAATGCTGTAATTGAAGACGCGGTTATGCTAGCAGACAAAATTTTGTAGACGTTACTTCTCTCACTCGCTCTTATAAGCTTTTATGCTAGTCTAGACGAGTTTAGGTAGGCGAGACTTCGCCCGAAACAGAAAGACTTTTTGAGACCTATTGCTGTCTTTTTTTCGCCTGTTGATACTAAACGTGACTGCTACTTAACTATAGCTATGGTGGTGGTTTATTACATTACAGTTACTCTGGTAACGATTTGATCATGCCTTCAGGTTTTACCAATTTCTACATTTTGATTATTACAAAAACAACAATATGTTGCCAAAAATACGGTCTCATAACGTACTTACAATATACTTACAGCTGCAAACGCAAAAACGTTAGTATTCATCAACTGGCCCGGCTGGGTTGACGCTCGTTTTAATTCGGATCCGACCCTTCTTCATTATCTTATTACTTAGCCAACTTTGTATACCGCGACTAGTGCGTTTTGATACTTGGCTGTTTTTTATAAGGTTATTTTTTCATATTAAGTGATGTCAGCTAGATTTAGTCATATATAATGGTTTAACCCTCTTGCTTCTAAACACACAATAGCTAAATTAAGCTTAAAACATGTTAAGACCTCATCATATATTTACATTTTACTTTAATAGAAAGTAACAAAGCATACATTTCCTTAACTCTGAGGCAATAAAAAAACGTAGATGCGTCAGATATTTGTAACATTATTATCAGATAACGTTACAGATTCTATCGTACTTAGGTTCGTATCGTACGTATCGCTTTGCTTCGTACTTACCTGTTGGAATTGCGTCATCTATTTAACGTCGCATATGTTATATTTTAAAGTAATTAACCAAGGATCAAGACCGTTAGTTCTAGCTTTCTTAAGACGGTGTTCTAACCGGCGTTAATGGCGTCGCCTTCGCCTTGACCAGGCGCAACTCTCACCCAGTTCTGATGCCCTGGTACTTTCGAAGTAGGTCGGTGAAGATTTCATAACAAAGAGGTCATTGTGCTTAGGTTATTTTAATGTAAAGTGTATGATTTTAATTCATCCATCCATCTTATCGATTAACCTACCGCCAAACAGCAGTGTTCGCATTGTTGTGTTCCGGTTTGGGGATAAGACAGCCGGTGTAATGACTAGCAGAGAGGCATTCCATCTTAGTCCTCAGGGTTGGCAACGCATTTGCAGTCTTAGGCTTGCCGTCTTGTGAATGCGAATGTCTATGGGTCACAGTTTCCACTTACCATCAGGCGGCCTGTGTGCTCGTTTGTCTTCTCTGCTATGTGACTTATTGTCATTTGGGATTGTCATTTGTTATCATAAGCTTACCAGTATTACTCGTTCTTTATCTTATCACCTTATCAGTGTTTCAATAAATCATACAAACGTCACTCAGAGGGCTATGAAGAGGCTATGCTCGGGCTTTCTCTGCGTGATAGAATCAGAAATTATGGTATCCGCAGTAGAACTAAGGTTACCGACATATCCCGAAGAATAGCTAAACTGAAGTGGCAGTGGGCGGGGCACATTGCTCGCAGGACTGATGGCCGATGGGGTCAGAAGGTTCTGGAGTGGCGTCCGCGGACCGGAAGACGAGCTTTAGGTAGGCCTTTAACAAGATGGAGCGACGACCTCGTCAGCATCGCGGGAGCGCGGTGGATGCGAAAAGCACAAGACCGGTCTTAGTGGAGAGCTTTGGGGGAGGCCTATGTCCAGCAGTGGACGTAGACGTAGACGAAGCTAGTTAGTAACTTATTTACTAACTAGCTTCTGCGCACGAATTTGTCCGCGTAGATGTTGATTATTGGTATTCCCTCGGTTTTTATTTCCGATATAAAGTATCCTACGTTTTAATCCAGTATATAAGCTATCTCCATACCAAATTTCATCCAATTCCGTACAGCCGTTGCAGCGTGAAGGAGTAATAAACATCCATACATACAAATTTTCACGTTTATAATATTAGCAAGGATAATGCATACATCATGTGTTTGGTTGTTGGTTCATTGAGTAAATCAAAAAACAAATTGGATAAATTCATCACTAATTGCTATTAATTTAGTTAATTATTATCTAAGTTTATAAGCTATTCAGCACTATAACATAAAAATATCAGTAACATTGATTTATAATGTCAAACTGCTTATAGAAAGAAATGCCGTCGGCTTTGAACTTGCCGACGGCATTTTCGTGGCCCTTTTTCTTGGTATATTTTATTTTCGTTAAAAACTTTAACATACACGAAACATTTAGTTTTTATTTACTGTTCAGTAATTAGCAGAGATCGGAAAAATAGGCGTCAATATTCGCAATAAACTGGATATGACTCAAAGATTTTAATTAAACAAATTAAATTACATACATTGATTACTTACTCTACAAATAATTTTGACATTTGCGAGTCAGTAATAAGTAAATACACAGTCATTTATATATTTTTTCCGTGGTTAGCTTATTCCTTTTCAAGGCTAAAAATAAAGTTAGAAATAAAGTTAGAGCCTGGCAAATGAAACATCAGAATGAAAAAATGGCAACACTGTAGTGTCGTCCCTTTCAAATCAATCTAAGAAAAAGGGACGACACTACAGTGTTGCCATTTTTTCACTCTCATGTTTCATTTGCCAGACTTTAGAAATAAAGTTAAAATCTATGTACTTATAACGTAAAATATTGAGGTTTTATATGTTGTATGTAAAGAGGTTGATATAGCTATATTTTCAAACATTGTTGAAAACAGGTAACGTGTATTGTATCCCAATTTGTTCGAGTTAGAATTTAAGTTTGCAGGTGGTAGGACCTTGTGCAGTGTCCGTCCGGATCGCTACCACCATCTTATCCACTAACCCTCCGCATTGCTAAGTTCCGGTGTGGGGATAAGACAGCTGGAGTAATGACTAGCATAGAGGCATTCCATCTCAGTCCTCATGGCAACGCATTTGAAGTCTTAGGGCCGTATTAATAAACTCATCTTGACTGTGAGGCCCGTCACAAGATACGTCAAAAAACGCCAAACCATAGAACACTGTAATTTTTGACGCATCTCGAGACGAGCAGTAGAGTTGAGATCAGTTTATTAACAAGGGCCTTAGGATTGCAGTTTTGAGATTTTAGTCTTAAACTTTTAAATGTCTTTGGGTCTCAGATCCCACATACCATCAGGTGGCCTGAGTGCACGTGCCCAATCATTGCTATAAATAAAATCCCTATCCGTACCGCAGGGTTTATTGAGAATCTAAATAAACGTCCAACGCAGCTAAAAAATAGTTTAGGAAAAATGATAATTCTGGTTTCTGAGGTGCTACCGAATTTAACAGTCGACGTCAAAGATATGTTTACAATATTGCACCTTATTTCAATAGAATAAGGTGAAAATATGTAAGTCTGACTTCGACTTGTGTTTTTTTTAAATAAAAACGCAAGGTTTATCGAAAGGAGGCTGGACAAATTGGCTTATATGACCAATAACAACAAACGATATGTCACCGGATAGGTAATTTCTAAGTTGTAAAACTATTACTATGGCAGGTACTTCGAAATATTTGTGTGAAAAAAGTTATCGCCATGCAAAGACAAGGTATGTCAAAGTCATTATGCTAACGTCGTCTATGTAGGCGTCCCGATGTTCCTGATTTTTTAAATATTTCTCACAGGTATTTGAGGTTTCTACACACTAAATCGTTGTAGAATTAAGAATCATATTCAAAGATATGTGTTCGTACATTTCTGCCCAGCCTCTTTAACTGAGACAATCACAAATAAAGTCTGTTCAAAGAATCTTACAAACATAACCATTCATACATATTAAAGGGGAGCAATCTTGAGCAAGGGCGCCCCCTGGCGTCGTTTTCGCGAGGCTATAAATTGTACAAATGCGAATCATAAATTTACTCACAAACTCCCACTAATGTAGCGTAATGTGGGGATCCGGTGTTTTAGATGTCCCTTTTTTAGGGTAAAATAGAAGAACACAGAAAAACTAGTTTTTGTTATGTCTGATGAATATCTTTATTCACATTACACTACAATGTAAACATAACAATGAATATTACGAATTAAAACTGAAAACAAAACTAAAACTAAGGCAAACTAAAATAATTAAGACATTTTTTTTTTATGTCATAGGGAAGGCTGACGAGCACACAGGCCACCTGATGGTAAGTGGAAACTGTGACCCATAGACATTCGCATTCACAAGACTGCAAGCCTAAGACTGCAAATGCGCTGCCAACCCTGAGGACTAAGATGGAATGCCTCTATGCTAGTCATTACACCGGCTGTCTTATCCCCAAACCGGAACACAACAATGCGAACACTGCTGTTTGGCGGTAGGTTAATGGATAAGATGGTGGTAGCGATCCGGACGGACCCCGCACAAGGTCCTACCACCCGAAAATTTTAAATAACATCTAAAATAAAAAAATAAAATGAAAAAATAGTGAAACCAGGACACCCTCTGAAACTAATATAGTCGAGAGCAATTAAAGCGGCTCATTTTGTAGAGAACTTCCATAGAAAGTGACCCGTTTTAATATGTGCCTGGTAAACTGACGGGTAGAAGAAACCGAAGTTTAGTGAAAACTGGAATAATTGTGTTACTTTACCACACTAACAATACGAAATCGTTAGAACATCCTTTCTATATATTTGTATATATCTTTTACACATTTAACGGCAGATAAAACAAATAAATTATCTATGTATCCTTTCCTGTGATTTACGAGACATGTTCTAACGCGGGCGACTTCCGGGAAATGGCCGCCTTTTCCGGTGCCGCGTTTCCGCTCCCTATGGCGCCCAAAGAATGTCTGTTTATTTATATAATACATATAATGAGTTTTTGGGAAATACGAATCGAAAATAGACATTTAAATAGACATTTAAAAGTTTTTAGCCATGGTCTTTTATTCGTAAATAATAAAGCTATTTTAGTTAAAGTATTCTTTGTCCGTTTGTGTCAAACGCCGTACGCGTTTATGGAATTAAGACAGTTAGACCTTAATGTCAAGGACGCAATAGTACATTATTGCCTAGGCACGGAAGTAGGCAATTGCGGGGCGAGGATTGGTTTAAACGGACGAGCTTGCGAGTCCGTTTAAAAATACGAGGCCCGCAATTGCCGTTCCTGCCGAGGCATATATAGTGCTTTTCTCAAAAATCGCAAGAATAAAATTATGTTGGAGTAAAGTACTTTATTAAGGAAAGAAATACCACACAATCTATACAGACAATATTATTACCTACTCTTTACCGTCTTTTGTTTATGACAAGGAGAAACGCAAGCTTTTTTTTTAAAACTACTCAAGCTATTCGAGATACAGATAAAAAAGTTATATTCCGAACAAAATTTGGATGTAATAAGACTTGTGCCCTCATTTTATTAAGGCCGTTTTCACTTTTTAAAAAGTTAGATACTAGATGGTAATGAAATTTGTATGCAACATTGCGTGCTTGTGTAGCGAGCACGCAATGTTTTTTTTTTTTAATTTGAGATCTGTCAGTAAACTATGTACTTCGCATCCCAATATATAGATAGTAATGTCAACTTTTCCTGTCATTTTTGAGAAAAGGTTTTTTAAAACCTTATTCTATTGTTAAACTTATTACGTCTATACAGGGTGGGAAGGAGTATACCGACAGATTTTAACCGTCGATTCCAAATCCTATTTAGACTATATAACGTGGTATAACCTGTAGTCCAATAAAGCATAGTTTCCGAGTAATTATTATTTAAAAAGCAATTCCATAGTTAATTTAATTTGAACTCTCTCACCTCAATCTAAAGCTTTATTTACTAAGAAAGATTCATATTGTAAGTAGTAATATCATCAACGTACATTCATTCATTCATTCATTCATTTCAGCCCACATCCACCCACTGCAGGGTAAAGGCCTCTTCATTTCCACGCCATTTTTCCCGGTCTCGTGCTAACGCCATCCATCCTTTCCCAACTGTCTGCCAAATGTCATCAGACCAACGAGCTGGTGGCCTGCCCACTGATCTGTGACCTAATCTCGGCCACCACTCTGTTAGCGCCCTCGACCATCTACCATCGTTTCGCCTAGCCAAGTGTCCCGCCCAACGTACACCATAAATTAATTTAATCAATTCTTAGTAAATAAAGCTTTAAGTATAGGTGACAAAGTTCTAATTAAAGTTCATTATCGAATTGTTTTTTTATCTCGGAAATTATGCTTTATTGGACTGCATGTTATACTATCTTATATACTCCAAATAGCCTCTAGAATCGATGGTTAAAATCTGTCGGTATACTCCTTCCCACCTAAACAGGGTGGGAAGGAGTTTACTTACTTGTGTATTGTGTAAAGTGTATTCCAGTCTGTAGAACCTTCTCTGTTGTTAGTACCCAAATAAAATGCCTCCAATCAATTATTTAATTAATTCGTTTACACTATTTAACAACATTCCGTGCTCACCAATTCCATTCCACTCGTTAACACGATAGTCACTTTGAAAAGCTCGCGTTTGTTTATAATTGCAAGTACATTTATTGAATTAGAGTTCCTTTTTAGGGATTCGTTCCCAAAGGATAAAATCGGGACCCTATTACTAAGATTCCGCTGTCCGTCTGTCTGTATCTCATGAACCGTGATAGCTAGACAGTTGAAATTATCACAAAAGATGTATTTCTGTTGCCGCTATGACACCAAATACTAAAAACAGAATAAATTAAATATTTAAGTGGGGCTTCCATACAAGAAACTTGTTTTGTTTTTGCCGTTTTACGGTACGGAACCCTTCGTTGGTTATTTTGAATGGTTCCATGAACAAATGAAAGTTAAGTGGATAGTTTTATTGATATTTAGTCATGCCACGAACTCTTTATTACATCAATTTTGTATTGAACTGGCAGAATCGGGCTCTTCAGGAGTTTACACCGTTATTATATTTAAATTATGTTCATGTATGATGTATCTTGGGTCCTTGGGACCCGTGTTAATAAATTTTATTCATTTTACATTTCAAGATTTCACTCAGTGTCCAATTCATGTTAAAAAAATCAGCGAACATACTGACTCAAATTGAACAAGTCCGAGAAAGACTCGAAATTATTTTAAAACGACCATACATCATCAAAATGTCTCCCAATTACTTAACTCCGTCGTTATTCAACTAAAACCCAACTAAGCAAAAAGTTAATCCAAAATTGTACAAACTGGCAGCGACAAACGAGGCGGTAATTGTACAATTTGTACAAATTGTACAATCTGTATTCGTCGGTCATTAGCGGTCGTCAGCAGCAGACTAATCACTAATTGCATCTGCAATCTTACAGCAAATTGAGACAAAAAAGGAACGCTTAGGGCATCTTTGGGGGACGGCAGAAACTTTGGAGAAGGCATTGTTTTTATTTTGACAACAGATTTATTTTGTCGACTATAAAGCGGGCTCACATAAAAGACGCCTGTTCACCCTAGGTTTACCTTCTGGGGTGTTACCTCTTAAAAAGTTATCCCGTCCGAGCGAACAAAACCCATTTTAACGCGTGCATTCTCAATTAGGCAGCGTTGCGCCTTATACGTTTGATAAGCCATGCTGCCAAATTGAAAATGCACGCGCTGTAATGTGTTTTGTTCGCTCTGACGGGCCTACTTAAACTCGCCGCTTGGACATTCACTCGTTCGTCAGTCCGACCGTCGTTGTTGAGAAAATCACACCAATACTCCCTCACCCACCCTCGGAAATACGCCGGAAGCGTATTCCACTCTTTTGCAGTACCTACGCATTATGAAGGATGACGCAAAGTATGAGGAATTTCAAAAAGGGACGGATAGTATCCCGCGTTGCGTCTTGAAGTCCTATGGAAGAAAGGAGACGGCGGTATTAGCTGTTGGAGCTCTTGTGCACACTTCACGAAGTACAGTCTGTGGAACACCCAGAAGTAGGCAACTTTTCGACGGTGAGCTAGGCTTTGAAGCTTAGCTTTTTGGAGGTGATCGTAACCGATCAGTCTCTTAGCTCTGCGTTCCACCGAGTCAAGTGTGGCTAGTTGGTATTTAGCTAAACCGTCCAAGAGGTGATCGAAATTAATCGCATTTTGGATGTCACAATTTAATTATAAAATAACTCGTTTTGATTATATCAGCCATAATACAAATACAGATGTAGTTCGAAGTAGTTAGTTCGGCTCTATAGGAGTTTCTGTTACCTATTGCCGCTAGGGCTGTAGGGTTGCGTCGATGGTAATACGCACGCAACCAAACGCGGCGACGGCGCGACATGGACTAAACCGGCTCGGTCTGTCCTGTAAAGTTTGCCTGTAGTGGCTCGCGGCGCGTACGTTCGAGGCACGCACACATGCAAGCGGCGCCATATAACTTTGTTTGAAGACGAACTACTGTTTATACTGTCCCTTAAGCCCAAATGGACATGAACTCGCGCGCGTTTTATTGACGGTTGTAGACTGTTGGAGCGAGATACCACATCCAAATTTCTGAGATCAGACAAGAAGTAAAATTGTTAAAACTCCCCGACGTTTCAAATGGAATTATCAAGGGCGCGCGCCACCTGTTGGTCTAATTAATTCGATTTCCCAACGACTTTCCTTAATTTCTTTCCTATTTATTTGCGGCCAGGGCGTTAAGTCAGTTAGGTTCTTTTGAACTTGACGAAATGCTTGTCGCCGATAGAAATAAATTACTTTGGGCATTTGTTTTCAAGTTACAAAGAGCTTATGGGCCTGTTCCGATTCAGAGGCCTTAGTCAAGTTTCATAGAGCTATCCCTTTTACTGGCTGGAACTTGGCAGAATTTAACAGTTCATAGGTATACTGACATACAGTCAGCCTTATAAGCTGCTCACTTTTTTACCTTGTCGCTTTAAAGCCTTTGACAGATAACAAGTTCAAACTTGACGTAACAAAGCACAAAAGTGTGCAACTGAGGTCTTGTCGAATCGACTCTTCCAAGAATGTATAACTCAAAAAGCTCCTTCTTGCATGTAGTTGTAACGCATCTGTACAGACCGTTCGACATTCTATATTCGAAATTTGACGGAAATCCCATATTCGTTTTGTACATAACAACGTGCAAGAGGACCTTGACTTAAGTTTTTTACCTATATTAATTAATATGATTGTTTATTTTATAATTCTTACAAAAGATTTTTATAAATGAAACTACTGCCATGGACAAGGATCCAAAATTTCAGGATCGTATGCCATGCAAAAATGCCTTAAGCGTACAAACTTTACAATATACCTGGCCAAGTCTGTCAGTCTGACAGTCCAAAATCTGTAAAGGAGTGTAATAAAACTGAAGGTGTGTTATACCAATTAACAGGCCAATATCGGCCAGTGAACCGTTAGTCTGTATTGCACTTTAGGTATGTCATGACAGCATGAATGGTGGGGATAATGATTCCTATCCCATTTTGCTATTACAACATTATCATATTGTTGACGTCATAGAAGCTTTTAAGAGTAAACGCTACCATATGCGGTTGCTAGATGCTAAGTACTCAATTGTCAAGTAGCCATCAAATGTATTAAATCATAGACGTTACTCAAAAACATCTGAATTTACTATAGACAATAGCCGAGTTGAGATCTTTTGAAGGACCTTATTTGTTTCGATAAATCTTATATCGATTTTACATTCAACAAGTTCTCTAGGAAGATTGGGGGCAACGTTGTACGGTGATATGTAGGACAGAGGTTAAGATAGTTTTAACCTCTGTACCACTGCGAGTCCACTTGGAACGAAAAGTAAGATGCCAGATACACGAAATAAGTCCAAGTCTTCTATCACTGTGCAACACAAAGGCATTAAAAGTACAAATCACTAACAGAAAGAACTTTGAACTCCTAAATACACAAAAATAAAAACTAAAACAAATTACACATCCGCCATCTTTTGACGTTGCAAATGGCCTCCCAGTCAAGCCTTCCAATCCTTAACATAGCTTTAAACAAATTGCCACAGAAAAGATAAAAGTACGATACATTGTTTGAAAATTTAACATCAACACGAAGCATTCCAAATTCAAATACATTCTAAATTTAAAACCGCTTGAGCGATGCTTGCCATAACTTTTTAAATTTTAAAGGCGTTTTCAAGATTGAGATAAGAGTCATCGCGTTCACAACGATGCCTGTAGGGTATGGATATTGAATAAAGATTGGGATTAAATAGATGTTTCATTAATAAATACAGGTTCAATCTGATTTCGCACTGATAAATACTAAAGAATGCAGTTTAAGGTTGTAAATATTTTTTATGGCGTTTAATGTTGGCAGCTTTGATTTATTATAAGTTTTTATATCTTTTTAAGTGTCACTTGTCAATATCATGTAATATCTTACAAATCTTATACTTCCGAATCCAAATCCGAAATTCGAACTAATCAAAACCCTTTTTTATACTTTAACTGAGATCATTAACTGATATTAAAAACAAGTATTTTTGTAATGACGGTCATCGTACTTTACGGCCAGTCGTTAACAACACGACACCTTAGCCCAATTTTCGAATTCCCTTTTCAAAAAATTAAAAACAAAGCAGGTGTATTCGAATCATTAAGCAGAATTACGCTGGCTATTGATTATAAGTCGGCTACACACTTCTTTTTTTACTGTCGTATGTAGCTAATTTGGTAAACTAAAATTGTACTTTATCACCAGCAAGCTGAAGGTATTTTTCCAATAACGCCGAGTATAGATGTTATTTGTTTAGTTTTTTTTATGGTTGTGTTATTGTATTATTATGACGTTACGTGATAGGTCGATAAATATTGTGTTAGAGAAAGTGAAGGTTTTATTTTAATGGTGGTTCACTCCATTATAGTTAGTGGTTTATCAGGTGCTGTTTGTATTGAAATGGTCATCAGTTGTTCTAGCTTATTATTTTTTCTCGTTTTTATTTTTCTGGTGTCACTTTTTGGTCATTCAATCTTTTTATTACATTATATAATAATATAATTTTGAAACTCTTATTATCTCCCTTATTTTTAAATTAATATTTCTACAGAATAATTTAAAACATAAATACAACCCACCTAACCCTGCAATAATAAAACATTAACTTAGCACTCAAGCCAGCTAGTTTAGTGTCACTGGCCACTTATAAAATAAAAAAATAATTGCAACAAAAAATAACGTTCCTTTTTGAAACAGTCGGCGTTCTAAAGGTCCTATTATCAAGTCCAAATCGAATTTACGATGTTTTTGAGTGAAACATTTCACGTCTCTAGTGACATTTGAGTGGCCATTATGCTGCCACTATTGTCACATTAGCCCGTCACTTTGTCACTGGGAATTGTCAAGTATTATATAGGTCTGATATATAGCTTAATTGTTCTAGATAATTGAATGTAGTTTAAAATTAAAAAGGTGTTTTGTGTGCAAGGTAAACTAACTTGTTAAAATATTTTAGATACGTGGGCACTGTGTTTTCTATCTTGCAAAGATAAACCGTGGTTGCTGGCATTGATAAGCTTTCATTTAAATTATTTTTTGATAAAAAAAAATGAAAAAAAACAGTAAATCTGACAGGAATTGCTTGGTTTTATGCGCAGGTGGCTCGAGTCTTAATACCTACCTAATTTAGTGATATTATTACTACAATGCTGCTACATGACTAATTATATATTTTAGTGAATTGTATCTTTAATAGTTTGTACTTAATATAGTTCCTTCACGATGACTCACGAGGTTAACCAGGTATTATGAAGATTTAATAACATTCTAATCTGATTAATATTTTAACTTTTAATCGTTATATTTAAATAAAACAGTACTTATACCTATTTTAAGGGTCATTCCCACTTAAACAGTGGAAAACATAATATAAAACCCAAACAAATAACCTCTACTTTTCGTGAATAACGAAACACATCGAATAATCTCGAAAAAAAAAGATCTAGATAAGCTGATATGGATCTTGAGCAATTCCCAACGTTTTCGGGTAAAAACACGATTACTCGGATACCCATTAATTACCTAGTTTTTTCGTTAAATATTTATAAGGACTTAACATGCTAAGTTATGCGCAGTGAAAGCGATAATTCGGTGTTCACGCCCTTGCCTTGTAAGGTATTAGGGTTCCCTAGGATTCTTACGTGAACCGTGACAACTGCGGACCGAAAAGTCGAAGGTTAAAACACTAATATAATATACACTAATATTGGATGCTCTGTCAAGTCGTGTTGAGTACCTACTGTTAGTTGCTAAATTATCGGTAGGACCCACTTTAACAATATACAATTTCATTATATAATCTTAAGTAATAAAAAAAATGAACTGCATAGACCTATATCAAAATACAGCCCAAAAAAAAAACTTTCTGCAAATTGGATAGGTATTTTAAAAAAATATGTTTCTGGGTTTAACAGATGTCGGATGCAACTTATAAAAAACATACGGAACCGTCATTGGATTAACAGAAAACTTACACCTGACTATTTTCAACAAAAAAGCCAAAGCTTGTCCAAACTGACATAATAATATTCTCATTCTTTACCTATTTTAACCATTTCTATTAGGGCAAAAAAGTGGACCTTTCAAACCTTTTACCTTAATTATAAAGAAATAGGGTCCAAAGTAGTAGCAAAAACCTTTTTTTACCAAGACCCCTTGGCATGGTTTTAATGGATATGACGTAATTTGGGGTTAAATTTAACTGCCCCACGTTAACAGTTTGTTAAACGATGATTTCGAGATAAGGTTTAAAAATGGTCAAAGATCTTTTTTTTCTAATAAATTGTAATGGGTAGTTTGACGACCTTTTGGAATGGGCATGTGCAGTGTTAAGTTTTAGTAGACGTATATTTTAACCCTCTTTTTCGTGATAAACATCGAATTAATATAGTATTTTATGACAAACTAAATAATACGTGCAGCTAAAAGATATTTTTTATTTGTTTTATGGGAAAGGATGACAAACAAATTCACAGGCCAGTTGGTAAATGGTACGTATAATTAAAATTTCTTGTCTTTTTTATGTTTTGCTTAGACCTCGAAAGTAAGATAAAATGCATTATGCCAGTCTTTTTACCATCTGTCTTGCCCTCTATTATACACTGCAGTGCAAACATTACCGCTTGGCGGGCAGGTTTGTCCGAAAAATATCGGTGGTAATCAGAATGGACGCCCAGACATGTTATTTTCGCCGTTCGCATATCATCGAATTATTAATCGACGAAATAAAGATGCCCTGTCAGAGCGTGTTAATAACATTTTATTGAGTGTATATAGACTTTGGTCTCCTTTCATCAAGTATATAAACACTTTACATAACTCTATAGCTTACTCCTGAAACGAAACAAATGACCCCCATGAAATCATAGTCATAAATTGAAGAAATAAAAACAATACATAAAACTACTCAGTTCAAAGCGAGATGGTATCACGCGGATATCGTGCACTCTATCTAGCACCCGACTAAATATCACGATCTGATTATATTGTTTAATATACTGCTCGTAAAAGTCTGGTTTGAGAATCGACCACCATTCATAAAACGAATGAGTTTGAAATTCGTGATTAGAATAGTGAGCCGTTATTTTTTCTTCGCGGTATTAAAATATTCAAATGATAATCATAACAAAGCAATATAAAATCAAGTTTTAAGTCTACTTATACTTTTTTTAATACCTACAAACAGTTCAGTCAAAGCGCAGTAGTTTCGCGCAATAATTCAGGAATCAGGGTACTACTTCACCGTTAAGCAGTGATTGTCGTTTCGTATATTTTCTTATTCTATTAGGTATTTATGTCAAATAAAAATGTACGCCAACGTATTCATTTTACTGCTCTTAACTCAACTATAAGGTAGTTTTACGACCACCGCACAATGGTGCTATTAGTCCGGTGGTTGATAAAATCGCTTTTTATTGGTGGTGGTGGTAGCGATTGTTTTTAATGAAAAAGCTATTGTGGAAAAATGGTCATGGCAAAGAAGTCATAGCCTTCATTCCCGACGGTAAAAACGAAATACACTCAGGAGCGAAAAAAACGGGTCAGAGTGCGTTTTTCATACTAAAAAGGCTATTTCGAAGCCTTTGTTCCTCGCCACGGAATGCTTTTAGTGAAATCTGATGATGGATACCCCGAGCATCGATACAGGACTTCCAGAGTGCCTAGGATACCCAACTGAATGAATAGGCGGTTAACGCTGAAATTGTGCATGTTCAGAAAAACATTTAAAATGGCAATAAAATGTAAGGAAATCCAAGTGCTGACCCAAACTTTCCCGCTGTGGTTTTAACTGATTATGCGATCAGTTAGGTATCTTAAGAACTTTTGACCTCCTCTATTGAACCTTGGAGTATCCACCATTAAACCTCTCAAAAATCAACTCCTGGCGAGGAACCAAGGCTTCGAAATAGTCTCGTTTGCATGGAAAACGCACTCTGACCCGGTATTTTTGCTCCTGAGTGTAGATTCTGATCTGTTATCGTTTTGCAAACTTTTTGACAGCTCTTATTTTCTTGACAGTAATGGCGGCCGACTTAAAATCAATACCGTAACAGGTCAAATACTTTTTGAATTTTACCGCCTAGAATAGAGGCGCAGCTTTGGTTCAATCACAGGTAGGTTCTCTTAACCCTGTAACACTTCGAGGTCTAGATACCATTCTAAATCTAGTCTTACTCACCTGTTTGTTAGGCATTCCAGTTTGTTTATGCACTATAACTTTTAGCCACATATTTAGAGGAATATTACCTCGATGTTTTACCATTACTTTCCTCACAACAAGGCATACTTCTTCTTTTGTTTTAATAAATTACAATATCATAACAACAAGCCGGCATAACAAACCATTTGACAGTTCCTGTTTACACGTTTTGTTGTGCATTACGCGCATGACAGCGCCATCTGTGATCTATGACATTTCCTCTTGACGATTTTCATCAATCACGTAATGATTGACTCTTAAAGGTTTGTCAAATTATTCGTTTATATTTAATCTAAATTAATCTATTATCTTACTTAAATAACTTCATCGTATTTTATTAGAGATTTTCTTCAAGAATCAATTCGACACATGGAACGAAACGCGGACGCGTTTAGGAATGTGCTTGTCGGATTCTTTAATCCTAGGTAATGATGATTTTAACTTTTGAGTAAACAAGAAATATAATAAACTCAATTACCTGGTTTTATAATAATAAAATCCTTTCTTGAACTATTCATGAAATAATTTACTGATTGTTTTTGTTTATTGGTAAATAAAAATATACAGAGCCGTTCGGAAATCTTTGACCGTCGATGACCGAGCATCTTCGATGCCGTCTCCGTTGACCTCTATCGGATTCGATTCGTCAAGATGTGAGCACGTACATCAAAAACTGAGAATCGCCGATCACGCCAACCGGCCCTGCCCATGGCATAACTTTTATAATTCAACTTCAAATGGATTGAGCTAATCCAAATCTTTGTGCCTTCTGGCCAATCATAATACTTTCTTCTGCACCCTCATAAATGCTTTCTTAACAAGCACCTTTACTTTCTCGAGCTCTGACACTCGCCTTATACCATAAAAGAAACCCACGGCTAGTGGGTTTCTTGCTATTACGGGAAGTTTCTTGCTATTACGGGAAGTTTTCTTTCTATTACGGGCAGTTTCTTTTTCTTTTCGGTTTCTCTTTCTTCTTACTGCCTTTTTATTGCTTCTCTAACACTCCGTTTACGAGTGGAGAATAACTTGTGGTTCAACGGATGGAGCGTTGAAGCTCATCAAGCATTGCGACCTTCTACTTTCCCGTCATGGATCTGATGACCTGCACTAAGAAAAACTTCAACTCTCCTGACAATTAAGCCGTTCTTTTACTACAGAGGTTATTAAACAGTGCAGGTATTTTGTAAGAAGATGCCGCGTGAGTACCAGGCTACCTTTTTACACTTAAAGTTATCTCGTTAGGTAGTCTTTCTATTGTATTGATAAATTTCATTATTGGAATACAAATTTAAATGTGTATCTTGCGTAGTAGGTTTGAGACTGGCAACCCACGACTTCACGCTAGTGGATCAGTCTCGATCCTATGATTTATTTAACTTCCCCTTTACGGCGGAGTCCATTGTGTAATGATGTATTTGGCGTACTTTAGTTTATAATCGTTGAACGGTTAAATAAATGTACTTTGAATAGATCAGAGATTTTTATTTGAATGATTTCACTCGTTGACGAGAAGTAGGTCTGGCGCCCTTACTGAATATAAATTTGACTTACTCTTTCCTGGGCTGAATCTTACTCACACCCTAGTCTCACAAGCTCACCTATCCAGCTACCCTGAACTATTACAGTGGCGCCCAACGTGGGGCCTAGAGAGTGATATCATTCAAATAAAGTATTTTTCAAAAAATATTTTTTTATAACTAAACTTTAATCTCTGGTGTAATATTGTTAATTCTACAATAACTACATACTATTTACTATCTGGTGTATTTTTTATGGAGACTGTAGTCATTTACTTTTTGAGAAAAAATGGAAATTGAGTTTTTTCCATACTAACTAAAACTGAACTTTTATTGTTTAACTATTTTTTGACTTTTGGTTGAACACTTCAACTATATACTCTTACTATATTAACTACTGGTTTAATCTAGTACTTTTCAGAACTTTACTAAAAGAAAATATTAATTAATTAATTTTAATTAAATTAATTTATCTTTGACTTCCACTGATCTATATCAGAACTTTAAACTTTTCTTAACTTACATTGGCCTTAATTGGACAATTTTCAAGGATTTACATTTCAGGTTAGGTTATTCTGCTTTTGCATTGAAAATATTTTTTTTAAAATTTATTAGAAATGGATTTTCTTAAAGCTGGTTGTAAGATACTTCACTTACATAAAGATGAGATTACTCATGAACTTACAATTCGGAAACTTAATGTCAACCCTGCTTCTCGTAGGGATAGTTTAAAAAAAGTTTTGAAGCAGACTGCAGATTTAGCTCGCAGAGGTAGCCTAAAATTTAATACTTTAGAGGAGTGTGATGTAACACTGGAATTAGATATTTGCCAGCGGAAAGCGGAAGAAATTGAAAAGGAAATAGCTGACAATCTGTCAGAGGCTACTACAGACCGTTTGAGCTCTCGCTGCAAATATCTACTTTGTCGTTTATCTAGGTTACCAGAAAAATCTGAGGATGTTCAGTTGCTTCAAGCTGCTATTGTTTCAATGTCAGACCGTTTGAAACGAGATGACACTGTCACATCTGATTCTGATTCTAGTGATAATATTTCTGAGAACCTTTCCGGAGTTGTTACTAAGAAAATAATTTATATACCTGAAAAGACTTTTCATGTAAATTCTTTAAACTTAAAATACAAAGGGGACTCCTGTGCCCGTACTTTTCTGACACGACTTGAGGAACTGCGTGTGGCTCGGAATATATCCGAGGAGGTAATTTACCGCAGCTTTCCTGAAATTTTAGATGGACCTGCTTTGGCATGGTTTCGCTCTAACCGCGTAGACTTTTTATCATATAAAGATGTAATAAAAGCTCTTCGTGATGACTTTGATATACCTGATTTGGATCATAAGCTTTTGCAAGAAATTCGTGCTAGGACGCAAGCAAAAAGTGAGACGATCGTTACCTTTCTCTCAATGGTATTAGGAATGTTTGATCTCTTAAGTAAGGAAATTCCTGAAGATGAGAAACTCGACATCCTCCTACGTAACATTAGACCCGAGTACAGTAAAGCATTAGCTTTACACGACGTCACTTCTATTAAACAGCTTAAGGCATACTGCAAGCGTATAGAATTAGCTAAAGTAAAGTCTGAACAGTTTATTGAACCTTCTTCCTCGTCACCTCTGGTTATGACGCCTACAACTACTAAAAATAAAACTTCCTCATTTTATGAGCGACCTACTTCTAACAAGACTTCTAACTTTGTGGCATCTGTCCACCATCCTTCTTCTAAGCCCTCGTGTTTTCGGTGCGGCATGAACAATCATCCTACAAGTAAGTGTAGGAAATCTCGCGAATTGATTTGCTTTAATTGCGGTGAAAAAGGGGTACGTGTACCTGACTGCCCTAAATGTAACTCTCAGCCAAAAAAACTAAATAGCTTTGTCTTTCCTAAATCTAAATACTATAGACGTTCTTCTCCTTCACTTATTGGAAAGACAAAATGCTTTGATCCCCCTAAAGGAGATAATCGGATTTACCTCGCTGTAGACGTTCTTGGTCTAACGGTGAAAGGCTTACTTGACTGTGGTGCCACCTCTTCTATTCTAGGTAAAGGCAGCCACACACTATTTACTGATATTGGTTTACCAACGGCAACACACTCAACTCCAGTAATTTTACGTGTTGCTAATGGTCAAGCGCTTACTTGTACTGAATATATGACTCTTCCTATTTCATACCAAGGTAATGTTCAATTAGTCAATTTTCATATTCAGCCTGATATAACTACTCCTATTATTTTCGGTATAAATTTTTGGAAAGCTTTTAAATTGGCTCCTGAAATAATTTCCACTTTAACAATTGATGAAAATATTGCTAGTACAACCGATATTCCCTCTGAAACTGGTCTTCATGATTTTGATTCTTTAACTGCTGAACAGAAAACTAAAATTGATGAAATTAAACTTCTCTATGACCAAATCAATACCGACAAGGTTGGTTTGGGTAAAACTCACTTGCTTGAACACAAAATACATACAGGTAACAGCTCTCCTATTAAACAAAAATATTATCGTCTTAGTCCTAATAAGCAAACTGCTTTAGAAAAAGAAGTTGATCGTATGCTAGAAGCTGGTATAGTAGAACCATCATACTCTCCATGGAATTCGCCAGTGGTAATGGTAGAGAAAGCTAATGGTGAACTGCGACTTTGCCTCGATAGTAGAAAACTTAATTCTGTATCGAAACCAGATGCTTATCCACTTCCTTACGTGAACTATATTTTAGACAACTTACGGGACGCTAAATATTTAACTTCTCTAGATTTAAGCGCAGCTTATCATCAAATTCCTTTAAGTGTTGCGTCAAAAGAAAAAACTGCTTTTACTGTACCTGGACGCGGTTTATTTCACTATAATCGCATGTGTTTTGGCTTAATTGGTGCTTCTGCGACCATGCAAAGACTCATGGA
The DNA here is from genome assembly GCA_923062465.1 of Acleris sparsana. Taxonomy (NCBI): domain Eukaryota; kingdom Metazoa; phylum Arthropoda; class Insecta; order Lepidoptera; family Tortricidae; genus Acleris; species Acleris sparsana. Next base: position 14,340,965 of record OV281297.1, read on the forward strand.
TCAGTTGTTCACAGCTGAATTCGATAACAAAGTGTTCTGTTACATCGACGATATTATAATCTGCACCTCTGATTTCGATGAACATGTGCGCTTGCTCAAAGCTGTTCATGCTAAACTAAAAGCAGCTAATCTTACTATAAACATGAAAAAGTCTCTGTTTTGCAGGAATGAACTTAAATATCTAGGATATATTGTGGATCGTTACGGTTTAAGAACTGACCCTTCCAAGGTAGAGGTGATTTTAAATTTTCCTATCCCTAAAGACGCTAAAGAAATAAAACGATTCCTTGGAATGGCAGGTTGGTACCGACGGTTTGTTGAAAACTTCTCTAAGATTGCTCGTCCTCTGACACGACTAACAAGTAAAAAAGTTCCTTTTGTTTGGTCCGACGAAGTAAACGAATCTTTCAACCTACTAAAAACTGCCCTCGTATCTGCTCCTATTTTGAGATGCCCTGATTTTAATGAACCTTTCTACCTTCATACGGACGCGTCTTCTTACGCAATCGGTGCTGTTTTGACGCAGCGCGTCGATAATTGCGATCACCCTATTGCCTACTGCAGTCGTACTTTGAATGCTCAGGAAATCAATTACTCTGCTACTGAAAGAGAACTCCTGGCAGTAATCTATGCTTTAGAACAATATCGTGCCTACATAGAATGCAGAAAATGCTTTATCATAACTGATCATGCTTCCCTTATATGGTTTTCTAATCTTAAGAACCCTTCTGGTCGTTTAAATAGATGGTCTTGTCGCCTTAGTCAATTTAACTTTGACATAATTCATCGAAAGGGAAAAGATAATGTCATACCAGACGCCCTTTCTCGTATAAAGATAGACTTTGTCTCAGACATTCTTACTACACAAGACCCTTGGTATTTGGAGCTTTTCCAAAATGTTTCTGATAAGCCTACTCTTTACCCAAACTTCAAAATTGAAAATAATAAATTATTTCGTCTTTCTAAGAACAAATATCGCCTGACAGCTCAATTCGAATGGAAGTTGGTAATTCCTTATGAAGACCGAAATGAAATTTTACTTAAATGTCATGATCATCCTACATCTGGTCACTTTGGTGTAGCTAAAACACACCACAAAGTTTCCAGCCTATATTATTGGCCTACTCTCTTTCAAGACGTCAAAAACTATGTAGACTCCTGTGAGATTTGCAAAACCTATAAACCGGTCAACCTAGCTCCTGCAGGTTTAATGGGTAATCCTCGTCGTATATCTTCACCCGGTGAGGCTATCTCTTGCGATATACTTGGTCCTTTTCCTCCGTCATATTCAAGAAACCAATACCTATTCGTTTGCTCTGATTATTTTAGCAAATATGTCACTTTGTTTCCTTTACGTACTGTTACTGCTAAATCAGTTATAAAGTGTTTGGAAAAAGGTATCTTTCTTACTCATGGGGTACCGAAATATATTTATGTTGATAACGGACCTCAATTTATAGCTAAAGAATTTAGGGAATTTATGTCTCAATATAATGTCCCACATATCTTCTACAATCCTAGATATCATCCACAAACTAACCAAACGGAAAGGGTTAATCGTGAATTGGTAAGGACTATTGCTTCTTATGTGCGTTCTGATCACCGCAACTGGGATAAGAACTTATCTGAGATTCAGTGTGCTTTGAATACCGCTGTTCACGAGGGAACTAAATTTACTCCGTATTTTTTAACACATGGTCGTGAGATGATTATCGACGGTTCCTTTTATAACGCGGATGCTCCTGTAGACAGAACTGCTCTTTTTGCAGACAACGGTTTAGTCCTGTCAGATAAACTTACAGAATTGAAATCTATATTTCAAAAGGTGCGTCAAACACTGCTTGCCTCTCATGAACGTAATGCAAAATATTATAATCTGAGAAAACGTCCAGTACAACTTGTAGAAGGACAAATAGTGTACAAAAAGTGTTATCCGTTGTCTAATGCTGCTAAATTCTTTTCAGCCAAACTATCGCCAAGATATGAAAAATGTACAATACATAAAAAACTAGGACCCCTAGTTTATACTTTGAAATCTACTTCCGGAAAGATCCTCGGTGATTTCCATATAAAAGATATAGTTAGACCTGGCGAAGCTCCACCTGCATCCTAACTTTTCTGGTGGTTTCTTTTAGATCTACCTATAATCAAATCTCTCTCTTTAATCATATACGGCTAGTATATTAAAGTAAATTATATACGCCTAGTATACTCAATTATATACGTCTAGAATATCTACTAATGATTCAGGGTTGAATCAATTTATGCACTTAGCATACTTTCTGATTCATTGTTCTACTTGCATCAATGAAATCATTTTACATGCGCCTAGCATGCTTACTCACTTGAATGCTTTTGGTACAAGTTTACCAAAGCGAGCTTTAAAAGATTTAACTTTACTAATATGAGTTAAACTTACTATTAAAGAAAAAAGTTCTCTTCAACAATCAATGTGTCGAACTTTCATGTAAATTGTCTATAACAAGATACTAATTAACACTTGTATAGATATGTTTAGTTATAAGTTTTCTTTAGTTTAATAAGTTCTCAAGCAGTTTTGCGATGAACAGTACCTTGCCTGTTTCATCATTACAATGTTTGTTTTAGTTTAAGTTTGCCATTCGTTAGTGTATGAGACGTCACTCAAATCTCCATACTTTAAGGAAGCAATTGATGTGTAATTAATTAAGTTTATTGCATTAGTTTAAAACTGTTTTTTTTTGTGTTTAAGATTTTGATATAGTAATGTTAAGACTGTTTAGTTTAGGTGCGCACACTAATTTAAGTCATCCATAAAGGATCATGGTACCATGTAGATGTAAGTACTTAGTTGTTAAGAGATTTGTTTTTTTACCTGCAGTCTTTAGTCATGCAGATGTTTGCTCGAGTTGAGACTCGATAGTTATTGTGTAATGCGTGGTACCCACGCTGACTACTTAATCTTAATTTTTTTTTTTTTTACTCTCCACTGACAAGCAACAGGGGTTGAGTTGATTTCTTTTCTTCATGTCTCTTAGGTTCTGTCCTACTGGTAAAAATCCTAGATTTGTTTCTTCGGTTTCTTTCGTTACCTACTTTAAAGGTATCATCTGGAAGAAAAATTTTCTTTCTTATTCTTCTAATTTCGAAACAAAATTTTTAACCCAACTGGGGATGAACTGTAACACTTCGAGGTCTAGATACCATTCTAAATCTAGTCTTACTCACCTGTTTGTTAGGCATTCCAGTTTGTTTATGCACTATAACTTTTAGCCACATATTTAGAGGAATATTACCTCGATGTTTTACCATTACTTTCCTCACAACAAGGCATACTTCTTCTTTTGTTTTAATAAATTACAATATCATAACAACAAGCCGGCATAACAAACCATTTGACAGTTCCTGTTTACACGTTTTGTTGTGCATTACGCGCATGACAGCGCCATCTGTGATCTATGACATTTCCTCTTGACGATTTTCATCAATCACGTAATGATTGACTCTTAAAGGTTTGTCAAATTATTCGTTTATATTTAATCTAAATTAATCTATTATCTTACTTAAATAACTTCATCGTATTTTATTAGAGATTTTCTTCAAGAATCAATTCGACACATGGAACGAAACGCGGACGCGTTTAGGAATGTGCTTGTCGGATTCTTTAATCCTAGGTAATGATGATTTTAACTTTTGAGTAAACAAGAAATATAATAAACTCAATTACCTGGTTTTATAATAATAAAATCCTTTCTTGAACTATTCATGAAATAATTTACTGATTGTTTTTGTTTATTGGTAAATAAAAATATACAGAGCCGTTCGGAAATCTTTGACCGTCGATGACCGAGCATCTTCGATGCCGTCTCCGTTGACCTCTATCGGATTCGATTCGTCAAGATGTGAGCACGTACATCAAAAACTGAGAATCGCCGATCACGCCAACCGGCCCTGCCCATGGCATAACTTTTATAATTCAACTTCAAATGGATTGAGCTAATCCAAATCTTTGTGCCTTCTGGCCAATCATAATACTTTCTTCTGCACCCTCATAAATGCTTTCTTAACAAGCACCTTTACTTTCTCGAGCTCTGACACTCGCCTTATACCATAAAAGAAACCCACGGCTAGTGGGTTTCTTGCTATTACGGGAAGTTTCTTGCTATTACGGGAAGTTTTCTTTCTATTACGGGCAGTTTCTTTTTCTTTTCGGTTTCTCTTTCTTCTTACTGCCTTTTTATTGCTTCTCTAACACTCCGTTTACGAGTGGAGAATAACTTGTGGTTCAACGGATGGAGCGTTGAAGCTCATCAAGCATTGCGACCTTCTACTTTCCCGTCATGGATCTGATGACCTGCACTAAGAAAAACTTCAACTCTCCTGACAATTAAGCCGTTCTTTTACTACAGAGGTTATTAAACAGTGCAGGTATTTTGTAAGAAGATGCCGCGTGAGTACCAGGCTACCTTTTTACACTTAAAGTTATCTCGTTAGGTAGTCTTTCTATTGTATTGATAAATTTCATTATTGGAATACAAATTTAAATGTGTATCTTGCGTAGTAGGTTTGAGACTGGCAACCCACGACTTCACGCTAGTGGATCAGTCTCGATCCTATGATTTATTTAACTTCCCCTTTACGGCGGAGTCCATTGTGTAATGATGTATTTGGCGTACTTTAGTTTATAATCGTTGAACGGTTAAATAAATGTACTTTGAATAGATCAGAGATTTTTATTTGAATGATTTCACTCGTTGACGAGAAGTAGGTCTGGCGCCCTTACTGAATATAAATTTGACTTACTCTTTCCTGGGCTGAATCTTACTCACACCCTAGTCTCACAAGCTCACCTATCCAGCTACCCTGAACTATTACAACCCGAGTATTCTTTAGCGAGCCGTTACTGCAACTGTTGCACGTAACGTGACGCGTAGGCGGCTCGCGAGCGTTCTCAACTAGGAGCTTGTTACTGGATCTGCTACGTTAACAGTTACAGCTAGCTTGTAATAGACGAATTATTAACCGTTTCGGTGAGTTTAAGAAGTAGTTGTATACAGTTACAGTTACAGAATATTCCAGAGGGAATAGTGATAAAGTAACGCATGGTGTGATCTTTTAAATTCGGATTTTAGGTGTCTACTTAGCTAGGTAACCTGACTTACTGTCAACGCTGCCCTAGTTGGTAGTGACCCTGGCTACGAAGCTAGCGGGTTTCAAATCCCGTTAAAGGCAGATATTTGTTCCTGAGTCATGGATGTTTTCTATGTATTTAAGTATATATTTCTCTATATAAGTATTTATATCGTTGTCTTGTACTAGTACAAGCCTAGAGCTTAAGTTTGGGACTAGGTCAATTGGGGTGACATTTCCTTTATTCTAGGCGGTACAGTCGAGTTCATAAATATGTACACTTGTGACTTTAAACGCTGTGACACTCTGTATATGGCAGTTTAAACATGACATTAAGTAGACAAGGTACATACATATTTACGAACTAGATTGTACAATCACAATCGTTTTTTGTCCTGTTATGGTATTGTTCTTAACTTGGCCGTCATGACTGTCGGGTAAATAAGAGGTATTAAAATGTCGAGAATACGATAACAGTGCACAAACAATATTGTTTTTACCGTGATGAATACAGACAGACACACATACACATTTTGACAGTTTTCGAATGTCGATGTAGAATAGCCGCATATTTATATCGTTAATTATATTAAGCGTCAAAAAATATTTGAATTTGTTTTAATTCATGCAAACTATATAGTTTTAATGTGAAATTAAAAATCATACCATCGAAATGGTAGCCACAATGGCCATGGCAGCAAAACAAAAAATAATAACTCCGTGAAACGAATACTCTTTGAATGTGGGTCTTAATTTAAGTTATTAAGGTTCAAAAGAAAAGTAAATTAAAAATAAGTTTTTTTATTTTATAAAGTGAAACTGATAACTTATCAAGCATCTCGAATCTTAATAGGGTCGTAAAATTATGACTCTATTCATTTACGTTTATTTATTATTAAATTATAATGTTATTTTTACGGTGAGCTGGTTAATTAACCAGATACTTACTTTATAAGAAAGCCAGAATAAAAAAAACTATTTTAAGAATTTAATCGCCAAAATACTGTTTACTAGCTTTTCTTATTTTGGTACCTATTTGAAAATACTCCGAAGTTAACAATGGAAGCATAATGACAATTATAAACGCATAGAAAACAGCGGAAAAAAAAGTTTAATCGTGAGAAAAAATAACCCTTTTCTTGAGTTTAATTACGCCCTGCGACATTTTAGATACTTTATTACAAACCAGAAGTTATTCCGTCTAAAATATTACTTTCTGATTAAAGATACAGAAGAACAGAATTCGCAATAAATATCTCTTGTTATTTGACAAGATAAAAGTATTTACAGTGTGTGGCCCAAAACCGGGGATAATATTAAAAACAGGGGCTCTATAGATCACCGGTAATTACATTATAATGGTCTTACCTAATTAAAATCAAAACTTAACTTTCAGTTTTTTTCTAACAAACTTAATCGGAAATTCAATGTAATGCAAACACCGCTAAATCTACCGCGTGCTGTCAATGGCACCCTGTACTCAGACATACCGCGTACCAAGTGACCAAGCGACGGTATCGCGACGGGAAAATACATTACCTACGATTTTTAACTTTGTAGGCTGTTTTCTCCAAAATTATAGACTTTGTAATATTAGATTCTTGTGATAGTTAATTGAAATGTTCTAAAGAATCCCCATTTAATTTTTTCGCCCCGGTTTTGGGCCACACACTGTATAAGGTTAAAAAGAGATAGCTTGCGTATTTGGAGCACCGAGAGATTATAATCTAAATATATTTAAGATTATGAGAATTTAAAGTAAACTAAATATGCTCGGTTGAAATGATATAACTACTTGGGGTAATAAATTTAATTAATATTTCTCAACAAAATATAAAATAAACAAAACAACTTACAAACTTAAAACTACACTATTGTAATAAACCTCTACCACTGGGCATTATTCCCAAAATGCTGGCAGCATTGCCACGATGAATGGCAACACTCAATCTTCGTGCCAAGTACAGACCAGCATTTTGGTCTCGACTTGTGTCGATCAGGCGATTTGATACATCCTTAAATATACGGTGTGCTCCTGGTCCCCACGGTCCTAAAGTTTCGCCACCAAAAGGCTCCAATACGTAACTTCTATCAAGTTGACTGTATTTGCGCCCTTTGAGGGTCTCCGCTGATTCCGCCGTAAAACCAGCCTTATTACTTGTTCCGGGAAGGTGTGACGGCGCAAGGGTGTCCACGCTAGTGGCATCCCGAACCAACGGCAAGCCCAACTTCCACGGAACCAGAGTCATCCCATCAGGTCTTTTACCATCGTCGCGCATGAGACCATTGGGTTCCAAAATTGCCGCACATTTGGCGCTGGTAAAAGCCCGGCGGATGACACCATTGATGTTGGAGTGAAGGGAAAATCTACCAGCACTTCCCGTACAGCATAAACCGTGGTGACCAAGCCGATCGACGCTAGCGCCACTCTGGCAGCGGTGAGGAGCACAACATAACTAAATAAAGGTTTTATTTACTAAGATAGTTGTAGGTATATAGCTTTACTGTAGAATATATGGACACGGTAGATTTTAATCTTATGTAGAGCTTGCAATAAACTATTACATACCACTAAGTTACAGATATAAATCTCAATATACTTAACATTTATTTTACTTATTTACCTGGTTCGCCTGCTGAAACAGGGAGGAGGTGGGCGCGATCTGAATCGTCCGGAATATTTTGTATGAGACATTCATGAATTGATATGAGGCGAGGTGTATCCCATGCAAAATTAGTGACTATATCAATATATATATAAATTTCGCACTAAGTAAAGTTTAGCCTATATTAGAAAATTTAGTGATGATCGTTTGCAGGTCTGTAGTACAGTTGAGCCATCCCCGCCAAGGGAACCGTCATCAAGGTTGCCACAAATTGAATTTAGATTTACGTTTAGTTTGTTCTTTTTTGTGTTTTCTGGGCGATGATATGGATTCAGCTGGCAAGAGAAGACCTGGAAAGAAAAAAATATTTGTGATTATAGTAATAGTGGAACTTTTAATAATAATAATTTAATACAATCATAAATAAATATTAGGGGATAATGTCACACCAATTGAACACCTTTTTTAAATAATGATTGAGTTTTTAAACTTGTGTCAATATAAAATGTAATGTAAATCAAAAGCACTAAGGAGTATCTATTGATATCAACATCGAAGCAAATGACCCCCAAAATAACTTTCTACCCCTTTTTCACACCCTTAGGGAATGAATATCAATAAAATACGAAACAAGTCTTCCATCAATTCTGTTAAAGAAAGTTTATGCGAAATTTGAAGTAGATTGGACCAAGGAATCACGTTGTCCCATACAAACTTTGCCCCCCTTTTTCAACCCCTTAGGGGTGGAATTTTGGAATATCCTTTGTTATCGGATAGCTACGTCATACAAAGAACACACCCTCCAAGTTTCAGGTCTCTACGATCAGCGGTTTAGGCTGTGCGTTGATCCGTCAGTCAGTCAGTCATTCAGGACAAAGCATTTTATATGTACGAGTATAAATAGATCGAAACCAAAACAAAACAATGAAGATTTAAAAAATATGTATAAAAGTAGTAGTTATCCCTTTAAGGAGCTCTTCCAGCTAAGCCTGGAGAGATTGAGAAAAGTGAAAGGTGGTGCTTCGAGGCACATTAACTTAGGAAAATAAAATAAAATAACAATTAATGATTACTAGCTAAAATAACCATCGCCTCCAACAATACGATCAAAAACGTTATATGTATAAAACTGGGGGTACTTATTTAAATGAATAGCTATAAAATTAAGTACATTTTTATGTTCCAACTACAAATTTCACTCTCCAACCGTTATTTTCTAACAAAAGCCATAAAATTACGCCTAAGCCCCCCCCTTTAACAAAAATGCGTTACGCAACTTCCCTATCAAACAAAAACTAACACCTATGCGTTAACCACTAACCGCTTTTTTGTCAGTTAATTTGCATCGCTTATCTCAAGCATCTGAATGGTTAATTGTGATTCTGATGGCTAACCGTTGGAACTTAGTAGATAACTTTATACGTTTATAACATAAGACGCAAGTGTCATAAAGACTTCACAGCAATTACGACCTTATGTATAGATGGGAAGGTTGAATATGTAATGGTTTCTACAATGAAGATGCGACATTTTGAATTGCAGGTTAAAGTGCGCGGACGCACGCAAGCCCTTAGGGCTACTGTCCACATGATTGAAGGCCTTTACAAAAGGTGCTCTTCAAGAATATTTTAAATTTAAATTGAATGTTTTGTTGATTAATTTCATTTTGCAAATATAGCTGTCACATGGATAGTAATTATTTACATAGTACACAGCTTTTCGAGGTGATCTGGAATGAGGTGATCAGACAGAGAACTAAGGTTATCGACGTAGCCCATCGAATTAGCAGCTTGAAGTGGCAGTGGGCCGGTCATTTGTGCCGCAGAACCGATAATCGCTGGAGTTATCGTATTCTTGACTGGAAACCGTGAATTGGCAAACGTAGTGTGGGACGCCGTCAGACTAGGTGAAGCGACGATCTACGCAAAGTGGCTGGTAAGAGCTGGATGAGAGTGCCCACGAATCGTGCTCGTTGGCGTGCAATGGGAGAGGCCTATGTCCAGCAGTGGACTAGTATAGGCTGATGATAGTGATGATGATGATGATGATACAGATTTTTAGAAAGTCTATTGAAGCTGTAAGACGAGTAGGGGCGTACAAGACATATTGCGTTTTTTTTTACTTATTAATAAAAAATAAGTAAAAGTAAGTAATATTCTAAAACTAAAGAACAAGAAAGAAAAAAAGTTCAAGACTGCTTTCATACTTCGTGCGGGGTAAAGTTTTACTTATACCAACTTGAAGTTTTTAGTTGTTCAAACTTCTCCTAGTGAATTGAAGGATTGTTTTATTACATTTTAATATAAGGCTTTTTTTTAAACCAGGTGGTTTTTTAGCAACTTTATCTTGTTAGAACTGGTTTTTGTCTTTTATTTTAAACTAAAATTATTCCATGATTTACTGATAGGTATTGGTTCTGCGTTCTGTGAAAGTGTTACCGACAGACAGACCAAGTCACATGCATTTATAACATTAGTATTAATAACTAAACGTTAAGAATAGGGTTCTATAAACTATATTAATGAAAATGAATCGCTGAAATGTATCTACGCACATCACTTTCGAACAACTACAACAAAAAATAAAAAAAGTTGAATGATTGGTTTATTTACTTTTGCGCACTTCTTGTAATTTTGCCTATCCTCGTACAGTTTCCTCAATCATAGCCAGGTTAACTGGAAGAGATCCCTTGAAGGGATAAGTTTGCCACACCTTAACTTTATGTACGTACTTACACGTAATTGATTTTATGTGCAATAACAATAAAGAGTTAGCAATTATATACAAGGTTTGTATAACGGAAAAAAAGTGTATGCAATAACGAATCTATAACAATTGAAAATACTGCCACAGACCAATACATGTTGATACAAACAAAAAATGAAGCACCCCTCTGCTTACGTTAGGGGTTTACGAACAGACTAAGTAAGCAAATCAGTAATTAATACATATGTTTTTTTTTAACATGTGTAATTCATCATCATCATCATCATGTCAGCCGAAAGACGTCCACTGCTGGACATAGGCCTCCCCCAAGGGTTTCCACTCATACCGGTCTTGTGCTTTTCGCATCCACCGCGGTCCCGCGATCCTGATGAGGTCGTCACTCCATCTCGTTGGAGGCCTACCTACAGCTCTGACCCCATCGGCCATCAGTCCTGCGAGCAATGTGCCCCACCCAATGCCACTTCAATTTAGCTATTCTTGTGTGTGTGTTGCCAGTGATGACTTACGGATCTGAGACGTGGGCGCTAACAATGGGCCTCGTAAGGAAGCTCAAAGTCACTCAGAGGGCTATGGAGAGGGCTATGCTCGGGGTTTCTCTGCGTGATAGAATCAGAAATGATGATATCCGCAGTAGAACTAAGGTTACCGACATAGCCCGAAGAATAGCTAAACTGAAATGTGTAATTGCTGTTTAAGTATTGTCTGACCTTATTTGCGTATTCAGTCAACATGCACCTTTACAATAGTAGCTGCAATGCTGTTTTATATACAGCAGGTTAATTTTTTAAAATGCTGTTGACGCGATGAAGAGATAATGCAGTTTAATCGACGGTTTTACTTGTTTTGAATAAAAATCTATTGTTCCCGGGAATTGTGTGGTCTCGCACACGTTGTAAAATGTTAATTCGAAGTAAATTATAGTGTTAGTAATGGGTACATACGTGTGATCTACTGTACAGGGAGTTTCATGAATAAAATCGTAGTTTATTTCTAGTTTACGTCAAAACTAGTAAACTACGTTAAATTTGGATTCGTTGATTGGGTTTTGAGTTCGTGAAAAACCACTGGCTTCCTTAAATTTTACATTCATTTTAGTAATAAGTACCTATAGGTAATGAAATATATCTCATACCCTATATGTACAAAAAATATGTAAGTGATATACGATTTTATTTTTCTTAATTTAAAAATATATAACCCTATAGGTAACCCGTATATTAAATTTTGTAAAAAACATTCAAAAACAATGTAACTTAAATAAAGTAATAAAAATATTTAAAAAAATATTAGTGATATACGTTGCCTTCTCGTCACCTGGCTAAAAAACCCTCAGAACCACCGAAATTAGTAATTAATACACGTTTTACGATATTTTTATGACATTTGCAATTAATTCCTGTGACATAATACGTTAATGGGTCATTATTTTTTTATGACAACGATGTCATAATTTAATTTTTATGTGAATGATCTTAATTAGCTTTGGGATATCTTTATGGTGTTTTAATTATGATATAATATAATTAAAATACGGAGTTACGGCACCGGAATCAGGTTGGTTACGATGGGAGTTATAATTACAGTGTTATTTGAAAAATAATACTTTAGTCTTTTTAAAGATCGATTTCATGGTGAGTGCACATTTTTTGTGATTATTATTAGATCTTCGTGATGTAATGCACTGGGGATACCTGTGTTTCGACATATCATTTCCCAAAAATTGGCTTTCATTTAATTTAATCATTTAATCATTTTTCGATATGCCGGATATAAAACAATAATTATAAAAACAAAATACTTTTCGGGAAATGAAAATTTGGGTAATGTTACATTTGACCAAAAATATTTAGACGAAACGGCAGGCTCCCAATGCACTGATTGCTAATTATAGCCCTTAGTCAAGTTTTATAATAGTTACAATGTTTCAGTTAATTATTAAAATATATAAATGTCTCTTATCGAAACCTGTATTCAAATTATTAGTTATTATACGGGACAAAATCGCGTAAGATAATTATTATTAACTATTACTTCGACGTTAACTCCCTTAATCACTAATATAATTATGTGAATATTGCGAATAATTAGAACAATCTGTCTTTAAATTGTCACCACAAACAAAAAAAACACATTCACATTAGAATAGCAACCAGAATTATTCCAAACTTCCTAATTTGAGTTTAACACAGCGCGTTCCAAATTCAAAGTTCCCAACCGCCATAAAATGGCTTCCACACACTTCCGAAAATCAATTTAACTCGAAAAAAACGTATCATATTTTCCGCCACCCCACGCTTCGGCACGATAGGGGGAAAGGGATGCCAATATCGATTTTGGCGGGATAAAACGGGATGGTAGACAAACAAAAATGTGAGCAGGAAAAAACATGGTTGCAAAAAATTCGTAGGGGTTCATACTGAAGTGGCACATTAGTGAGGCGTGCCTGGTAGGAGAAAAGATGAATATTAACCCCCCTCGGCAAAAAACTTTAACGACCATATTTTCGGATGTTTGTTAAGACATTTATAAAATACCAGCGACCCGTCCGCGACTCCATCTGCGTAGAGCTCGTTTATTGTATTTCCCTCGGATACTTTTAAAGTTTCCGGAATAGAATGTATCTTATGTTTCAATTCGGTACATGGTTTTAAGCGTGATTGAGGGAAAAACATACAAACATCTTTACAAATTTTCACATGTATTTTATTACAAATTTTATAAGTACCTACCTACCTTATATACGAAAGGATAAGTAGGATCTAGTTTTAACGACACTTAATTATTTTTTTTGATAACTTTAATATTATTAATAATTTCAAACGTCTTAATTTATCAAATGTCAGGCGGAATCGTACATCATCTTTACGATTACAGTTTCGAGATATTTCATGTTTATTTATCATAATATTTATTTTTCTTAAACACAGTAAATAATTTAGGGAGTCTTTTTTTTAAACCTGTTGTAATTATTACGGATTATATTTTATTAATTTATCTTATTTTGACTGCATTTAACCAGCATTAATCAGTAAAAAAAATAACAGTCACCTTAGCACTACAAATTGATAATTATATGCGCTACAAATACGAGTTATAGACGGTTCCTTTTTTCCAACCATTCCATTTTCCGTTATAAAGGGTGATAACCAGTCTCGCATTACAAAACAAAAACATACTGTATCAACATCAAATAATTATTCAGTGTCATTATCGCAACAAAAGGACGGCTATCTACCCATTCCTGTCACTCAAATAATATATATATACTTAACCCAACGAATATTGGCTAAATTGCATTTTAACAAGTAAATGTAATTATTTAATTATATTGCCACTTTTATCATCAGTTGCGGTTTTTTTTTACATAAAAAAAATTTGATTATTGAGTTGTCTTTCTCAGATAAAACAGACTAGTTTAAAAAAAGAGATAAGATTGACCTAACGAATATTGGCTAAATTGCATTTTAACAAGTAGATGACATGTAATTATTTAATTATATTGCCACTTCTATCATCAGTTGCGTCTTTTTTTTACAAAAAAGAAATTTGATTATTGAGTTGTCTTTCTCAGATAAAACAGACTAGTTTAAAAAAAGAGACAAGATTGCTATTTTAGTTTCCGACATTTTAAATTTCCTCTAGCAACTCTTGCTAGGCAAACATTAAACAGTTTCTTGATATCCTCGATACAGCATTAAAAGCACGTTTCTTTGCCCAGGAATTAAACAATCTCTCATTCTAAAGGTACCTATATAATAATCGAGATCTCTCTCCTCTCTGCCTGCACATTGCAATAGGAATCAAGAAACATTATAACCTTTATTAATTAACGTGAAGCGGTACACCTTAAAAAATATTTAATTTTTAATTTGCCAATTCCTCGCAAACGTATCGTACGCAGAAAAACATGGCCGTTATAAACCTACAGAGTGTATAATTTAGTAACACTAATTGATGTGCAAATGCATCAATGCAATTAAATTGAATTATATATACCATCCAATTGCCGTGATTGTGTTAAAAAGTAATTATAGCTTTCAGTGCCAAATAATTCGTTCCAATTAATAATTTGACTTTATTTCGTATGAAAATTTTAAAAATCGGTGCTGGATTTTTCGTGAATACATTTACGGATTCAATTATTGCATTGTTTTCAGCGATATTTACTTGCGAATATAAATTTAATGGGATATTGCATTATAGATGATAATGCTTCCGTGGCTACTTTTTTATGATTCCCTTGGGCGAAACAAATAAAATTAAGACAAAAGTGGCTGAGGCGACATATTTTAGGGTTTCGAGCAATGCATCTTGCATTGCCAAAAAAAATACCGAAGATTAGACAGAGAATCACCCAATAAAAACCTCCAATTATTTATAAAGAGAAGTGACATTCAATATTTCCACAACTAAAGGTAAGTAATTAAAATCAGAATCTGTTTTATTTTTGATGTAAATAAAAAGCATGCAAGGGAACAAAATAATGCCATTTAATAACCGACAAATAACATCGCATGGATAATTTTAAATATAAAGGCTAATAAAATTGTCATTAGCAAAATGTCGTCGGACTTAATATTAGCAAATGCAACCCCATTAGCCTGGAACTAAGAAACTGGGGCACACGCTTAATTGGGGGTATTCGGTATTTAGCGGGACACCCCTTAATTTGCACCCTCTATAGATAAGGAAAAGAAGCACCCTTTGAATGGTATAGATAAATTAGCGAGTGCTCGAAACATCAAATGTAGTGGTGAAGCGTTGCTATGAAAACAAGAAAATGTATGAAATTGAGAAACATAATTAAAAATATCGAGACCGACACATAGCTAGTGTACGGTCAAATTTGACATTAAATCGTAAAGGAAAGAATTTACAAATGTAAAATAATTTTAACATAAAAAAAAGCATGACACTGACATCAAAGTAATAAATCAAATAAATGAGTAAATAACGCAAAGATAAAAGTAGTAATCCTTAATCCTAAAATATATATAATAACAAACCACTTGCTAATCAATCTTGCAATCTATTGTTTTTCTCCTTATTAAAATGGTAAACGCAGCAATAGTGTTTATTATTACTAGTTTTTATTTTCTAAACTAATAAATCTTAAAAGTAGATTGCGAACCAGTTCTCGTTATTGTAAAGCCGATGACAATTCAATATTATCGTATCTACAGATGCGGTTTCGGAATTCTCGTTTTTTTACCGTACACCACCGAGTTTGGGCTTATTAGTGTTTAAAATCAAACAATATGTTATTGTCAAAAAAAAGTCACTTCTAATCCCAATACACCGACGGCATGTTTTTTCGATGTTCACATGTTTCTTATTTTTAAAAGCGTAAAATTTATCCAGCTTGAATGTTTTTTTTTTTATATTAGATTCATTGTTTTATATAATGCTAGGTTAAGCTTTATAATTGTTTAATATCCTAAGTCGTATTTAAAAAAAAGACTGACTATTGAGTTTCTTGCGGCGTTTCTTCTCAGCGGTGGTCTATTGCGAAGCGCTGGTAGATTTTTGACGTGTAAAAGTGCCCGTACGGCCTGCTGAATAAACATTTTTTATCTTTATCTTTTTTATTTAATCTTTATCGTTATATAATAAATTAATAAAAATCAGAGAAAAATATCTCATAAATTTACAGTCTCAAAATTCGTTATAACATTTAGCCTACAGGTGGTAACAAAGAATAACATTAACTTTCCAATTGTTAAATCATTTGAGTCAAATAAAAACCCGCATTTATATACAATTATATGAACATATTATGAAACAAAGTTACAATATTTAATTCAGTATTTTTAACATCCTCAAAAACCCAGACACAATGACAGGATTCATACAAAATTTAATGATGGCACAGACAAATACACAAGTACAACGAATATGCCAATTAAAACCAGACTTTATCATCATACAAAAAATATTATATTCGTTTAATAAACACCCTCGTTTATAAAACAACTCAAACGTGCGTCAGTCCTTTTAAGTAATAATGTCGTATCTCGTATTAAACCACCATAGTACAACCTTAACAGAAAAAGGTCTATCTGTTATAACGGTTTAATGGCACATACGGCTCTTTTGTATAAAGGGCACATTGTGCTAATTGCCTGTTAAAATTTGGAAGGGAATCTCTGCGCTTATTAATTTAGTATTGATGGGAAGGAATTATTTGGGTTTATCCGCTGATACCTCTAAAAATTTAAAAGGTTTAATTTAATGAATGAACTAGCGACCGCCCTAGCTTTACATGGTTTTTTTTTGGTCTTAGGCCTTTTTTTCTAATAATGGCGATACTGCATCAAAATTAGGTTTAATTTCGATTTCTCCACAGATATTCGTTGAGCATTTATTACTTATGTATCTGTACTTAATATCACTCGAGCTTAGACATAACTACTACATTACATACTTTTACATTTATCTGTCCATGGAAAAGTACCTGAAATTAAAATTACCATAACAAACACGCCACAATTTTTTCCGCAAATCTAAAACCCATAAACAAAATTAAAAAGTCAAAAAATTCGTTTTCCCTAAAAACTCGTCTACACGCTCGTAATATCCAACATTTACACCTGTCTGCCTTTTCTATCGCGCAAAACTCTCAAACATCTATTGAAAACCCGAAACAGGGGGGTTTGACTCCCTGCCACCCCCTCGCTCCTCCACTTCCCTTCTCCCCTTTCTTTCCACTAACTTCGCATCGTCATCCGTATTACTAGGGCCTTAACTTATGTGAGGGAACACGAAACAGCTCAAAGCAACTCGAACCCAACCTTAAAAAACACCCAGTAGGTTCAAAATTAAACGTACGCAAAATCCAATTTCGAATTTTTATGCGCATACAATTTTCCTCCCTGTACAGTAGCTCGTAAGTGACATAATGGCGTGTAGTTTACTGGATCAATTTTGTGATAGTAGTTGGTACTGATTCCTTCGCATTACCTTTTTTCTTTGTGGAGGTATTTTATGGGACTTTGGTCTTATGTGGATAAAGCGTGTCGCGAACGTTGATAGCTTTATGTGTCGTGGTAGCGTGTGTGCGCGCCCTTAGTAACGAAACATTTTATTCGTTGCAAACAAGATCGTTTCGAGATTGTTTTGTTTTTTCGTTTTGAATTGCTTTCGGAATAGTATTTAGTCATGTAAGTTACATTTCTTGTTAGATTCTTGTTGTGATTCTAACAAGAAATATTTCTACTCATATTTTGCATTGAGTATGCAATTTCAACTCTTTCTGATTTAATGTTTCTGCGTTTTATTGTTCCGTAGTCAAAATTCGCAGTATTTTTCTCAGAAACAATCATAGTTTAATCTGTAATAATGGTCTTTGTAGTAATGGTAGATTGACTCTATATCCAACAACTACATATAATTATATCTTTTTATCTGAAAATATCGAATGAGATATTGTTTACTTTATACTTTACGATATTTGGATATAGTTTTTTGTGTCTGTAAAGGTGTCAGAACCTTTTATTGACCACGGACGGACATGTTCTTGCCCAGTTTTTTATAATTTTCTTCGTGTCGTTCAGTTTACAACTTGGCCGCTATTACTGTCAGTTAAGAGCTATTTTAACGAGAGCAAAACGGTTTTAGAAGAAATGGAGCCGAATAAGAAGTTAATAGGTGATTATACAACTCTATTTTCTCGGTTAAGTTTATATCTTGCTATCTCAATTAGCTCATCGACGCAGATATTGAAGAAACTGAGAAAGCTAGATAAATAGGTACTTTTTTTAACGAAATACGATGTTGTAATATTTATGATTATTGGCTACATCTGTAGCTTTGCTAACGCTTCTATTAATAATAAATCTATGTTTACATATTTTTAGCACGATTTATTCAAAGAAGGCATTCGTTAAACTACACATAAAACTGCAAAAATTATATAGAAAATCTTACAAATTATGTCATCTTCATCTACGCATATTAACTGTTACAATTTGGTTTCAACTTAATATTTCTTGGAATCTTTCATTTTATTCTGGGATGAAAATTATTCATTGTCATTTTCGGAACCAAAAAGCTATCTTAGTATAAATTTTAGACAACCAATAGACAACTTACTTTTGCATTTATTATTAAACGGGTGTTTTTTAAATATATTTGTATATTAAACTGTCACAACGGAACAGCAAGTCATATGTTATGATTAAGAACAGAATTATGTTTTTCATCATCCACAGAACGCGGTATTTTTCAAAACCACCCTCGCACTTCTTATGGCAAGTCTTTGTGGCCTAATGTATAAGAATTAGCGGTTTAAAATAGCTAAATATTACAAAAATATTTATATAATTCAACAAAAAAAATGCTAGAGAAAACTCAACCTGTTATCGTATTATTTTTATCGCGTTTTCTGTCAAGTATAATAAGAGTTAACATAACGTTGGCAATACGAGTAGCTTGTCAAAAGCTTGTATTTAGAAAACTAAATTGATTCTTGTTTACCTTACCTAATTAAAAAATAATAGGCTTTTTGCAGAGTAATTCTACTCCAGTTGTTTACTTTTGGACTGAACAAGTGTTTAAGCGGAGCGACGAGCGGTGAAATCAAATTAATAGACGTATAAAGTATGCCACTCAGAGCCGTGGCCCGCGGTTTTTGACAACCAAATACAAAGTAAACTTTAATCTTGTCAAAGATGAAACATGGAACTGATCGACAGGGTTCAGGGACAATAAAGAAAATGGTTGGAAACATTATTGTTTTACCAAATTCTTATGTTTTTTGCTAATATTACTAACATCTATATAAAACTCTTAAATGACTAAGTGACAGACAATGCATATCCTAAACCACTGTACGTCGCGATTTGAAATTTGAAAGGCATATTCCTTGGGTACCCTAGGGGTCCACTATTAAAGGAACTTCCGAAAATGGACCCCCAACGGGGTCAGTAGCGGTAAACTAATTATACGCGTAACGCGCGGGCGTCGTCGATCCCCTATAACTTGCACGGTGTAAACACCGCCAAGTTCGTTTTTCTCCGCTCCTTGGCAGTTTTGATGCATCGCAATATTTTCGCGTCAGGCACATGCGCTGCTCGTGACGTCACTTGATATATTGGTTTGCTTAATACGTCTTGTGATAATAGGGAAAGTATGAAACTGTTTACATTAAAAGAAAACCATGTTTTGCACTGACTTTTTTATCCAATACGATTACTTATAATGTGTTTTCTTTTTGTATGTTAAGCCGAAGAGCATAAGTTAAGCCTACAGATTTTAAGTCAATTATTGTCCGTGAACTTACTTATTATTAAATCATACGTAAAGAAAAGTACATTATTTTGCTCAAAATAATAAGTTTAAAAACTATCGTTGTGTAAACAGCCAGATAATTAAATTTATAATAGTAGTAGCTGTCAAATAAATCGTTATTTTATAAAGTTTGGTTATAAGCAAACCTCTTCGGAAAGATACATAAAGACACGTATAAATCACCCTTAAAACCACAAGCCGACGTTAACCAGGCTTCTCCAAAACGTCTAGAAAACTCGAAAGAAAGACAAAGCTGCGTAAAAAGTAAAAATCGCAACTACAAAGGGGGGCGTCCCTCGCGATGTCTATCTCATATGTATGGAAATAGGGCCTAATCCCGCGAAGGGAGCGCAAAATGGCGGACGCAAAAAATATGATGTTTTGTTACTCGTGATGTGTGGTTTTATTTTGGGACGTTTCTTAGAGAAAAAAACAATTTCGAGCGTTAAAAGACAGTGTAGTTTACAGTAACAACCTAATTAAAATTTTCAACGCCAACACTACTTGGCTTTTGTTTTCTAATTCTCATTAATTAGCTTTTTATCGTTTACGTAACGAGCTTTTTTCTAAAGTATGGGCCTTTTCATTACAGTAAAATCAAAAAACCAATGCTCAAATTATACTTCACTTAAAAAAAGAAACTTAGACAGTTTTTTTTTGCTGTCATAGAGTTATAGAATAGCTATGATATTAGCTACTTCAACCAATGCAATAACAACAGAAAGTTATTTAAGGATTCTACTTGCATCATAGTTAATTTACGTATGGAATCAAGAAGCTTCTGCCCAACAATCAGAATCTTGTTACAAGCGACCAAGCTCTTTTTTCAATGCATTTGGTCGGGAAAGTTATACAGCTCTAGCCGTATATTTTTCCATTAGATATAAAAAAAGTATTAAGCTTGTATGTAAAAAATAGAAGTCAATTGAAACCGCAAATCTACGGAAAACCAAACCTTTGACTTCATCCTTCGCCGAGCACACATCCTAACGAAAAAACCTTGCAACAAAATTATAAAAACGTTCATCCTCCCACTTCAACCTTTCTAACTTCAACCTTAAGCATAACTTATTAAGTATAGATTGGATTGCGTTGTATTGCGACTCGATGCTTTTTAGTGCGATTAGTATATTTTATATACCGTACGTAAAGCTTCAAATGTATTTTTCTCTCAGATATTGTGTCTCGCGATTTGTGGGCGTTCGCTGTTTGAAGTTTATTTTTATTTAAAAGGTTTCTTATAAATACGACGAGCTGAGCTGAGCTCGGATTAAAAGTATTTTCTACGTAAAGAATATAATTAGGTACTTTAAAATATTTATTGCAAATATTTGTTTCTTACAATTTCGAGGAAAGCAGAAATCTAACGACATCTTTCTCGAAATCGGGCCATCCGTTCTCTACGATAGAACATAGAATCATAAATACAATACAATACATTACTCTCCTTCATCGACAATTGGGTAAAAAGTGAAACACTGATACTAATATTATAAATGTTAAAGTAACTATGTCTGTTTGTTTGTTATGGTGAAAAAATATATATTTGGTATGAAGATGGTTTGATTCTTGGAAAAGGACACAATACTTTGTATTCCGGAAAATATAACAGTTCTCGTGGGAATAGCGATAAACGACTTCGACGCAGACGAACATTTTAATACTAAACAGAGCTATTTTACTTTGCCCCCTTTATGTAAAACTGTTTTACTGATCGAAGTACTCGTAGTTAGATTAATTAGACAAAACAAATGAAAAAAATGGCCAAGTGCGAGTCGGACTCGCGCACGAAGGGTTAATTGTCCATTTTAAAGTGAACATAAAACTAAATATTCTGTGAATATTTTGCCGTTATTAATATCAAGCAAAAAATGGCATGATAAATACGTTTGTTGTATAGGAGCCCCCCTTAAATATTTAATATATTCTGTTTTTAGTATTTGTTGTTATAGCGGCAACAGAAATACATCATCTGTGAAAATTTCAACTGTCTAGCTATCACGGTTCATGAGATACAGACAGACGGACAGTGAAGTCTTTGTAATAGAGTTCTGTTTACCCTTTGAGTACGGAACCCTAAATAAGAATCTTATTATCCAAACGACATAAGAACATTTCAATACGATAGAATACGTATTTAGACAACGGTTCGCCTAGTTGGTAGTGACCATGCCTATAAAGCTATAGACCTTGGGTTCGATTCCCTGGTAAGGGCAAATATCATTGTAATGAGCGCCAGTATTAGTTCCTAAATCTTAGATGTTTTCAGTATATATATTTCTCAATATTAGTATGTTTATCTTTTTTGTATGATTGTCAGTTTATAAGATTGTCTTCTGCCATTTAATTCTCTATACACTTTTCAACTCGGCACACGAATTATTAACCGGCAAAGGAGGATGGGCAGAAATGTATGAACACTGGCCTAGAAACCAATAACAATAAGCACTATATCATCGGATATGCTTTTTAATTCTACAACGATTTAGTGTAGTGGGAAACCTCAAAGAACTGTGAGAAATATTTAAAAAATCGGGAACATCGGGACGCCTACGTAGACGACGTTTGCATAATTACTTTGAAACACCGCTGTCTTTGCACGGTGATAACTTTTATCACACAAAGTTTTCGAACTACCTGCCATAGAAATAGTTTTACAACTTAGAATTACCTATCCGGTGACATATTGCTTGTTGTTATTGGTCATATAGGCCAATTTGACCACCCTCCTTTATTGTCTCGTCAGAGCCAACAATTTCATAGGGCGAGCATTCTCAATTAGGCTGCTTAACTATCGAGCACCAGCGAGGTTATCGCTTGAACGAGCTCGTTTTTCTTAAAGACTCTCTGCGGTACGGTCAATCGAGTGAGCGAAGACATAGCGGGCTCACTTGATGGGTAAAGCAGATAAACTGAGAACGCACGACCTTAAATGTTGTTTTTACGAGACAACTTTAACTCGCCGATTAATATTTTTTTCATCGAGTTCATGAGCGACTTGTTTAATAGAACCACTGAAGAATCGATAATAAGCAGTTTTAAAATAACACCTTTTTTACTTCAATGCCCAGTTTTCTATTAAAATGCTGGATAGAAATATATTTTAAGCGTAGCTACCGCCCCCTAGGCCTCGTCACGTAATACATCAGTCAGTAATCTTCTTACATCTTCTCAATTTCACCCCCTCCCTTGAGATCACCCCCAACGGGGGATTTTTCTCCTTTATAGACCTAGCCTTATTTTGTTTGGGGAATAGAATATCGTATGCTACGTTATATTGAAGTTATGTTAGTTACCGCCGTCTTTTAGAAACAATTAACTCGTTCTTTTTTCAAACTTGTGAGTGAAAAAACGTCACTAAGGAATGAGTTAATCCTTTTTAACTGACTCTGTTGAGTGCGGCCGTTATATAGAGGCGTTTTTATTATATTATACAGAATAACTGCGGGGTCGCGATCCTAACTTAATTTTCCCAACTCAGTAAATGGCTGAGATTATCTTATTGTATAGTGGTTTTTGAAACAATTAAAGTTAAGCATTTTATTAAAATTATTACTAAAATTGTGGTCACCTAACGTTTTCATGTAAAAAACTTATAAACTATTTGAAAATCGAACGATCAGACGAGTACGAAATTGAGTATGTAGGGTGGCCATGATCCCGTATAAAATAAATTCATTCAATGTTTATTTGTATAAAAAAATAAGTAATTGTCTCAACGCTTTTAAATCTATTACGTTATGTTCCTAATGGTGTAGTGAAGTTTTAGTTTACTTTGTTGCTTCACGGACCCGCAGTCACCCTGAAGAACAACGGTTATATTGCACAGAGTTAGTTAGGGTTGTTAGAAACAGGCTACTTTATCGGAAAATTAAATTTGTTTCTGAGAAAGTTTCTATGAACGTGCTCAAGATTAACAATCACAAAATGCTCTGAAATAGAATGAACGAAATGAATGAATGGAAACTTTTAGAATTGATTTCATTTTGCTGGGTGTTTACAATAAAATTGGTCATTATAAAATAAATGGGTGATTATTCGGCGTTTTAACCCCCGTCATTATTGTCTTCGCATATTATTATTCAAGATAAACTTTTTAATTGACTTATGATTTTAAATGGAATTAATACTACCCCCGGGTCCGTTGACTTTGACATCAAAAGTTGCTGGTAATTATCATTGTTTTCGTCAATATATTGAAGACAACAATGACGGCGGTTGAAACGCCCAAATATTCACTCAAATACACTTGTTTTTGTTTTTCTATTAACACAAATAGTTTTCTTTTGTTCCTTTTACTTGGCCGGTTGGGTAAAGCGCTGTTGCATTAGCTGAAGTTAGATAAATTAGCTCTTCTGTCATAATTTTAATGCACAATATAAGCGTCGTGGATACTTTCGTTTTCTATTTGACTGAAACATTACAAATTTAAGCGAGAATATCTATATTTATATCAATCGAGGTCCATTGCAAGTATTGCAACCTTAGAAATTCAAGTTACCATTTTAATTTTCTTGTACCGTCGACCTTTACGTGCTACACACTAGTCCTTTGTCACTTTACGTCATGTTTGAACTGCCGTACTTATCTGTGAAATGCGTGAAAGTGACAACGTACGAAAGGTAAGTCAAGCAACAACCAAACAAACATAAAATAAAGAATAATGACTACTTGTTATCAACCTAAACTCCTTACCAACCAAAAAATCTTTAATACAAAAACCCAAAAGAATTTATCGTCATTATTCTCCTAGTGACAATCTAATATCGCGTAAAAACACTGGCCTTTTCCGTACGCATCGTAAAGCCCCTAAACACACGAAAAAAAAGATAATTTACTTACATCCAACCATCCAAGACATTACCATGGTTCTAACAAGACACAATGGCTTCGCGAAATAACCTCCCTCCCTAGATTTGGAAACTGCCAACTAACTTGACCTCCCTTCCCCCTCTAACTCAAAGATAAACGCGAAGACAAAGGGATTTTCAGTTCAAAGTCACAGGTCAACTTACAGCGGGCAATGCTGCCACCCACTCGGCGTCACTCGTTCTAGTGATTGATGATGTAGGCGGGGCAAATCCAATCATTATCCGTGATGCATGGCCGTTGGTACATCACTAGTCCTGATTTCGCTGCAAATTCGAATTTTGAAGATTAGATTCTGCGGCGTTTTAAAATTGGAACGACGAGAACGACGAAGTTGATGTTTGAATTTGTGCGCATAGATTAAAAACATAAATAGAAACGCCACTTCCACTGCGCCGATGTTTTACAGCAAATATATTTATGTCTTTGACTATTTTCGTGAGGAAAATGTTCTCGGTGCTCGATATCAATAAAAAGAAAATTTATTTGACAATCGAATGCAAAAGCTATTTCCTTCAAGGAATTCTTACATTATAAAGAGCGACTGGAGAAAAGAAATTGCTATTAGATTTTGGCGGAGAGATTCAAGATATTTTCAGACCTTTTCAGAGTGTTTCTTTGTGAGCGAATTGGAAGTGTGTATTAAACTTTTAATGACTACTTGTTTAGGTTTTAAATGAAAAAATTACATGTAATAGATGTAATAAAGTATGAGTAGGTACGCATTTAGAAGTTAAATAAGGGTCTAATAAAAAAAACTGTGCGGCATCTCCAAGCCACACAATTAACTACAAATATACAATCTATAAACCAGCTGATCTTAAAACACAGCATTAATATCATGCGATTTTATATTTACAAATTGGGCTACACTACATAGTCTTGCAACACTCGGTACAAACATATGACTTTAATTAACATCGGTACATGGGTGATTGGTAATTTTAAGTAAAATAAAATTTGACAAAAGGCCTAGTAGACTCAGACTTGTAAAAGTGCCTACAGGGCCTACTTACAAAACTTTTTAAAATAAATAAATAAATAAATATTAAAAAGCCTTTACGTTGGGCGTTTACAACAAATTAAAAATTAGCTTTTAGCCATGTTTTTTAAATTATACGATTCATTATTTTATCTACTTACTAATTGCACAAAATCACTAACAACAAACACTTCTATTTTAATTACCACTAGTTCCGCACTCCACAAAATTCAATGACAGACTAACGTTGAAAAAAATCGCAACACATTTCAAAAACCCGAATACATTACTTTTAACCCTTGAATAATTAAAAATATGCGTGAGCTCAAATAATCGCGAACAATTAACCCTCCATATGCAAATCGGGAGACGTGTCAGTGAAAAAATCACGACCGGTTCCCTCCAGGTGCTTGATTATTTTAAATTTCGAACAGTATGAAAATAACCGTTGCGAAAATACTGGCTAGATTTAATTAAAAGGGGTTTTTACGTTTTCTTCTTCTTAGAATCGCAGCTCATTCGTTTTATTTTTAAATAAACAACGGGCGTTTTAAGAGTTCTCTGAACTATAGATTATAGTGTATTCTATAACATTTTTTTACTTGTTTAGTCTAAAACAACTAAGACTGGCAGGAAATCTATATTCGAGATAAAAGACAGGATCTCGTGTACACCTGCTTGGTGAGGGGACATAATTTGAATTTGAATGCGATCAAAGAAGGGTTCCAAGACGTCGCGTCTCCGCGATGAAACTTTGTGCAGTCGCGCGTTCGTTACGCGTTCATACACAAATTTATGTTTCTTGAATAAAAAAAGCTAAAGTATTGATAGTAAGTTAAGTTAAACCACATTATTTTTCGGAAAATCCAATTATAATAACTTCAATTAGATTTAGAACTTCACTAATTATTAACTAATTATGTTGTTGTTTTCGATATACATATTTTTAACTTGTAAATAGAACGGCTAAAACTTGCTATTTTTAAAACATTTTGACCGTGACTGTCTATCGAGTTATCTATTTGTATTACACTTACGTTGGTCTGAAACAAAGTAAATTGAATGTAAGTAGGTATTTACATTCTTGCTAATAACTAAAATTGCATTCCGAGCGATGTCTTTGTAAGCTAACGTAAAAGTGTTGTAAAAGAGAGCAGATAAAATATTAACGATTGATATTCGATAAGTCAATAAATTTGCATATAACTGCAAATGTTGACACAGCTTTCCATAACAGCCAACCCCGTCGATTACGTACAAAGACAAATTTCTCACGTCACAACCTGCGT
This sequence comes from Acleris sparsana, assembly GCA_923062465.1. Taxonomy (NCBI): domain Eukaryota; kingdom Metazoa; phylum Arthropoda; class Insecta; order Lepidoptera; family Tortricidae; genus Acleris; species Acleris sparsana. The sequence continues at coordinate 14,367,835 of OV281297.1, forward strand.
CCGTTCTCACGGGCCAATCCATGAATACATTAACGCATCTATTAAGTTTTTTTAATCTTATTGATACTGCCCGTAATTTGAATAAGAAGGGTTATTCTTCCGAGTGTCAAAATTGCTCTTCCGCATTCTAAATTCAAAAATTTGAATATTGAATTTGAATACGAAGACGCATGAGATCTGTTTTGCATGTTGCCAGTGTCTATGAAGGGTTTTAAGAATATTTTAACTTTTCGCGCATCGACAAAAGAGTTCTTTATGCGTTCGTATTGATTTTTGTTGATGCGTAGACTTCTTTAGATGCGTAATGAGATCAAATGTTTTCGTTGGGTTGTCATATTTGGAGTTTTATGGTGGCCTAATATATTCTGGGTTTTTGTTAGAGGTGATATATGTTTGTGGAGGTTTCCCACGGCCGTTATTCATGAAATTATAAAAGACGGTTTATGCGAAACGGATTTAGGTAAAAAGGGTGCTTATTTTTATAAAGAGTTTCCGCGAGTTGAGTCTGTCGTTTGTAATTGTTTTTGTTTCTGTGTAGCCAACATATTTACTTACCAGACTTATATAGGTACCTAATGCTATTCTAAAACCACATTTGAAATCTGACATTTACATATTAATTAAACTACGCATGATTTTTTTTTCTTACTTAATAAATACCAGCTAATTATGACTAGGAAAAAGATACACGCATACGCAAAAATGTGTAAGGCTACGAAAAAAAGGCCTATCAAAAGCTTATAAAACATTTCTACCAAAACTATCGAACCCTAATATTCAAAAATAACAATCAAAACTATCTGATAATGCTCTACAAAACACAAGATTAATTGTTCCTATTAAAATAACAAAGGATATTATTTTTACGATTGCGAACCGTTTAAAACTCGAATAAATAATTGTTATTTAATACAGTTGGCAGATCGTAAAATTGTGCATTGAATACATTTTTAATTTTTATTGTTATGTGTATTGATTGTTTGTATTTTAACTTGATAGCTGTCGAAGAATATAGACGTCTTCTGCGACTCTTTTAGGCGGTAAAATGCAAATCGTTTTGACCTGTGACAGTATTTTTTTTAAGTCGGCCGCCATTACTGTCAAGAAAATAAGAGCTGTCAAAACGTTGACGATACGATACGAACGATATTGTTTTTACCGTGTTGAATAGAGGCCCTGTTCTACTTTGTTTCAAACCATATCGTTATAAAATTACTATCAATGTTAAGTAGCTTTTATTCAGTTACCACTTAACAGCTCAGTTAGCGGTTCCAACGGAAGACCAGTGCTGGCTTTACGGCTAGCGAATGCTGAGTTGGGACCGTTTCGCAACAATTTTTCTGTTTTGATATTTTTTAGTATCTTTGTAATGTGGTTTTGATTTGTTGCGAATAAATGTCTCTTTATCTATTTATCTCTTAACAGTAACCTTAGTGTTGCTCCGGAATTTTGACCATTTAAAACTGTAGTAAACTAGTAAATTACAAGTTATAAGCATTTGTCGTTAAATTTCCAAGTGGTACAGTCGCGTTCATAATTATGTGTACAGTTTACCTTGTCAAAATTAAGTGTCAATTTATATATGGCAGTTTAAACATGACATTAAATAGACAAGGTACTAAAGTGTACACATATTTATGACCTCGGCTGCACGCTTATCTCAGCTGTACATTTATTTGTGACGTTTTTGTGCCTACCTAATACTTTTAGAGTAAAAGGTTTGATGACAATTTTATAAATTAAAAAAAGGTTTAGGTACATTAGCAAATGAATAACTTCCAAACAATACTTTAATATTAGTTGCAAATATAATTCACACTGACCTGACATTAGGTGCATATAAAAATATTAAAATCTCCTTCATATTTAAACCTTTCCCATCCAAGCACCACTTTGTTTAACAACAAATCTATCTCCGAAATCCTATAAAAGCTTCCCAAGAAGCCTTTATACGTCTTTAGGCGAAGAAAGTCTTTATCTATAAAGCTCGGAATATAAATTGTCCGCCGACGTGGTAATGCGGTGTAATGGCTCGCGAACTGCTGAAATATTGTCTCCACTGTCTTCGAGAACAATAGGCTGTATTATAGCTGCTTATACGGCTGTTGTATGAGTTTTAGTGCGGTTGATATTTGATGTAATAAAAAAAACTACACATATGATCTATGCTGCGAAGCTGAAATGATTAGCAGGCATTTGATTGATGATAAGCGAATGGACGTAACTAAATCTGTAGCAGCAAAAGCATTTTTGATAATACTTTACTAACATCGCTTCAGATTTTGACATCAAAGGGATATGTAGGTACGCTTTTGTACATTCCTTTCTTTAAATACTGTTATTCCATTTCTGTGTTTTGTACAATAAAGAGTTTACATACATACATACATACATACACATTTATAAATTTAACAATTGAATTTTTACAACAATCGGAAATAACACTCATCAAAACGCACTTACGACATATCTAATTACATAAACAATAGAAGCACAGATAGAAAACAAATGCATAAATCGCAACCGTCACCGAATGACAAAAACACCAAATCAAAATAATACTCGTACCAACATAATAAGCACACGTCGAAAAAAAACATCCGACTTCCGTACAGCGTGACATCCGCAAAGCATTTGCATAAATTAAAAGACAAAAGGGCAACCGTCATAATTTTTCTAAATTTATTTTTTTACTGTTACAAGTACCGGTTTGTCTATTGTCGCTGGCATAAAATATTTAAATTTAGAACAAAATCGCCGGGTTTAAACAAAAGAACACACCTTTTCGAACGTGTGCAGGAATAGATGTTTATTCAATTTTAATATTAAGCACATTGTCATAAGGTTACAATTGCTTAAGTAATGTGAAAGTACTCATGAAATTAGTAATAACAGCATGCAAATGCAAAAGAAATGAAATACTGAGATGTGTCATTCAATTGAGTCGACCCTGTCGGTGTGAATTTTAAGAAGTCTCTGGCTCTTTTTTTTAAAGTTGCCTACCCTTACGATTGAAAAGTAATCGTAGACTTAGTCAGGGATCTTTAGATTTTTAGTAGGGAACCATTGTAATTCCATCAAAAACTACTTATTTAATATTCTCCAACATAAAAAAAGTTAGATAATTGACATATCTAAGTGAACACCCGAATTTTACCAACAAATGTTTCTATACTTAAAAACATATTTTTTTAAATTTATACATTTGTAGATATCTAACGGGCATGATCTAAAAATTAGTAGGATACCTACGTGTAAAAAACGAAAAGCTCCATTTTGTGTCCATATTATAACGGCACAAATAATCTCGGCACTGAATAGCAGCGCTTCTTTAAACAATAACACATTAATCTGAAACTCAAACATAAAGGTGCGAACACACCGGCCCGCGTCGAATCGCAGACAAACATTGAGTGCTCGGAACCAATCGCAGAATCATAATAAGATGCTAATCTGCCAACACCTTTACATTTGCATAAAACTAATGTGGGAATGAAAGGATGACATTCGCTTTTTTAAATAAATTAAATGCTTTTGGATGCTTTAGTTAAAGTACACAAATAATATACCTAGCTACGTAAATATTAGTATAATATTGAGAAGTTTTAGTTACAATGAACTGCTATTATTATACTCAACTTGACGCATTCTTGACGGACTAATTATTAACCCGTCAGAGCGTACAAACAACATTTAAGGGCATACGTTCTCAATGAGGAAGGTTAAAGCGTACTCGTATGAGCTGTTTTAAAATAAACAGCTGAAGATTTCAGGACATATCATTAAAAAATTTAATATTTAAAACGATTATTATTGATTTAGTATTTCAATTAGTAACCGAAACTACGATAATTTCATATTACATTGATCAGACGCCGCAAGTAAGTATCTTACAACATGCAATAACAAACTCCATAAAGAAATCCAAATACGAAAACAACAAATCTATAGACACAAATAAGAAAACACAGACTAAACCCACCAAGGATGCCATTAGCTAAAAAAAGTCTCAATCGAACCATAAAGAAGCAAAACGTAAAGCCGTCAACACACACACCTGGAGCTACGAGTAGCATGTGCTGAAAAATCAATACACGGGCACGGCGTGTCGCGAAACGCGTGATTCCAACGAAAAACTACTGGGGTGGCTCCGGCCCCTTTTCTTTACCCCACGGGGGGGAGCGAGGCAAAAAGAAGCCCGTTTTTTCTCTCTCGCGTGTTTTTGTTGACTCTCTTTCACAGCAAAGAAATTTTAGCCCCGCCAGAGTTAAAATAGAGTTGAAATTTTCTTGTGTGCTACACCGATATGTGAGTGATTGTCTTCCAAACCGTATAAACAAGTTTGCGCTTTATACGTTGAACGTTAAAGTTCTGTTTGGTATGCGGGGTTTTTTGTCAAAAATGCCTCGGTAAACATGGTATATGGGAGTTTTCCGGGCTTCCAAATTAGGGCCCCGAGTTTGCATGGATGCGTAATGATTTCTTATGATTTTGATGTCACGGCGTCTTATGACTTGGGGTTGGGTATTCGGTGCGCGTTCCAAATTTGAAATAATTCTAGTTGACAGTTATTCGAAATATGAAACGGGGCTTTCTGGGGATTATGTTGTCAGCCAGCATTTTTAGTTTTACAAAACTGGAATCATGTTTGGTTTGCTTGCGTGGAGAACATAGAAAATAATTTTGAAAAGAAATGGAATACTTGATGGTCTTGAGTTTCAAAAAAGTCATTTGACGTTCTATTCGTTTAAATTTGTTGAGATTCAGATGCTTGAATAGTAAAATTAAGTTTATTGTTATTACGGAAAATTTATAACCTAAAATCTTAGATAATGAAGAAATTAGAGGTAAAATTGTAATGTAAGTAAGTAAGTACTTACCTTCATTGTAATTCGTCATAATAGTGGTTTAATAGGTGCATAATGAAGGGCATTAAACACGAGTGTGGGTTTATGAATCGAGCCGAAGGCGAGTTTCATAATAACATCACACAAGTGTTTTCATGCCTAATTATGTACAGTACAATTTCTCTACTCTATCTACCCACATATCATCAGCCTCCATGATGCATTCAGGAGCCGCATATTATGACCGGCATCGCGGCGTTGTTCAGGGCCACTAACAGTAATTATTTTATGACGGTACTTACTTTGTCACGGATATCAGGAGGCGTCGCCGAAATATCTATATCATCTTGATCGCTAATTTTATGGTTTAAATTCAACAATTTTATACAACAAAACATTTTTTAACCGGTAATGGCGGTAATGAAAAGATTGAAAAGTTTTCTGGCAGCTGTCATAGTATTTTTTTAATTCAGAGACAAAATAGAGTCGGCTCCAACTTTACTTACTTACGTGCGACATTTGTCAAATTTGTATGCTAATTGACAATTCATTTCGAACTAAACATCATCTCTACTGATATTAGAATAGAGGTCAAATAAATTTTTCTTTGTTTTTCAGAGATGTTCGAAATTTGAATAAAATAATATTATCGATATCAATGTCATTATTTAGCTATAATACATTTTAACAGATAAGAAATTTGATCTAACAAAACAGTCTATTTTTATGGTGTTCTCAATGTGAGGTTCTTGAACGCATCATGGAAGGTTTATGATATTTGGAAATATAAATGAATTAATGTATAGAATGAGTTCTCTACAATATTTTGAGTCCAATAACAAACTATTATTGAGTTATGTATGAAAAATAGTTATTTGCTTTATTGACAAATCACTGAAATCAAGTTATTACAATAACTTAATAATACTTTAAATAATCTCTACACATTAATTCGAAAACATTCTCAATAACTTAACCACTAAAGAAATAACTAACTTCACGCCGCAGAATGACCTCCGCCCTAATACGCGTGAAGATATCTTCGAAGATGTATCAGAAAACAGCTAATAAGCTGACCTTACGTTATCTTTCATCTTATCTTTTATAAGGTTAATGGACAGATAATTCTTGGTAATGGCGCAGGGCCAGAGGGCAGAGAAAGGCATGCGTATATTGCGTTTATATAAGCATTTGGGAAATGCGTATTTATTGAAAATGGGTATTTTTTGTACGATAAAATACCTACGTAGAACATGTAGTTTTTGTGCTATTCTACTTTTTTACTACTTCTGTTTTGTTGGTACTACCTTTTTCGTTTTGTTGCTTTTTTTTTGTGCTACTGCTTTGTGCTGATGTGTAGATATTAGTACTAACATGTAGTTTTCTATTTTAATGCTAAAGAAATGGGTTCCATACCTCAAAAGGAAAAAACGGAACCCTTATGAGATTACTTTGTTGTCCGTCTGTCTGTCTGTCTGTCCAGATCCTTTTCTCGGGAACGCGTAGGTATCGAGTTGAAAATGAAACCATACACTTCGGTCTACAATCCCCTGGAGCTGTGAAAAAATGAAACTTCTACATTATTTTAATCACGTCTTAGTGGAAACTGTTGACGAGTAGGACGCATGTTTTGTTTAAGGTCTAGAAAGTAAGTTATTTTGTACGCTTTTAATTTGTTTGTTTTTGAATAAAAACAGGTAGGTAGGTAGGCATTTATTTCATATTGAAAATTACATTATTCTATGTCACATAATCATAATGAATTCACAATAAGATCGTCAAAATGTAAAAATATAAAATAAAAATAATAATGAAATGAAATAAACAAACGCAGTCAAAATGTAGAAATAAGAATTAAATTAAACAAAATAAAAATATAGCTAATTAGCTACAGTCACAAAATGTCGAAAAATTCATTGGGTAAAAAGAACAAATCAAATTAAAACCATCATGTCAAGAGGTAATAATATAAGTAATAATAATAAGTATGTAAAACAAAAAATACAAAAACAACAAATCATTAAACCTAGTTATCACTATACTCTTTTACAGAATATAGTGATTGCGTCAATAAAAGATCTTTAAGTCGGCGACCAAATATTCCATCGGAAGATACGTTTTTTAGGTCTGCGGGTAGACGACATAAAATCGAATCTTATTTGTTTTTACCTATTATTAATTTATTTAAAAAAAACCTACTTTACAAAATTACTTTAAGTGTTAATATTTTAAATATGAAATGTTGTGAAAATGTTTGAACGTTTGTCCGTGAATCACGCATCAAGGGCTGGACGGATTTAGATGGCTTTCAGCACACAGTCGATGTCAAATCAGTTTCACGCAGACGAAGTCGCAGGCAAAGACTATTCTATGTGTAGGCACCTGCTAATATTTTTTAAATATTCAAATACTGATGACTTGTAACGAATTACTTAAAAAGACCTTAATGAGACACCCTATACGTTTGCCAACCGTGAGGACAAAGACGGATGACGCTAAGCTAGTTTTATCTCCATACCTGAACACAACAATGCGAACACTGTTTGACGGTAGGACTAGGAAAAAGATGGTGATGGCGATCCGGACAGACCCTGCACAAGGACCTTAAATCGCCTTTAAACTTAATAGGAAATTCATAAAAAACATGATTTTTCATAAGTTCATAACGCTTATGCACAAATATCGTTGAGGTTAGCACACGACCAGTAACATGTTGGCCACATAGGCAAATCTTTATTATCTACGTTAATTATTTAATTACCTATTTACGTGGGTTAATAAACACATAATTCCTGTATAATTAACTTCGGCAGGAGGTCGCTACGCGTCGTGACCTTACAGTACAACCGCATGGTGGAGTGGCTAACATTGTTTTTTTTTTCGACTCGAGCAAACATACGAATTTAGGACATTTCTTTGACAAAAGCACATTTACACAGCAAACATAGTATAGTTAAATCAATAAAGCAATATTAGAGAAAAATTTAAAACGATGCGCGGTAGTGAACTCGTTATAGGACTCTAGTAAAACAGTTTTTAAATGTTAATATTGTTAAATTATAAAAATGATAAATTAGAAGTAATGGCAAATCGACGGTTCTGTGACTCAACCTCGTATATTGAATAACGTCCAGTATAAACTGACCCGCACTAAGTATGCACGCGCGTACTTAGTGAGTGTCAGTATATACTGGCTATTATTCTTTATACGAGGATGAGCCACAGAACCGTTGAAATCTGTCTATGCATTCTCAGGTTCTCCTAGCATTTAAATTTTAAGATAAAACAAATATTTAACAACCAAGTTAACCATGTCCTCATGTGTTTGTGCGCTGGCCGTTCGTCCACTGACCAATTACAAGACAGCACAGAGTAATAAAAGACAGAGGCACTATCTCGTTTATAAATCTGCGTTATCATCCCATCTTGCTACAGAGTACTGTAGCAAATGTTATAATAGTAAAAGATATTTTTTTAAATCTTCACTGTCTTATCGGTCTATCTCATTTAGGCTTGCTTTGATACAGACTCGTTACGCCTTATTTCAGTAAGTAGAGGTAAATAAATGATGTATTGAATTACTTATATTTAATATGATATAAAGTTTCACGGATGATTATAAAACCAAGCCTAGGTAACTTTAGCTAGAGGTCCCGGGTTCGATCGACTGTTAGAATAAATATTAGTCTGTTGACTATGAGTAGGCATTATTATCGGATTTTTGTTTGTTTTATAGAGTTCCGAAGTTAAACTAGGAATCCTTATAGATTCTATCTGTATGTCACACTCATATTATCTCAGTAACTATCAAAGTTACTTAGTTAAAGTCATAAATTAATAAATGGTTCATATCCTTAATTAGCCAGAGTTCTAAGGGGTGTAGTCGGAAAATGTCTTATTTAATTATACATTAATAAACAGTTAACTAATAGTTATTTATGTGACTGGTGCATAATGAGATGCATTAATACACGAGTGTGGTTTTATGAAACAAGCCGATAGGTGAGTTTCATAATAAGATCACACGAGTGTTTTAATGCCTAATTATGCGTAAAGTCGCATACATAACTTTATCTACATGCATATCATAAGTTTTCTACAATATGTGAGAAAATTGTACCATGTTGCCTTGTATCTTAAAGAACCTGCATCTTAATGTTAACATTAAAGTGCAACCACAGATACAGGTTTCTTAATATAGGCTGTTTGCTTATCGTTTCTAAACATATAATAGGGAAGTTATGATATGGATGTAGATAAATATTTATAAACAGCACTTAAGAGCATTAAAGCGTCGGTAAAATCGCGTAACTGTCAAAAAAAAACCACACAAATTTAGCTCCGATTTCAAAACTTTCATAGTAACTACAGCATATTAAAAAATCAGGCGAGGTTCAAGGGAAGAAAAAAGTTATCGCATTTTTAGGAAATTTTGAGCTTCACAATCGTCTTGAAAATAATCTCTATTGCCGCGGTAGTCTGTTCTATACAATAGTGGATTTCAGCGGAGGTCTTATCTTGAGATCGGCGCGGATACCGCTGGCTAGCTTGAGTTCAGACTCAAGTCATGAACTTGTGCAATAAGCATGCCTGTTTAGAAAGCTGTAGGGCTGGACGTTCTAATTGAAGACGCCGTTAGCTTAGGTGGTAGTGACCCTGCCTACAAAGCAATTTAATTCCTGGTGAGATTAATTAATGGTGTAATCAGCATGAGTATTTCATTAGTATGTTTAAAACTCATGGTACAGTTAAGAACTGGTTCAATATTTTTAATTTCTGACTCAAGATTATAACGGCGGATTAAATATTAGAAACAGGCATAAATCTTACCGCCTCTTCTCCAGCTACCGTTACAAAAGTATGAATGAGATAGAACTACTTTTTTATGATTTTAGAAGCTACGACAAATAACGCTCAATATCTAATTTTTATTCCGTTTTTAATCAAAGTTTAAAAAAAAGTCTGGTGTAACAATTGGAGTAACATTATGTCCTCAAGCTTGAATCTGGAGATTCAGGAGGCCATTTCTATAATAAAAATGGTTATTTACAAATTATTTATGAGTTTAAAGGTCAAATAAAGCTGCCAAATCGTACATTTCATTGATAAACTAGTTTTAGTTCTTTTTATCTATTCTAGCTTCAAATAATATTCAAAACGCTGTCTTTTATCGCGGAGAGTCGAACCCGCACTATCTGTGCATAACCACAAAGGCTTTGAATACCTTCATTAACGCGCTAAGTATTCGGTTTGTCTTTAATTGAACCATAAACTAACCTCGTCAAGTGCCAAATACCTTGGAAATACTTTGGTTTTTTATTAGTAATTTTTAATTCAACATTTACTTACCAAAGTAAAATGCAAATAGAAGTGACTATTTTGCCTCTTATAATATTATAAAAAAAATAACATATGCGTTTTTTTATTTATACAAATATTTAAGAGCAACACTTAGCAAAACAATAAATATGGCAATAAAATGTTTAAGCGGGCTTCTACGATAGAAAAGCATTAATAAAAAAGGAAATAAGTTTATTTAAAGCGAATAACGTGAAACTGAATATTTTAATGATTATTCCATTACGCCATTGTAGATTATCTTAGTATCGTAGGGACAGCAGTCTAGAGCTTAGATTGTACTGAGTTTTAAAAATAAAGTTTATAAGATATTTTTTTTAGCCAGAACTTGATTTCTTTCCCTGGTATATATTTTCATAGCATTTTATATTTATAAAGCACTGATTTTAAATTAAATTAAGACTATACTATGTTAAGTCGTTGTTGAATATAATAAATATACTTATTAAAAATGCGGCTCGCATCCGAATTTGATGAAAAGTTTTTGTATGAAATTATTCTTAGACGAGAAATATTACTTGAATTGATAAATTCGCAACTTAGCCCTTTTTTTACTATAAGGTAAGCTAAGCTACAATCAATTGAATATAAAAGAAATTAAAGTTTTTAATTTCGTGAAGACATAAAATTATACTTTAATATGAAATAAAGTGTTTAATGATGTTGCTGTCTGTACAGTCAGCGCCTGATTGCGATCTTGCCACGCTGCTGACCGTACACAAAGAACAGTACGTACAGTTTTATGAAGATAATGTTGGCGTAATTATAATTATATCTCTTATACGCATGCGCAAATTGAAAAAATACGCATTTTGCGACGATAATGCTTTAAGAGATAGTTTTGAAAAAAGCAGTGTTGGTATAATATCTATTTGGCGGTTTGTTGGTTAAAAAAAATATAATTATATATGATTATAATCTATAGTTTTGAAGTTAAATTTATTTTATTTAACTGGAATGATTGGCCAGTTTGGTGATAATGCAGGCTATTGCTAGCCAGAGGAATACGTACAAATACATTCATTGACATTAGCAGTTAAATACAGTTAATTACTTTTAAATATAAACGTGACTTTCTTAAGGATCGAACATGAACGAAGTATAGTCGGTCTTATTAGTAGCTGTACGTTATACGTTTAGATACCTCGTCGCTTTAACGCACTTGATAGATTCATGCAGCGGTACAGACATAACTTTAAAGTGATAAAGGACTAAAGTGGGCAGGAATACATATAAGGCCGACCTTACCTACCTTAATAATCAAAAGCAAAAAATTGACCAATGAGGACAAGCGATATGTCACCGGATAGGTAATTCTAAGTTGTAAAACTATTACTATGGCAGGTAGTTCGAAATCTTTGTGTGAAAAAAGTTATCGCCATGCAAAGACAGCGGTGTCAAAGTCATTATGCTAACGTCGTCTATGTAGGCGTCCCGATGTTCCAGATTTTTAAATATTTCTCACAGTTATTTGAGATTTCCCGCTACACTTAATCGTAGTTGAATTAAAAAGGATATTCGACGATACAGCGCTTATTGTTATTGGTGTCCAGGCCAGTGTTTATACATTTGCTTTTTGCCAAACAAGCACTAGATCGTACACTCAAAAATGAAAACATAATAGAAAAACGTACGTACCTACTTATAAAGAACTATTATTCTTCACTGGATCGACTCTTGCGCATGCTTTACGACTGACCCGAATGAAAAAACTCCCCACGCGAAACAAAAAATGGCAAAAAAGGGGTGGGGTCTTACATGAAACGGAAACATGCGCAAAAAATTGTACTATCAGCGATTTAATGGGATAGAAAGAGATGGGTATGGTTTTTTGTGTTTAATAACCATAAAGGTCCGCATACACTGGAGCGGAACAGGAAACCATTGGAAGACGATGCTCTAATCAAAGGCTTAATTATGTAGTTTTACCAACTTTATTAAATATAAGAGAATTAAAAGACAGTATCAACTTACGTCATTTAGATAGAAACGTGCGTGGTCTGCTGACTTAACAGAAGAAAAAATATATGGATGTTAAAAGTATCTTGTCACTACACCGTACATACCATGACCGTAGTAGGAAAGTGTATGACAAAAAAGTATTCTTTGTATCGAAAAGTTTAGACTATATCCACTAGAACGTTCCGTCACCGATCAATATTTTAATACTAATTAAGTGCCTTCCGGGCCTGATACGTTCATAGAACGGTCATGGTGTGGTACCGTGTAGTGGGAAGACACCTTAACTATAAAGTACCCACTACTTTGACTTACTCATCATATTATTTTGTTATACAGGTACAATGCAGTAAAAAAATCTTACATATTATGTAGACAGAACACTGATAAAAACATTAAAGCCATACCATATAAAGTAAATGATATCCATTTGAACAGCACGTATTCTATTTTGTTTTCAACGTTTCAATCCAATTTCCAATAAGACAATCGGGAATAAGTCCAAAGCCGAAGATAATTGAATCTTATTCGCATCTATTTCTTATTAGGACGGCTTAAAGTACGTATATTCTCATAAAAGAGGAGAGAAATGAGTTTGAATGCGTAAAAGCCTACCAAATAAGACGCAAGAGGCAATTTAGATGGAAAATGAGACACTTTACTTTGAAAGTCACGTACGGGGCGAAATGGGATTTTAGCTTAACGAAATGGTACTGGCAGCGCCATCTAGTAAAAATATACAAAACTATTTTAAACTTTAACTAAATCAAACGTGAAAGAATAAAAAATAATGGAATATGAAATAATACAACGATTAATATTTATAATATTAAAATAAATATCTCACGTTCATGTTTCAACAAAACGTTTCTTAGCATTTTTGTTTTTTGATAAAAGCGCCATCTAGCGTCGAGTAGCAGTTTTATAATCTGCTTTACGATCCGAGGCGATTATTGTGTAGACACACGGTGGTAATTGCATGTGTGTGTGTGTGAAAGAGCGTCGTCGCTCCCGCTCGAAATTCAAAATGGGTACTTGAAGTTTGCACGAGATTTTAAAGAGCCTTTTGTTTTAAAGAGACGCGGAGAAATTTTTAGCGTTTTATTTTTGCTTCGTTAGGGGTTGGTTGGGAACATAAAAATGGCTGCTTGTTTGCGTTTCGTAAATATGAAATTTTCATGTTGTTTTATAGGAAACATATTATTATAAATTGTGAACATTTATTTAAATTAACAGAAAAAGCAAACTGTTATTGTTGTTCACTTTTAACATCATTACTGTTTGTGAAAAATACGTTGTAAGTAAAAACTGATTGTATAAACACTACACGTTTTTAAATTTAAAAATAAAACTGTTTTTATTAATAAAAATAGTTAAACCCTTTATAAAGCTCTAAAGTCTTTTGATCAAGAATAATGAGTAAAGCCGCTTCAAAACAAAACCCACATTGTTCTTAATAGCCACTTATCCGTGCACAAAGGCTTAAAGAATGTTTGTAAAAAAACGACTATATTTAAAGCAGCTATCTTGAGACGTAAGCTTAATCTTAGTAAGTAGTATCTAAGTTAAATTTTATAAGCCGAATTTGGATTTTACAGTGTTCAAATCAAATCAAAATATATTCATTTGCTTTAAATCTGGTACAAAGAATGGTAGTTACATAGCTATAAACATGCACATTTCACCAGCAGCTGGCATGCAGAATATAAAACAAAGTAATAATAAGGTATAACCGTGTCAACACTATTATTATAAACAGTTCAATGTTTCAATAGGTACCTACTTTCAATAAACTTAAATACAAGAAACACAGTGAGAGCTATTCAACATGATCAATATAAACTCAAAGTTAGGCTTATAATTATATAAAGTATCAGGACTATACTCGACCAATATTTTTATATTTATTGTCAGTATAACAAAATTTAAATGTCCCGAAGACTTTACCGAAAACAACATTTTTTTAGAGTTCATTTGGATTTTGGTCCCATTTTTACAATGTAATCCGATAATTAAAAAAACCTCTAGTTGATCATAAAACGTTAAAAACCCTTTTTCCAAAGATGTGCATGCGGATGTGTATTTGCATATTGCTTATTTGTTTGTGTATCTATAGCAGTGCCTACATTACCTACCTACAACATCAAAAACTTGTTGATAACTGTAACCACAATTTGCACAATCAGGCTAAGATGTTTTGTTTTGTTTTTTTTTTTTGTTTAGATGTTGGTGTTGTGTTGTGTTTAGTGTTTACCAGTGATGATAAACAGTGGTGATGTTTTGTGATATTAGTGACAGGTTGCAAGCCCATCGCCTAACAGTACAGAAGCCAATTTCCGCTATTTTTATTCCCGCCTAGTTGCCTCTTACGACATTCACGGGAAGACATGGAGTGACACTATCCTATCCGAACCACACGGGACCGTATTTATTGACTTAATCAATTTTATTTCTAATAACACAGATGATTTTTAATCTAATAGGTAAAAAAAACTATATATAGTATATATACTACAGTAATAATAATTAGAATAAATAAAAACTAGTGTAACCTATTATCTACTTAAAACTAGAATTTATTTATTTTACTTATTAATAATCATACCTTTTGAAAATAATTATTTAACAACATGCAAGTTCAATCTTATTGACATCATTTACAATTTGTATGCATTTTTAACATAGTAAATCATATCGTAGGAAATTTAAGACTTTATATTCTTAACTAGGTTTAACAAATATTATAAATATTTTCTTAAATCCATACACAAAATTCAGTGGCAGTGGACATGCAGGTTGGTCAATTTGTTTATACGCAGGTAACAATGACTTAATAAAGTATTACTCATTTTAACTGTTTGTGGATTTCCAAGAACATTAAAAAAAAGAAAACTTTAGTCTCTCGAAATAACAAGTTTATACTTTTTGTTTAGGAGCTGTGCAAAGAGGGGACAATTGTTTTTAAAACTATGGAATTAATTGTTTGAATGTTGGCATTTCCCAATTCATATTGGCAGAGCCTTTGTCAGTGGTTGCTAAATTTGTTTATGGTTTTTTATCTAAATAAGCGTTTCCAATTTGGTAGCCTTTTTTTAACTAGTTTTTTTAATGAGTGTTTTGTGTAAGTAGTATTTAGGCCAGTTGCAGCTGACATTTTCAACGTTGAAAAAAGCTTCCAAATAAATAAAGAGGGAAAAAAACACTTTAGGAGCTCTATTCCTCTCGATAATACCTGCTTTTAAAAGGAAAAATGAATAAATGAGAAAATATTTATTGCAATTTCTAAAATGTTAAAAATGGACACAATTATTACAATTTCTAAAATGTTAAAAAAATACTGCAGTAATTTGAGCGAACTTAGCTGATGCTGGCGGCAGTCTACAGGCAAGTAAGATCTATGTAAAACATCACAATTAAAATAAATTATTGAATATTTCCTTTAAATCTCAAGTCCCAAGGTTGGGCGGTTTAGGCTGTGCGTGACAGACATGTCAGTCAACCAGTTAGTCACGAAAGAGTTTTTTTTATATTAAGGAACAATCTCACACCAATTGACTTAGTCACAAACTAAGCTCTAGGCTTGTACTATGGGTACTAGACAACGATGAACATAATTATATAGAGATATAATTACTTAAATACATAGAAAACATTCGAGACTCACCATTAGAAACAAATATATAGAACATTGATAGTTCATAGTGATACTTTGAACACTTGTACATCCTTTTATGATTATGACCACCTATGAACATAGGTAAATTGATTGATTGATTGATTGATTAATTTGTTGCTTATTTATTTCAGATAATATATCTTACTTAAGCTTAAATCTACTTACCATCATCATATCATTTAAACCATGTCTTAATCTAGTTTGTAAGATTCCATACCCCCAAAGGGTATCAACGGGATCCTATTACGAAGCCTTTGCTATCCGTCCTTGCGTCTCTCTGTCAGCGGGCATATCTCATGAACTTTCATATGTAGACCGAATAACAAAAAAAAGGTAAACCCTTCGTGTGCATGTCCGACTCGCGCTTGGCTTTTTAAACAGGCAAGAAAAAGTTACCAACTAAGTAACGCTATCACGTGGATTGAAATCACTTCACAGTTTATGACTGCGTGCTAGCCCCACTGTGTCGTTTGGCGTGGCTCCAACTGGCATCAGTTTTTCATGGCATACGGCAGTAAAACTAGCTAACGGGTCACCTGCTGGTAAATTGTCTCCGAGGCTATTGGACATTACAAATAATAGTAAAAATACAGTGGCGATTCGTAAGGATGTCAAAAATCTCTATGAGAATGCCTATTGAATAGAAATACCGGTTCCGGACATCTTTACACCGTTTTTGGCCTCTCTAAATTTTTACTGATATGTATATCATTGTGGTATTACTCGTATAATAAGATTTTTATATTTCACCTGTATCTATAATCTTCAGTCTTAACAATTTATGAGTATTATTTTTAATTTTACAGTATTTTTAATACGATAATGTCACCCTAAAGTGGTACAGTGGCCACAAACGGTACTTCTACCCTATATACATTTTGTGCAGTTAAAAAGGTAATGTGCAATGCCTTTAGTGAAAACTTTTTAAGTACTTAATTATGAAAAAAAAAAATGCTACTGTAATTTAATTCATGCAATATACATGGTGACTAAATTATAATATTACCTATAAAGAAGAACAATAAAAAAACGAAATAATAGAAAATATCGAAAAAAAATAGTCTATATACTATTTAAGAAAGTATCGATCTTCGGAAAATAAGAATGAAAATGTGGCCTTTAAAAAATAAATATTTAAAATAAATATAAAAAGACTTAATTTCTTAAAAAAATCCGAGTTTATCAGAGTAATTGCATAAATAAGATCTATCCCAATTTTTTAATTACCTATTACATGAGAGATGCCGAGATCTTAAGGACAATATCAATTAAAAACATTACCACTTACTAGTTTTTATTTATCCAGTATTTAAAAAAATACCTAAACAACTCGTTTGTATTAGCCAGTATTATTAAAATAAAATATCTCTACATTAATGCGTAATAAAACCAAACAGTAAGTTCTAGTTATAAAATTATTTATCACACTAAAAAAAACGCCGCTGCTTTTTGCCACACTTTTTTTTTCATACGCACTGGCTGGCTAAATCAGATACCGAGCGATGCATGAAAAATGACTCTACGCGTCTAATTAAAAAAAAACAAGTGACAATAGAACTCCAAATTCAAATTCGAACGCGGCAAAAAACCTGCCCCTTATACTGCGACACTACAATGAAACAAAAGACGAAATTTGACTACTCCTTTTGATATCTGAATGATTTAAACCGTTTGGAGCATGTAACTAAATTAAAAATAAAAGGTTACGAAACAAAAGACGTTTTTTTGAGACCGTAGATCGGAGTTTTAGTTAATTTTGATTAGTGTTTTTTATACAGTAGGGTTGGAAACTAGAAGCGATAAATAAAACGGTTATTGAGGTTATAATTTACGGTAGGTGACGCGTCAGTTAAAAGAAATTGTATCGAGTTAAATTAATGGTGTCAATTTGCACATCGGCTCGGGTCAGTGACACTTGACTCCAGTTACTTTGCATTTTAAGTTTATTGTTATTGCTGCAATAACGATAATACTTAATTGTTCACACCTTTTGAATAAATTATTATTTTTAATATTATGTGCCTTCTGTTTTCTGTTTAATACTTTTTGTAAGTACCCATAGACTATGAAAATTGGATATTATTTAAAGACCGTTTTCATGTTTTATGTACTTACATATTTAAATGGAAAAGGGAATTTATATTGTCATTTTTAAATTGCATTATTTTGTAGCCTATCCTATATATTATTTGTATAAATCTGATTGTGAGAGAAATTATATTATTTTGTAATTAAATATTAAATTTGTTCACCCGTAATTGGGGTGCATGTTTCTCTAATTTTACTTAAATTAATAAGTTTATTTAGTCAATAATTCACTCTGTTCGTGTTTCGTATTAAATAGTACACAGTAGTTTGAATGGTTTAAATTCGACGTTAGAACCAAAAAAGTTTTAAAGGTTTTAATAAGTAAACTTAAAATTTAAAGTAGGTACTTTTTTTATAACATTGTGAAATTAATTGCTTATAATCTAAGTTGGTAACAATATAATCTATAATATAGGAACTGTAAAAGTGGTATCATTTTGCTCATCTGACATATTTAGTAATTTCAAAATAAGAACGTTCTTCTTCTGCATCTCATTATTTTAATTAAGAGCATTTTGCCTATCTCAACTAACAATAAGTAAAACTTTGTTGCTCACATTATTAGATTAAATAAAGAAATATGTAATAAAAAGCTTTATTTTTCACTTTTCCGTGTTACTCCCGTAGCACGGTTTTATAAAATTGAAATTCATGAGGTAACGAATACGGAATGGCTGATCGCTTTACCATTGTTTTTTTCCACTTCCCTAAGAGTTGAAAAAAAAAAAGTCCTGTTCGGAAAAACAAGGTTTTCCTTATCTCAATAACGGGAAGAAAATCACATCTCGATCCCTAGACAAAAGTGATTTTGAAAACGGAATTGGTCGAACCACATTGATTTTTTAAACCATGGAAGCATCCCATACACCCATTACGAAAAACTCCGACAGTTTTCTAATTAGTGTCAAGAATAAAGTGACACTCGTTATTTCGGTATGACAATAATCAAGACGAAGTAAATTCGAGTCAATAACATATAAACCTTTTTATTCACCTTCCTCCAGTTGAACTCAAAAGTAAAGTGTTTGAGTCAGATGAAAGAATCAATTGCATTCTCAAGCTAATAGGCGCACTCGGATACTGCTCGTGCAACCTAAGATATTTATGTCAGGTTGTTGTAATAATCTCTTGGATATTTATGTCAGGTTGTCACTTTCATCTCTTGGATAATAATCTACTTACTATTGGTAGTTGTGGGGCCTTATGAACTATGCAGGGTCCATCCAGATTGCTCTATGATCATGTAACAGTTCTTTTCCTACTCCTACTAAAAACATACATGTCAGCAGAATAATCCGGAGAAAAGTCTATGTAGTCTATTCCCCATAACCAGCACTTGTGCTTTTTAGAGTCAAAATGACGCTTAGGTGCCAAATCTTACTAAACCTAGGTAAAGTATTAAGGGAAAAACACAAACTTTACAACTAAATACATTTTTACCAACATAACAAACCACAGAATACATAGCTTTTGTTTTAAATTTTAATACAAGTGCACCACTGCCAACTTAAGAAAAACACATATTTTGACATTTTCATGTTTCCCGCTCGTTTGTTGTTCTGTGCTTCATGTGAAACCTAGTCGTAGCAAGAGTATTGTATGCAACGATGTATAACTAAGTCAAAAAACAGTAGTGCCGTCTTCCTTTACGATACAACGCCACTTGTCTTTTGAACAACTGTTGCATCAACTACTATAACGTACCACCAAGCGATCCGTACAAAAATATATCTCAGAAGCTTCCCCCTTAGTCCTCAGGGTCGGCAACGCAATCTTGAGATTGGAAATGTATAGTCCTCGTTGCTGTTCTCTTGTTTGCCTTTGCCACGGATTTAAATAATCCATCTGAATTTGATGCAATTAATTTTCTGACACACTGTTCATATCACTTCGATAATTGTTCATCAATTTAAATATGATGTAAAACAAAAAGCTGTTTTTTGTAACGACAACATTTAAAAAACAAGTACAAATAGCAAATGGCGACGCCACATGGAATAGATAATTTGGTCGATCGAATGAACTGTTACACACTCGTTAACACATCTGCCTAATGGGATGTATAATATGCACATTCTAACGTTTGTCGGTCTGTAACGGACTTAATTACAACCGTGGTATCGCGGATATTTATGAAATGTCAGGGCCCGGGTTCGATTCCCGCCTTGACAAGCATTAGCAAGCATTAGTAAGGTGATATTGACTTCGTAGAAAGGCTTAAGGGGATTCGCATAAATTGTGCACCTTGGGTCTATAATTATTATTTTTTATTGGCTGTTATGCAAGTTTGTTAAGGATTAAGTTTTTTTTTCTTTTGGTCTATATTTAATTTGAAGATTATCATGACCCTTTCGATCTGTATCATAAAACACGTATTGTTTTGTTATATTTGACCAGTTCGATTCCCGGTTAAGGATTTTAAAAATAAAAGTAAATAGAATTATTTGCGTAGAACTTGCTATTTCCAATATATAAGGCGTTCGTTTTTTCCACCCTGTATTATGTCTTCTGTCGACTAACCTGAAGACAAAGATCAAATGCCTCTATTCTAGTCATAGTATCAGTTCATCAAATTAGTATACCTTCTCGCTCTAACAGATGGCTGCGTTCCTCTCGGTGTGTCTGAACGTTAGTCTTGAGAACAGTTTGCAGCTTACTATGAGTCTTGCCATTATTGTAGGGTAAAGTCACCAGTGGTCGGCCACAGGCCAGTAGTCGACCTTATATGAGTGCGAAGAGTGGGAAATATATCTTTCGTTCTCTTCCCACTCATAAAAAGTATAGGCAGAGGCCGACTATACAGTTTGCCAATTTGTGTTTAGGAAAATTTGTTTGTTTTGTGTAAAGATAGAATCTTTAGAGCAAAGAGAGACAATAGATAATACACGAAGACAGATGTTCGGTCACCTGTTACGACGAATACATTAAGATAATAATTGAAAAATAGGGGGTAAAAGGAAAATAGGGAGACCAAGAACTTACCTAGAACATTTTTTTTAAAGTAAGCTTTTTGTTGTATCCATGTGTTAAAGAGAAGGATGAAAATAGAAAACAATATACAAATATTCTATATGAAAAAGCTTACTATAATATAACAGAGTATCAAAGCGATAAATTATAATATAATAAATAAGAGTATAAACATAATAAACTAATACACTGAGTGATTATTATGAAAATAAATAGATAGATATATAGATAAATAGAAAAATTGAAATATTTAATATTGATTAATTATTAATTGGATAGTCCTCTCTCTTATACTGCTGCGCCCAGGGTCCATAGTGTACGAATATCACCTCATCATCATCATCATGTCAGCCGAAAGACGTCCACTGCTGGACATAGGCCTCCCCCAAGGCTTGACTCAGACCGGTCTTGTGCTTTTCGCATCCACCGCGGTCCCGCGATCTTGACCTGAATATCACCTATGTAAGTGTATTATGTATTATTATAAGTGCAATAAATAATTTAATTGAATATAAATTACTCCACCGACAAGAGCATAGCTCTGAAGTAAATGATTATATTGATGAAACTGTACAGTACAATATTGGATGGCAACCAGGCCTAAAGCTGTATACCGTTGTTCCTAAGTCTAAATGTTACTAGACTTTATTTCCATCGGTTTTTCCACCATTCTGTAACAGCATTAGTATTCAAATTGCGGGTAGCCATCTAATTTTCAGATAGTATCGCTTACTAGTTACACAATTGCTAGGCCGATTCCGATGCGCCGTTCTCCCAAGCATTGTTCTCGAACAATGGTAATTAATCGCACAGCCTGCGCTTACGCACGCCCGGTATTACACTAGATTACTATCAGGCAGTAGAGCTAGGAAAGTGTAGAGCTTTTTAATTAATGGACGCGGTTAGCCAATTGACTTTGAAGGTGCTTCGGTTTTGAGTGGGAGAGAAGTACAAACCTGAAGTACCTTCAAAGTGCTCACAGCCTGTACGGAGTTTGGATTGGACCCGGTGAGGGGAAATAATCAATGATGATCTTGATGCATCATGGTACATGGTGTCAACATACCTAGGAGCCCGGCGCACCGGAAAAGAATGTGATTTAGGAAGCAAGAAAAGTGAAAGAAGCCCCAAGATTTGTATTGCCTACGGACCCCTGGCATGGTTAATCCGGCCATGTCAACATAGCCTGCAAGGTTCCGCATGAGCAGACACCTTTTTTATAAGTATATTTTCGTATTTGTTCCCACAGGAACAGTGACCTGCTGGTGCACTCACCCTTATAAGAAGTTGCACACTTTGTACCTTGGCCTTTGACGGATTAGTGCTGCAGTTCAAACATGACGTTACCAAAGACAAAGTGACACAGTGATAACGCAGACCGTGTCCAATCAGGATACGTAATTAAATACGCGAAACCTATCCTCTTTCATTTTACTATATGAGTCTGAGCTTGCATTTTTGAAATCAGACTTTGGTTACTTTTTGAAATTTATTATACTCTGATTTTTCAAAGATGGTGCCTGTGACAGCTCATAAAAACACGTATTACACTTATTTCTTTAACTAATAAATACTACATCGGCACAAACCTAGCGAAGCTCACCAGAAATTTAAATAATAAATCGCCTATTTTTTTCACTCACTCAGGCCACCTGATGGTATGTGGGATCTGAGACCCATTAGACATTTGAAATCTCAAGACTACAATATCAAAACTGCAATCCTAAGACCTCAAATGCGTTGCCAACCCTGAGGACTGAGATGGAACGCCTCTATTTTTAAATACCTCACTTTTGAGTATAGGATTAGTGGGTAAGTGATTAAAATTACGAAATACGGCTGTCAAAGGCATCATCTTAGAACAATCGGAGTATAGTTATCAACGATCAGTTGAAGCGTTTCTCACGAAGCATCGTATTAATAATCCAATAGACAATTCTAGATCGGTTCCTTGGTCTAGGTTTATGTACGTTTACAACTACCGTTGAGCACCTAAAGGGTTTTTACCAGAACGTTAGAACTATTTTTATAACGTTCCGTGTGTCCACTGTTGCCCTGGGTACGATACGATAGGAACTAAAAGCGACGGATGACGCATTCCAGCATTTATTTAAATAGTTCAAGCACCTAGATAAATAAAATAGCAAATATGTTTGAATTGCTGACATTATAATATAGGTACCTAATTGGCAACGTCGCATTTTTAAACGTGACAGTTGTAGATTTTCCAAATGTTTTTTGCAATTTACTTTTTTTTTTACATGAAAATATTGTGCGTACGTACGTATGTTAACAGTTTAGTATCCTATGTCACACGAGATGGTAAAAGGCTTCAAACGACATCTCAAACATCTAAATCGGCTCAGGCGTTTAGAAGTTATGGTACATACAAGAACCCTGCAAACATTACACTCCTTTTTTTGGGCAGTCTCGCCAAAATAACAAAATACACTGACTATTCCACACGGTTAAAAAATAATGCTATAATTTATTTTACTGATGTGTCTTGATTGAATGCGCAGGCACCATTTCACTCAATAGGTAAGTCAGACGTGTCTCACAAGTAAATGTCAGATCATAGGAAATGGTCCCTTTTTGGTTAAAAATGCAAAGGATCGACCGATTACATTGAATATTGACACAGAGTGGTGGTGGAGTGGTGTTCAAATTCAAACTCTCTATTTTCTATCATAAAACATACATGGATCTGTACATTGATGAACCCTGCAAGAGCCCTGCATTAGGGTAATAACTTAAAACTACCATTAATGACATTAATTTGCTAAGTAGGAACTTACCTTATGGACGTGACACGAAACACGGTAAAAATGGGACGCAGTAGAGTCAAATCAAGGCGACAGAAAACAAAAAAGTAAGTAGCGTTTGCATCTCAGCTAAGCCTACAGCATATCTCTCAACATCAGCCTGATTAATACGGTTTTAATGGTTCATTGACCTTAAATAATTAAAACAATACATATTCTTATAATTATTTATCCAACCCTTTGCCGTAAGCCAATGGACACAGCCCACCCTTGTCCGCCATTTTGTTTAAACGCGGTTTTCTAATGGCTTCCCTAGGCGTATGCGATTGACAGCTGCCTAGGTTATTGACCTAATAATGGGAAAGCTAATTCATCGTTTTTGCGGCTAAAGGTACCGTGGTTTTAGTAAGAGATCTGAATAGGAGACGATTTGTAGCGGGCTGTATATTCGATAGAAAATATTTTATATCAAATTTAATATGCTAAGTAATATATGGCGAATAGGTGTAATGACTAGCATAGAGGCATTCCATCTTAGTCCTCAGGGTTGGCAACGCATTTGCAGTCTTAGGCTTGCAGTCTTGTGAATGCGAATGTCTATGGGTCACAGTTTCCACTTACCATCAGGTGGCCTGTGTGCTCGTCAGCCTTCCCTATGCCATAAAAAATAAAAATAAATAAATAGGTAGGCTAAAATTTCAGGACAATATATAATTAATTAAAAATGTAAAAATTTAATTTGTTTAAAAAAATTGCATTTACTTGTTTATTAGACATATTACATACCAATCGAAAGTATGAAGCCTATAAATTGTGCAAACGTTTGGTTTTCTATTTTTTTCCTGTCAAACTACTGGGTAGGCAGGTAGGTATAAACAGGTAAGTCGGTATTAATAATATGAACCAAACCTAAAGTTAACATATTCTATAGGGTTCATACTTTCGATTAGTATGTAATTTGTCTATTAAACAAGCATTTGAATTAAAGAAAAAAAAAGGTATAAATTAGCGTATTAAATTTGATATAAAATACTTTTTATCGAAAGCCCGTTGCAAATCGTCTCCTATTCGGATCTAAGGCCATTAGTAATTAAATGGTTAACGTATGGAAGGGCTTATTATTATTTGATACTTTTTCAAAATATCCTCAAATAAGTGTTACGTGTTTGTTTCGTTTTCATTGGTTACATCTACTTTACATTCATATCATCAAGTTTTATACTTTAATTAGAGAGAAAGAAAAGAAAAAAGAAAAATATTCATTTACCACCAATTAACACAATGAGATAAAAAAATCTAGCTTGTTTGAGTGTCCCACTGCTAGGCAAAGGCCCCTTGATCTCCATGATTCCCTATTTGGTTCGTCTCTTCCGGTCAGCTGCTGAGGCATGCGTCCAAATCATCCTGCCATTTTCGCCACCCGCGCTGGATCAGCGTGGTGGAATTAGGGTCCTTACCTCCCATGACAGTCAAGGAACGACAGACACAGTGGTAACTGTTGCGCAACGGTCCCTACTCTGCATGTGCTGGCGCAACAAAGCCAACGCTTGTATTCGGCTAGTCATTCGTGAAATGCTTAATGTTTTCAATTGATTGTTCTGAGTTGTTAAAGCCGTATGAAGCAGAGGGCTTAAAATAATATTTGCTCAAAAATAATCCACAGTCAAGCTTGTGGACGCAGATGACCCAACACCGCGTTAACAATACCTGTCCGGACATGTCTTGGCTTTGGTTAAACGACGCTTCGAATTATTTATGAGATTAATTTAAGAGGGTATCCCTGTGCTCGCACTGTTTCATTCCCGTATAGAACGTGCGACTGCCGGTGAAATAAATATGACAATCTGAATTTTTAGTTCCCGCCCGCATCGTCTTTAGAGGTGGGTCCACATGCACATACATGGTTCCGTCACCGTGTCAGTCTCAGTACTGGTTATGATATCAATATTAGTGGTTTATTTGTAGTACGTGCGAGGAGAAAAAAGCCTTAAAACTAGTATTATTACTTCTCGCCTCACCTCATTCAATAAAAAATAAGAATAACAATTCTAGTCTAACATTCTGCATTACATTTAGTATTTCAAATGAACCTGGACACCAATCGGACGTCAATTATTAAATGCCATTTTTTCCCATAAATTTAATAAAGGACGATGTATTTTAAATTGGGTTCCGTAGATGTGTTAATACCATAATTACGAGATTTATCAGCTTTTGTGAAAAAAGAGGCAGACGTGCAAGCGAGTCACCTGATGGTAAGTGATCATCGCGACCCATGAACATCTGCAACACCGGAGGAACCGCAAGTGCGCTGCCAGCCTTTGAGAAAGAGTAGGCTCGTTTTATCAAGGCCCCTAGTGGTATTGGTTCGGAAATACGAGCTGATTCCACAAAGATAATGTACGAGGCAAAAAGGCTCTCGAAAAACGCACAATGTATTTCCAACTATCAAGATGGTGTTGATGAAATGATAGTTTGGCACGAGTTGTACGATGGTGGGATCCAGTGGCTGGTATTAATCCAACATCCCTCCTCAGGGCTAGTAGATCTAGATTTTTGAGAAGCCCCCGTTTGTCGACACATCGGGCAGCTCTGTTTTGAATGCGGTAAGTGAAGAAGTTGAAGTTGTGCTGCTCCGGCCCAATTATTTGTGCCTTGTAAAATTGAAGGCGTACCCGGCGTGAAATATTGCCCCGCTCTGCAGAGCAGATCAAGCTTCTTTGAGGCTAACATCGGAACTGAACATTGCTCGATATATCGACATCAAGAATCACAACACTAGACGTGGCATTAAGGGGAGTACCTTAGTTAAGTAAGGATTATTGGTAAATAAGTCTTGAGATTAGTTGGTTGATTGAGTTTCTTACTGCGTCTTTGAAGCAAAAATATGACTTTAAATCGCGTTAGTAATGTTACTTTGTACCTCGACGAATTAGATAGTGACAAGTTATCCTAATGTCTCATTAGTGCTAACAAAACCTAACCGTTACGGATCTCCAAAAACTTGTTTAAAAATAATAACCGCATATTCTGACGCGTACCGATCGTGCAATTAGCCGCAGATTACACAGCTAATGCAATAAATCGCGCAAATTGACAATTTGATTGCTGCCGCCGTTGGCAGTGATGTAGCTGTTTTATTTACGCTGTACACAAGGTTAGCGTTTTTTGAAAATGGAAGATTTAGTTTTTAATAAATACGTTAAGAGATTCACTTGAGCGTTGTGGTTAAACCAGTGTAGTAGTAAAAGTAAAACCACTATAACAATGGTTTTATGAGATGGATAAGTCAGGCGATCGTGCAGGCCACTAGACTTGATAGTAGGTGGGATGTGAGACCCATATACAGAATAGATAGAAAGCTAGATTCACAAGAAATTTACGAAATTAACAAGGAGCTGTGAGTGCATGATTGAATTATAGTTGCACATTGTCATCTTATGTTACATAGCTTTAATTTTTACTGCACTTGATCTCTATTATTGATTAGCATAAATTAAAAAAAAATACAATATACATTTTGTATTTGTGTTAAAACTAATTAAGCCTAATTAAATTATTTCCATGAATATGTAAAAAGTTTATTAAAAGCTAAAAGTGGTTTCTTCTTCTTAATGTGCCTCTCCGACTAGCGAAGGTTGGCAGTCAGCTCTGAAAACTTTTCTCTGTCTCTCGCGAGGCGAAACAGATGGGCAGCACTCGTGACACCAGTCCACTCCCGGAGATTCCTCAGCCATGACTTCTTCCGGCGGCCTACATGTCTTTTGCCAGCGACCTTTCCCATCATTATTTTATCAAAAGTGGTTATTCGAGGATTAACAGTTTGAGGATTATTTAAAAATCATGAGGAATTGTTGATTTATTTTTAACGATTGTATGACTATTACGTACTATACAATAATATAATCCACTTTAAAGTTATTCCAGCCTCGTTTCATATTTAAGCTTTAATAACAAGTTATAAAACTAAAACAGTAACAAAAGACACCCTTTACGTACAAAAAAGTATCCCTTTCTTAATCTTAAAATAATATTTCAAAACGTACATAAATTTAATAACTCTCATTGCAATAAAAACAATTCAAAAAAGAATGTCATATTCAAATTTCAAATAAAGAATCGCATTCGGTCTGTGAGAACGTAGTGACAAGTTTCTTTTAAAAAGAAACCAGCTTTGTCTATGATTTTAATTTAGATTCATTTGCATGGCGTGCCAATCTTTTTCACCGAAGTAAAAGGAGGTAAGTGTATGTAAATTTTGAAGGAACCAAAGTCTTTTTAGTTTGGTGAAACGGAGTAAGTTCTAATGAAATGTGTGAATAAATTATAGAAGGGACAAAGTCTTCGAGCGATGGGGAAGAGGCTGTAATTAAAATTCGAGATAGAATAGGGTTGAATAAAATAATATAAACTTTGGTTTTTTAATCATTTTATTTAGTTTAGTCATGTTTTGTGCTTAGTCATGATTTGTTACCATCGATATTTTCAACCTTAAGTTTGTAGGTATTATTAGGTAACTTTTTAAATGCTATGTTCTAAATCGAAGTTCTCTCAACGGTGGTAAAAAATAAACATTTTTAGATAGCATATTAAATTAGAAAACTGACAAATTTATGCTAACAGAGGAAATCACTTCAGAAATCAGACACTTTTAAAAACATTGTCTGTCTCTAAAAATATTATGCAACTGTGTACATCGGGCATTAGGCACCCATTTTTTTCCTAAATATTGGGCAGACTACGATAATTTCAAGATAGATGGACGTGTCACTTCGTTTAACTAAAACACGAAACAAAAACACTTTTAATATAAGTTAAGACCATCGACAACCCTAAACCAAAAGAAACACTTCACTTTACATCTCACTCTACCCTTCTAACTAAACCTGTTCGGCGTATAACAATCTATTTTTTGTTTTAACCCGACTAAGGTGAGGGGCCCATAATTGTGTCAACCCAACAAAAGAACAGATGCCGGTAGCGGAACTAACATTCGCAACGCAACAATTTAAAAAAAACCTGCTTTGTCTATTGTCTTAATAATAGAAGGTGCCAGTATGCAGATGAGATTAAAATAACTTTTTTTAGTGGGAACTGGGAACGAAAGCAAAAGGGGTCAACGTTGCCAACATTCGGACGTTAGAACTCATTGTTCGCTTTTTGAATGTGTTTTGTTTTATTATAGTCTATGGTCGGCAGATGGCGGTTATCTGCTATGTTATCTGCACATGCTGTTTATTGGTACTTTGAATTTTGCTAGAAGCGTTTTGTAAAGTGCAGTTTAAAAATAGAAACAACTTTGTTGATGCTTTCCGCTGCAGTGCTTATTAGTATATTATGTTTGAAGAGAGTAATATACTTATAAATAATTCATAAAGTATAGTATATGATACTAACGATTTAACGCGTTTTATATTTTAAAAAAATCTGGCATGCCATAAAAAAAAACATATACGCGTCCAAGGCATAGGGTAAAAGAAATACAAGACAAACACTTATACGTTTGTGTGTTTATTTAGTTGCACAAACGATCATTAAAACTAATGTTTCATTATGACATCTTCTGTTACTATCTAATTCGCCAAAACCTACCCTAAGGCGAATTGAATTTATTTAATATTTATGTAACAATGTTTCTGACTTATTTCACATTGCGGGTGGTAGCACCTTGTGCAGGGTCCGTCCGGATCGCTACCACCATCTTATCCATTAACCTACCGCCAAACAGCAGTGTTCGCATTGTTGTGTTCCGGTTTAGGGATAACGCAGCCGGTGTAATGACTAGCATAGAGGCATTCCAACTTAGTCCTCAAGGTTAGCAACGCATTTGCAGTCTTAGGCATGCAGTCCTGTGAATGCGAATGTCTATGGGTCACAGTGTCCACTTACCCTCAGGTGGCCTGTGTGCTCGTTTGCCTTCACTATGCCATAAGAAAAAAAAAACTTACAAAAATATAAATACATATCAGAGACTCATGGCACCCGCATCTAGAAGTTCCTGTCGTCTTCATGGGATTCGATTAACTAATAGGTACCGATTTTATTTTATATTTTCTCCGAATCTTGTTTGTCTGAATACTCCTCCCAAACTATTAAAGACAGCAGGATCAGATTTAGCCCGTAATACAACACCCGGCTATAGATGGTTTAAGCGGATACTAGAGAAAGAACAAGACAAACATTTAGTAATCATATGATAGTGTTAATTAGTTTAAATTTATATGTGGTTGTAACGCTCTGGTAACACTACTGTTACGTTACAAACTTTTTTATCTTTCAATAAATAAATAAATAAATAAATGGTTTACAAAAAATAAAATTGAAAATTTGACATACCACGGAGGAATAATCGCCAAAAATCTATTCCCTGACTTTCAATGGGAAAGTGGGAAAATTGCTTCGCTCCATTTAGATTTGCCCGGGGACGGCGAGTGCTCCCAGTATTAAGTTATTATAGCTTCAGCGTAATTAAGCGTTCGGAAAAAAAACGGCCAAATGCGAATTGAACTCGCGTGGAGAAGGTTCCGTACATACGTAAAAAAAATGTTTTTGATAGAATTCTTATAGGTTTTCCAGTAATCTACAAGCAATGACCTATATTTTGTATTTTTTCCAAAATTTTAGGCTCTGGTTTCGGTGATCAGGGGGAATGGTCGATTTTCGTCTTGTTCCATGAATAAATAGAAACTATTTATTTTACAATAATAACAAAAATATAATTGAGATCCTGAGGTTTGCACAACTTTTTTTAAAATTTCCTAATTTGTCCCTTGAAAATGAAGTTAATTTGAAAAAAAGGGTTCTTTGCACAGCTGTGTTTGGGTCATCATCATAATATACATTATTAATCCTATAAGGGTTATGTTTTTCATGTTTTGTACGGAACCCTAAAAATAGGTAAAACTAATATTTAAAAAAAAACGTGTCCTTCTTTTTTTAATGTAGTTGTTAAGTATACATTATAATGAGTACCTTTACAGGCAGAATTTTCATTTCGACGAAAGGCGAGTTTCTTTTTTGGCCATCACACACATCACATCAGAAGTCTAACCTAACCTACGTACGTTATTAATGATTAAGATATCTTGAAAACATATTGAAATAAAAAAAAGATGAATGACGGGTTACCGTAAATAATACTATATAATATATAATTAAAGACCGCATAACAAGCGGAGGGGAGTGCCAGCGATTTGATTTAAAAAAAGAGGGTGGCAAGCGAGTTAGTTAGTCTCGACGGGAAAAATATAACGCTTCCATTTTCACTCGACTATCCAAAAGAGGGTTATGTTTTTTGGGAGGATTTTTCTAGTGTGGTTATGTTTATTTATGTTAGTTAATATTTTAATGTGGGTAGTTTTTTTATCGGTGAATCGTTTACTTCATTTTCACCGAGGGCAGGCAAAGCCTGATATATAGGAGCTGTGTAAAAATAGGTACAATTAATAGTTTTTTTTGGAAATATACAATTTAGTTTAGCTACGCCAACGTGCAGTTTAGTGATTTAGTTCAGACTCTATTGGGATTTCTTAATTTAATTTTATAGCTATATCAAAAGTACCTCTGCTTTTTTCTAAGTTTTGGTTGTGTTAGTGTTTTTTCCCCATCTGTACGCAATAAGGGTTTCTTTCCTGTTTGCAAGTTCATTTTCTTGATAGATTACATTTGCATCAAATTATTACGGTGGGGGTCTCAGAATACCTATCCATTTAAATTCATCTTCACCTTCAAATAATAAACAAATTCAAGGTATATTTTAAGGCTTGACTTTTATTGATTTAGATAATCATTACATAAAAAATACACTAAATGTAGTAAACACTAAATTCATTACAGTGTTTTAAACGAATTACGCATATTCATTATGTTAAAAATAAATAAACTTTACGAAATTACAAAAAATAAAAATAACTTGTGAAGTTAATATATTATCTAATTTTAAATTGTGTAAAATTGTTTTGTTATATTGATCCACTTTAAGATGGGGAATTTACGAAAAAAAAAAATATTTTTTTTGTGAAAAAAATCTGTAAAGGAAAATTAGATTTTTATTTTAAGAAACATAAAAGATTGTTAAATATGTACCCTTAGAATCTTTTCACTCTTTGTGCTCCGTCCGTATAGGATTGAAAATGCTAAGTTTCTATTTTAGTGAGATTTCTATAGTTGAAGATGACAACTTAAGCGATCGCGGAGATTTTGACGTGGCTTGTCAACAAGGTAGGCTATGGAATTAATTAGGTACTCAATAATCTGGATGACCCAGCTTTGCTCGGTATTTTATTAAATATAGGTATAATACAACATTAAAACGGTAAAAAATAAAGACTTCATAAAAATAAAAGACAAATATAGTTATTAAATTTACTCTGAGCATTTCACTTCATAGTTTTAGAATTCCAGCAAAGCTCTCTTAATAAAAACAAAGCTGATGAAAATGAGAACCTCGCTAATGAGAAATAAAATTTAAAAAGAACGGATATAAAACCTTTATTGCACTCGCCTTCGACCCGGTGGATTAAAAAGCTGAATTACAAAAAACGTTCTCCATTTGAATTAGTTTTAGTTGGAATTTAGAAGAAAAATACATTCGTTAAGTTTTAAATTGTGTATTTTAATTAAGTAAATTGGATTTTACAGCTGTCAGAGTTTAACTGAGTTAAAGGTTAATAAATTTTTATTTTCTGATGCCGAAATTATTTTGTATAAATTTAATGCAATGTTTTCGTACGATTCCGAAATAATCAGCTAATAGCTTTGTAATGTTAAAAAAATGGCTATTAAATAAAATGAAAAACACTCCCAACAAAATTGGCTACAACATAATTTTCTTCTAGAATTATTCGTAAAATAAATTACACCGTCAACGAGTCGGTATAGTTAAATATTGATTTTTCTATCCACCATATTGGATACAGGGGGAGCAAAGAAGGGTACCACCCTCAACTTTTTAAATTCGAACGGCATTATGTACTTGTATGTGAGAAAATTGGGTTTTTAGAGAGACCCTAAATTTGATAAGTGGGTGGATATAGGACTTCATTGTCAGGCAGACTAATTTTCAAATATCCATTAATTCAGTATTACGGTTTTCAAGCCGTCCATGTGGCGTTTGTTTTTTACACCCTGTATAAATATTTTGTTTCATATTTAGTAGTATAGTGATGGCCTGATGGGTCATAATTTTTGACGTATGGGGTGATTCCAATCAACAAGTTATCTTTGCAGAATTTCAACAATAAGTATGACAACAAATTTTGTATGACAAAGCCATTTTTTTTTTAAAGCGCCATTAATCATAGGCACGTATGAAACAATCTGTATTAAATTGAAAATCTGTTTTAAATTATCTTACAAAGGTGAAATTCTAAGGGCGTCTATACCAAAGCCCCTAATACATAATTTTATCATCCCTGGGCCTGACAGGGATCTGGCTGGAGAATTATTGTTGGAGATTGTACTTAATGGTTTTTCTTTTGCGATGAAACTTTTCCGAGGGCCTTAACAAGCTGAGGTGGTAGAAGGGCTCCGTAGGCAGTTTTTAGCTTTAATAATGTTTTTATAAGCTCTGTAAAGCAGGTTTTTGCACTTAGTTGACTTTGCACACCCATATTTCCTGTTTTAAATATATTTGTGTTCATTTTTTTCGTTTTTGCTTTCTTCAATGGTGGAATTTGAGAGGTTTGTATTTTTTTTTATTGAGGTTATCTTTAGTAATATTTTAAATATGAAAATTTCTGTTTGTTGGTTTGTTAGTTCCGTCTTCAACGTTAATTACCTATACCGATCGATAAAGTGAAAAGTACGCAGATAGTTCATAACCGGAGATGGATAAGGTAGGTTTATATACCTGTAAATAAAACATGTTGTTGAAGACATAGCGATAAGCGACTTCTATGCGCACGGAGTCGCGGGCAGCAATATAATTTATGCGAAAGTAACTCTGTCTGTCTGTTTCGCTGTCACGGCTAAACCACTGAACTGCCTTCGTTGAAATGTACCTACTATAGAAATAGCTTGAAGTTTGAGGAAGGACATTAGGTATTTTTACCTGAAATAAACGACTTTTATGTGGACGGAGTCGCGGGCAACCACTACTTTTTCATAATTCAAACTGGGGGCGTAATATGGCTGCGTTTATCGAGTGATAAAATGATGATAAAACATCCGTCACTTTCTGACAAGTATAGTATACGAGGGTGACGAATGCTTTTTATCCACATTTTGTCACGCGATAAACGCAACCATACTAGGCCTACTGCGCGGCTAGCACAAGTTGCCGGCGACGTGTTTATCGCTCGGATCTCCCTTTCTACTTAGTCAGTAACGATAGAGACGCACAAGCGAGAACATACAACTTGTGCTACCCTTGCAGGGCCCGTATTATGGTCGCCCTTATCGCGACGGGATGAAACATCCGTCACTCTCGCACTTAGGACCATAATAGGCGCGCTGGTTAAAAAAATTTGCTTAGATCGAAAAAGTCTGTGTATGCTCTCCCGATGGTAGATGCTGATAAGTAGCAAAAACGAAATATTAATTATTACCAACCTAAAAATAATATTTCCACCAATACAAGGAACCGTTAAGTATTATTTGCGCTCGATATTGAGGCTCGAGGAAATAATGAAAAGCTTCGGGTGGTCGCCAATCCCCTTGCCTGTTCTTATTTTATACCGATAGCAAAAACACGAGCAAGAATAAACTTTTACGTACTTTTTTTGCCTTCAAGGCTTTTTTTTTGCATTTTGTACAATAAAGTAAACAGACATATATACATAAACATCTCACTCTCCTAACGACTCATCTGGTTAGGCATTTGGAAAGTAAGAGAACTTCATACTTGAAAATCCATTATGTACCTACATCAAATTGCTCTAATATTCAGGAAGACTTTAATAGCATTAGTTATTACCTAACAATGATAAATCCACAATTTCAGTTTTGTTTTTTTTTGTGAAAAAGGCAAACGAGTTCATCTACCTGATGGTAAGTGGGATCTGTGACCCATATACATTTGCATCTTAAGACTGCAATCCTAAGACCACAAATGCATTGCCAACTCATATACTCATATAACTCATATACTTATATATACTCATATAATCATTTTATTCATAATATTTTACAGAATATCACTTGTCATATATACAAAAATATTTCATTTAAAGTATAATAATATTATTAGTTAAGTAATTTTTCTATCCGGTACAAGTAAATTTGTCGAAGAATTCTCATATGTTATAAAATGCATTATTAATAAGTTTTTTTTTCAATTCGTTTTTAAAATAATGTTCACTTGTAAAAAAAAATTATGAATTCAGGTGACGCGTTGTACATTTTTGGTCCTATCACGTGGGTAGTTTTGGTAGACTTAGCTAGTTTACATGTCACCGTCTTGAGTTTCACGGCGTGATTGTTTCTTAAACATCTGAGTGCATCGGATCTTACTGGGAAAGAGTTAATGTCTGTTCTAATGTAGCACGCCATGTTGAAAATGTACTGTGATGCAACTGTCATTATCCGCAACGAGATGAAGAGCTCACGAGCAGGTGTACCCGGGGGACACATGCTAATATTGTGACTGCTCGCTTCTGCAGGATGACGACGCGGCGTCAGTGTTATAACTGAGTGGAACATTGGCTTTAAATTACAACCTGAGGACTAAGATGGAATGCCTCTATGCCAGTTATTGCACCGGTTGCCTTATTCCCACACAGTAACTCAACAATGCGAATACTGCTGCTTGGCGCTAGGAGGATAAGATAGTGGTATGGATGGTTCTGATCGTGACCCACCAGTCTACAACAACTGCGCTACGTACAGAATAGTTGTAAAAAGTTAAATTATACTTTTTTTTTTTTTTGTGTGGCTTAAGTTGTTTAGTAATACTTTATTTATGTAAGCACTTAATTAAATGTAATGAAACCTAACTTAGCTCTGTCAAACTGCCAATCAAAACTTCTTCTATTGTCTTTCGAACTATATAACGTGTATTGTTGATATTAAAGTACCGAAACATAATTATAAAGTATAAAATTAGTATTGCGCCTTTGTTTTTAAAATTTCTGTTACGACTATTTGCCATTTTTTATTATGTGTAAGTAAAAGTCAGTTCTGTACAGACTGGGCTCAGGGGTCACTGGAAGGAGAATTGTGGACAGGTCTGGAGATTCTTACCCAGTAGTGGGAGTTGGGACAGAAATAGCTAGATAAGTATAAGTCAACATAAATTATGTAACATCATTTAAAAATGCTGTTGCAAACCGTAAGTGTATGATGGTAGGATATTTTTTGACAAATAAATTAAAAAAATATACTAATATTTTAAAAAATCTCGACTTTTCTGCTGCCATTACAGTATTTTATCAGCAAAAAAATATTTGACTTGACACCCGCGCCCAAAAGAGCATTTCTTTAGCCCTCTATTGCAATTATGGAAATCAAACAGGGCCTTCTTTACAATTCCATTGAAATTCCCTCCACGGAAGTAATTATAATACGTAGGTATTATTGGTAACTAGAATAAAAGTATATTAGGTACTGAAAATTACTGTGAACCAGACTAAGATAATTCGTAATAGGGAAAAATTTAATAAGCATGGAAAAGCATGAGTATACAAATCGGGCACTAGTGGGTAGGAAATATACATGAAATTGAAAAGCATTTTCACAAATAGGTACGTCTCACTTCTCAACATGCGATTCTATAAAAACGTCTTAAAAGGTATATATAAAAAATTGCGTAAGTAAATAGTGTTGGCACGACCTAGACCCATTACAATAATAGGTATTAGCACACAGTAATTTCCTAGAAATAGTCTTGGGCTTAGTTATCTATTCGATTACTGTTATTAATGATTAAATAATTTGTTTATATATCGTACAACATTTTGTGTAATGTCAAGTTTTAGATAATCACCATGGACTTATTAGAGAAATAAGTCGGTAGAAGTATATTTTCTCTGGTGGACTAAGCAGAGGTACATTGTATTAGCTCCACACGCTTCTGTCAAGTCCAAAGAACGATTAAAATAGAGATTTTTGTTAAATCCCAATTGTAACTAACCTATTTGTTTTACAAATGACATTTTATTAAAATAATACACATTACCAATACATTACTGTTACTTAATTAACCTATGGAAAAACATTTTTCCCATAAAACGTAGTTAACGTTATCTTCAAAAAAAACAAGACTGCAATATTGCTTTTAATAAATTCCTAATTGTATATAAACTCCATTTAAACGATCGATGTTCAGTCAAGTACGTACTTTTCCATCATCTCTCATTATAATTTACTTGTCATTTACTTTGCACCCTGATACATAACACACCCTGTATACACGTGCTAACGAAAAATCAACTCGCCTCAACGGTTTCAATACCCCAATGTCTTTAGGGGTATTTTCACCCCCAAGAACAGCTCACGCTCGCACGACTTCAAAAGAAGAGGGTAAAACTTCTACCGATCTGCATTTTTATTTAAGTTCTCGAGGAAAATTTTTCCACCCCCGAATTCAATTTTTACCCCTGGAAATTAATTAGTGAACACGTTTCCATGTTGATTATGCCTCCTTTAATTTTGAGGATTAGTGAGTAAATATAGGGTGGTTTGAAATAAGGGATGATTTGGAAGATTTTTGGATGCGACTCGATAATTAGTTTCGTTATGTTGATGTTAATAACTTTCTTTGTAGAGGGGCGAGAAAAAGAGGGCCAAACAGGCTGCAGGCGCTTTTGGTTCTGGTGAAAAAGTTTTAATTATTTGTCTTGTTAGTTTTAAGAACATAAATTTACACTATTGGGTGACATCTTAAATAAATTACACTTTTATATTTCCGCTATAATCCATCAAAAATGAGAAAACAGAATTTGAATATCTTCCTTTTTAATGAGATATTATTTAAAAAAATGTATCCCACGTTTTTACAGCACACATATTTTTTATTAATAAAAACGCAACTCAAAAAAACTAGATGCACAAACATTTGATTCGAAATCCATCTACCGTACCAAGTTAAGTGGTAAACATAAAAAATGACCCCAAAACGCAAAAGAAAGTATCCCACAATTTAAATTCAGTTCACACATCGGATCAACTTCATGTCGACAAAAAGAGATTAAAAAAACAATAACAAAAAAAATGCAAAAGTATTTTTTGACACGTTCTTAACACCCGGTAGTTTAAGGGGCTACAATGAAAAACTAAGCTTTGTGTTTTGAACTCTATTACTATTGGAAGAAGTTTATCTATCCTTTATATTGTTTTTTTTTTACCTGGATCAATATAATCGATACCCTAATCGAATTTGTATGTAGTCACTTGTGGGCACGCGCCATTTTTTGTGCAGATCAATAGGTTTGTTAAAAAGTTATTGGTCGTAAATAGTCTATTTATGTCTGATCATTGGTGAATTATGTTAATTCCTGAATTTATTGCGAATCGAGTTTTCATTGACAGTGACAGTAACTTGTTATTATGGTTTTAGTTATTATCCTTGATATATCGGTTAGTTTATCATACACTTTTATAATATTAGTTGGTTAATTTAGAATATAAATTTGATTAAGGATTATTTTATTTATTAAAATATATCTAGTTTGTAATATTAAAAATTAGGTAAAAGTTAGTTTGCAAAATAACATCATCAGTATCTAATAAATTAGAGACCTAGAACAGTAATCAATGTAATCATCGTAAATATATACTATAAGTACTTTAAGTCAACATTTCATACAATTTGATGTCATATATTATTTAAAAAATCTAATTTAACGAACTAAGTGTTATTTGGTGTTTAATCAAGCTATAACGGATCGACATTTAATTTAACCTTATAAATAAAATAAAAACCAATTTTAAACGCTTATTACAATATTTTTAGGTTAAATCAAGAATTTAAAAATCTTGTTATGTCCTTTTCAATATAAGGAAAAGGAAGGCCAAACTGGAGATGGCGAGTTTAAAAAACAATTTTGCCGACGGGAACCGGTATCATTTTCAAGACAATATTTTTGACCCGTACCAAACTTAATAAATCATGTATAAAAATCTAGCATAAATACCTATTCTCAGCAGATTGACGCCGTTCAAATGGAAGAATGATGACGACAGTAATTAATACAATATCCACCTTTTATTCGTTCGCGTTCGAATGTCGCTATTTGGTTAGAACATTTTCATTTAGATCATGTGATGTCACCAAGAACCACAATAATAAAAAAGTTCTCCCACGAGTAATGTCTCGCTCTTATTTAAACAATTTTACAACAACAACACTTGCGTAACTCCCGTCGAGGTCACACAGGTTCTAATTTTACTTCAACATTCAGTACCGGCTTCTTAATCTCCTTTCAAAATTGACCCTACTCCAAGCGTTTCGTACTCAATGTACTCACATGTGAATCGTAAAAATAAATCGGGTTCTCACTCCCATGCAACTGGCGTCCTTGGCCAACCGGTCCGGACCGCTAGGGTTCATGTTAGCAGGCCGCTGAACTTGAACTCGTTTTTTTTGCATTAGTGACTTACGTAGTTCTGCCGTTTTGTGTGCGAATATGGTTTTAGTGCGGCGGTTTACAGCAATGGTGAATTTAAGTTTAGATTCAAGTGACTCGCGTGGTATCACGTTGTTTGAAAATAATGAAATTGGAAAATGTACCCATAGTAAATAATATATGTTTACATGCTCGTAGTGTAAAACATAGTCTTCTCTCACCGTCATTCCTCTGTATGTACGCTTAGAAGTTTCAAACTACCTAACGGATAAAAAAAAAAGTGATTCATTAGGATGCATTTAATGTGTAATGAATTTTGAATGTTACAGAACACTCACAAACCGAAGTGAACCGAGAGCGAGTCGCTATTAAGGTGATAATCCAGTTACTTATTTAAAACCAAAGCGCCATATTCATGGCATGACATAAAAATAAAATCTCCGAGTACAAATTACACATTGAAATTTATAATGGACGAGTTTTAAGTAGGTATGTACTCGCCTTTAAAGTATTTTCTAACATTTATGATGTATTTAAGGTGTCGCGTTCCGGTGGTTTTGGGGCAACCTACCAGCAGCAACCACGGTGCCATCTTTGGCAAAACAAGACCATACTGTTCTGTCACCTCAGTGTTAGTTTAAAATTTTATACAGTCATGTTGTTTGCTATAAGGTCTTTATAATGGGTCTAGTGGCATGAACAATACATTTCTTATTCTCAGTTCGAAAAATACGAGTATTATACACGCTAAGGCAGGGTGGATAAAATAAAACCGAGCATACTTTTAATATTAATAAAGATCAAGATTGCAAATATTTAATACGTTAAAAAACGCCTCAAGATAAAATCATCTCTTTAAAAAATACTTCCTCAAGATTCAGGGCGTTTTTTCACGGGCAATTACAAACAAGCATTTTTAATTTAAGAAGCATTATCTGTTAACCTCGGCGATGTTCATTCCACTCTGGGGAGGTATAATTCACTCAGTTTCCCTTTCCTTGCCCCTTATTTTTCTCAACTGGGATAGAGTTTTAGGGGCCCTGAAAAAAAGTAATTCGTATTTAAATTATCTGCAAATATTTTCACTTTGATGTGACGTGAAATATTATTGGCTGCTTTCATTTTATGTTAATGTTTTTTTTCGGATTATTAAGATAATAGTTGTTTTTTTGGTGCTTTTAATATTGGAGGACTTGGCATGTAATTTAATCTACTGCACGATATACAATTATGAAATCGAGACGACTTGGACTTATTAAATTTGTTACTTATTTAAATTTAATATCTACGGCTACTAAAGGTTTATTGATTCATAGTAGCATTTACTAATGAATTATATAAGTGTTTACTTACTAGTTGTTTAGGTATAAAAACGTTAACTTAAAATAACAACGTTGTTATTGAAATTAAAATAAACCATGAACTATTCTAGACTCTAATCTTCAAACCTTCCATTACAGGCACTTCAAATTTACAATAGGTGATAAATTCTGACTTTTTCTGCTTTCCATTTACATTAAAAATCGAGGCGTGGCTTAATAATTGTGATTGCGTGACTAACAACATAATACCCAGTTAACTTTGCCGTTGGTAAGGCTATGAATTAACAACTAAACGTACTAATTCTTCAAGTTTTCTTACACACCGACGCATGCAACGACGGCATCGGTGCAGTTGTGATGCATACGTTCACTCCTCCATTGTTCTGCTATTGGATAAAACTCCTTTCTTGGTAGGCGTTTGAATACTCGTTAATAATGTGGAAAGTATGATGAAGTCTTTACGAGCTATAAAATGCCACTAATTACGCGATTAATTGCGCTATTTCCTATTGTCACCGTATTTATAGTTGTACTGTTTCTTGGCTAAGAATAAATCATAGTAAAAATAATTGAGTCGAACTTATGTAAGACAACTCAGTTTTTCATTGAAAATACTTTTTTTCGGTCATGATAAATGTTTAATAGTAAAACTGTAAGAGATCACTTCCACCATTGAGAGCAGTAAAGTAGGTATATTTTAGATTAAACGAACCATAGCATTCTCTCTCTACACCCCACCCACAGGGCAAAAAATTGGGCTTCCACCCTCACCAATAGCCATAAATAAATATATAAAGATATAGCATTAAGTCGTCAGTGCCATTACCCCTGACAAAAAAAATGTGGGGGACACACCCTCGCATTTTTTGTGAGGCACCCCAGTTTTTTGATTTTCGTCTGATTGGTATGTGAATTATGGAATCTTGTTAGAGTGATGGATAGGTATAGACACTGGGACAGTTTATGAGGGTCTTCTTATTTACTTACTCATTTTTGATGATCCCTTTCATGTAAGTACATGGTTTAGAGTCTGTTACATTACAATCAAAGACAAAAGAAATATTTTTTAACGCTTTCTTTGGGAACGGTAACAGTAATCAGTTCAACATTAGTTTCTTTAGATATAATTTTGATGGAACAGTTACAGGTCTACTAAACTGCTTCACAAAATTAAAAAGATACTAATCCTCCTTCGTAATGTTTTCAATACGAAAGTATTTGGTGTCATTCACTCCACAAATGGACTAGATTCAAATTACCATTGAAGCCTAATTTTCAAAATTAGGAAAATTACTAAAAAATCCCTTGAATTTTTACATAAAGACGCCTGGAGCCCAAGCCCAGATGCAATCGCTATGAACGGTTTTTTTTTATATCGAACAAAATTATATGAGTACTAGATGAAAACCCGGCTTCGCTCGGGTAAAATGTAGACTCATAATCAATCCACAGCAACAGATATATCTCCTAAATCTTATTTATCTACCCAAATAACTATGATGACTGTCTCACAATCAAATAAATTAGAGTGGCCATTTGCAACGTTACAAGATGGCGGATGTATACTTGGTTTTAGTTTTATATTTTTGTCTATTTAGGTGTTCAAAGTTCTTTCCTGATAGTGATTTGTGCTTTTTATGCGTTTGTGTTGCACAGTAATAGAAGACTTG
Source organism: Acleris sparsana (assembly GCA_923062465.1). Taxonomy (NCBI): domain Eukaryota; kingdom Metazoa; phylum Arthropoda; class Insecta; order Lepidoptera; family Tortricidae; genus Acleris; species Acleris sparsana. Next base: position 14,409,993 of record OV281297.1, read on the forward strand.
GAGTTATTTCGTGTATCAGGGATCTTACTTCTCGTTTCAAGTGGACTCGCAGTGGTACAGAGGTTAAAACTAGCTTGACCTCTGTCCTACATATCACCGTACAACGTTGCCACCAATCTTCCTAGACAAGATTGGAGTGTATTTTATTGCTATATTGATTTATACTTATATATACTTGACATAATCCGAATTTTCCTTTCTCAATTTGAAGTGCATATCGTTCGAGTCTACCTTAGACTGGTACGAAATTATTAATACAGATGAGAGTGGACCACGTGGTTCATCATAAACGCACGAGAAAGTCATCCCATAGATTTTGACCAATGGTTTCCATTTCATTTTAAAAATAAAATCTAGTCTTTTGAAGGCACGAGAATTATTCAAGTATTTTATCCCTGTCGTATAAAAATATGAATGCCTAGCATTGAATATAACCCCCTTATCAATCCACCAGCGATACTAAAACACCGACCCCAAACACACCCTCGCTCTAACGGTGGTACAAAAATGGCGGCCCCCTTTTAGCTCCCTATTTTTATTCTTTGCCACCCCCGCATGCATTGCTTGAGCTTGCCTTTAATTGGATAGGTTTTAAAAACTGTTCTTTGATTATTTCATAATGCCTTCGCATGAAATGATGTTTAGTTGCACGTAGGTTATTATGACTTTCAGTTTTCATCGTGAATCCAACACGAATGATAAATATCGGATAAGAGCAAAAAAAGCCTATGTAGTTACAGGCAACCAATTTGATCCATAGACCACTAAGGCCACTATGGTCTATGTCATAGTGACGTCAACGAAAACGTAAGAAACTTCTTTTGACTATTCAAGTTTTGATCACGTTAATCAAGTGGCGCAGTTTTTTATTGTAAGGATAACGCAACCCTGATTCGTGATAGGCATTTGCATTCTCAAGACTACAATCTTAAGACTGCAATCTTAAGACTGCAATCCAAAGTCAAATCTAAGGACAAAGATGAAATGCCACTATGTCAGTAATTTATTAAGTAAAGTAAAACATTTATTGTTCTATCTGCCATATATGAATTGTCAGAGCGATTAAAGTGACAAGGTACAAAAGTGTACACATATTTATGAACTCGAGTGTACAGTCAAAGAAAAATAAAGATTTTTAACGCTCCCTTTGAGAACGGAAACTGTAATCAGTTAATATATTTTTCTGGTTTAGTTAATTATTATAATTATATATCTGGTATTGTAAATTTAAAAAAAAATTTGGTGTCCTTCACCGCAAAAGGGACGACATGTAGTGTTGCAAAAAGGTCCCAACTCAGCTTGTGCTGGCTGTGAAGCCAACGCTGGTCTTCCGAGTTCCGTTTTATTTCGTTTCGCCGGTGATCCCTGCAGTTGGTATATGGTACCAAAATGGCCTATGACACTTCTTTTGTGAATACCAATCCAACGATGCCCCGCACTTTGTACTCCCTCAATGCGTACAACCTACTGAAGGTCACAAAGAGACATGTATACACACATACACGCAAATAACTTTCCCCGCCTTCTTGATTAGTAAATATCCCAAGGATCATTTTTCATTTCGGTCACTCTCGGTAAGAAATCCTGTTTAGCGCAATCGTCAAGATTCGAGAAACTTTCAATGGTAGCTTCTTTTCTAAATGCGGGGGCGAGTTTGGATTGTGACTAGTACTCGTACAAGTTGGGCGGGCAAGTAACTGTGACTCTTAAAAGAATATTTGCCAAACTAAGTCTGTATTCATCATTCATGTCGCGCTTTTCGCCTACACGTATTTTTTTATTATTTGGAAACAATATTGTTACGATACGGTTTTTTACAGGAATATATACCTCGCTATTAATCTTACGCGGTATGAAAGTATTACAATTATACATCTATAAGTAATACATTTACTTTGAAACTCAACTGTTATGCAATCATTGCTTTTAATATATTTTAATACCCATAAATATTTTTTGGCCTTCCTATTCTAAACACATAATTGTATTTCGAAACCATTTAAATAACTACTTTATACATGTGCTATTGAAATGTATTAGATAATGGTGATTTGCATTTAAAAACCATACGCATACATACGATAATCATTAATGTTAATAAGAATGTTTAGAACAAAATACTTTTAAATGCAGAATACGTAGGATGTAACATGTAAAAAATAATAAATATATTGAGTTTTATTAGGAGATAGACAATAATCATGTGGCAAGTGCAACCTCATACCAAAACAGAGGAGGTTTAAATATGTTTTTGCTATTAAATTTGACATACTTACCACTTATTGGCTTAAGTTCGCTACTGCCTCGTTGGGACGCTGTTTAAAAATAAAATCGGTATTATTTTACTTTTTAAAAGCCACCCAAACTTTAAAAACCCTGATAAATAAGTGCATAGAAGGCAGGAACCAATTAAAACATGTCCAGTAAATAGTTTCAGGAACTCCGTGCCGTTTAATTTGTAATAATATGTAGGGATCATTTTAAGACAATCAACGTACCAACTTACTCGCACAAGTGACTCGCCCGTTCACTAGCCCACTCAAGCGCAGCACGACGTGTTAAGGCCCGCTGGGGTGCTTAACCCCCTCCCGAGGGGCGGCGACAGGGAACCCTCCCCTTCGGCTCGCCGTGTAGTGATGGAGCGCTTGGGATCGTAGGGGTGTTAACAAGGATAGTGTACTTCAGTTAGTGGAATTGCTTGAGCGGATGTTAAAAAAGTAGTAAAATATGTATAGTCAAATATTATTAATAGTCTGCGAGTTAAACCTAAATATATTTTATATACTGACCCGACAGACTTTGTCTTATCCGTTTTTTATTTTCTGAGCAACATTTTTATTCTAAAAACCTAATAGCTAAAAATGCTAAATCTGTCCAGCCGTTCTCAAGTGATGCGCTTTCCAAAGTACTTTTTTTTTACATAGATGAAATTCTTAATAAACTTTTGAAAAGTGAAAATGGTGTATGGCGGTATTTTTATTCAGCTATCTATAAAACTGATTAATTATATTACATGAAACACCTTAATAACTTAATAATAAAGTCATAAAATATATATGTAAATATTGTATATTGTCTATGGGACACAGTTTCTGTAGGATATTGTATCGAAACTTTGTATGTGGTTGTCTTGCACTGTCATAGGTAAGTTTTTTTTTTTAAATTATTATTATTACTACTTATTACTCCCTATGAAAATTCTTAGTTTTGACACATTTTCCTGCTCAAGCTACGCTTGAATATATTTATTTTATTATTTTATGTTAGATTCATTGTTTTATATAATGCTAGGTTAAGCTTTATAATTGTATAATATCATAAGTAGTATTAAAAAAACAATTGACTGTTGAGTTTCTTGCGGCGTTTTTACTCAGCAGTGGTCTCTGGCGAAGCGCTGATAGATTTTGACGTGTAAAAGTGCCCGTGCGGCCTACTTACTGAATAAACCTCTTTTATCTTTTTATGTTTTATTGTGTATTATCATCACTATCATATCAGCTGAAGACTTCACAGCTGGACTTGGGCCTTTGCCAAGGACCTCCACAATAGTCGGTTTTGTGCTACTCACATTCCTCGTATCCTGAGGGTTTCACCAGATTTAGATACGACCAATTAAAAAAGTACCTACCCATGGCTCATTTTAAAATAACGTGTTTATTGTTTTTGTAAGTCTTTTTTTTATCCAATGCTTTGTCTTTGACATTATTCTAACTTATGACCTTTTGTAATGAACTTGAAGCAATAGTCATATTCTTAATATATTGTTATTATAAGGAAGATCAAACTTGAAGGCCAATAAAACAGTTAAATATTGAGGTCAAGATGAATTTAAAAACAGTCAAGTCAATTGTACTAGATTTTACTAGAAATAAAATATATAGCTCATTCATATTTTTTAAAATAACGAGTATTTAAATTACGATTGGTCTTTACCTCTGATTTCATCTAAAGTACTTACCAACTTTTTGATCATGCTTTAAAGTAACTAGGAGATAACATTAGAGGTTTTATTTTAAAACCACAATTGTACCCAATTTCTCTAGTAATAGTCGGGTATGTATTATAAGTAAGTCGCCGTGGACTTAAACATGGTTCAAGTTTAAATCCAATCGATCTTTGACTAGGGTTTGTCTATTTAATTTTAATTCGTGACATAATAAGTTTAACCTTCTAAATATTCAAATCCTCTCACCTCCAAACGCCATTGCCATATTCATTTAAAAAAACAAAATAACTCGGATTCAAATTTCAAATTTCGAACTCTACATAACAGTCCCCTCACCGAGCGGCGAGTGTTCCTTGCCCGCGCCTCCCCCACAGTTGTTTCTCTTATTGCCCGGCTTTTTTCGGCCGCCATTTTTTCGGCGCCTGCGCGGAACGGCCGAACGTCGAAGAACATCGATTTATCCTAGAGTAAATAGGGGAGCTTGTGGTAGGTTATTTTGAATTGTTGAGTAGGTTAGGTAGAAGAGTTATTTGTTTTTTTTTGACAAATATGGGTATTACGAGTATGTACTATTTTTAGGACATAACTCAAAGACTAAGAGAAGGGACGTCATTAAAAGAAGTATTACTAGAGCAAGTTAATATTTCTATTTATATATTTACAGCGCTTTGGGTCTTTATGCAGTGATATAATCATTGTTTGCTCTAATGTATTTTTGGTCAAAAATAGTTTGGTCCAAATCAATAGAACAAAAAAATAACATAACTTATTTAAATTACGCGGATGTTAGAGGTGAAAAGATTTAAGACCCAACAATACTTTAGGCCAAACAAATGCGTTCTAGGGATACCTTAGTTACTGCTTGCTTATTTGTTCAACTGGTAGATAATGACATTAATGACATTAGACATTATGTTCGCCATTTGAAAAAATAAACTTTAATACAGATTAAATAATTAAATACGACCTGTAACAGATTGACTAATCATTAGCATGCTTTTTTTTGTCAATGAGAAGGCACGCGAGCACTCAGGCCACCTGATATTAAGTGGGATCTGAGACCCATAGACATTTGAAATCTGAAGACTACAATCTCAAAACTGCAATCCTAAGACTTCAAATGCGTTGCCAACCCTAAAAACTGAGATCGAATGCTATGCTAGTAATTTCACCGGTTGTCATATCCCCACACCGGAACACAGATAAGATGGTGGTAGCGATGTTGACGGACAAGGTCCTACCACAGACTAAATAAGAGTTACAACGTGTCCTACTACCACTAGCATAAGTAGACTCATTTAAATAGGTATGTTGTATTTCAAAGCTCTAAGATCCATCACACGCTATGTCCACGCTATAGAGTAGTAGGGTCATACAACAAGTTCTCGGAAACTAGGGCAGACGGTCAGCGCCAACTATAATGCGTGCGAGTTTAAACGAAAGTTATACTCCCCACGAGCTGTGGTTATTCTTATACGTTTTACAAGTTTTTTTTTTTTTTTTTCATACTTTGACTTTATTTTACTTGTAAGTAATCGGGTCAGTAACCAGTCTCGCTAATAAATAGAAGCTTATTGTTAGTCAAATAAATTTTAAAATAGGTTTGATTTAGATGTGCGCATAGAAGTTACTTCGACATTCTTTAACTACTTTTACGTTCTATTGATAAAGATTGTTACAATACAGAATACGGTCCGTTGATGTGCTAAAATAAAAAAAACGGCAAAGTGCCAGTTGAATCAATTTTAGAAATAGAAATAAAACTAGAAACAGAAATAGAAACATTTTATTCAAAGAGCAGAGAAAAAAACAGAACAGAGAAATTCATCATAAAAGACGGATGGCAACACAGAAATCAAAACAAAAACAATAAAGAAAAATAGAAAAAATGCAATTGTAAGTTAATGTTGCCATGTGTGATTCTGTGACGTCGAAATTGACTGATTGATTTTCGTTTTCATTTATGAATAAAATCAAAACTATTTATTTTACAATATTAACAAAAATATATTTGAGATCCCCATAACGAGCCATTTCATTTGATATATGACACAGTATGGCATCCAAAACTTTTTTTTTAAATCTCCTTATTTATCACCAGATAATGAGCCTTATTTCAAAAAATACTTTGCACATCTGTGTCTGGGTTAATAATTTGCATATGTTTACCAAATTTCAACTCAATCGGTATAGTAGTCTCGGAGCTTGGAATTGGCTGTGACAGACAGACAGACGGACAGACAGCCGCACGAGTGATCCCAAAAGGGTTCCGTTTTTTAATTTTTTGTATGGAACCCTAAAAACGAATATCAAATAGATCTCCAATTCTCCATGGTTGCTACAAATTGTAATACACAGACTAATCATTTTCAAGCTCACAAAACATAGTCCTTTCTGTAGTATTGTGTTGTCTGTTGTGTTCGTTGTGTTGTTGTTGTTGTGTGTTTGTTTATTGGTATATTTTGTAAGGTAATACAATATTGTTGAAGTTTCTTTACCTGTTTGGGATCTGTTAACTCTCACAAAGACTATCAAAAGGACAGAAGTTTTGTTCTAAATAATATACCTAGGTATTATTGGTCAACGCTTCTTAGGATGTTACTTCTCTAAGAAGGTTGGCAATCAGGCTTTCTTGACCCTGGAAGCCTCTGTCCTTAATAGAGATCAATTATCAAGACTTACCATTTACCTATATTATCAAGATTATTTTAGTGACATACAGACTAACATGGTCTTTGCGAAGATTTCTGTAGCGGTAGGACCTTGTGCAGGGTCTGTCAAGATCACTACCACTATCTTATCCTTTAACCTACCATTAAGCAGCAGGGTTCGCATTGTTGTGTTCCAGTTTAGGGATAAGACAACCGGTGAAATTACTAGCATAGAGGCAATCCATCTTAGTTCTCAACGTAGCAACGCATTTACAGTCTTAAGAGGATTGTGAAGCTAATAATCTCCATACAAAATGCGCAAACGCTTCTCTCCCCTTGAACCTCGTCCGATTTTAACGATTTTTTAATGTGTTGTAGATATCATGGAAAACGATGTCTATACGTTTTCCTTTCAAAGAAAATATTTCTTAGAACAAAAAAAATCAAAAACAAAAAACAGAAAACAGGAACGTACAGACCTAGGTCTTGATAATAAGTACAACATATTCAAATATCGTGAAAATCAGACTTGATTTGGGGGGTGAGGAACGTTTTCGCCCTGAGATAAATTTGTATGGATTTTTTTTGACAGCGACGTGATTTTAGCAGGTGGTATTTCTCGTGCTCGTTGCCATAAAAAAAGTTTATCTAAGGGGCAAAGGGGGGAATTTGTGAAGCGGACGAAGTCGAGCGTAAAAGCAAGTATTTAAACCTTAAACTGCGAGTAAATATCTTCCTTATTTTTTGATATTTAAGCAATGAAATCCGGGAGCGGAATTGATCAATTTGTTCCAGGAATTCCCGTATCTGGCGGGAAATTGCTATCCGGGTACGCCGGGATGCTAAAGTTCCAGGTGTTTTTTTTTAAAGAACGTAAGTATTTAAACAGATCAGTATTTGAGTGTTTTAGCAGGTGGAATGGTTGAACTAATTGATTGTTGAGTTTTTTGTGCGCTTCGCGGACGATGCAACTGTTTTGTGTTAATTAAACAAATCGCAAGCTTTTAGAAAAACCCGACTGCTGCGTACTGTGTTTTTATTTTTAGTTGTTCCAAAAAAAATATTTTGGAACACACTTTTGCTGCCGATTATACTTTTAATATTCTTAATATACTCACTATCACTAGACCAGTGAAATGAGCCGTTGAGGAGTCCTATTTGTCGTCTTCCGTCTCCATCATCATACCAGCTCTATGGTACCATGGTTGTCATCGGAATGAGTATGCAAAATTTCGAGTCATTTGACAGTTAGATGTTGGTTTAAGTCGACTTCCAAGATTTTTTTTTCATTGATTGTTAGTTTGGTAGTTAAAAAATAATATCGACATACAAAGTATCAACCTGTAGTCAACACTAAACTTTATTATGAATCCCCAGAAATAATACAGTACGATGTTTTATAATCAAATAGACCTTTTATTACCTGTCAAATTAAACCCTAGTTCCGGTGAACGAGCAGCCCGGAAGTGATCACGACGCCGACTTCCGGCCGCCATTGAAGCGCGCCCATTGGTTGAGGCATAACGATATCGTAATTTTGTCAGAATATTATCAAATTGTTACTTGGTTCGTTTACAGCATTACTATAGACTTTATGTGAGAATTTTCAAGCTAGCAGCGGTGTAATTATGTACGTGTCATCTTCGTGTTAGCTTTGCCCGCGACTCCGTTCGCGAGAAGTCACTTAATGCCATTCCCTCGAAAACGTTCCCAGTTCCCAGGATAAAATTAATACTACGAGTAAAAAGTACCCTATGTCCTTTTCAATATGAGTTTTTATTTCCTTCTTACCCTCACACACTCCGCAATCTTGCACCGCCTTTGAAGCCCGGTAAATATATAGCCTGATCGGATTATCAAGCTCAAAGGGTCGACCCGAGTAACGTCGTTAGAGTAACTCGATCGCCTCCCGGCCAGCGGTCCTGTTGGGCTAATTATATCGCGATGGCGTGTGGAGTTTGTTTTAGAAGAACGCTAGCGTTCTTTTTGCGGGTTTGGGTTATGTTTTTAATATGTGTAATCATCAAGGAGATAATTTTTAACTTAAACTAATTTTTATAGAATTTAGGAACTAGGTTATTTATTTTGTCAAAATTGCTCTTCCAATTGCATTATTTTCTTACATTACTCCATCTTGTTGGAGGCCTACCTACAGCTCGTCTCCCGGTCCGCGAGCCTCTGACCCCATCGGCCATCAGTCCTGCGAGCAATGTGCCCCGCCCACTGCCACTTCAGTTTAGCTATTCTTCGGGCTATGTCGGTAAACGTAGTTCTACTGCGGATATCATCATTTCTGATTCTATCACGCAGAGAAACCCCGAGCATAGCCCTCTCCATAGCCCTCTGAGTGACTTTGAGCTTCCTTATGAGGCCCATTGTTATTGCCCATGTCTCAGATCCGTAAGTCATCACTGGCAACACACAAGACCTGTCTAAGTGGAGAGCCTTGGGGGAGGCCTATGTCCAGCAGTGGACGCCTTTCGGCTGACATGATGATGATGATGATGATTGTCTGATTATTCAATTTTTCGATGAATTATGTACGCAATAAAAATATTATGTAGATAATACACATTGATTGGTTATAGCCAATTTGGGGAATACACAGATTAAAAATCTTAGGCGGTAGTACAACTGCCGACCATCCTGTATAATTATTAAGGTTATCATCATCGATTATGTACGCAGAGTTGTTATTGATCAGCGACAGAGCTATAAGTATTTGAAAAGCGACTTTACCCTAATATTGTCTACAAATATTTTCATCGAGCCTTCACACCCTATTATTTACGCTTCAATAAACAAACAAAAGTTCCGAAACTTCAAAAGTGTCTACTCCAGTGAAGGACCTTTACACTTGAAAGAATAAAAGGTTGAAAATATCTGCTAGTTCTTAACACTTTAACGTGTTAAAGTTGTATTTCATTTTATCATCTAGAACAATTCTCGTTCAGTATCCTGTAAAAGTATTTGAACATTGAAAATCCTCATGAACTCTATACCTTTACGTATTGTAATTATGTAAGACCTTTTGTATACAGGGTAGGTAACGTTCCGCGCACTTAGGTCCATTATGCGCGGTCGGTAGTTCGCTTCGAAAAAGAAACAAGCACACCCTGTGTACAGGGAGACAATGTAGCGCGCTGAAACGACTTGATACTCGGTTTTTATGGGAATGATGAAGCATCTTACTTTTATATTATCCACCTGTGGCCCCTTTTACTAAAAATAGTACATAATACGTCCATTGAAATAAAGATCTAGTGCAAAGGAAGTAAACTGGAATTTCTTTTGTTTTTATGACCTATGATCAAATTTGAAAATTGATTTTATTTCATTCACAATAGATTCACATTCTATTGAGAAATTTCATTCTTTGGCCTCAGGAGATTATTCAGATAAAGTCCATATCGATAGTAATCAGGGCGGATTTCTCGATTTCCAGATAAATAATAGTCAGGTTATTTCAGCTGTCAGTTTTTTAATACGCGACTAGAGAAAACGAACTTAACTGACAGATACTTTAAGAAGCTAATTGAACAATCAGACTTAAGTAAAACGTAAATAGGCGAAAAGGAGTTTGGGAAAAATAAGACGCTGTTTTGAGTGAAATTGGCATTTCTCCAAAACAGCTGCCTATGTGGCAGTAGATGCCAGTTAAAATATATAGTTGCATCTGTTACAACGCTAAATTCATTTTATTAAAATAAAGTTTAGTGCTAATAATTATCGACTGGAACAAAACTGACAAGTCGTAAAAATAGATCCAGTATCAAGTAGTTTTTTTTGCGCCCAACTCCGTTAATAAGGAAGGCGTAGGCATGCGGGGATCTTTCAGAGCACTCTCAAATCTTCTTTTTGGCGCTCGGTGGAGTGGGGGGGGGGGGGATTGAGATGCCGTGATTTCAGAGATGTGTATTAGTCTGATGTGACGTGTGTATAGCGCAAGCTTAGAAAAATACGTACCTATAGCAGATGACGTAATAGTATATTGGCATGAACCCAACTGTGAACCCACAGAGATTTACAGTTTGTTAATTTTTGATTCTCATTACAAATATCAAGTTTAAAATGTTTGTACTAACTAAATAGCCTAGTCAAGTTGCCATAGTTTCCTTCTTGACTTTTTTTTCGAATATCAATCTAACGCTGAAATAAAGTCAACTTACCTCTTTGACCGTGTCATAAAGAAACAGAAATTAAGTAAGTACACTTATTTTTTTACAATCGACTTATATTGCGATCACTATCTGTTTATATCATTTTATGATAATTAAATATAATACGTTAATGAAGAACTTATACATACAGGATTCCAATCCTACACAACAAATTCATCATTATCATCAGCCTATACTAGTCCACTGCTGGACAATAGGCCTCTCTCATTGCACGCCCACGAGCACGCTTCGTGGGCACTCTCATCCAGCTCTTACCAGCCACGTCGTCACTCCACCTAGTCTGACGGCGTCCCACACTACGTTTGCCGATTCGCGGTCTCCACTCAAGAATACAATAACTCCAGCGATTATCGGTTCTGCTAATTCGGCTATGTCGATAACCTTAGTTTTCTGTTGGATCACCTCATTCCGGATCCGATCCCTAAAACCAAATTGTTATAGGTATATTGACGCTTATATAAAGGGGCTTCTAAACGGGCCATGTTTTGCTGCAATTTGTGGCCGGCAACTAGTGCTATCTTACTCTTACTTCGTATGTTAGAGCAAGATGCGTATAGTTGCCGGCCACACATTGCCGTGAAAATGTTGCTCGTTTAGAAGCCCCCTTATGGTATAGGTATAAGTATACAGCGGCCCTATACAAGCTCTTTATGGAGTATGTATAGTATTGGTCAGCTCCATACACGTTTTGGTTCTCGAAAATCATTCACGATAGCGTTAGGCAACTTGTCAGAGGCCCCTGGATCGTATGCGCGTGATCAAGTGCCGATAGTGTACGCATATCTTATGTCTTTGCCTTTGAGAGCCTTTGATCAATGACCGTGGATCCTTCCACGTTCGACCTGAAAATTAAAAAGTTTAACTTGCTAATAAATTTTACAGTCACTCTTGTAAAGGGTCTGTCCGATTTGCTTCCCGCTTGGCAGCAGCCCTACCAGTTGTGTTCGCATTGTTGTCTTCCGTCTTAGTCCACAGGGTTTTAGAGTCCAGTTACAACCAGATAACCTGGTTTGGGGTACATTCCGAAATCCGAATGCAAAGTTTTGGTAGACCTGTAATTTTTGATATTGCTTATTAATCAAACTTTAAGGATGTGAGACCCATAGACGTACAGACTCAAGACTGCAATCCTAAGGCTGCAAATGCGTTGCCACCCCGAAGACTAAGATAAAATGCCTCTATGTCAATCATTTAACTAATTGTTTAAAGACTTGATGGTTAACTGACTGATAGTTGAGTTTCTTGCGGCGTTTCATCTCAGCAGTGATCCCCTGGGAAACGCTAGTAGATTGAGGTGTAACAACACCCGTGCGGGCTTACAACTGAATAAACATCTTTTACCTTTTACTTACCAACAGAGGTGTTCGTTCGTTCGGGCAAAGGCCCCCCTCTCGTCCCACAGAGGTGTTATTCTCACAGGCTCATACGACCGAGCTCCCTAACGGTTAAGCTACTTAATTGAGAATACACACCGTAAAATGTTGTTTGTACGCTCTGAAACTTACGCCCGTATTCACAAACAATACTCAAGGGATCCTCTACTGAGTAAACAACACAGCTTTGTGATTGGTCCTTTTTGACCGACGATTTGAACCTCCATGTGCGTTCGTGAGCACTGTGAGACCTCATAATAATTCTTCCATCGAGTTCAAAGCTTCTTAAAAAAATAACATGGTAGATGGCCTATGAGTTCGCACCTTCACCTTCTTAAGTCATAAAACCTTGTCATTGAAAAATGTTTGGTCGAGTTGGGACTCCTCCGAGAAGCTCATCGCAAGGTTTATTAAGTGCTAAAGTAGAAAAAGGCTACGTAGCCAGACTGAGAGGAAATTGCGTTCTTTTGAGACACTTTATTTGCCTCTTTCCCGGTCTAGGATGTTGTCGGGTCTTGTATTATGTGTCTTGATTGTTCAGTTCAAGGTACCTTATACAAAAACTTGACTGAGCCATAATTTCGTTTTGGTTTTCAACTCGTCTTTGTAAAATGCTTAGTGATATATTTATGTTTTAGATGAGCTTCGGTTTTTTGAGGAGATCGATCATAAAAATAAACCCTGTTCAGACTTCCTTCTCTTCTATGATAAACAGTTTCCTAACCTCAAAATGAAACTTTATTTGGCTAAAACAGCTCTTTGATCGTGAATAAAGTAAACTGTAAAACCCTTTTTACATCACTTGGCCAATGTATTGATAGCTTTTATTTATTTAAAATTGCTGTTTCATACGAAAAAGTTGAATTTTGAGGTTATAAAGTTGTTTACCAGTTAAGACAAGTAAGTCTGAACAGGGTTTACTTAAGTAAAAAGCGTAACTTATCATGCTGCTGCCACTGATTGGGCCAATCAGGAAGCTTGCAGCACTGCATTGTCGTCTATTCTTACCCCTCCCTTGTTCAGAAGAATAAACGAAACTTCGGAGTCTTATTATCACACTAGACAACGGCGATACAAATGAAAAAAATAGCATATCCAGTTTTTTTTAATTGCAGCATCACCATCTCGTGTTCCCCCGTTAATGGCAAGACTAAATATATCATCCGGTAGTCTTATCGTTCTAGGTTTAGTGTCGTGGGCTCTTAGAATTTACCCCAGTCCAGCCCAGTGTAATAATAGGGTAAAACCATATCGTCGCTTTACTTTCTCAACCTCGTATCTGATCGAATAGTTATATAGTAAAAGCACTCTTGTTCTCTAACAATAAAGACTACTTTCATGTCTAACTATTCGGTCAGACACGAGGTTGAGAAAGTAAAGCGACGTAATGGTCATGTCGTGTGTGTGTGGGGTATGTCATGTTGTCGTATTGTTTTTCACACTTCCGCCATTACTGTCAGGTAAATAAGAGCTATCAAAACGTTGACAACACGATAACATGCCACAGGCAATATGTTTTGACGTGTTAGAATAGCGATCACACATAGTTTCTTCACTCTTGGGCGCTTCAGAACAGAATCATTGTATTGGTTGTATTGTTTGTTTTTTGTCCTGCTTTTACTCCCTGAAACGTTTAATTCAAAACAGTACATACCCTTTCTTCAATTAAGCATAGGATAATAATCCCTAAAAAAACCATACAACAGAACTACCCCAATACGGTCAGCAAAATATTCAAATGAGTACCAGGTGTCCATTAGATTCCAACGCGGAAAAAAACCATCAATAGAATATTCGTTAGTATAAAAGGTCTTTGTTTACAATTTCTTTGCTGACCCTACGTTATCAAAACCACTTTATAATGCATTCCAATAAAAAGCTAGCATCCTTATTATATTGGCATGTGAGTTTAAATTAAAACGACGGTGGGAATTATAACTGTGAATGTAAATTTGTATGTCCGAATTTATCTTTTGTATGGCTAGTACCCTTCCGAATATCGAGATTATATGCAAATTTGTATAGTCAGGTAAACAGCTGCTGTTTTTTTTGGCACTTGGTCTATTGTCTGAGTGACCTTTGGAATTTCATGATCTGTAATCCCGATATGACCGTAATCTTCGTTGGAAACAAACCTATTGTAATGTTTTTGGTTTAAAAATTTGATGCTTTTACTTCTCATGTGATCGACGTTACTACAGTTAGTTGAGTCGGTTATTTATTTTATTTAATCATTATTGCACAGAAACAAATACAAGTGTCAGATCTAATGCCTTATGGCATTCTCTACTAGTTCTATTGTATATTAGGTACTCGGTAAAATCATATTGCGTTTGAAATTATTTTTATTCTAATTTTAATGAATGGCTTTCACTCCTGTTAAGGTTTATTTCGCCAATATGAGCTTATTAGGGGAACAAATCCTTGGATATCACACGCTAGGACAGTTTGGTAAATGACTAACTTCTCTTGTGGAATAAGCAGAAGTACGGTGGGCCAATAAAGTGGTCTACCAGTTTTGACAAAAGATTCTGTGAGATCTATTCATCGTTATAATACATCCTTTATTAATTTATAACACCAAATTATAACTAAACTAAATACAAATCAATTAAAATTAAATAAAAACTAGAAAAGTGAGGGCCCCCGTGGCAAAGTACCACAGATGCTGGCAGCATTTCCTCGTTGTATAGCAATGCTAATACGCTGTCCGAGGAAGCTGCCAGCTCTGTGGTCACCGGTTGTTTCAATTAGCCTTTTTGTCATGTCTTTTATTTTTTATTTTTTTCATCGTTAAGGTTGACTTGTCACTGTCATAATATTTCATAAGGGAACATTCAACTTGTTGTATCATGACGGGCAAATGAACTTTAACCGTTATTTTTGGCCGTCTGTACATAGGGATCCAGATCCAGGTGCTTTTGTCAAGTCCCATGCTTTTTACACAAATGTAAATAACTATCAGTGGACAATCTCATAAAAAATTACTTTGTCCCAAACTAAGCTCTGGCTACTAACGATATAAATACTTGTAAAGATATATAAAAACTTAAATACTAAAAAAACTCACGCTCGTCACACAAACATACTAACCTACTAACTGCTGCGTCGTCAAAATGGTATCGTATTATTTTTAACTGTCAAATAAATAAGAGCCGTAACATTACCATAACAATTTAAAAGCAATATAGCTTTACCGAGTAGAATAGATAGAGCCGCTGCTTCCCGAAGCAAGCAGTCCTTGCCTTGGTTTGATTGCCGGTAGCCCTAGACATGTTCCTCTTGGAGTATTCTGAAGTAGGTATTTATTTCTCATCATGTATACGTGTGCGTGTAGTTGTCGGGTCTCTATAGTGTATTTTTTTTTGTGTGTTTTTGAGTTTGGGATTAGGTTAATTTGTGTCAGATTGTCCCCAGAGTATTTTTTTATAACTTTGTTTAGATGTGTTCGTTTTGGTATAGATTAGGTACGATTTAAAATATTATTACTTCTAGTATTTAAATAAAATAATGTTTAAATCGTAAACGTAAGAAAAAAACTTTTAAAATGGTAGGTAGGTATAGAATAGATCAGTCCAACGGACGTAAGCTTTTGGTTAAAACTATTGTGAATCGCCGACTTCAGTTTGACTGACGTCTATACCCTATCTATACATGGTTTTTTGTTTTTTAAAACATTTATTTTATTTTATACTTTGTATTGATCATAATTAGGCTGTTATGTAGTCCCAATTCTTAGATGATATGAAACTTTAAGACATTTCAAGTACTCCGCAAGCAACACCGCGGGAAAGTCATAGTCATATATTTAAACAATTAAGTTAATGTTTTAAAAAAAATGGGTTAATGTTAATTAAACGTTTCGACTGTTTTCTCTATAGGTATGGTGGTAGTATATTTTCAAATTAACATTTTCAATCCAAAACTATGTATTTTCGTAAAAAAAAGCATCAAATGAGATCTATTAATCTTCTGACCCTTTCAATTCTTTCAATTCAATTGAGCACAAGCGCCATCTATAAACCAGTTTTAGAACTGTATCTTTTGGCGATTCTCTGGCGACATCTACCGGTGGGATGGCGAACTACCAGACTTTATTAACAGAAGGGTGCTTTGAGGTTGCAAAACAAAACGTAGACATAGTAAGTCAACAGTACACCAAGAGATAGCAGCACGCGTCATGAATAAAAAAATACCTTTTCTCATGTCATGTTCCTTCATGTTTCTAAAGGTTATGTGCGAGGTAGATTGGTGCCCTGGGGGTACCTTAGAAAAGTGTTTGATAAAACAAAACAAAAAAAATAGTTTTATTTTGAAACTCAAAAGTGATTCAAAAACAAAGATTAAGTACAAAATATTTCAATATGAAATAAATGAATGAAGAGTATTTAATGTTTTTTTTGTAAGAAGACAAATATAAGTTTCAATAACGATTTATTTACTCACTTAATCGTTTCCATATCAAAAAATCATAAAAGCTTGCATATCTCGACGTACCTTGTATCATCATCATTATCATCATCATCAGCCCGGGGGCGTCCACTGCTGGACAAAGGCCTCCCCCAAAGAGCGCCACAAGTCAAGCCGCTGGATACCTTGTATCAAAATCAGGAAACTAAATATACGTACAGTAAGATTAATTGTACTTTGACTCTCGCTAATTCGCGACTTTCATCGCGAGAGATCAGAAGTGCAAATGACACGAGACACATTGCTGCATAGTCATAATATCATAGTGTGCACTTAACAGTCTAAACCAGTAATTAATGTAGATCACTTGCTCCAGTGTAATTTTTTACAGTAGACCTATGAATAACACAGATGTGGCTTGATTTAATTGTTACGTCGCATTATTATAAACACAAATATTAAATTAGTAAATGTAAATATCAGATAATTTCATTCGAACCAAATTCCTTTGATATTAAAAACGAACCAGTCATAAAACATGATTGTTGTACTTATTTGAATATTTAGAATATAAATGAAGTTTTCTATGCTTAGGTTGATGTTGTGTGTGAAGTTATGTGTGTTAGGTTGGTGGTTGGTTATTAATTATAATAAATTACTAATAATTATTAATTACTTCTCTTTAACATTATTATTCTCAACTCTGAACGTTATCTATATCTATTTTTTCCTCCTTTAAAAAATAAAAATAAAATTATAAACCGTTAATGTGCAAACACGAAACTGTTCGATTAAAACCGAGATGTCCCGAGTGTCAAAGTGGTGTACTGTACACCTATACCTATACATGTAATATACATTTGGGCCATACCTACTATTAAAGCGTGGTGAAAAATAAAAAAAAACCTAAATTAATGTTTCAATAATTTATTTTTATAATAAGTATTAGTAAAATTACTATAAGACTTTCACAACCAATTACTTAATTATCCGAATGACTTAGAATTACGAAGACATGCGAAATTCAAAGTCAATCTGTTGATTAGAGGTAGATAAAGATTAAATAAAAAATATACCTTAAGTACATAACACAAGTTAGTTTTGTGAAAATTGTTGTTTCTCACATTTTAATGTAAAATGCTTTGAGTATATTAATAATAACAATGTTATAATTGCGTCTACAATAAATATCGACCCTCTTCCTAGTACAAATCAAACACTAATCACATCAGCTGCATTATACGCTTCCAGTTTAATAATTACTTCATTGTTCTTCTTTTTAAGCCCAGCCTTACCTAAAGCATAGGGGTACTTATGTGATGTGGGTACGAAATATATTCCAGGTTTACTTTTATCAACCAACAGATCCATAGTATTTGTAACCTTAGGCGTCCTATCATAGCATTCAATATCTTTCGCTTGCTGTATAGTATCGCACTGCATACCTATAAACGTATTAGGGTTAACCAACGCTGCTAGCCAAAGGAAGTAAGACCGGACATGACTGCATTCTAAAGTGCATGGTGCCACCCAAACTTCCCCAGGCTGATATTCACCACCGTTGACGTAAAACGTTACATGTCCGAGAGGAGTAGCCATGCCAAAACCGTCTATATTAGTAGCTATGCTTAGGACGAAATCGGCGTCTGATGGATCGAGTCTCTGGTGTGGACCGAGATACCTGAAGCAAGGTCCAGCTGGGTCCAGAGCTGTGAGTGAGGAGACGTTCCTGCCGGTGATTTCGCGGTAGTTCTTCGCTACGAAGCTCATGGTTTGCGCTCCAGTGCTAAGGCCAACGAGTTCAAGTTTCTTCGGGTCAAGGCCATAATTGGTCAGGTTCGCGAGCATGCCAGCGACGTGTTTTCCGATTTGAGGTACGTAACGTGCCGCTCTGAAACAAGTATCGTTAGATTAATTCTATAATTATTACGTGCAGTTTATAGAACCGGTCATTGGACCTGAGCCTAGACTCGAAGGCCAGCAGGGCTACTTCTGCAGATATCATTTGGCTGTATTTTTTCTTCATATAGTTAATTACCGTATTTAATAACCTATTTCCAAAATTTAGGACTATGAACAGTTTTTTTTATCCTTTTCCTTATATCCCTCTGCATGTTCTTAAGAGGGTAAATAGGCTGTTACGAGTACTGAACCAGCGGACTCTATCCTTGACTTCATCGTCACTTACCATCAGTAGCCCTAGACTCCAAGATGCATTCAACGAACTTTATCGCTATCGATTGCCGCATTGGTCGAATTGAACGCTCATGCCAATTCCATACATCTGGACAGTATTCAAAAATCGTCCATGGCCCAGATGAGTTAAAATTCAATCGCTATTCCCGACTTTTATGTAAAAAAATGGAGTTTAACTATACCTAAAGTAATTTGGTAAAGGATAAGCCTTTTAGATTTCGTAACAATCTATTTTAAAATAGGAAGAAAGCACATTCTGTGATCTACACATGGATTGATGAAATAGTGTCGATAACAGACCAAACGTAAAATAATAATTACTAACGTAGGAAAGTCCCTAAAAGTAAAGTCTAACGTGTTCAACAACATCACAGTGTAGCCCATATTTCTGTACGCCTTGGCCATGGTCTTCCCCAACGGCATTGAGAACATGGTCATGTCCATGTATCCCGTGATGTAGATGAAGACCTTGTTGTTCAGGTCCACGCCAGGATGTCTGGCCAGTTTCTTGAGCTTCTTGTAGCTGTAGGCTTTCCATTTATTGCTGGTACCGATGACTGAGAGGGTAATCTTCTCCAAATCACCAGGAGTGAGGGTTACTGGAATTTGTACTTCAGGACCTTAAAAGGAGCAAATTTCGATGTATAAACTCGAAAAATAGCTTTAAATACACCAAAAAACCCGACATATGTATGTTGACCCATTATTCTTAAGCTGGTATCACTTAAACCTAAACGACTTTAATGAAATCTAGCTAAGAAATATCCTGATTAATGAAGCTTTTTTAAAAAAAAAACGCGTTTAAGTGCTACGATGCAGCAGTACACAGCCCTACAGATACATAGATACACAGACACACAGAAGATACATTATATTAAACGCATGATGCGTTTTAGTTAACTGGTGACAGGAATTATAATATTCTTAAATGGCAACCACCATATGGTTATTTATGGTAGTAATAGTAGTTATTTATTTCATATTGGAAATTACATTATTATATGTCGCATAGTTATAATGAATTCACAATAAGATCGTCAGTGTAAAAAAACAAAAAGTAAAAATTAAATAATGTCAATGCGTACCAAAGTAATAATAGTAATGAAACAGAATAAAACAGTAAAAGAAACAATAGAATATAGCTCAAATGCTACAGTCATACAAAGTCAAGAATACAATAATAAATTAGGTAATAAAAGTAACAACTCCATATAATGGGTATATATCTAATCGTCACTATATTCTTTAACGGATGTAGTGATTTCGTTAATAACAGATTTTTAAGCCGGCGACCAATTTTTTCATGATAATGATCCAGAGCCAATTTTTAGTCCAACAGCACGGGAACCTTATTTTTATCCGACTGCGTAATAAAAGAAGGGTAATACTCGTATGTTTCACAGCCAATGTATGAATGTGATCAAAAAACCACTTTAGCTCTCGAACTACTGGACAGAACTGGGAAACGAACCAGCGACACAAAAATGAATAATACCAGTGCAGCAGTGCATTGGCAGTAACTTCTAAAACATTGTACCTCAAATTTTATTCTTTTTTTATTGTTAAATAATACAATTGATTTCGGGTAAATATAAGATTAGGTTGCCAATTTAATAAATTATAAACTAACACTACTCACTTACCAAGCTATAGTGTAAGTAGGCACTTGTTAAACCAAGTGAACTTTTATTTACTTATAATTTTAAAGCGATAATTATGTAGCGGTGGTTAGATATTACTAACAAGGAAAGGTACCCAACTGTCCGGCTCCGATTTTATTGATTTTGATATATGTTAGAGAGTAGCTTAAAATAACAGACACGTATTTTTTTTTAGCGGCCTACACTCATCCTGTTGGGAGAAATTGACCTCCAAAGTACTGAAAAGTGACTAAACCCTCTAACTTATATAGAGATATTTAAAAAAAAAATGTAAGTTTCATAGCGGTTTGATTATAAATGTTTAAGAAGATGAAAAAATAATGAGCACGTGTTTTGTTATATCGGCTAAAACTAATATTATAAAAAAATACCACAGGAAGTGTATCTTCAATGATCTTCGAAGGGTTTTTTTTATTAAATATGAGTTTTAGCCGATATAACAAAGCACGTGCTCATTATTTTTTCATCTTCTTAAACATTTATAATCAAACCGCTATGAAACTTGCATTTTTTTTTTAATATCTCTATTTAAGTTAGAGGGTTTAGTCACTTTTCAGTACTTTGGAGGTCAATTTCTCCCAACTGTCTGTTATTTTAAACTACTCTCTAACATATATCAAAATCAACAAAATCGGAGCCGGACAGTTGGGTACCTTTCCTTGTAAGTCTAAGTTTGAAACTTTGGCTACGCACATTTTTATAGACTAGATAAATCAAAGGTCCTAATATTGATCCTTGCGCTACTTACACCGCGAATAAATTTTACCTTGGAAAATCAAAGCATAATTTTAAGATACCTTTGATAAAATGTATTATTTATTGAAAAAAACGGTACCTAAGCACAAAGAACAGAGATAACGACAATAAAGACTCGTAGAAAAAACGCTTGTTGAATAATTTGTACTTATAACTTACAAGAAATCTTTGATGATAGATAAATATAAACTCACATTTTTTACATGCCCTAAGTAGTAGAAGGAATATTAAAAAAGTTATAAACTCTATGAGTTTCTCGACATTGTATTTAGGGTTGAAATTAAATACTTATAGTCGTCAATAAAATGTATTTTTTACATGATTAGGTACAATATAATTAATGTTTAATGTCTTTTTTATTACAAGTAATTTTACTGTCGGTGCTATATAATGGAACGTTTACACTTTAATGACGATGTTTTAAATGCAAGGTTAGATCGACTAAGATTTACAACACTATTTCAATATTCATATTTTTGACCTTTGTTTGTATTTTATGGTTTCAAATAGCATTGTATACACGATAATCTTCTCAAATTGTAAATGTTTTCTATGAATAACCGGCAAACAGGATACCTGATAACCTGTAGAGTAAGAGGAGGAGAACTGAAGACTAAAATGCCATGTCTCTATGCTAATATTTTCACCGGTTGTATTATCCCCACAAGGAACATAATAATACGCTGCTACTTGGCCGGTGCTCGCTCGGGACTCGTGTAAAATGACATACTTTCCGCACTTGGATCAAAATATACTATTAATCTTTAGGAGAAACTAATACTTAGATATAAATAAATAAAAAAGGTTTTATAGTGTAACATGCTTAAAAATATTTGATATACTTACAGACAGACATAAAACCTCCAAAGTATCCCTCGATACTTTTGTTGTATTCCACAGCTGACACATAGACTAAACAAAACACTAGGCAATACGCTACTCGAATCATTTTTAGTCTCGTTATCATTACTTTTATTTAAATGCCTTTTTTAAACAAATCTTCCTCGCGGTGACAACTGGTTGATAATCGCTGTAAGACAAAAATTAGATACTTTTAAAACAAGGATTTAGATAAGTATTGGTAAAATTGGTTCAAATTAAGGGAAAAATCTCAATATATTGTAATTTAAAAATAATATCTGATTTTATTTAACAGCCGATTTTCAATTATATCAAACGATTTTCAGCTACAAACGCCATAAGGTCGTCAAAATAGAAGATTACCTTTTGAAATTGTAAAAAGAAAATGGCGAGAATTTTCCAAAAGGTCAGTAGTAGTTGTAAAAACAGCAACCAAGGTCTGAGTTACACGAGCTCAAAAAGTTTTTTTTATCTTTATATAAACTTTTATATAAACGCGACCAGCGAACTTAGGTGTTTTATATTAACTGAGTACATTTACATATTTGGTGATGTTTTTATTTTAGTCAGTTTTCAGGGTTGGCGGCTTGTTTATAATGAATAGATCTAGTTAGTCTGCATTTTTTTTCTGTGCGCCTATGAGCCAAAACTACTAATGCTGCTAATCTGAAAAATATCATAATAGGCTATTTGACTAATTTTAGAAAACGTAATTCTTTATCACATAACAAGCACACTACTTTGATATTTCCTTGAGATTCTACTGTATTATCAATAAAAATGTAAGTTAAAGTTTAAATTTTCAAAACAACGCGAAAAACGCTGTTTCTATCTATGGCGTGCTATGGCGGACTTGTGTGACGTCACACGCAAGTAAACAAACAAGTTCATTTGACAGCTTAGCATATGAAGTGAATTCGGGGTTTGTTTTGTTTACTTGCATGTGACTTCACATCACAGATTATAAAGTATTTCTAACATCACATAGCGTTTTTGCCACAGATTAAATTTCAATAAAAAATCCTTATTATTTCTTGTAATTTCCAAAAAAATAGACATAATTTAATGTGAAATAAAGTGAAATACGTTATTATACGCTAGTATCAGATAGGATGACAACAATTTGTAGTATATTTTCAATGTTGTCAAATAGCCTATTAAAAGCACATTTACAACTATTTTTTAAGGAAAACTATCACAACTATGTTGACTTGATTGGTTTCTGAGATACAAGTACAAGTGTTTGTACTTACTAAAATAATCTAAGACACCGCCAAATAACTTTAAATAGAGAATGAACTTGTTTTCTGAGATCTGTAGGAAAGACTTTGGAACGCTACACTAAGAATGACAAGCTATTGTCCGGTCTATTACACTTGTTTGTAGGATAGCAAGCAAGATGTTATTGTCCCATAACTTTCTTCGAGATTTAGTTTCTATGAGCTTCCTAGAAGTAAAATAATGGTATAAAACCCAATCCTGTCAACTGCGTTTTTTTTAAATGCTCTTTCTTGCGTATGAAGCAACAGGACCATGAAAAAAATACAGCCAATTTAATAACGAGGGAGATATAAAAAACCGGTCAAGTGCGAGTCTGACTCGCCCGCCGAGGGTTCCTTACCATCCCAGCGATCCTCCTATTAAAACCCTACCCCTCCTCCTCCTTTTTGCGGGTGGTAGGACCTTGTGCGGGGTCCGTCCGGATCGCTACCACCATCTTATCCATTAACCTACCGCCAAACAGCAGTGTTCGCATTGTTGTGTTCCGGTTTGGGGATAAGACAGCCGGTGTAATGACTAGCATAGAGGCATTCCATCTTAGTCCTCAGGGTTGGCAGCGCATTTGCAGTCTTAGGCTTGCAGTCTTGTGAATGCAAATGTCTATGGGTCACAGTTTCCACTTACCATCAGGTGGCCTGTGTGCTCGTCAGCCTTCCCTATGCCATAAAAAAAAACCCTTCTTAGTGTGCCTCTTGAATATCTAATAATGTTTCCTCCAAATTTCAAGTTTCTAGGTCCAGCGGTTTCTGCTGTGCGTTGATCGATCAGGGCTTCAATTCAAAACGGTAAAAACATATCGTTTTTGACATATTTTCGTATCATCTACGTTTTGATAGCTCTTATTTACTTGACATTAATGGCGGCCGAGTTAAAAACAAAATCATAACAGGGGGCTAACGCACTCGCGATCGTAATCGTTTTCATTTTAAAAGTCGAAGGCGAGTCTGCATACAAAATGAAAACAATTGGTCCACTTTGAAGTCGATTGCGATTGCGAGTGCGAGGTAATAAGCAAGGATCTGAAAAACGCCCGTCATTTTGAAAACATAACACTGTTCCGTACAGCAGAGACTTCATTATGATGTTAATAAAACATATTATTAGGTATTATACATTTATTATACTATAATTTATATGTATGCAGCGACAATTTTATTGATGAATGACACCGGTATGGTTATGGGAAAAAAACACCTTCGCCAATTAAAGATTTGCCTGCGAGTCCATAATGAGGAGAATTTAGGACCAATTTACGAGTCGAAAATGTTCTTTCACAGTTTAGGACGTCATTTGTGTGTGTGTGTTTGGGTTTTCCCATCACCATTCCGGTATTATTAATTAATAAAATTGTCGCTGAATACGTATAAATTATGGTATAATAAATGTAAAATACCTAATATATTTTTTTATTATCTACATAAGGAAGTCTCTGCTGTACGGAACAGGGTTATGCTTTCAAAAATGACGGGCGTTTTTCCGATCCTTGGTAATAAGCCAGACAGATTCTTCTTTTGTACATTTATACCTATCTTTTGTACATCGGCCACATAAGTTATACTTCTGTCCGTGCGTCATATTTTGCATCAGTAATTATTTGGTTTTATTTCAATAGCGTAACAGGTTAAGGTTATGATTTTTGCCTTTAAACCTATTGTTTCATAAGCAATATTGTGTAAACAATTTTAGGCATAATTTTAAAATTAATACCTAGTTAGTGACTTGATATTCTTATCTCTAACTAAGTAGTTTGAATAAGTTTCGCTGACGAAAAGCAAGCGTATGCATGAACACACTATACACCTAGGCCTCTTTTCCACTGCGTAAAACAATATTGCTTTTGACCTGTTATCTTATTGTCAAAGTTTTGATAGATCTTATTTACTTGGCAGTAATGGCAGCGGACGTGAAAATCATACGATAACACGTCAATTTAGACGCTCACAGTATGTGGGACGATGACATGCGGGTTCACGCTAGTAAACCTAACCTAACCTAACTTTACGTCCCAACCTGACGCAGACGCAAGAGTGGAGTCGCAGAGAATGGAGTGTAATGGGAGAGGTCTACATTCAGCATTGGGTGGCAACGGGCTGAAGAAAAAGAACCTAGTATTCGATCAGATAGGTTACCGACGGTGCTCTCTTAGGTGGTTCCAAGGATTCGTCATAGAAACATTGTAGGCTTTACCACTACACACAAGGAATCGTAACTATCCAATTACGTTCGTTCCCAATATTCAAACCACGATAGAATAGTTTACTTCAAATCAGGGATACCTTATTGCGGATATCACATCCGCATCCGCAACCACGGATCTTCCACAATTCCGCAATCCGTTAAAATCGATGCGGAGTTGTTGCGGATGCAAACCTGTGCAATTCATTGCAAGAGCGTGGCCAATCTGGAGTGCCTGCAACTCGTGTGGGTGTGCTTGTTTTAAGTACCTAAGCTGAACCTGGCTGGATAGCTGGCCCAACCCTTTGAGAGAGGTAAGCACCACCTCTAGGATCTCGGGAGACGTTTATGAGCCGGGATGACAGGAACTTCATAAAGCTTTTCATATCAGCTGACCAGGGTTCCATGCTGTCCACTGCAAGCAGAGCAATGCAGCGCCACGAATTCATAATCATTTAATGAAGAGCAATATTCACGGCGCTTGAAGGTTTGTGCCAGATCCACTGCTGCACCGGCCTGATTACGGGTTGACAGTATGTGGGAAAGGGCGATTTCCCTAAATCATCTTTTTTCACTTCTCATGCTCTTTAAATGTTACTTTAGTCTCTGCATATCGTGATTACGTGATACTTAATTACGTGAAACACGATTAATCATTATAATAATTAATCTATTTAGACATATTTAGGGTAATTTTATTTTATTATGCATGGTCCAAATATGAACCGATTGATTGGTGAGCTCAGCAGCACTAAAGTCGGATGTTCTATTGGCGGAAACATGGTCAACAATATAAGTTACGCCGACGATATGGTCCTGCTGTGCCCATCAATCAACGCTATTATTAAGTTGCTTCGTGTGTGTGAATTTTACGCGGAGGCACATGGCCTGAAATATAATGCAACTAAGAGTGAACTCCTGCTCTTTAAAGCGGGTACTAAAACCTATGAACCAACGCAGGTTAAGTTGTGTGGTACTCCGCTAAAAAGAGTGTCACAGTTCAAGTATTTAGGCCACTGGCTTTCTGAGTCCTTAAGTGATGACGAGGACATAGAGCGGGAGCGGAGAGCGCTGGCAGTCCGATGCAACATGTTGGCCCGCAGGTTCGCAAGGTGTACAAATAACGTAAAAGTGACGCTGTTTAAAGCTTATTGTCAGTCGTTCTACACCTGCAGCTTGTGGGTCAACTTCACGCAGAAGGCTATCAATGCCCTCAGAGTCCAGTACAACAATGGTTTCAGGATGTTGCTGGGGCTGCCTCGATTCTGCAGTGCGTCGGGGATGTTTGCGGATGCTCACACAGATGGTTTTACTGCTATACTACGCAAAAGAGTAGCATCCCTGTTGCACAGATTGCGGGGCAGCCCAAATAGCATGCTATGTTCCATTGCAGAGAGGTTTCATGGCTCCTTTCAGAACCATTGGAGCAAACTTCACAGGCCTTCTGCTAAATAGAACTTGTTTAATTATTATTTTAGATACATATTTATTTAATTTTCTGTAAATTATTATTATTATTTTGTGTCATGTATGTATATTTGTGTCTTACCGTTGTGTTCAATATGGAAAGAAATTTCTGAAATAAATAATTTTGAATTTGAATTTGAAAATAGTTTTCAAGTTTGGATCTGTTGGCTAAATATGCAAGCATTAAAGTGTCACTTACAAAAAACCACTTTGTTTAACGCGAGACCAAGGACCATAATATACTAGGACTTACAATCTTCATACTACGCACCGTACTCCGTTACTTAGTATCTTTTTAAGTGGCTAGATGGCGCTAAGAGTACCAATTCATTCAAAAGTCGTAATTTTACAATATCTATACCCGCAAGCGAGTCATCGAGCGTTCAACGACATTTCAATTGATACAGTAAAAAGTGAATAGATGGCGTTAGGTGCGATGTTGTATTACTACGTTCCGTTCCGGCTCACTTCACTATTTTTAAACTGTTATTTGTACTAACATAATACTTACAAATGAAATATATTTCAAAGTTCGTTATTATTTATAGTTTATTTTCGGAACCCAAATAGTGTCCGCAATTATATTTTAGTTTAAAAATATTAAAAGAAAGTTTAGTTCCTGCGCGAGTTGAAATGAAAATTGAAACGTCAAACCTCATAAAGTTATAAAAGAGAAGCAGTGATGCCAGTGATGTCACTTTAGAGTATTCTCTCAAGATTTTGGGTAAAAATAGAACTCAATGTAAGGAAACTTTTTCGTTGAATCGTATTTTGTTTAATCGTCATAACATTTATTTATTTAATTAACATAACACTTAGATAGGTACCTAAGACAATATACTCCTCCCTAATAGCAATATGCAATTTGATGTCATCACAGTGGTAATAATATTAAAGGCTTATAAAAATATAATTCATTAATAATAGCTTAGACGTACCCACGTAGCTACTTAAGATATTCACTATCTCTCTATCCATTTAAATTAAATTGCCTTAAAACGCGTCGAAATGTGTCGAAAAATACTAAGTAAACTGATATGTAGACCTGTTTTAGTGTTCCTTATCGAAAGTGGGAAAACAGTGTCATTGTGCAAATGTTTATTTTAAACCATAATTGATATTTGGGTTTATTTTCCAATAATGCTACAAAAGTGGGTAAAAAATTGACAAATGCTAGGTTAAAAAAATAGGGTAATTGAAAAATAGACCAGGCAAGTCTGGCAACACTGCTGCATTGCTTTTAAATCACAAACGTCACAAGCGATGAAAACTGCAGAGGAGGCCAAAGGTGTATCTTAACTATCTAGCTGGTTTAGTAACAGCCTATTCACTATGTATGTAAATCCTTACTGAATGAATACCAGGGCGTTACAAGATTATAATTAAGTTACCATTATTTATAGATTAAAAGTTATAAGTAAGTAGTGTCTGTAACTCTGCACCTATTTCAAAAAGCTAATTACCCCAACCGTATTTCTCGTCTAAACATGCACGGGTTAAAATATTTGGTCCTGGTAGGTTTACGTACCTACCTACTGCAAAGGTAAGTAGGTATAAAGGTTTCTTGTAGGACTACGGAACCCTGAAAATAAAAACATTTGAATCTGACCCATATTTGCGGCAGCAGGAAACGAGAGGAATCCCAAGGTTTTCATTTATTATTGATTATACTATTACCTGTATCCTTGATTATTACATCCATATTTTACGAAATATAAACTTCTTACGTACTTACAAACAAAACTTATCTAACATCGCCAAATTACGTTAGTGACTGTTTTATTCGCGGAAAATATCGAATTTGTCAATAATTACGCGATACGCAATTTTATCCACATTTTACCAGTGCACCAACGCCATCTAGTTATTTAATGTAGCAAAAATTGGCAAACCCGCGAGCAGCTTTGAGCAATCAGTGATTCCAGAGGTAGTGCCATCTACTAAATACGACATGTTTCACGTTGTTGACGAATACAAAATATAATATTTATAAGTTATGTATATAAGTGATATTATGGTTTTAAAATAAACCACTTGGACGTTTGTTCTTAAAAAATAAAAAAAACACGAGAAAGTATTTGTGAAAATAACATTTTTGCCACTTCCAGGCTACAAAACAGCGCCATCTAGTTTTAATACCGAATTTTGAGCTATTTAAGAGTTACATTTTTTTGTATGGGATTGTAAGTCCTAGTATATATGGTCCTTGGCGAGACTAAACATAATACTATAGAACGCGAGACTAGACTAGACACTCGAACTATAGCCACTCTCGCTAGCTCGCTCGCTCGCGTAGCTAAACATCTCGTGTCATCTTGGCTTGTTTAAGTCCCTTGTTGAACAATCTACTATAACTTACACCCACAATCGTTTTATCTCATTAGTCAAAAAATTTGCATCCTCAAAAAACTATAAAAATTTGACACGTCATGTGTTATTGTGGCATACGTCAACATTTACCTCGTAACCTAATCTATCCGCACCTTGGCCGTCGGGGACGGAGTGTTTACCATAACACTTCTATTTACAACAGCCTCGACCTCCTAGTGTCATCAAGTTCGCGGTCAAATTCTGAGGCAAACCGCTTCAAACACCAGACCGTGCTGTTATATCATCCAAGTTGTATTTATTATGTAAAGTAACCGAATGATTATCAATGAACCACATATGAGGTCAAATATAAAAGCGACCTTCATAAACAGGTGTAGGTACATGGTCAGGCCACGAGATTACGCGCCGGCGGGGAGCGGAGAGTAGCGGAAACCAATGCATACAAAGTAGACCGACGAATATCTCTTGTTTCCTTCATTATAAGTATATACATTCGTCCGAATTTACATGTTTCCGAAGCTATGTAATGCGGGTTCTTTTAGATTTATATGCATAATTTAATTACCATAATTATATAGGTTAGGTTAGGTTTGATTTTACGGGTTATTCCCACCTGTTACCACCAATTTGTTACAGCTGGGAATATTTTTCCCGTTTGTTACCACTAAAATATTTGGTGATGACTACTGGGAAAAAAAATCCCAGTTGTTACCAGTGGTAACAAATTGGTGGTAACAGATGGGAATAACCCGATTTTACAAGCGATATCGAAAAACAAAGTCTATCACAATATTGCGTTCAGAATTATGAAAATTTGGGTTTTTATACTAGGATTTTCCTTAGATAATTTCAATCACTTCTAGACCCCGTTCTACAGTGGCCTCTAAACTTTCTAATTTAATTTAGCTGTCGCTAATATACTTAGCTATTCTATGAGCAGCTGTCATAATCAAACGACAGCACTAATTTGAATCTAACGCTTCTTAATTTAGGCGGTCCATTCAACTTTACATTGACACTCTGGAATAGCACTTGTTAAATCTGCCGTCTAAACTAAGTCTAAAAATGAGACAGTACACGTAGCATCGGGTTCACTATTCTCACAAGCGATGTGTTTAAAAATAGGCTATTAAATATTTAAATTCCTCAACGGCGTCGCTAGGTTTGTACCGATGTTGTATTTATGTAAAAAAAATA
Source organism: Acleris sparsana (assembly GCA_923062465.1). NCBI lineage: Eukaryota > Metazoa > Arthropoda > Insecta > Lepidoptera > Tortricidae > Acleris > Acleris sparsana. Next base: position 14,440,479 of record OV281297.1, read on the forward strand.
TACGATTAATAAGTGTTTAAATGAGCTGTCATTCTAGTCATCGAGGAAATTCCCAGTATAATGCATTCGGCATTATGACCCTTCGGAATTATGTAACGATACCTTCTTACGGCCGCTCACTCCGTCATTAACTGAGCCTTTAGTACATACTTCAAGTTGGAAAAGGATCCAGTTAATGAAGAAGGACAAGAAACACTCGCCAGTTGGGATATAATGTTATGCCTCACCGTTTTTGTGCACTTTGGTTCACTAGTTTGGTGGTCTCCATTGCCGCCACTAATACGCATCATACGGCACAATTTTGTCGATATTCGTTCCAAATTTGAAGTCCCTAGGTTTTGCGGTTTAGGCTGTACAGTGTGTCGTTCAGTACAGCCTAAAGCGATCAGTATGTATAGAGATGTACTTATATAGCTTAGCGTTACAAAAAAAAACAATACATTAAAACGAAATTTTAAACAAAATGAAGTATGCCGTTTACAAGTGTTTGTTCACGCTGAAACTTCACACACACACACACACACCTCTACAGCTAATCTTGATTATTTAATCTTGGGACACAAGCTGAGTAGGGACCATTTTGCACACCGTGATAATGAAATAGTCGTATGTCATAGTGTTTAGTAATAGGTATAATTTTATTTTTATTTATAATTTTGTTACTGGCTCCATGCACACCCATCGCCAAATACTGGTACTTTCTTAGATCCTGAAACTCTCCGAATTTCTGCTTGTTTACGTCTTGGTGTCCGGGTCTGCACTCCACACATGCCCCTGTGGCAACGAAGTTGATTTTCTGGGTCACCACGGACTTTCATGCCAAAAAAGCGCAGGCCGCTTCTCTAGACACGCCGCGCTCAATGACATTATCCGCCGGTCTCTTGCCTCCGTCAACGTTCCCGCTTTACTGGAGCCAACCGGTATCGCTAGGGACGACGGCAAGAGACCTGACGGTATGTCTTTAATTCCGTGGAGTATGGGGCGAGTGCTGGTGTGGGACGCTACTTGTGTAGATACCCTAGCCTCGTCACACCTCCGCGGAACAGTAAATAAACCAGGCGCGGCGGCTGAGGCGGCCGAAACAATGAAAAAGAATAAGTACAAGGGTCTCGGCGCAGAATATAACTTTGTTCCTTTTGGCGTCGAGACCCTTGGTCCGTGGGGACCCGGTGCCATTAGCCTTTTTAAAGACATGACAAAAAGGCTAATTGAAACAACCGGTGACCACAGAGCTGGCAGCTTCCTCGGACAGCGTATTAGCATTGCTATACAACGAGGAAATGCTGCCAGCATCTGTGGTACTTTGCCACGGGGGCCCTCACTTTTCTAGTTTTTATTTAGTTTTAATTGATTTGTATTTAGTTTAGTTATAATTTGGTTGATAATAAATAAATATGCTGTCCTTTCTATTTTCAGTTTCAGATGTTTGTCTTAATAATAACTTATTCTTATTTGTCTATGTATATGCATGTGATTTGCCGTTTGCCGCTCGTCGCCCCCTCTGCCGCCTGCGGCCAGTCGAGGCCAGTAACAGATACAAAACATCCACAAATTGCGATTCAGGTTTGACCTATTATTGAATTAAGGTCAGTGGCTTTCGACATGACCTTAGATTATAAATTCAGTATAACAACATTAAAAAATATATTAATAAAGTTTCCAAACGTTGTGGGTTTCAATAGTTAAGTTATTTGTTACTGGAAGAATAAAAATATTTATTTCTACCTTACCGCACAAACAAACTGCATTTAGTTCTCATTTTCAGAACTAAATATATTATTTATATTACCAGCATAAGAAGGTGGCTCTAAGACTGAACTATTGGAGACAAGCAATAATAACACATAATCAGAAATAAAACCAATTTCACTTGAAGTTAAACAAAATTTTAATAAACCGGAAGGAACTATACGTATTCATCAGGACTTAATCACGTAATAAATAAATAGTTTTTTTTTTTAGTATGTATGTCGATTGTGTTACAACAGCCGCGGGTAAAGAAAAGACGTCTGGCGGTCTTCACGGCACCACGGTTGCTGTAACACAGTGTAAACGTCCAGGTAAATGTTTATTTATTTATTGCGACTAACAATAAGTCACGATTTATAGTATGAGTAACTGGAAAGAAAGTGAAAATCGAGAGTAACATGAAACATGCTGAAGATACTGGGCACGTTCAACGCGGGGAAAATGTTGCGCTTGACGGGTTATCGTATTCTCCACGTTTTGATAGCTTGACAGTTATGGCGGCCGAATCGAAAACAATACCATAACAATATGGTTTTCACTTCTCATGCTCGTAAAGTCCTTCTTTATGCTGGGTATAGGCTGCATAAAATCGCATTTTATGCACTAGTGCATAAAGTAATTTCTTCTTTTAAGACTAAGGCAATCAGGCCTTACAGCCTTCACACAATACACCTTCATTTAATTGATATATTTTTATGAGATTTTGGTTACATCTTAATTTAATTACGACATTTGTATAACTATCTAAATACAAATTTACGAATAATACCTACGGTGTGCATTTACGGTAAAAAAATACAACGCGAATATTTATAATAACTTGGCATCAAGCATCAGACCATAGTCAAACCTGTCAAACGTCACATAGTCGAAAATTAAAAAAAAAAGTTAAGAAGATAATCAGGCCTTACAGCCATGCGCAAACATTACATTTTAATTACTTACATTAAATATAAAAATTTAATAAATTATCCTGTATATATATTAATTAACAAGAAGCACATACTCTTCTTGTTTTATTTCCTTGCAATCGAAGTGAAAAGCAGAGTGTAAAATTCGAGCATAAAACCCATTTTACCCTCGACGTGACTATCCACACTCGCCGTTCCGGCTCGTGTGGCTATATGCACATCTTGGGTAAAATGGCTCGTTTTATGCACTTGTTGTACAATCTACTATTTTACCGAGATGAATACTAGACCCGTATAACAAAGCCTTCGTTAAATCTTTCCGGCTTTTGCATTCGCGGGTGTGATTCCATATTGATATGTTGCAAAAACATTAAATAGTAATAACATCGGTATCATAATAGTTCAAAATATTAAGCACCGCATTGTTCTTCTTTTTTAATCCTTTCTTGCCCAAAGAAAACGGGTATAAATGCCTCGTGGCTATAAAATATATACCCGGTTTACTTCTGTCAACGAACAGATCCATGGTATTCGAGACCTGAGGTTTCCTGTCATAACAGTCGAAGTATTTGGCTTGTTGTACGGAGTCGCACTGCATCCCAACAAACGTATTAGGGTTTAGCAAGGCTGCTACCCAAAATAAATAAGCTCTAACATGACTACACTCTAATGTGCAGGGCGTCGCTAGCAACTCCGTAGGCTGATACTCTCCTCCATTGACATAAAACGTCACATGTCCGACTGGAGTAGCCATGCCGTAACCGTCTATATTAGTAGCTACGCTGAGGACGAAATCGGCATCTGATGGGTCAAGTCTCTGGTTTGGACCCAGATGTCTGAAGCAAGGTCCACCAGGGTCTAGAGCTGTGAGTGAGGAGATGTTCCTTCCGGTTATTTCGCGGTAGTTCTTCGCTATGAAGCTCATCGTCTGTGCTCCGGTGCTGAAGCCTAGGAGGTTCAGGTTCTTCGGATCGAGGCCATAAGTGGTCATGTTTGCAAGGATTTCTGCCACGTGCTTCCCAATCGCAGGTACGTAACGCGCCGTCCTGAAAAAAGTGGTATACCGGGTGACTCCCAAGTCGTGAAGCGAAATATGTTTTTCTGGCTCTTTACCGTTAGTTAAATTACTTGTACGTGTAATAACACTGTCCTAAAATCTGTAAATGTATTTAGTAATTAATAGTTTATTGAAACAATCATTTCAAAACTATTTTCTGTGATGAACTTTTTGATTTATAACAAAAAAAATACAAAAAATGACCGTTCCCCCCTTATCTCCGAAGTTTATTCGTCTAAAAATCTGAAAAAATCATGACGTATAGATAATTACTTATATTTTATGGGAAAAATAAAAAGTTATTACTTATAGTTTATGAGAAATAAACAAAATCTTTGAACATCTGTAATAGAATTTAGGATAGTCAAAATGGACCTTATTGCGTTGAAAATAAAATTAAAACAAAATGAGTTCTTTTGCGGTTACCAAGCATATTATCCCCTAAAATTAGCAAAAATAAAAAAGTCGTGAATTCAAACCTTATTTGATTAGAAATCAGCATTAAAAAATTAGCAACCAAAAAAACCAAAATGTGAACATTATGCTATGGGGATCATTGTCAAATTAAGGGTTAAATACGAAACGCGCGGTGCGCGAGTCTGACTCACACTTGACCGGTGTTTTATTCTTTATTGACGATGCAGTTAGTCTAGTTGGTAGTGACCCTGCCTACGAAGCTAACGGTCCCGGGTTTAATCCCGGTAAGGGCAAATATTTATATGATAAGGGCGAGTATTTTGTTCCTGACTCTTGGATGTTTTCTATGTATTTTAGTTGTATTTCTTTATAGTTTATCGTTGTCAAGTACCCATAGCGTGCAAGAGCGAGAGCTTAGTTTGCGAGATTGTCCTGTGATATTATATTGATATTTTAATACTTACCAAGCTAAATCCCTGTAAGTGAAAGCCTTCGCGTCCAAAACCATTACAGAATAGCCCAAATTTCTATACAGCTTGCCCATGTTTTTCCCCAGCGGCGTGGAAATCGTAGTCAGATCCATGTATCCACTGATGTACATGAATATCTTGTTGTTCAGGTCGAAGCCAGGATGCTTGACTAGATTCCTAATACTTCTATAGTTGTAGCTGACCCATTTATTACTGGTTCCAATAACTGAAATGGTGATTTGCTCCAAGTCTTGAGGGGTAAAGTAAACTGATTTCTTAGCTTCAGGACCTGAAAATAATTTTGGAAACTTCTATCATAAACTGTAGCTAGTGAACAGGAAATAAATGTCTTCGTGTGACGCATGCATTTTAAGACGAAATCAGTATTGTTTATGCTGATCCTTGAAGTAAAACAACTTCAAACGCATGCGTCATAGGCGTTTAAGGTCGTCAGTTAACATTTACGTGGAAAATATTTAATCATTTAAAAATATGGAATAGAAAAACGGTCCAAGTATTAAACCTTGAGGAATCCCGCACAAGATTAGTATATTATTAAGTAAGTAATAGTTTATCGTTACACTTTGGTTAAGTTAATCGTTTTAATGACCTGTAATTTAAACTAGACTTGAACAAAAATACACTTTCTAAATTATAATATAGAAGTAGGTATAAACAACTTACAGTCAGGCATAAATCCAGGGAAGTATTCCTCGATGTTGCGTGCATACTCAAAAGCAGACACATGGACCAAACAAAGAATAACACAATATGCCACTTTAATCATGTTGGAAAAGAAAACTGAATCGGTTTCGTCTACTAATCAAATGTCTGATATTTCACTATTTTTCAACGTGACACATTTCTTGGGAGAACTAGAACTTTCCAAAGATAATCTAATAGGCAAGTTAAACAAAAGAACAGAGCGGTCCAACAAAGTTCGTTCCTACATAGCGAATGATATCGTTGGCTAAATAGTAACTAATATGTATGACTAATTGTACAAAAGAGGCTGTAAGGTTAAGCTATGGAAAAAAACCTTACGTACCTATTTAATCGTCTTGTATCGAAAGGAAAAAGGCAAAATGACTAAAGTGGCATACTCGGTGAAATTAAGTCAAGTATACGTATATTTGGAATTAGTTCTAAATAAAATTAGCAGAGGGCGGGGCACATTGCTCGCAGGACTGATAGCCGATGGGGTCAGAAGGTTCTGGAGTGGCGTCCGCGGACCGGAAGACGAGCTGTAGGTAGGCCTCCAACAAGATGGAGTGACGACCTCGTCAGGATCGCGGGACCGCGGTGGATGCGAAAAGCACAAGACCGGTCTGAGTGGAAAGCCTTGGGGGAGGCCTATGTCCAGCAGTGGACGTCTTTTGGCTGACATGATGATGAAAATGCCTAGAGAAATAAGGGTACCAGTATTTATGTTTAAAATGGAATGAAACTAATATTTATATAAAGATAATGCACTGTATTTATTTTAGCTAAAGTATGCGTTGTCACTTTCTGTCAAATGCCAATGTCCTAATGACAGATAAGGACAAAGCTAGCTCGAAGTACACTATAGCTATTGCGCGTTTATGAATAAGACTTTAAGTATATACATAAATGAACGTAATTGTACGGTGAGTTAAGTTATTGCAAGTGAATGCAACTAAAACGGTGGAATAGGGGGTTGAAAATAATATATGGAAGTCATCCATTTTTCTCAGCTGCCCAAAAGGATTGTAATGTTTTCTGGGTTCCTGTATGACTGTATGTACGATTCTTCATTCCAGAATAACTCCTAAACGCCTAAGCCGATTTAGATGTCTGTAGTACCGTTAAAATCCTTTCAATCCCGGAAGACTTCGGGTACCTAAACTGTTAAAATTCAAATAATAACAATGGAAAAATGACAATTATTATTTAAGATTGTTATATCGACGACAGCATAAAAATGCTGTAGGATTTTAAAGCCTGCTTTTCATTTAGTTATTGAAGTTAGAAATGTGTAAATTAATATTTAGGCTACAGTTTATACTTAAATAAAAACCATTGTTTTGGGTGATTTAAAAATCGATCCCTAAGCAATCGTTGAGAAATCGTTGTTTATTAAAAATATGACTTATTAATTATTCATAATAAAAAAAAACTGGGCGATTTTGAAAATTTACGCGCTTAGTGGTGAAAAGCAAAAAAGACTATTAAAACTATCCTGTGTCCTGGACCTAACCTGTTGCTAAGTTTCATCCCGATCCGTTGAGTGTTTGAAGCGTGATTAAGTAGCAAACATCCAACCTTTATCATTTACTAGCTTCTTCCCACGACTTTGTCGGCGTAGATTTTTTTTTTTTTTTTTTTATGCCATAGAGAAGGCTGACGAGCACACAGGCCACCTGATGGTAAGTGGAAACTGTGACCCATAGACATTCGCATTCACAAGACTGCAAGCCTAAGACTGCAAATGCACTGCCAACCCTGAGGACTAAGATGGAATGCCTCTATGCTAGTCATTACACCGGCTGTCTTATCCCCAAACCGGAACACAACAATGCGAACACTGCTGTTTGGCGGTAGGCTAATGGATAAGATGGTGGTAGCGATCCGGACGGACCCCGCACAAGGTCCTACCACCCGCAAAAGTAGATTGCGATTATGGTTAATTCCTCAGGAAAATTTAGTGTCATTTACACTATGAAAAGAAAATAAAGATGTATCTTCCTACCGTTACGGAAAAAACCTTAAAATACGCTGAAACTGCGTCAAAATCGCAAAAAGTAGGTAGTGAAGTTGTTTTGGACGTGTTCAAACCGGTTGGAGTAGAACACGCGATAAAGGTGTGACGCAATATAAGTGTTAAAATACGTACAGTTTACTTTGGAATAAATGAATAACTATGTTAAGCAGATTTCAGAATTTAATAGCACCTCAGGGTTGGCAAAGCATTTACGGTATTAGGATTACAGTCTTAAGATTGTAGTCTTGAGAATGCAAATGTGTATCATATGGGTCACAGATCCCACTTACCATCAGGTGGCCGGTGTGCTCATTCGCCTTCTACATGACATAATAAAATCATATAGGTATCCAATAGTGATCATAGCGCGGTAAGGCTAAAGAGAGATATGGAGTCGATATTAATATTAGAACATGACTTAGGAAGTCGTATACTCATACTCGTTCTGTATTATTTATGGAATCACAATATTTACAACAGGAACTATTTTAAAAGGTTTTCTGAAGGAATAAAAATGGCTATAGAGGTTTGTCGTGTTGTAGAGTACCTACTAGTTAATTGTTTCATTAATTATTAACAAAATAAAAAACATTAGTGCTACGCAAATGACGTCATTCCGACCACTAGTCCAAAGCGCGCGTAACCAACCATGGTATATATTTTTTCTCAGGTAAAAGGAAAAAATAGTACCTATCCTTTACAGATACACCTCTACGCAATGTATGTGTTTTTAAGGAAAACTTTAAATAGGTCCTACTGTCACTCAATTACGATTAATAAATCCAAATATTTTTTTTGTTTTTCGGTTATTTATTTCTTGGCTTGTTCGATATTATGTCAATGCTGATTTTAGTTCATGGGTGGCCGGTTCCTCTGCTCAAATGACGTTGATAAGTCGAGTTAATGTGCATAAAACTTAGTACAGTCAACCAATTTTGTTCCTACGCCAGTAAATACGATATGATTATATGATACTTGTCTTCTTATGATTTAGTTTACAACGTTTACATAATCCGTAGTGGCCTAAGATTCAAATTGGTTCACTGTACTTATTGTTATGATCCTATACCTTTTATTTATCAGGTAATGAAATAAAAACACTTAAACGATTGTTTTTTATTATATTAATAATAAATAATAATAACAAACCACCTAAAATTAAACTAAAATTACACTAATCTAACAAACCGCTACTAGTTCCGTTTCCGAAATAATGGCAGCAACGCCACGTTGAATGGCAATGCTTATCTTTGTGCCAAGGCCAGCATTTTAATCACAAGTTGATATAAACAATTAAACTGTAGAATGCTATAAATTATTGAGTATGAGTAAACGGTGAGTTTAAAATATTAATGTCCACTCCATATCCCTCGTAATCCTTAAGATGCGGTTCCATGAAAACTTCGATCCCAAGTATATGACACTCAATATATTTTTTTTTTTTAAACTGTAATATAAACTATAGACAAAAATCCGGCTTTTATAAGGCACCCTTATAATTTTTAAACCGCCTGTACACACGTTTTTGACGAATCATTTAGTACCTCATTCATAAAAATTAGTCCTATCGTTTGGGGGCTACAGTGGAACATCAGATTTTTGGTCACCGACATATCTACATACATAATGCGTTTAAGGAATTTAAAGCGTCTGTACGATATTTAAAGTTCATATTTGCATGGAATTTACACAGCTTTTGTAAGTTCGGACGCGAGCAAAACATTTTTAAATTATAAAATGTTTAAATAATACAAGTATGATTGCAAGTAGTTTAGATGTCATTATTTTAATTGCGAACCAAATTTATTGATTGATTGATTGATTGATTGATTGATTTTAGCTGTGATAAACGTCTTACGTACCTTGGCTTTAATATTTTTATTTTTTTTGTATAAAAAATAACCATATCTTGGTGTAAGTAGTAGCTAGGTATCTAAGTAACCGTTAACAGCCAGAAGAACTATGTTGGAGTGACTAAGTAAAAATGGTATTAAATCTCAATAGCGTGCCCCTAGGTGTGCCTCAGGGGTTCATATTAGGTCCTGTTCAATTTATTTTGCACAACGCTTATGTCACAAATCGCATAATACACTGTTATAACCACTTCTACGCTCATTACATACCAATCACTCTATCTGTAAACATATAGGGCGTTGCTAGTAAAGTTTTGTTAAAGGCCTCTTGACACATTTGTACAGAATATTTCATTAAAATTTAAATCTCCTCAAAAACATTGTTACAATTAAATAAAACACTTACATTTACATTTAAAACATTGCAAAACTAACCTACCCACTCTTTTCACATTGCTCTCATCTCGTTAGGATCTGCTTTGGTATCAACCCTTTCTCACCTAAAGCATAAGGGTACTGATTACTTGTCCGTAAGTAATACATGCCCTGTTTACTTTTATCGGTATTTAATCCCAAAATGTTCGTAACCAATGGTTTCCTGTCGAAGCAATCACCATCTCGCGCTTGCGCGTAAGAATCACACTTCACCGCTATGAAATAATTAGGGTGTTTCAAAGCTGCTGACCAAATGAATAACGATCTAATGTGACTGCATATCACAGTGCAAGGCAGGAAGGAGAACTCCCCAGGCTGAAATTCTCCTCCGTTGACGTAAAACGTTACATGCCCAAGTGGAGTAGCAGTACCATACCCGTGGCTGTTTGTAGCCACCATGAGGACGAAATCTGCGTCTGATCGATCAAGTCTATGTTCAGGACCTAGATATCTGTAGCAGGGCCCAGTTGGGTCAAGTGCTGTAAGCAAAGAGACGTTCCTGCCGGTGATTTCGCGGTAGTTCTTCGCTATGAAGCTCATGGTTTGGCCTCCGAGGCTGAGCCCTAACAGTTCTAGTTTTTTCGGGTCCAGGCCGACCTCGGTCAGGTTCGCAAGCATTTTGGCCACGTGTTTGCCGACTGCGGGCATGAGACGAACAGCTCTGAAATAAAGGTATTGTGTTTTTAGTCATTGATGAATGACGTAATAATGACTTATAGGGATGTAATTCGAATGTACCTATATGTATAATTATGTCATTTAATGAGCTTCATTCATAAAAAAACGTTGACACTGTACGAGAAGTAGTAGTAACGTCGGTTAATTCAGCACTGATTATAATAATAATGATGATGTTTTGCATAATGATTCAAACTTTTAAGATCCTCTGGTCGTTATCGAACCTACTAAAAATTCTTCTTGGTCAGAAGTTGGCCAAGAATAAATATAAAATGTTGGTTTAATTACTTACTTAGGAAAATCTCTTGCAACAGTCTCCACAGCCTCCATCAGCAGCACGTTATACCCCATGTCTCTGTAAGTTTCCCCATACTCTCTCCCGATCGGAACGGCATTCATATCTAAATATCCACTGACGTACACTATCGTCTTCTTCCTAAAGTCCATGAAGGGATGCTTGGCCAGCCGCCTTATGTTTTTGTAGTTGTACGAGGTCCACTTGGCTACAGTGAGCCTGCCTGGTCCTAGCAGGGAGATTGTGATCCGGTCCATAGTTTTTGGTTCGAGTTTGGCTGGTTTCCAGGAACCCGGACCTGAAGAAGGTTTATTATCTTAATGACTAAGGAACACTCAATGTAAATCGATCGATCGGCCAGATGTGGCCGTAAAGCGTCGCGCTGTGTGGTCGAGACACAGTGGCCCTTTTCCAAAATTGTATTAATTATTATGTACAAAACTCTTATCTTAATTCTCTTGTCACTCATTCAGTGAGTAAACATAATTTATAGTTATCAAAAATTCGTATATTAAAAAAAATAGCCAAATACCTAAGAAGTCGGGATAGTCAAAAATATTTAACAACAATTTCTGCATACTTACAGTTAGACAAATATCCATGAGATGTTCCCTCATCAATTCTAGAATAATTTACCGCTGCCACCGAAACCATACAAAACACTGATAAACAAACAACTTCCAAAACTCCCATTGTCCGTAATATTCAATATACTGCCACAACGTTTGTGTTTCTTAAATTATTTAGTAAAAAACAAATCCACACGAGTTGACCTTGACACAAAAAACGGCCTAAATTATTGACCTCTATTTTAACGCACCAAATAACCGTCGCATACGCACGCCTGAGCTCAATAAACTCGTGTTGCGAAATCGTCTATATATAAAGAAGTGCAATTTGCATAATCATGGCGTTAGCTACTATATTTCCAATATTTGTAAGCTATGAGCTTATAATTTATTTACATAAAGTTATTATGAAGTTCCGGGAGTGGGAGCGAGAAATTCAGGGACTATTCGGCGTTTTGTTTTGTAATTAAAATTGTAATATCGAAAATGTTTAGTAATTATAAGTAGGTATGTATGATATTATAAAGAGAGGGAGAGAGTCAGTGGATTTTGCAAGTTTGTTTACATGTTCGGGTAACTCTGGAACCACTGTACCATTTCACTTCGAAAGGTAGGTACGGTCGGCCAAGAAAGTTGACTACCAGTTTTGAAAAAAGTATCTGTGATATGAGTAACTATCCAAAAAAATTAACTTGTTGTGTCATGACCTACAAATGACCTTCAACCGTAGGGTGGTAGACCACATTTTTGGCCGACTTTACCTTATTCCAGATGGATGAAGGCTGTATTATTCTGAAAGTAGATATTTATAGGTACTTATACCTACAGGCGAATTTGGGACGGACTGCTTTGTTATATTTTAAAAATCAGCTCATGAAGCCCTTTCTATTTATAACTGTAATAATAGGTACATCACAGAAAAAAAAATATCCTAAAAATATACGACGTGATAATTCCCCACAGGAAAATACGAAAATTCTAGCTCTATGTCTCAATTAATCTAATAGACCCAGGGAACACGGGGGACACGTAGGGGACGGACGGGCAAGAATTAATTTTAAATCCACAAAAAATATAAGTTTTAGATATATTTATTCGTAATATTTATAATCTTTGGTGCTGGTCGAGTTTATAGACATGCGTCGATAAATGATTTGATCCGTCGGGCTCTTAGTACAATTTCATTTCCAGCTTCGCTTGAGCCCACTGGCCTGTCTACCTCAGATGGAAAGAGACCTGACGGATGCACTTTAATACCGTGGCATCTTGGTCGTCCCTTGGCATGGGACGTCACTTGTGTTGATACGCTAGCACCGTCTCACGTCCAAGGTTCTTCTCGCAAGCCAGGGACCGCCGCAGACCTCGCCCAAACCATCAAGTGCCGCAAATATGCTTTTTTAAAGCCAAATTACGAATTTGCTGCACTTGCTATGGAAACGTTTGGTCCGTGGTCATATGACACAAAAAAATTGATTAAAGAAGTGTCAGACAAATTAATAGGTGTCTCTGGCGACCACAGGCAAGGCTCCTTTTTTGCCCAAAGACTGAGCATCGCAGTGCAACGGGGTAACGCTGCGAGTGTCCTCGGCACGATGCCGCAAGTGGCGGTAATGAAGGGATTTATACACCGTGTTTTTTTTGATTTACGATAACTTCGGCATATTACTAGATATATCCATAGAAATTAATTGGTAGATAAGATTTTAAAATACTGCGAAAAAAAAATTTTTTTCGGTTTAGTACAAAATAATGAAATCTTTTATCTTTGGTCATCCTAAAAGGGCCTTTAGAGTTAACTAATAATCAGTGTCAAATACGTCTATGTTGGCGTGACATACACACACAAGTAAAGATAACACTTGACAGGTACAAGATTGTCACTTTAGATTGACGCGTATACAAACCTAACAATTGGAAACTCTTTACTCATAAGAGTCATAAGTATTAAAAGAAAATTGTTGTTATCAATTAAGAGCCTTTTACACTAGTTTAACGTGATTAACTGATTAAATTTAAAAATTAAATATCTTTAAAACCGTTAGACTTATCATTTGTCTGTCTTCGGGAAATTAACTTTGTTTGACCTAAAGAACGTTCCCTTAAAGTTATCGTAAATAGAAAAAAACACGGTGTATTATAGGTTAGTTGTGTTATATTTTATTTTTATTGAACTACGTTTTTTTATTTAAAAGTATTTATTGAATAAAGAAAACTAATAATCTTTGGATATCCTTATTAGTAATTCATACCAATTAAAAAAATGCTCACTGATAAATACTTGTTTAAAATATTATGATTCTCGGCCTGGATACACTAAACAAGTTTATACTCAGTTTATTTATAATATCGGAAATAGGAAAGGGTTTAATTGGGTACCTTTAGAATGGGAGTCTAGACGAACCGAAAAAAAAATCAGACAGCCCGAACTGGGAGTCGAACTGACCTCTTCGGTATCACCATGAGCGCTCTATTTTTCTCCTTTTGAGCTATCCGACACGATATGAAATACATTTAAGTGCACCTATATATCCCATTTAAACATTTATTTATTTAATTTCTTGAATTGAAAGTCTAACATTTTTGTTATTGTTTCGTAACCTATATGCTTGCTTTGTTTACATTTCCTTAGACTATAGTTGTCTTTATTTTTATTTTATTGATACTGTTTCCTTTGTGTTGCCAACTTTACCAGGCTATTAATTTTATGGTCGTTTGAGACGTTCGAGATAATCTCGAACAAATGATTGTATTTGATCCTTGATGTTTTTCTTTTAGCGTTGTTTTGTGTTAAGTGTGTCACTTTCCGTTTTATCACCAATCGGTTCCAACGGAAGACCAGTGCTGGGTTTACGGCTAGCGAATGCTGTGTTGCGACCGTTTCGCAACAATTTTTCTGTGTCTTGATATTTTTGTATCTATGTAATGTGGTTTAGTTTTGTTGCGAATAAATGTCTCTTTATCTTTATCTTTATCCATTGGGCCACAATGTCGTAAGCTAACTTCAAAAATAGGTGAAGGCAAAACCTCAAGATGAATAATATCTATTTATTAATTATATCTATCTATTTATATCAAACTCTAGTCAAAATATCAAAAAAAACAACATAATTACGATGGGTTTATCGTAATTATGAACAAAAAACATTTTGCTTACATATAAAGTGTAGTTACTAATCTATGTTATAGCTCATGCAATTTATGATGGCGACTATGGCGAGTGGGCTTTACTTGTGGTAAACACATATCTGTATACCTGTGTCCCTACAAACAATATAAAATAAGATAAAACATTGAAAACAACATACTATTTGTGTTCTTGACGTGATATGCGAACTATTTAGTCATGTATGCAGCGACCTTCTTGGTTACATCTTCTACAAAATTGATGTAACTAGGTATCATTTGTAATGTCTTCGTATTTTCTGTCCTTAAATTACGTACAATTTTATTTTAATTAAATCTATCTGTAGGTTTTTTATTTATTTCAGAGGGCTTATTAGGGCCGTGTTTATCGCGAGACTAAACGTGGATAAAACATCCTTCACTCTCGCACTTATATACTTGTCAGAAAGTTACGAATGTTTTATCCACGTTTTGGGACGCAATACTCGTAAACACGAATAGGCCCCACAGTTCTAAATTAATTACCTATTTTTATTTTAGCATATGTTAGAATAAAAATACTTTATTATAGGTACCTCACTATAAATAACATAATGACATGCTGACGGTACTTCGTGGCAGTTATCGTCGTGGAAACAATATGCACAAGTGACTTGAGCGACGGCGCGCTCGCGACTGATCGCTCCGTCAGACACGCACACTACCGCAATGTGCATATACACGTTCAACCACTAATAAAGCCCACTCGCCATCGTGAATTGCATGAGCTATACCGGATGAGAATTAACAGCAAGTGCATGTGTGTAACGAGTCGAGTGAGTGTAGTTCTCTCTCTTTTTTATCGATTAAGTATCGAGCTAGAACAAATATTCTTCTTGCCCGCCCTCTCCGTCTTGCCCATCCGTCCCCTACCTAATTTGACCAAAAAATAAAGTTAAGTAGGTACAGCAGATTTTCTTTCAAGAGACGTAATTTCAACACAGGCTATAAATTAGACTGTTCCGTTCGACGTGACCTTGGTCTTGAGTATTTATTTTTAAAGTACGAATATCAAAGTTGTGTAATACGAGAAATGCTTCAGTAGCTTAAAGTATGGATTTATTTTGAATGTGTTGATATTTTGAATTATGGTGTAATTTCAATCCATTGCTGCGTTATTGAGGACTGGATATAAAGTTTTTTGAGTGTGGCAAAGGTGTACCTCAACATTCTTTGCAAATATCATTAATACCTTCATAACTCCTAAACTAATAAATAGATTGGTAACTTCAAACAATATTCTGGAACGGTAAAAGAAGTGTTTCTTATGCCATAATATTTAATGTCAAGTTCCTTTAAAGTTTCGCCATGTCCGTCCGTCCGTCCGCAGCCTAGCTCAGAGACTTAGTACTAGAGAGCTGTAATTTGGCATGAATATACTACTCAGGCCACAAAAGTGGTAAAATAAAGTACGTATTTACGATTGGTCATTGCACGTAAGTATAAATGGAAATACCATTTCTTTCGACCTAAAATATAATATTGGACCATTCTACCATCGGTTGTGATTTGATTACATTTTAGACGTATTTAGGTTGGACAAATTTTCTGTTCGATGTATTTCCAATTGTGATTTATCTGGTTTAACGTGTGAATAATTTCGAGGCGCGATTTTCCTTTTGACCCAATGAAATAGGTTTAACTGAGGTGGTGGTGAGGATGAGGTTCTTAGAAGTGATGTCATTAGGGCAATATAAATGTAAAACAATTAAAAGTTACTCTAAGACAATGTTAAAGTAACCTCTGTCAAGGTTTAACTTTTGACCTATAGTTGATTGATATGTACCTAGTTCCTCTAAGCCATTATTCATGGAAAATCATGGTAAGGAATTTATATAAACTTAGGGGAGGGGACGCTTACACGTGTATTACTAGGGAACACATTAAAATTCGTTTTTTTTTTCTGGATACTATTTTATCCTAAAGCTATATTATGCTGGAGCTATTATAGATTGAACTCTGTATAACTAATAAGCAAGTTACTATTTAAAGACCAGCAAACCGTTAAACGTTCCATTTGTATTATTTGTAAACCATTAAGGAGTTCCTATGGCCATCTCCATGGGCCACCAGGGCTAGCACATCCTGTATTTGGTCGCTCGGTAAGTCTCTACTCCAGAGAAGTTACAAAGAGAGATTCGAGCGACTAACAAGTTGCAGACCTCTTGTGCTCGCTTCCAGGCTGATGGCAGCGTATTATTGTGTAGGTACTGTCTTCGGAAATACGTAAGTTTACTTACAAAATGTGTCACGTACCCTTTGCTAGTTCATTAAATTGGTTTATCCTTTTGGGGTCTTACACACATTAATCTTGTAACACCCTTGAAGCAAACAATCAGTTAATCTTTCTTTGTGGCTACATACTCTAGAATAAAGTAAAATGTTATTTACCTAGCTTTGAAATAGATCAAATTAAACCCCGATAAAAAACTTGACGTCCACTACTTTCAGAGCTGATCCATTCTCATGAAACCTAGGTTGATTCATTTGGAAGCTACAATGCCACAGACAGACTAACAGAAACACACGTGAAACTTATAGCACCAATTTTTTGCATGGGGGTTTAAAAAACGCCACGTGAAGCAAGCTGACTTACTCTAGTAGGTATAAAAGTTATTAACAAAAGAAACAAACTATTCAGTTTAGCACGCTTAGTAGAATAATTTATTTAAACTATCATTTGTTTTTTCTATCTTACATGAATGACGTCATCGATGTTGAGCGAACCAAGCTGCTTTACGATCGCTTCGTGTTTCCTCTTCAATCCTCTCTTGCCCAAAGCATACGGGTGTCTATTGAACGTGGCCAAATAATAAATCCCCGGTTTACTTTTATCAACAAACAGATCCATGGTATTCGTAACGAATGGTTTCCTCTCGTAGCAATTACCTTCCCTTGCTTGCTGGATGGAATCACATTGCATCCCGATAAACTGGTGAGGGTTGATCAGCGCTGACATCCAAAGAAACATCGCTCTAACGTGACTGCATATTACATTACATGGCAGCCACCAGATTTCGTGGGGCTGGTATTCACCTCCGTTGACATAAAATGTTACATGTCCAACCGGAGTAGCCATGCCAAAACCATCAATGTTAGTTGCTATATCTAGGACGAAATCAGCATCTGATGGGTCGATTCTCTGGTCAGGGCCGAGATGTCTATGGCATGGTCCTTCTGGATCAAGAGCTACTAGCATGGAGATGTTCCGCCCAGTGATCTGCCTGAAGTTCTTAGCTATGAAGCTCATGTGTTGGGCTCCGAGGCTGATGCCTACAACTTCAAGCCTCTTCGGGTCCAGACCAAGGGTGACCAGCTCAGCTAGCATTTCAGCCACGTGCTTTCCTGATTGACGTATGAAACGAGCAGCTCTGAAACAATAACACACGAATTAAAACAGTTATCAGAATGTGTACAAGAAGAAAAAATACAATATAAAACCGGGCAAAAGCATGTCGCACCATGCTCAGTGAAGGGGTTCAAGGCCGTAACTATGAACACAAAAAACTGCAAATATTAAAAACCACATGTAAGAACTAATTTTCTTTTCAAAATTATTTGGTTAGATGATTTTTCATAGGTATAAATACTTTAAATAGCCGCCCGTATCTCAGAAACCAATCAAGTGTACTTAGTAGTCTAAAAATTGATAATAACATGCACATAATGATTTTAAAGAGCTATCCAATGTTACCTCACACTTTATTTGCACCCGAAGAATAAAATATTTTAAGATTTTATTTCACTTCTTTGTAAGCGTAATTTAAATATTAACTATGCTAAATGCATAACATTTATTTATATATGGACTAAAACAATAGATTTAATTACATTGTAAAAATAACTAATATTAAATAAGACTAAATCTATATATACACTAAAAAATTAAATCTAAGAATGGCCCCTGCGGCATTGTACCAAAGATGCTGGCAGCATTTCCTCGTTGAATGGCTAAAGCTAAACTTATTCGTTGAGCGAGGAAACTGCCAGCTCTTCGGTCTCCAGTGACGTCAATGAGTCTCTTTGACAATTCCTTAAAAAGGCTAACAGCACTAGGACCCCACGGACCAAGGGTCTCGACCCCGAATGGAATAAAATTATATTCTGGGCCGAGACCACTATATTTGCCAGTCTTAATGTTTTCAGCCGCTTCGGCCGCTGCACCAGCCCTATTGGAGGTTCGTGGGAGATGTGACGGGGCCAGCGTGTCTACACAGGTTGCATCCCACACTAGCACCCGCCCCATATTCCACGGAACCAAAGACATTCCGTCAGGTCTCTTGCCATCATTTCTGGAGATACCGGACGGCTCTAAAAGGGCCGGCACGTTAACAGAGGCAAGAGACCGACGGATGATGTCGTTTAGTGCAGCATGTCTTGAGAAGCGGCCAGCACTTCTCTGGCAAGAAAGTCCGTGATGTCCTAGCCGATCGACGTCACTTCCGCAGGGGCACCGATGTGGAGCGCAGACCGGGACCCCAAGGCGAAGGCAAACTGAAACTCGGAGTGTGTTAGGGTCTAGGAAAGTACCAGTGCTTGGCGAAGGATGAGCTTGAAGCCAGTATCCAGCCTCCCTTGTACCGACTGCTAAAATTCTAGCACGATCCGCAGCGCAGCACTGGCTAAGAAGGGAATCAACAGTCAATTTACATGCTATGTCATCCCAACACCTCTGCGATTTTGGGTTATCAGGAAAATTTTGACCGGGGCATGCAGTTAACCAGCCATTCTTTGCGTCCTCCAAGCCTGAAGTCTCATAGTTTAAAGGGAATTCCCTAAGGATTTTTCCTATGAGACTAGAAGAGCTATGGATCGACGAAAGAAAAGCTGGTAAAGCAATACTAGAAATTTTGCGGATCCCTAAACCACCGTACCGAATTGGGAGGGATCCTTGGGTCCAGGAATGCTCGCTTAGCTGAATATTAAGAATTGATTGCAGGTTACTTTTGATCAAAGTATCAATTTTGGACAAAAGATCTTGATGTTTCCAGAACGGACAGCAGCGAAGCACATAAGTAAATTTAGGGACAAAAAGACAGAATTTAATAACCAAAAGTGCAAAATGTGGACTGATGTCAAGAAGCCGATGGGAATTATTTTGAAATTTAGAAATAGAATTTTGAATATAATCTGAAAAACTTTCTTCAAAAATAGGAGATCCCAGGAGGCAAAGTGTACTTTTATCTACTATTTTTATATTTGGGGCAAGTTCGTTGAATTTTTGTATTATGTCATTGTCAGCGTTGGAAGGATTTTGGATGAAGAGTTCACACTTATTGAAATTTAGCTCTAAACCAATGGCTTTAAAGTTGTTTTTTAAAGATGAAAGATCGGAAAGTACTGTATTTACATCACCTCCTAAGGTCCCATCATCTAGATACCAAATATTAAATTTTGAAGCTAAATTTTGAATTAGAGAAATTACAATTGCTAAATTACAGCTTTGTAGTACCAAAAGAGAGTTAAACGGCGGAGAGACGGACGATTTTAAAAATAGTATTTTTTTCGCGAGCAAACATCTTTTATATAATATATAATAAAACACAATTCAATTTTATATTTTTTCCTCACAAGCATGTTCAACGATTTCATTAGGTACTGCAATCTCACCTCGATTTTAATGACCAACTTAGCACACTTGTATCATAACAAACTGTTATAGTTCACTGCGATATTATTATAATACTCACAAGGGAAAGAATCTTGTAGTAAAATGCAATGCATCCAACATCAGCACGTTGTAACCCAATCGTCCATATAGTTGGCCCAGGGTTTTTCCCACCAATGGCCAAGTGAAATCCGAGTAACCACCAACATACAAAACGGTCTTCCTGTTCTTAAAGTCTATTGCGGGGTGTTTGACCAGCTCCTTTACCCTGAAGTAGTCGTACTTAGTCCATGTGGACGTCCAGTACCTGGTCGGGTCGAACACGACGATAAAGAGTTTTTTCAATGATTCTGGTTCGATGACCACTGGTTTCCAGATGTCAGGACCTGCGAAAAGATTGTAAATGAAGCACTATCTTACCTAACAGCAAGTATGTAGGAATACTTGAAAAACTTACAGTAGGAACTTTTTTGAAGGAGTTCTAAAAAAACATGTGTTTACGGAAAATTATTGTTTCAATACTTTGTGGTTGTCTGTCGGCGACCTAATAATCATAGACTATGTGAATCTAGTTTATCTAGACCTGGAGCTGTCTTTGGCTTTTAGGGTTATATTACTGCCTGGTTTCCGTCCTTAATAAAAACCCAAGAATATCCGTCGGGGGCCGCCGTCACTCTTTTAAATTTCAACATTAATAGGATTTTTTTTTTTAAATTATTGACTTAAATGTACAAAATTATAAAAAAAATAGTATTTAATGGCAGCCCCGAACGGATATTCTTGGTTTTTTATTAAGTTCATGGGTAGTTTAATATGTTGTTTTATTACCTCATATATATCTTCGAGAACTAAATAGGTACCTAGATCTCGTACGAAGGGCTTTGAAAACTGATACTCTATTGTTTATATGACCGACTCCGCGAGAGATAAACCCTACTTATAAAAGCTTTTTACGTTTATTATCACTCGTTACATAATTTCTTCAAGTCCCCAGAAAAGTTACTTAAGTTACTTAGTTAGTTAGTTACTTTTCAATAACTTATTAACGAGGTTTTGCAAATTAAAAAATTTGCTATTTGTTATAGCCATAAAAGGCAAACGAGTAGAGGGCCCTATTCTACGCCGTAAAACAATATTGCTTTTGTCCTGTTATAGTATTATTTTTAACTCGTCTGGCAATACTGTCAAGTAAATAAGAGCTATCATAACGTTAACAATACGATATCATGTCAAACACAATAATGTTTTTACGCAATAGCATATAGGCCCTGAGCTATATCTAAATTTATCTTTTAGCTGCAAGTATTGTAATCAAACCATAATAACAAAACCTAACGAAGGATACACCTGAATCGAACACCACAGAAGAAGACAGCTGGCTGGTTTGGAGTGCCCAACGGCGCCCAGGCAGTGTCTCATACATACATACACATAAACACACCTCAGTAACGCATATTGAATCTGCCGGACAACGGCCCGGACAGGACGCCATCCCAAGATTACCTAACAGTAAGTGATCTTGTATAATTTGTCTAGACTTATACAAGATCACTTACTGTTTGTTAGTCTTAAAATTAGTACCGTGGCTAAGGTTAATTCATATTTGGTTGAATAGTCTGTTCTTCGATGAGATTTGTTATATACCTACATTATTTAAATACAAGAAATAAAAATATAATTGCTATTAAAAAAATCCGTGTCTGTAAGGTATAAATCATTTGTAGGTCAATGCATTCATTTCATTATGCATTAATGTGTTTTATGACCTTAAAGAATTTTCTGGCCATGATACATGTATAAATTATTAAATTCGTGTGTTTTTAGATATAAGTCACAATAATTGTCCGCTCGCAATGGGCAACAGATGCTATTGTCATTTTACTTTCCATCTTTTGTTCATCATCATCATCATCATCAGCCCGGGGGCGTCCACTGCTGGACAAAGGCCTCCCCCAAAGAGCGCCACAAGTCACGGTCTTGAGCCGCTTGCATCCAGCGGCTCCCCGCGATCCTAACCAGGTCGTCAGACCACCGGGGGGCATCGTTTGTTCACAGTTAACAATTCGTTGCTTTAATACAAAAGCGACGCAAAACAAAATGTGTCTGTGTTGCATTTGAAATCGGAATGCTATATACTTTCAGTTTTAAATCAAACTATATTTGTTTTTGATTTGTGGCGCTTTTGTATTTAAGCAGCGAATTAATAAATACATACTTACTTACTAATTTCTATAACAAGTACTTAAAATCTACTTGAAAAAAGTCGTTCATGTCTAAAGCTTACTAATATAGGGTCGAGGACTATCTTACAGATAAAAATGCTTGGCCTAAACTAAACTAAACACCTAAATAACGTAATAATAAATTAGTCTTAAAACATATGTAAATATGTATTGTATATTGTCTAGGGGACACGGTTTCTGTAGAAGAATGTATTTATTACTACTACTTATTAGTCCCTATGAAAATTCTGAGATTTCCTGCTCAAGCTACGCTAGAATATATTGTTTTTTTAATTTTATATTAGATTCATTGTTTTATATAATGCTGGGTTAAGCTTTATAATTGTATAGTCATAAGTAGGATTTCAAAAATCGTCTGTCTGTTGAGTTTCTTGCGGCGTTTCTTCTGAGCAGTGGTCTCTTGCGAAGCGCTGGTAGATTTTTGACGTGTAAAAGTGCCCGTGCGGCCTACTTACTGAATAAACACCATTTATCTTTTTTTTATTTACGAGCCCAACAGTTGCGTTCTTCTCTAAATATAAATGTTTATCTTCGTCTAATACCCAATGTGAATTTGTCCCTAAAATTGATTTGTTTACCTTTTAACTAAGAAAATTAAGTTTTACTTACAGGTAGGTAAATATCCCATAGGAGAGCCTACGTCAACTAAAGAAAAATTGACAGCAGACACAAAAACAAAACTAAACATCGTTAAATAAGCCACTTTCAACATATTGCAACATGATCCCATTTTGCCTCAATTATCAAAAAATATAATCGCAGATGAATGCATTAGAAAAGTCACTGTATCATAAGTATTCAAAGCTTATAATCGATTGTTCACTTCCATGACAGTTTTGTTTTCTAATGTATTTATATTTTATTATTTAAACGTCATGCGCATTGGCGACATCTCGACAGACATGTGTGGCGGAGTTCATTCTTTTATAACAATATTCACTTACGATGATCTGCCAATGACGGCTGGTAGGGCTGTCACAAGGCTGTTGCATTCCACATAAATTTTTCAGCAGTTTTTGTAATCATAGGTATACATGTACATGATGATATGTATGTGGACCCTGCTGGGCACAGCAACAATAGCAGAAAAAAACAGAGAAGAGGGCTTATTTTTATAATAGTATTATAGTATGTTATTTACTAAGTTTAATTGTACTTTCATAGCTATGAAAATTATTATGGATTGATCACTAAAAATGAACAGTAAAAAAAAAAAATGCAAGTGCAAATGTTGGTTTAGAATTCCGAGTAAGCAAAGGATAATCGATTCTAGGTTAGACTTCAGCTCTAATAACTTTGGTCTCATGTTGCGCAGCTTTTTTTTTTATGCCCCCCATTTTAGATTCACTGCAAAGGATGTAATCGGTCCTAAACTCTGTTCCTATTCAGACTGCCATTAACAATAACAAGTACCTACACCTGACTGAAATCTTGTTGAAAACTTGTCTTTAGATAGAGGATGCTATCTCTAAATAGAAAATTAAAAAGGTTGAATATACGAGTACGAGTATCTATTCATCATCATCATTGTATTTTATACTGGGTGACAATCAATAGGTCAAATCTATCAAAACATCAACACATTTACATGACAAATATTCTTTCAAAAAAAAAAGTTGATGTCAAGCATCGGTCACATTGGCTCTTCACCGAAAGCGCTTTTCATCAAAAAATACAAGATCAAATAGAGATTACTACCTCAAAATAAACATCAAGACATTGATTGCGTATAAGTAAATAAATATGACCCTGTTCATGCCTAAAAAGTACGCGAATATGGAGTAATAATGGTAAGTTGGTTTGTTTATAATGAATGACGAATCGAAAAGGTCCCGACTATATATCTATCGAAATTGGTGAAAATACCATAGAACAAGTAAACATTATTAGTTATTATATGCAAATATTAACTTAAGGTTAGGTACCTATGTACGTTTGAGGCAAAGCAACTTGATTGTTTCGGGGGACCAAGGTAATTCATTGTGTTTAACCTTAACAGTACGTCGAGAAAATTGCAAAAATCCACAATAATTATTTAAAACTGTTTATTTTACTCTTTGCAATATAAGCAGAGTAGGTACATTATCTCTTTATGTCATAAAATTAAAAAAAAATATAAATAATTATAAGCACCCCCCGCGGTGAAGTTTTGGAATGGTTATTATTCCATTTCGGTTGGCAATTTATTTTTCAGTGTTTGATTAAATATGCCATTCCTTTCGTTTGTTTAGCCTATTTATTGATCAATGTAATATTGAAATGTAATATATTTTAGGGGTATAGCTTTAAATATGATACTAACTAAACTGAACTGAACTGAATTGAACTGGCTAAGTGATAATAAAGATTTTTTTTTTTTTTATACATGAAGAATTAAAGCCAATACTTTGGTAGAAGTGAGAAATTGATAGAAATGAGCCACTGAAACGACGAATTACAGTGGAACTTTGTGAAATTAAAAGTATGAACTTTTTCAATATTTAACATCGTACGTTAAAAAAAAAATACAAAAAATACAGTGTTCAGTTCAGTACATTTTGTACAACATAAAATATAATTACTAATTTCCGTAGATAAAATCCCACCGAAATGACGGTAATTAACCATTTTATTAAATACTGCTTAACTTTAAACGCAATAAATATACCTACAGCTTACATGCAGAAATATGAACAAAGGTTACCTACTTTCTGAATGTTAACAGATAAGCTTAAATTAGAACGTTACATTGGAAGCAAACTACCTATAACTACTTACATCGCCAAAGAGTGACATCAGTAGACACAGTAGCGCGATCACGAACATTTAAATCATAAAAACGTGTTATGAACCTATCCGTGGCTCGAACCCCTTCCACGCTTAGATATGGTGTAGTAAAATGGGGAAACTGTACCATGTTGGGTCAAGTATTTATTGCTCAGAAACGCTGCATCAGAGCAATCTTCGGAATCGGTCCAAGAGAATCACGTCGGCCTTACTTCAGTCAATATAATATCCTCACATCTCCTTGCACATATTCGAGGTATGCGCATTTGTACATAAATATAAAAATCAGTTTATCGAAACAACAGCTGCATCCTCGTAAAGTTAGGTTACAGTATAAATATGAACTACATAAGCCAGCTGCAAAATTGGCACTGAGTTCCAAAAATACCGACGCCATGTATGTTACAATATATAATAAGCTGATATTTTTAAAAGTAAGAATTAAACGTTATTTAAAAAAAATGCGATGGCATGGCTAACTGAGAAATCTTTTTATAGCGTTAATGAGTTCCTAAAAGAGGCAATTTAAGTGTGTGATTCTCGTGACGTTTATTGTGAATTGTTTTAGATAATATAATTTATATGATTGAAATTTGTACGCCAGTGTTTTGGTAAATTGTGGAAAGCCAATGTTATATACAACTTAAGACCCTGTTGTACACCCACTTTTGACAAATAACATCCATACATTTCATTCTTTCATTCATTCTAAAATACATTATTCTAGATATACTTCACCTTTACTACTCGATAACGATAGTAAAGTCAACGTAAATGTCAACTTACTATCAAATTTAAGTACCAAATACTTACCTAGAGGGCGCTGATATCAATCGTCATACACATTTTCAAGATGGCGATACGTGAACGTTACTTATCCATCGGTCTTTCGCAACCAAATCCACGGCGTCGGGCCAACTTATTGGACATCTACTCTACTGTGCGACACGTTAGTAAGTTTAAGAATTATTATGATTTTAGTAATACTCGAAAAGCTCGTTTACTTTCGGTTCAGTTTCGGAATCACAAGGGCCCTAACTTAAATCGCGTCAGTTAAAAAGGAGGGCTCTTAACAGATTAAGTATAATAATACTATATTGCTGTGTTTTATTATGCTATTTTATACTGTTATTTACGTCTTTGGATCAATCATAAAATAATATTAATGTTCATGTCATGATCATGGGTGTACTGCCTTTTGGCCGAAATACGTTTGGTCGAATGTATAGTTTCGCAACTTTTTCATTTGGCAACCCACTTTTACTTCTGTAACTGTAAATATTTCAGGATTTATTTCTGTACCATCATGATGACCCTATAGGTTAGGTTAGGTTAGTTATTATAAAAATCCTGTTTTATTTACAGTTATAGAAATAAACGTGGGTTTCCAAATGAAACGGTTGCGAAACGATACATTCGACCAAACGTTGTTTGGCGAAACGGCAGAGAACCCATGATCATGACTTTCTTGACAGACTATAGATGACGTGACACGATGAGTCATGTCACGTGATCTACCAGTGACGCGATTGGTTTCGCCTCGGAAATTTACTTTTAAATGAGGGGGCGAAAGGTATTTCTCAAGGATCTCTTTAACTACGACTATCTTTTAAATCTTATTAACTCTAACTAGCAAATATAATTAAAATGTAAAAAAACTTATTCTAATACAGTATAAAGGGGGCATTCATGTGCAGCGTAACCATTTAAAGTTACTATTTCCAGTACTTAAAACTTACTTGAAAAAGTCGTCGATGTCTAAAGCTTACTACAGGGTCGAGGCCTATCTTTTTTTTTTTTTTCCTAGCCTGTATGAGAGTCCCACTGCTGGGCAAAGGCCCCTTGATCTCCACGAGTCCCTATTTGGTGCCTCTTTCGGCCAGTTGTTGAGGAATGCGTCCAAGTCGTCCCGCCATCTCCGTCTAGGCCTGCCCCGTTTACGCCGCCCATTTTGCGGCACCAACTTGGTGGCTACGCTAGCCCAGGTCCGGGTGCATGCGGCATAGATAAAAATGCTTGGCCTAAACTAAACTAAAACCCTAAATAACTTAATAATAAATTAGTCATAAAAAATATGTAAATATTGTATATTGTCTGGGGGACACGGTTTCTGTAGGAGAATGTATCGAAACTTTGTATGTGGTTGTCTTGCTCTGTCATAGGTAAGTATAATTTTTATAAACATATTTTTTTTATTACTAAGTAGTTTATGAGTCCCTATGAAAATTCTGAGTTTTGACACATTTTCCTGCTCAAGATACGCTTGATCTGTTTTTTTTTTGTGTTATATTAACTGTTTTATATAGGCGTAAGCTTTTGATTGTATAATTATTATAAGAAGTATTTAAAAAAACGACTGACTGTTGAGTTTCTTGCGGCTTTTCTTCTCAGCAGTGGTCTCTTGCGAAGCGCTGGTAGATTTTTGACGTCTAAAAGTGCCCGTGCGGCCTACTTACTGAATAAACATCTTTTATCTTAAAGCGGCTCAATTCGACACGGGCAAAACCTAATTGCAAATGACGGTATACGAGTCGTTTTAAAAAGGTTTTTGTTTTTTTAACAATTTACATTTATTTCTCAACATAGTCTCCTTTGAGGGCCAAACACTTGTTCCAGCGAGTTTCCAATTTTTTTATCCCCTCCAAAAAATACGTTTTGTCAAGGTCTTCAAAATAGGCGTTTACACATGCGATGCAGTCCTCATTTGTCAAAAATGTTTGCCTTCCGAGCCAAGATTTGGGAATAGGTAATAATCGCGCGGAGGTAGATCCGGCGAATACGGAGCATGCGGAACCAGCTCGAAGCCCAACTCGTGGATTTTGGCCGTTGCAATAGTTGACGTGTGCACTGGGCATTGTCTTGATGAAAGAGGATTTTCTTGGGGGACAATTTTGTTCGTTTTTTCAACAATTCGGCATTAAAACGGTAATAACTCTGCGTAATAACGGCCAGTGATAGTCTTTCCCTTTTCAAAGTAATCAATCATAATGACTCCTTCGCCATCCCAGAACACTGTCGCAATCACCTTCCCAGCCGACAAAACAGTCTTGGCCTTCATTGGGGCACGTTCACCAGTTTCCATCCATTGTTTTGATTGTTGTTTTGATTCAGGTGTATAATGGTGGATCCAAGTATCGTCCACAGTGACAAATCGACTCAAAAAATTCCGAGGATTAAGCTTCATCATATCCAAACACAGTGTTGAAATTCACTTTCTTTCGCGTTTTTGTTCGATTGTCAACAAACGTGGCACCCATCGTGTAGACAGCTTTGTCATACCCAAATCTTCATGCAGGATTTTATGTACTCGCTCAGTGGAGATGCCTGTGTTCTCAGCTATTTCACGAACCTTCACTCGGCGGTCGTCGAGTACAATATTATGGACTTCTTCAACAATATCCTCAATAGGTGTACTTCGATTGGGCGAGCAGAGCGTGGAGCATCAGATGTGCTTGACCGACCACGTTTAAAATCATTTATCCAGTTATAAACAGTTTGCAACGTTGAAGCGTTAGTGCTATGAACAGAATCAAGTTCAGTTTTTATTGTGGCACCACTGCAACCCTTCATAAAAAAATGTTTTGTAACAATAACATCCTCAGTGGTGCCTTCGATTGGGTGACCAGAGCGTGGAGCATCAGATGTGCTTGACCGACCACGTTTAAAATCATTTATCCAGTTATAAACAGTCTGCAGCGTCGATGCGTTAGGGCCATGAACAGAATAAAGTTCAGTTTTTATTGTGGCAGCACTGAAACTCTTCATAAAAAATGTTTTATAACGGTACGAAACTCAGATTTTTCCATAGTTGTTGAAAATTTACGAGTGATCACAGTTAAACAATTGTTATACTGACAAAAACTTGATTTTTTTTACTGAATTTTTGACAGTATTCATTTGAAAGATTGTGCCTGCCAATGTTAATGCCATTTACCAGAAAAAAGGTTTTACAAATAGTTTTTAAAAGAACTTATCAAACAGCCCTCGTACTACCACATTTTACCAACAATTTGTTACAACTGGTATAACCTCAGGTACGGACGTTATTATTGTCACTTTACAAGACAACAATTAAAGTAACTACGTATTATTTACTATTGTTACATAGGAGTCGTAACAAACTGCGATGAGACAAAAATAACAAACTTCGAGCTATTTTACACTACTTTTGGAATTACCGCATACATTCAAAAAAATTACATCTGTCTTTGAGAGCAAGCATTGAAAGTAAAGTAGGCTACTTGTGCCTACGACTATTTTTTGATCATAAAAGTTTAATTTTAAAAGTCCCGGAAGTCATTGCTAGTGTCATAACTATTTCACTTTGCGACGAAAATAGAGCCAAATTGTATTTAGAATGTACAATCAACCAATTTTATTCCTAGGCCACTATGGACTTTGTCAACGTGACGTTGTACACCAAATCATAAGAAGTCTCTTACATTTTGGTTGACCACATGAGTTTAATATACTCCATAGTGGCCCAGAAATCAAATTGGTTGACATATAATTGTATGAATTTTCATGAACACAATGAAAACAGTTTAAAATAATCATATCTTTAATCATCTATAATTAACACATCATCACTGTTAAGTTCTTTCAATAATTTTAATATAGCTTCCGTCTTCCTTCTCAGACCTTTTTTGCCCAAAGCGTATGGGTATGCCTGAATCGTGGCCAAGTAATAAATCCCCGGTCTACTTCTGTCGGTGAACAGATCCATAGTATTCGTGACAAACGGTTTCCTCTCATAGCAATCGCTGTCCCGTGCCTGCTGCACGGAATCGCACTGCATCCCAATAAAACTATGAGGGTTTCTCAAAGCTGCCCACCACAAAAGAAAAGCTTTGTGATGGCTACACATATTGGCGCAGGGCATGTACCAAATATCCCCTGGTTGGTATTCCCCGCCGTTAACATAAAACGTAACATGTCCAACTGGAGTACTCATCCCATAACCATCTATGTTGGTAGCTATGTTCAGTACGAAATCAGCATCTGATGGGTCTAGTCTTTGGTTAGGACCTAGTTGTCTAAAGCACGATCCTGCTGCATCAAGAGCTGTGAGTGAGGAAATGTTCCTGCTGGTGATCTGGCGGTATTTCTTGGCTATGTGGCTCATAGTGTGTGCTCCAAGACTGATGCCTACCATTTCTAGGTTATTGGGGTCCAAGCCGAGGGTAGATAGTTCGGCTAGCATTTCAGCTACATGCATTGCGGCCTGATGCGTTGCACGTACGGCTCTGAAATGAATGTTTGACGCTTATTTTAGAAAGCAAGTCACTTGTTTAGTGGTTCAGGAACTTTTGCAGGGTTCATCACCATCTTACCATTCAACCTGCATGCCACGCCAAACGGCCATTACTCTCATTGCATTGCAGCGTTGTGGGTAAAACAGCTGGTGAAATGACTAGCATAGAAGCATTTATTCGTTTTAGTACATTAATTGGCCTTTTTAAAGAATAGAGAGTCACGTCAATATTTGAGTGTCTCATCATTTCAGCCAAAAGATTTCAAGTGCAGTATATAAGCTTTCTCTAATGTTTACCACAAAGACCGGTCATGTTTGAGTATCTGCATGTTATATACAAATTATAAAAGTGCCTCGTACTAGTCGCCAGTCGTGTTTTACATATTAACTTTTAAATTATTACACATTCGTGAGATACTTACAAATGAAAATATCTTGCAGTAAAATAGAACACATCCAAGATCAGCACGTTGTATCCTAATTCCCGATAAGTCTGACCCATAGTTCCGCCTACCAAAGGCCAAATCAAGTCCGCATAACCACCGACAAGCAGAACTGTTTTTTTCTTGAAATCTATGGTGGGATGCTCACCCAGTTTTCTCATGCTGTAGTAGTTATATTTCGTCCACTTAGGTGTCAAATAATTTTTGGGATTGGGATCCATGACGATGATGAAGAGGTGTTTCAAGGTTTGTGGCCTGATTATCACTGGTTTGTCGATGTCAGGACCTGTATGAGAAATAGATTTGATTTTAAGTTAGAGGACAAACGAATCTTAATTATGAAATGCGAATGGTTAGGAGCATCAATTGCATTTTTACTCTTGTGAGCTAAAAGAGTAAGACCTATCTAAGGTCTTTATTAAAGGTATCCATTTTCCATTTTAATTTAACCGATCAATGTAAAATTATAGAGATTGATGCGTTGACACAATCAATAGGCAAAATGGCTTATATTATAGGTCAAATCAATGACATGAACGAAGTATTAAATCAATATCTAGTATGTCTTGTAGACGCTATAATAAGTCAATGGCAAATATATATATATATATATATATATATATATCCTTATCTGTTTTAATGAAAACATAACTTGGACTTACAGTCGTATCTATAACCCAAAGTAGCTCCTTCGTCTATTCTAGAATGGTTGACTGCATTTACAGAAATTAAAGAAAACACTGATAAACATGTCACAATCAACATATTGGAATACAAACTTATATCAAATAATTGCAAAACAAAAAAAAACTCAGTGATTTTAATTTTTAATTTATGGCAAACAAGCAACCGGGTCTGGAATATAGATCACCGCTGCTCACTGACAACTGCGAGCAGTGCAATCGTTAAGCCCTTTCAGAATATAATATACTTGTCTAATGCAGATTTGAAATGTGGGCATATACTCGTAAACGCCTGTTGGCCATACGCTCGACAGACCGTGACCAATTTCGAAGTTCTACGTCGATTTGGGAGGAAACTAATGCAGACCATCAAAAGAAGAAAAGTTGCCTATCTAGGTCATTTGCTTAGGCACTCCAGATACGAACTCCTGCAATTAATAATGATGGGCAAAGTTGCTGGAAGAAGAGCTGTCGGGCGCAGAAAGAAATCGTGGCTGCGAAACATTCGGGGATGGACTGGTGTCACAAGTGCAGCGGAGCTTTTCAACCTCGCCAAAGACCGAGAAAAATATGCGGAGCTGACTGCCAACCTTCACTAGTTGGAGAGGCACTATAAGAAGATGCAGATCTTCAAAGATATTTATATGCACACGCTCCTATGTCACAAATTTAGAATATAAATTAAAACATCAAGACAGAACCGCCACAACTCGTATATTTTTAATATACCTAAGGGTTAAACGTAAGGTTGAAGATGAAGAAGTAACAATTAACATCGTAATGCAGTATGATGCTACTGTCAAAACCATTTTTAGGTCAGAACTTATTTTGACTAAAAGAAAAAGTAAATATACCGCCGTTTGCGCATTTTAGGATTCCGTACCTACCTACAAAAATAAAACGCAATCCTTACAGGATCACTCGCGTGTGTATCTGTCCGTATGTCAGTCATACACAGCCAATTTGCTTCTAAAGCTACTGGGTCGATTGAGATTTGGTACACTAATGTAAATCGCAGCCCCATAGATGAACGTGTAACGGGGTCCACTTTTGGAGGGTAAATTAGAAAAGAATATAAAAAAGTGGTGCAAACTATAAATAGTTAGGTATCGTATGTATCAACTGAAAGGGTTTGTGAAACCTCTTTTTTTTATACATGCATACATACATAAACTCACGCCTTCATTCCCAGAGGGGTAGACAGAGCTACAGAATAAACAACAAATTTATAAACTTGTTGATTCTTCCATTTATATTTTTTGGATAAATACCTAGTTTCAAAGTTATTGAAGAAATTAGGCAAGAATTGATTAGCGTAACAAGTCCTGTCGATTTTTTAAGCAGTCCGATCCGATGGAGTCCTGTAGGTTCACCTAAGGAGCACCATGTGAGGACTTCC
This sequence comes from Acleris sparsana, assembly GCA_923062465.1. Classification (NCBI taxonomy): domain Eukaryota; kingdom Metazoa; phylum Arthropoda; class Insecta; order Lepidoptera; family Tortricidae; genus Acleris; species Acleris sparsana. The sequence goes on from OV281297.1 coordinate 14,473,193, forward strand.
TTATCAAACCAATAGGATTTTAACTAATCGTAAACACCCAAGCATTCTAGTAAAAAGAAGTTTATATCAAAGCATGTATTTACTGTAACATGATACTTTGTTGATGTCTGGTGTTTTACGATATAAATGATACAAGTCGTCCATGAAGAGAGCACTAAAACTATTAAATTAACAACATCCGATATTCCGATCATAAGATCCGCACTCGCAATCGCAATTGTTTTCATTTTGAAAATCGAAGCCTTGTCTTCAAACAAAATGAAAACAATTGTTCCACTTTGAACACGATTCCGTTTACAATGCGGTAGGCAATGGCGACGCAGGTCGTTTTCAATTGTACCATATTTTAAGGCAAATAAATGAATTTGAATTGTCATGATATGTTATGGAGGCGTTACAGCGCCATCTATGAAACTTTTCCCAAATCTTCTAAGGGAAGGTAAAGCTAAGCAGTCCTCTGCATAAAAAAAATCTTGGCGGTGAAAGATAATTATATCGTCTTTGACCTTTTATGGTATTGTCTTTAACTCGGCCGCCATGACTGTCAAGTAAATACCTCAACTATCAAAACGTTGACAATATGACAGCAGGTCAAAGACGAAATGGTTTTTTCATCACACTTGCTCGTAAATGGTGTTATTCCATGCCTGTATAATGCTAACTTATCGTCAGATATGTTTGTATTCTCGGCCGGTAATGGGCTGTAATTTGAATTAGACCCATAAACCAAGACAATGCAATATTTTGGCATTAAGAAGACGATCTGACGATGGAGTCTGAAGGCGGTAACAGGATGACTGCTGTACCTAATTTACGTAGACCCATATAGGGATTTAATTAGTTACCCGATATGCAGATAAAAAGTTCAGTCTGCGTCACTGTCTCGAAAATTAAAAGACATAACTAAATGTCTGCTAAATTCAGAAAAAACCCAGGGTAAGGGTTTTTTATGTAACTTTTCGGCTATACTTACAGTTTTAACTATTTTAATTAAGTCAGACGTCTACTTATTAAGATTAAATAAGCATTTCGAGGAATAACGCTTAGGTTCTCACCTAAATTCAATCGTCAACTTTTTAATACATCATTCGGTGGTAAAAATTATATAGGAAGTAATTTTGTATAACATTTTTTGAATAAATATAGGAGGTGATATCTTAGAGAAGATTCAGATAAGGCGTTTTATGCGTTAGCATACTTACTCACTTATTTGGTAAAAGGGTTGGCAACCCTACTATGATATAGTATCCTGGTATATTCTTCTTCTTGTTGGTGTTTCCTCATTGCATGGTCAATAGGGCTAGTATTCTTTTTGTAATAATGCTATTGAGCAGAATTGATTGTGCGTGTACATGTAGATTGTAACTGGCTTCTGCCCGCGACTTCGTCCGCGTCGATCATCCCACGGGGACAGTGTTTTGTTTGAGGCCTATGCTTTAGTGAGATAACTGTCATTATTACGATTTAAACCAAATTCGTCTGCTTCAGCCTGGAAAACTACCAAATATACTGATTCACGCACACTGATTAAAGCGATGAATAAAATGCTGACACGGATTTCCTAAACTTTTAATAAGTAATACTCTCAAAAATATAATCTATATTTGGTAGGTAACAGTTGGCAACCCTATTTGATAAGGTTGTTTTTCGCGAATCCTTCCAAATTACAATAATGCATCCACATCGTTGAAAACCCTAAGGTCCAGAATATAAACATTCATGATTTTTTTTTCATCACAGAGTTTGTAAGAAAAACACCATTGTTTTTATTTTCAGGGTTCCGTAGCTGGCAAAATATTTTTTATTTATTATCGATAATCATAGAGATATTTTATGAAACCTTTTTTATAAACGCGTGTGTATTTCATGTAAAATGAATAAAAACATTTTCTGATTCCCTTCTTCTTGAAGCAAACTTGGAAACTAACGATCCCACTGAGGGCTCTACGGCGAACTGCGAAGAGCCTGTTGTTTGATCAGTAGTAAAACTAAATAATCGTTAAAAATCGTATCTAAATGGTCAACAAATCTCAAGGGAATGTGTCAAACATTCGCTTCCTTTTTTTGTTAAGTTAACTAATCATCATACACCGTGCCCTAAGTTTAAAAAAAAGCATTTATTTCAGTCGTATGTCTTTTTCAATTTAAATTTGTAATTCATTTTTGACCACCTTTTTTGCACAATCAAAGTTGCTACATTGAGCCTACATTCTATGACGAACTTTCGACTCGATCATTAGGTTGATCAGCTTTTAAACACCATTATTATTCACACCACCATTATTAGTATTAAATGGTCATTCAACTTAACTACATTCATACCTAAACCAAATTCTAGTTTAACTCTGCCAGCCCATGAAACAAGCAGCCCGCCAGTGGCTTCGCCCCGGTTTACCTTCCGTAGATTTATCATACAAACCTTGTCCTGGAAATAACGAACACAGCAACAAAAATTCAATTTGGTGCAGTCGTTATGCGTGTACATACATTTTAGCGATCCATTTATGTTTAAATAGAAAGATAGAGAAGGTATATACTACCTAATAACACACCTATCACCCCAGACCGTCTCAGTACCACAAAATTCTATAATTTAACAAATCCGCCGCTATTTCCAAAGAAAACTCGATCAGTACAATTTGTTGTTCCCAATTATTTTTTAGTCAGATCGAGAGGTACTATCAGCCCATTGGAACCCTGACCCACCATAGAACGGTGTCACAGTGACATTATAAAACAATTTCTTTGACACTTCTTATGACTTCAGTCATAACGTCACTGTGACAGAGTTCTATGGTGGGTCAAGGTTCCAATGGGCTGATAGTACGTCAAAGGATTAAAAAAATATTGAAATTTCAGTAAATTGAATAGAGCAAAATACAGGTTGGTTTTGGACCTCAGGACACCCTGTCGGTGATATTCCCTAACTCGTTCACGAATTAAAAAAAATAAAGTTGGTGGAGAGTCGTTTCGTAGATGAAATTGGATAATATTTAGAGATCTAATTATCGCAAAGGTTGACACTTGTCACTGACATTATTATTTATTTATATATTTATGTAACAAAACGCCCATTAAACGTTCTCACCGTTAAGAGACAAACCCCCTTACTAATAAACGTTGAGTAACGGTGGTATAGCTATACAATGTTTTGTCCTTATCTGTCATTGTGACATTTGATTTTGACAGATAAGGACAAAACATTGTATAGCTATGCTACCGTTACTCAACGTTTATTAGTAAGGGGGAAAGTATTTAAACAGCAGGAATAACAGTCAACGCAGGCACACACGCCGCGCTACACCAAGAGAGCAAGAGAACAACCACATGTATACGCAAGAGTAAAAAATGGTAGAGAACAAAAAGTGAATAATAAACACTTATAGCTTAAGTAAATATTTTTTTACTGAGTAACCGTCTAAGCGTAGATGTAGATGCGTTAAAATCTAAATCAATATCCTTAGCACAAATGTTGAGGGATTTACCAGCTCGCAACAAGGAGTTCCGCCGATAGTTAGTCGACACAAAGGGAATTTGAATTGGTGGGTTATAACTATAACGCAGTGAGGCCGCTGGTACCCAAGCGCCAAGGTGAGGTAGCTGGTGGCAAGGTAAAATCGAACTTGTTGTATCATGATGGGCAAGTGAACTTCAACCGTAGGGTGGTAGACCACATTTTTAGCCGACTGTACCGAAGTAAAATGCCATGATGACATTAGTTATATCAAACTCACTTTTGTTATACTTATAACTGTGGGTAAGGAATCTTACAGTAAGAGCCCGACTCGCTCTTTGCCGGTTTTTTTTAAAGAAAATCATAAATAAACAAATACCTACTTAACGCGTTCTTAAAAACCATCGATGTATTAATGAGTTATCACTTGTGCACAAACAATCTCGAAATACAATACAATACAAATTACTATATTAGACTTATAACCAAAATAAATTAAATATGTAATAACCATATTACGGAAAATAGTTAAAATGGCATTTTATCATATAATACCTGTGATATATTTTGCAGTGGTTTTGTTAGTTTCTGTGGTTGCAGTCAATTACTCCAGAATTGATGAAAACGCTTCTTCAAAAAATGATTGTAAGTTAATGATTTTTATTATACCTACAGCGTAATAATAAAATAAAATATTGAGTCGTTTAAAATCGCGTAGCTGTCAAAAATATTCCGTACAAATTTAGCTTCGGGCCATAACGTTCTCATCCCCTACATCAAGTCCCATTTATTTTTATTTATGTTGTAAATATTATATAAAATACATTTGTACGTTTTCGATTTTGTTTGTTTAAATTTGTTTCCTTTAAAGAAATATTTTCTTGATAAAGAAAACGTACCTACAGACCTAGTTTTTCTATCTAGCTACAACATATTTAAAAATCGTAAAAATCGGACTACGTTAAAACTTAGTGAGAGAAACGTTATTTGTATGTTTTTTGTCTTAAGACATAATTTCAAATGATTTCAAAATAAATCAACTTTTTGTAGAAAAATCCTTCTCAAAACAAATTTTGTTTTACCAATTGTAGGTAGTTTTTCAGTTTAATCATCAGCTGCTTAAACCGAGCCCAACTCAAGGAGTTCTTATTCGGTGGATCACATCAGCTGGAGATCCGGTTGCCAATTTCCAAAAACATCGTGGGCCTCTTTTTAATAAATATTGTTGGAAAGAGATTTCCGTCAGGGGCTCTATTCTATCCTGTAAAATCATATTGATTTTGACATGTTATCATATCGTCAACGTTACTATAGCTCTTATTTACTTGATACTAATGGAGACCGAGTTAAAAACTATTCGAAAACGTTTCAAAAGCAATATAGTTTTACCGAGTAGAGAAGAGCTTTTAAACACCTGAAACACCATAATTTTGCATTGTCATAATATTACATGTCTAGTTTTCAGTCTATTCCAAAAACGGAAAATGGATCAAAATAGAAATGCAAGATTTCAAAATAAAAACGTGACTAACATTAAAAGAACTGTTTTATATTCCCTTGACATTTCCCAGGTCCTGACTTCGAAACAACCGTCATCATCAGACCACAAACCCTGAAACGCCTCTCCTTTGTTGTTGTGGATCCAAATTCTAAGAACATTACGCCTAAGTGGACGAAATATGACTACCACAGCATGACTAAACTCGTTCAACATCCCACGTTCGATTTCAAGAAAAAAACAGTTCTGCTTGTCGGTGGTTACACGGACCTGATTTGGCCAATGATAGGCAACACAATGGGTCAGACCTATCAGGAGTTGGGATACAATGTGCTGATCTTGGATACGTATTTCTTTTCCTCTAGACCTTTTGCTACGTAAGTATTTCAACTAAAACATAAACGTGGTAGCAAATTTGTTAGTTATAGCCTAGGTATAAGTTGAAACCACTTCACTATAATTGTATTGGAAAGTTACATTTAATCATAGTTCATATTTCCGTCGTTGAATTTCTTGGGGTGAGCTATTTCCAGCAGTGGACAATTTTCCGCTATGATAATGATGATGTAATTTTAAAGAATATGTTGCTTTTTAAACATTGCAAGTTTCCTAACAAATCGTTTTCTGTTAAACATTTCCAAGACAAAACTTACGAATCACAATTCGGTGGGTCTATACGTTAGTTACAGCGGAGATCATAGTGCCACCTACGGACTCCATCATCAGATTCAAGAATACAGCATTGTCCTTTACTCATACATTCCAAATTACGATACATTACGATACCGGAAAGTAGTTCAAAATTGGCTTGCAAGATTTGATATCGAATGTCAGACGTCAAACAAAACAAGTTAAATAGGTATAAAACATGTACAAAATTCCGTGCCATACCAAACCCATGATTACGATGCTGTTAAACTCTTTTTAAGCATCTCTTCTACTCTTCACAGTTCTTAACTGCTCTTTTACCTAACCTGTCTATAACTAATGTACCTTCTAACTACCACCTTCTTCCTCCCTACTTCTTTACAACTAGGGTAATTTGTTCCAGAGCCCTGCGTGCAACACTTCAAACCGCAAAGCATGCCGCTGAAATGTTAGCTGAACTAACCACTCTCGGCTTAGACCAGAAGAAGCTTGAACTGGTAGGCACAGGTCTTGGAGCACACACTGTGAGCCACATAGCCAAGAGTTACCGACAGATCACCAGCCGGAACATCTCCTCACTCACAGCCCTCGACCCAGCGGGATCTTGCTTCACCCAACTAGGCCCTGACCAAAGACTCGATCCATCAGACGCTGATTTCGTCCTAAACATAGCTACTAACATAGATGGTTATGGAATGACTACTCCAGTTGGACATGTTACGTTTTATGTCAATGGCGGGGAATACCACCCAGGGGATATTTGGTATTTACCCTGCGGTGAGGCGTGTAGCCATCACAAAGCTTTTCTGTTGTGGTGGGCAGCTTTGAAAAACCCTCATACTTTTATTGGCATGAAGTGCGATTCTGTCCAAAAGGCACGGGATGGCGATTGCTATAGTAGGAAACCGCTAGTCACGAATACTATGGATCTGTTCACCGACAGAAGTAAACCGGGCATTTATTACTTGATCATGATTCAGGTATACCCCTACGCTTTGGGCAAGAAAGGGTTGCAAATAAAACACGAAGATTTCTTGAATCAAATGAAAGATATTATGAAGGCGGACGTGATGATTTTTGATGAATAGGTACCTATTCCATTGTCATATTGTAAACGGTGGCATATAGTTTACTAAAATCCAACTACACAAAATACTTGAAGGAGAGTTGCAGTATCCACTTGGCCTTACGAATCAAGAAGGAAAGGCGCGTCATCGTTCACTAAAGGTTAAGGATTTGAAGATTTCTTGATTAATAGAGCCGATAAATTCTTAGCCTGGGAAATAATTAACGGCCGCACTCAGTCTGTTCATGACGATTAAGTCTCGCTTGACTAAGCTTGGCGGTAGGTTAAGGGATAAGGTGGTAGCGATCCGGGGAGACGCTGCATCAGGTCCTACAAACATCTGAACGTGTGCCGATCCGCGATTGTTCAAGTGCGCTAGTGCCATTCAAGAGTTCTTTGCCCCATCAGCCACCCGTTCTACGAGCAACATACCCTATCCACTTATACTAATCTAGCAATGGCACTCTTAACAGTACGAAGGTAATCGCAGTACGCCCTAATTCACGATAAAATTATGTAAAATATGCTAATTTTGAAACATAGATGTATCGTTACGTTTGTAATAAAAAGCGTTTTTAATTAAGTTAAATGATATAAAAGGTATATACTAATGTTGAATTATTTTCTTCCTTACAAAGCACACAAAGGTACTAATTCTTGTCGCTTTAACGCCTTTGACAGATTAATGTAGCAATTAAAAAATGATGTTAAAGTGACAAAGTACTTAAACGTGCAGCTTCTTATAAAGCCGATCGTGCTACACAAATGACTGACCATTTGTGAATTTTGTCATCTTACAGTAAGACTCACTAGTGTTCAGTTAACAGTGATGCTGTTACCACCATAATGGGTGCATACCATAGATAATAAAAATAATCGAAATAGGTAGGTACTAATAGGTAGAAATTCCGATGCATCATGTTATCATCATCCCTATTAAAATTCTTACATACCTATCTGGTAACACTTAGATGAGCCTTTTAAAAAAAAATACAAAGAGATCGTACACTTATTGTTCAAAACAATTGTATGCATAACTCCCCATTGTTTGAAAAATATAAAATATTCTTTTACAACAATTACGGTGACAAACATCAACTGTAAACTTATTTATTTTGTAAGGTTCAAGGCAGACGATCTTTTTTTCATCGCGTTTTAAGGTAACCTATTGCTAAAGAGCGGAACCCTATTGCTGTAATTCTGCTGGCCGTGTAAATATGTTGTAAACGGAATAAAAGATCTGGGAGCGTAGTCAAGACGCTAATCTCTAAGTTAGCGATATTCGAAAATCGACAAAATGTATAAGATTGACGTAAGCTGAGGCCCTTGCCAAGATGTACTACGCTTACTAGAGTTTCTATTCGTTTAGTTTTTAAACCAATCTCGTCAGATGACGTGATACGAAAAGTCACGTGATCTACCAGTGACGCGATTGGTTAAAAACGCTAGTTCGATAACTAGCGCATCTTGTCGAAAGCCTCCGATATCAACTCCATAAATCTGCCCTCCTACGGAAAAAAGGCACATCTGCTATATAAATTGTATTGCACTTCTAACCTATTACTAAATGTTACATAACTTCATAGTTACTTAGTTCATCATATATGTTATAATAATTTGTTCTTGCTTTTGTGAACGTCTTTTTTAACAATTGGGATAGTCCAATAAAAATAACACACGGTTTTTACATTCTAATTCGAAAGAATAGGTCATTTTAAGAGACCAATTTCATTAATTTTGTATTTGACCCAATAGTTTTGTTTTAATATCTTTTTTATTTAGCAGACATTTTATGGACGATATGATTATTTTTATAGGTTGGCATTTTCTAATAAATTACAAAAATTAAATGATATCTAATGCTAAAAAGCGATTGTAGTAGTGTTTTAAAACATACTATTTCAAGCGGCTTTCGCTTAACCCGTAAGATACACCTACGAGGGCTTCAAAAACGAAAGTCAAACAAAGGTTAAACATAGTTATGTCGAAATATCCGAAATAAATAAATATTTTAAAAACTCAATGCAGAACGCTTGTAAAACCCTATTCCTCGAAATGGTTTTCGAATTATTGTAAAAATATGAACAATCCCAATGAATACGTTTAGAATGACTGTAGGTATTATTTGAAGATTTTATAAAAAGCCTTTGAGAATTTAATATAAATATTTAAAAAGAAATGCCTGTATTACTAAAGTTTTGCTTGCTCATACTATTATACTCTATATCTAAGGTATCTAATATCTAATGTATCAAATGTATTATTCTCCATTGACAACTTCAGTTTGTCTTACATAGTCCTCTTCTAAAGTTTTGCACTGTGTCCGATCCCTTGCCTTTCCGAGCCAGTCTACTCCACCTACCTTTTACAGGTCGCCGGACGATCTAAGAGTAGACCTTCCTCTTTTTTTTATAACCTCTTGGGTACCAAATAAGAGTATAATATACTTCTATGAATTAATTGCACTTGTGCCTCTTCTCCGTAGTAGGGCAGAAATTTCGACTCGATAGAACACAGAAACGTTAGCATCGATTGAATCTTGGCCATCTGTCTTGCCCACGCCCTCTGGGCCTCTACTGTATTGGGTAAAATAATGTTGCCTTTAACAACAACAATAATAATAACATATTAAAGGCAACATGGCTTTCCCCAGAATTATTATTATTGGGTTATTGAGATGGGCCTTGTGTGCCACTTCGACCATTGCTGATCTTTTGTGCAAGCCCTTTGTTTAGAGCTCACCGCAAAGACCCGTTGCGTCCAGGAATTTCCCGATGTTTTGGGCAGTGAGGAGTTGAATCTCTTGTGGGTCCATGATATGTCGTCCTAGATAGATACTGTGGTCCACAAGAACAGAGAAAGTGCATTGCTGTCTCCTCTGTCTCCTGACAGAACCAGCATGGTGCGTCTTGTTTCATACCCATCAGAAACAAATGTCTGTCCAGTGTACAGTGGCGAGCTAGGATCCTAGTCACTGCACAAGTCTTTTCTCTTTCGAATAGTAGAATCTATAAAGAGCTTGCTAAGAAACCCTTTATTTAGTGATTTACCCTGTAAGTTTATGTTCTGATAGATGTAGTAAAAAAAATATACACGCTCTTCAGTGCAACGGAGCAGAGTCGATATTAAAATATGGCGACACGTTGGTCTAGTAGGTAGTGAAGCCTTCGAAGCCAGCGGTCCTGGGTTCGATGTAAGGTCCTGACTCTTGGATGTTTTATATGTGTATGTAATTCTCTATAACAGTATGTTTATCGTTGTCCCATAGGAAGAGCCGAGAGCTTAGTTTGGGACTAGGACAATTTGTCAGAGATTTCCCCCCCATATTTATTCATTTATACATACAACAATCAACAAATCAAATCTCAACAATATGGTTCTACCCAGTAAAACAGAGGCCCTGTTTTACTGACAATAATGATATGTAGACAGCAGTGTCTGGAGAAGTTAGAAGTACCTAAAACCCGAGCGACACTGCAGTGTAGAAATATACTCGAACCTATTCAGGGGCCTGAATATTTCCCACCCTCGAAACATTTTTTTCCAAGGGCAGCTAGAAACCTTTTTTTTTACAGATTACTTAAGTCAATTCAAACGCACAGTAATATAATGATCCCATTAAAAGTTATTAACGTCCAAAAACGGCGAATACGTAGTGACTAACTGACACTCATAAAAACCTATAGGGTATTTCCCGATGACCTGGAACATTGAATTTTGGCATCGATGTAGGTCTTAAGCGCGGCGTACACTAGCAATAAAAATTAAAAAAGGTTGATTGCTGTCTCATTTTAACTTCACTTCTATATCAAGAAGCACAATTTTTCTGCTAATTTTAACTGAAAAGCAAGACAGTCAAGTTCTGTAATTTTTTTTGCTAGTCTGCGGCGCACATTACAGCAAAACTATAGGAAAAAATACGATACGATAATATAGCTCTAGAGGCTTGTAGTATGGGTACTAGACGGTATCCTGCCTTTTGGCCGAATGTATCTTTTCCCAACTGTTTGCCATTCATTTGCCAACCCTTTTTTCTGTAACTTTAAATATATTTGAGTCTCGAGTGAGTCTTGAGTGGGTCTTTTATCCCCTGATTAACAATCTACTATTAAACGCCTACCTAAAATTACTAGCAAATCAGTAAATTGGAGAAAATCAGAATGCAGCTGATGTACCACAGGCTGTAGGATACCTAATGTTTTAAACGTAATACGAGATAATAACAATGTCGTAATGTAAAACTAAACCAGAGCCTCCATTACACGTTGTATTTACTCCTATTATTATACTTAGTATATTTCACGTTTTGATAGCTTGACTTTTAGTGCAGTCTATCCAAGAGGATGACTGACATTTCATGAAAATGCGTAAATGCTACCATTTCCTGAATAGCGATGGACAATCTTCTAATATTATTAAGCGTTTTGAAGCATACATATTTGATATCTGGGCGTTTCTTAGAAAGTTTGTATTTACAATTAGTTAAGAACTAAAATTAAGGAACGTTAACTTTTCCGCTGAGTACTATTATACACTACGCACCTTCGGTAGAACAAGGGCACAATGTAACATATAACCTAAAGGGCAATTGTGCCCTTGTCCTCCCGAAGGTGCAACTACCTCTCAACGCCAACTAGCACTATCTCAAATCCAATTTCCATTAGTAATATGCTTGCACAGGACATTATGCGAGATACCACCATTTATCTTACTAACAGTATCTATAGCTAATTTTCGTAACCCAGCGGAAAAGTTAACGTTCCTTAATTTCAGTCCTTAAGAAACTTTCTAAGAAACGCCCATATAGCTTGGCTTATCTTTAATATCTCGGCTCTGATATCATTTAACGCCTTTTAGTAATAAATTATGTGTATTTTAATATATTTTGTATGTATACCCATGGGCGCTGAAAAAATAAATGACAGTAAAATTCATACCAAACTTACCCTTTGCCCGTTCCTTAACAATATTGGAATAATTGACGAAGTAGGTTTAAAATGTAATAAAAACATCATTGTATAGACATACCTATATTAACAGGAACACGTCTACAAAATATTACAAGACAGGAGAAATCAAAAACTAAAACTTAAATTAAATTACTTCTTAAACATTACCTAGCTTAGTTAATAGTGTGCCTCGGAATCCCTAATGCTTCGTTAATAGATAGATAGATAGATAGATAGATTCATTTATTCGGCTATTAAAAAAAAACACAAAAACAAACACATGCATTTGACAAAACAAAAACAAAAGTAACTTATTTATAACTAATTAAAATTAAAATGAGATAGCCGAAACGGAGTGCCAGCTCAGCATGTGCCGTGGCACGGAACCGCAGCGCTGATTTTCAGACAGACTATTATTTTTTAAATCTTTATTTATTTATAGGGTTTTATAGAAATGCTCCTCGTGGCTCTCTAAGAACTGACAATATTATTATTATCTTATTATATTATAATAGTCTTAACTAAATTGTATAGTATATCTTCTTGGGAAGTTGGTGTTGCCAAGATGCTGTTTACCCTACCCACGAATTATGTATTGTCCTAAACTGGTTTTCAACAAAGTCAGACAACTTTTAAAGCTTTCCAAAAATACCTGCGGTTAGGTAGGGTATTATAAGTTATAACAACAGAAAGCTTTGAAATTAGGATAAACGAACTGTCAGACAAACGATGCATTAAAACCAGAGATCGGACAAAACAGCGTCATTACTTGCAAGAATGTGGACATGACTCCAAAGAATTTAATAAAATAAATTGAATTAGCTTATTTGATTACTTACCCCAAAAAATAATTTTGATCCTTTGCAAGACAGTAATAAATAAATAATGGAGTGGACATTAATATTAATCTACTTAAGTTTGCTCCATTAACATCCGTGGATTGCGGAAGGAGCTTTTCACTTCGTAAGTTTATTTTAGCCGTGAAAAGGAATAAACTAACCACGGGAAAAATATACAAATTATTTATATATGCTTTAATAAATCATCACTATAATAAGTCTTGCAAAGGATCAAAATTATTTAGGGTAAGTATTAATCTAATTTAATTTGTTTAATTAAATTTCATGTCATGTCCACATTATTGAGAGTAATGACGCCCATTTGTCCGATCCCAATATAGGATTAGGGATTCCAATATAGACCAACATTATTATGTGAAATCTAAAGACTGCAAATGAGTTGCCAACCCTGAGGACGTAGTTGGAATGTCATTACACCGGATGTTTTACCGGCTGTCTTATTAGTGGTAACAGGTGGGAATAGGCTGGTCTAGCCCGGGAAATAATCAGGTACTACCTCAGCTTCAACACGGTCCCGCTGGTTGAAAGAGGTTAGAAGCATGGTGGGAGTTGCTTATACTCGTAGGTTCCCCTCACTGCAAAGGCTGTAAAAAAACAGTGACATTTTATTTCTTCTTATTAATATTATCTGGGCAATTCTTTTACGTGACTTTTTTATGGGAAGAAGGCGCACGAGTACACCGACCATTTGATGGTAAGAGGGATCTGAGGACACATTTGAATTCATAAGACTACAATCTCAAGATCCCGATCCTGAGATTCCAAATACGTTGTCAACATTGAGGAGATGGAACGCTTCTATGCTAGTAACTTCAAGGGTTGTCTTATCCCCACACCGGAACACAACAATGCGAACACTGCTTGTTGTACATAACAAAATCCAAATGACAGTATTAACGAAATGGAAATGAATACGGCGCGTTTGCCTAGTTGTTAGTGACCCTGGCTATGAAGCTAGCAGTCCCAGGATTGATTCCAAGTATGGGCAATTAGGCAAATATTGGTGTTATGAATGCCAGTATTTGTAAGCATTGGATGGTTTCTTGCGAATTTATTTCTATGAGTATTTATATCGTTGTATAGTAGGTACCCATCGTATATCCCCCTGAAAGAGCGTTCGTGGTCTAGTGGAGCGTAAGTGAAGGAAAAACATCGTGAGGAAACTTGCACAGTCGAACAGCTTAGTGTGTAAGCGGGTAATTGCACAAAAGATCCTAAATGGTCGAAGTGTATAAGAAAGGGCCCATCCGTAAGATAAGTTAAGATATCCCCCTAATGTTTATTATTACAAAGATGCACTTATCCCTTTAATGGAAGTATTTCAGCTAATCCTAACACCTCACTAAGTATTATAAATTGGTGTTCAATCGTTATTTTCTTAAGGCAGCGAATAAATGTTATTTCTTATTTTTTACCAGCGGCTTCTCCCCGCTGCAAATTTTCATTAATCATTCTTCGATAGCCCCAAAACTTTGGACATATATAACATATATGTCCAGGCAATTATCAAAACCAGCGTTACAATCAAAAAGTATTGTATGCACCGTTTGCCGGTCGCCATCGACGGCTATTGATCTTCCGCGGAAATCTTCGTTTTGGTAGTTCCATTTACTTTACCTTTATTGTCCTATAACGTCACAACACAATAAGGCTCAGGGCGACTTTGTCTACAGTCCTTTTTCGTCACCTTCCTAACTCGTCCACAATGCCATGACGTCAGCATGCAATTCCTAAATTGTCACCTTCATAACTCGACCACATTTCTATATCGTCAATTTCCTATCTTGTCCACATTCCTATATTGTCCATAGTGCTAAGTCGTCCACATTCCTATATCGTCCACAGCGTAAAACTGAAGTTAGCCACACAATATTGAAGAAACTGACCACACAATTGAAATGTGGACGAGTTAGCTCTGTGTACTATATAGGAATGTGGACGAGTTAGGAAGGTGACAATATAGGAAAGTAGACAAGTTAGGAAGGTAACAATATAGGAACGCCGACGAATTGGAATAGTGGGCCATATGGCATTGTGGACGGGTTAAGAACGTGACGAATTAGGACTGTGGACGAAGTCGCCCAGAGCCCACAATAAAAGTACACACACAACTGTAAAACTGGCTGGCTGCACACCTTATATTTAAATTGTATTTTTTAGAGGAGCCGAAAACAAAACACACCGTTACCGCGTGTTGACCGCCGAGAGCCCGCAAGTTTTCTCATTTTGCCGCATGGCGCTCGTGAAGCGCAAACGGCGGTTTACCCGTGCGATTGGTGTGTCGCACGAATGGCGGCAACTTTTGTCCATTCCTTTTTGATAGTACAAGTGGTAATGAATAAATGCCTGAACACAAACCTTGCCATGACAATAACGAACACAGCCATTAAAGAATTATCAAATTTTGTTCAGACGTTCGCAATTTATGCGCGCATACATTTCGGCGATTCATTTTTATTTATAGATTCATAGATAAAAAATCACTTACGTCTTCTGAATGCCCTCCAAGCTTCGAGCGATCCTCAACAGCGCTTCGAGCATCCCATTTAGGGCATTACGATTTTGCCGCGCATACCTCTTTCTTGCTCGTGACTGTACTAAGAGGTGTCTCGCTTTCTGCTGAGAGTAGAAAGCTCCGGCGCGACGTCTGCGAGACTCTACTGCCCTGGTAGAACCTAACGAGGCTGCTACGGGCTCCCCCTCCTCCCTCACTTCCATTGAGTCACTGGCTCCCGTTATATCGGGAGGTGGTAAGGTAGGCTCCTCCTTGGCTTCTAGAAGTGGCGTTTCCACAGTTTGGAACGGTGACCCCGCGCAGTTGTCGGTAGCGCTCGCAATAGGGTCATCACTAGTCGGGAAATAGTAAAAAAAAAAAAACTAATTACGGGTCAACTTCAACTTCAAACCATAGAAGTATGCTCCCACGGACAACCACCGGTTAGTATATTATTTAAAAATGAAGGGAACATTAATAATAGGCTATTATTATTTACGTACTGGGTTTTTTTTAAATCATTATTTGCTGCGTCGGCTTTGGACTAGTGGTCGAAATGACGTCATTTTGGTTGTAACCGCGTTTTGTTTTTTAACTGTAGCTCTAGCTGTCACGTATAACAGACCATGTGGCGTTCAAGCTCTTTGGTTTCAGTAGGTATATTATGATGAACAATAAAGTAAAGTAAAAATTCAAACCTCTTAAGCATGATTTTTTGAGAACACGTTTTAAAAGAGTTCCTTTTGGTTAAGTATGTATTTTGTAGAAAGAAAGTTTTTCCTGAAAGTTAGTATAAGTAATTGAATAGCGACCTGCCCTCGCTTTGCTCCAGTTAAAGATACTAAAATATTGACTAAATTAGTTGGGATAATGTAGCTACCTATGCATGTTTTTTTTAAATGGTTTTTTAGTTCCAGGTACACCCCCAATGTACAAACAAACACACAATTTTAACTCTTTTTAATATTACTAGAGGGAATCAGAGCGTCACAGAACAAAGCATTATTATCATCATATAGATTTGTTATTGTTTACTTATCAAAATTCACACACACATTCTAACCTTGATGAACTTGACAGAAGCGCATGAAGTTAACCCCACGTGCCTCTGTTGAGTCCTCCACGGTAAATACTCTTTAACAGAACAATTGTGCTCGAGTGTAAAATCCATGAACTTTTTTTGTTTTAAATTCATGGTGAATATATAAAACCCAACACTGGCGTAATACACCTACTTAAACGGAGGAGCCATTAATTAACATTTCAGTTAAATAGACATAGGCTTTTTTAACTCCCTTATGAAAAAAGCACCAACTAACAATCTGTTTGGAGTAG
The DNA here is from genome assembly GCA_923062465.1 of Acleris sparsana. Taxonomy (NCBI): domain Eukaryota; kingdom Metazoa; phylum Arthropoda; class Insecta; order Lepidoptera; family Tortricidae; genus Acleris; species Acleris sparsana. Next base: position 14,489,497 of record OV281297.1, read on the forward strand.
CTTGGGAGTAGCAAAAAAAACAGGTTATTTGTTTTACACATACATACACATACATACCGTCACACCTTTATCCGAGAGTGGGGTAGGCAGAGCTACAGAATTACCAACAACTCTAACAACTTGTTGTTAATTCTACAACCACATCCTGCACATACAGGCCAAGATGTTTACTGGTGTATATTAGTGACAGGTTGCAAGCCCATCGCCTAACAATACTACAAGCCTTTAATCGGGCTATTCCCAGTAGTTCGCACCCCGTAGTTCGCACTGCGAACTACTGGGAAATTTTATTCCGTTCGCACTGCGGACTACTGGGAATAAAAATTCCCAGTAGTTCGCACTGTTTAATTCAACATAACTGTGTTCAATTTCATATAGTATTATAGGAGCAGGAATATAAAAAAGTAATTTTAATTTAACACATTACTACTAGGAAAAAAAATCCCAGTAGTGCGAACTACGGGGTGCGGACTACTGGGAATAGCCCCTTTAATCCCCTAGTCGTTAGTAGTTATTTGTTTTAAAAAATATCCAAAATTTATTATTTCATATTTGTGTAACCTACAGCCCTCTAGAGAATTACCTACAACCTACAACTCTAAAAACGTGTTGATATTTCTCTAACTACATTTTGCACAATTTGAAAACCACACTAACATTAAATTGCTTATAGTTTTACTTTGCTAGTAACAATGTTGAAACAACAGGGAATAACTAAATGAAAAGCAAGTTATAAAAACCTGACTGCATTTCTTTATATTGTCGTGGATAGAGTAAAGTCCCCAGTGGTCAGCCAGAGACCAGTAGTCGACCTTATATGAGTGCGAAGAGTGGGAAATATATCTTTCGTACTCTTCCCACTCATACAAAATATAGACAGAGGCCGACAATAGGTCTCTGGCTGAACACTGGTGACTTTACCCTATATGTTAATAAACTCGTTTATTCATGCTACTAAGTATACCTGTATATATTTGAGATGGTCACAATAAAACCTTTCAAATGATACCTGCATTGTAATAAGTGGACTTTTTTTTGTTTGACATAACTAATTGACATGTTGCCATTGTTATTTCCATTTTAACAGTTTAGGTATCCTATGTCATCCGGGATGGTAAAAGGATTCTAAAAATACCATACACATCTAAATCGGCTCAGGCATACATGAACCCTGAAAATACCTACTCCTTTTTTTGGGCAGTCAGGTAAAAACAAAAGTTGGTTGGCAAACCAAAAATGAGATTGGGAATTAGACATAATAAATATAATTGGGATAGATAGGATTGATTGTGCAAAAGATAGAAAAAAAATCAAAACAAAAAGCCAGAAGACCACATATCGACGGTGGAAAGGAGAAACCCTTTAAGCGACATCATGGGCAAAATTGAGTTATATATATCGTTGGAATCGGCTTTTTTTTCTGCGTCTTTTGAGCCAGGTTACTTAGATGTCGGTTAAGGTCTTAAGGTAGCCTGGCAATAGTGGACAAATTTAAAAAACACCCCTTTATGCGACACATAATTTGACTTAAATTTGAACTATGTCACTTGAACATACACACATTTATATACGTACTCGCTTAAAGTGTTTTTAAAAACTGCGCCAATTTGTATTAATGGCGTTTAAGTTTTCATTACAAATACAAATTATATAAGGTTAGGTGCTTAATTGTGTCTTCTGGCATTACGAACAACAAATGCTGTCGGTTAATTGATTGTCACAAAATTCACGACAATATTCGCTACTTTAAGTGACACATTGAATTTTAGCTTTTATGTAGCTTAAAGTATTTGTTAAAACTTGCCTTAGTCGCTTAAGTGAAAGATCTTAAAGTTATCCTGGGGCTTAAACAATCATCTTTACCTGAGGATCGTCGCTTGAGTGCACCATTTTTAGTGTAACATTCCTGTGAATGGCGTTTTTATAAACACAACGTAACCAGTCGGTCGCTTCAGTCGGCAGCGAACGTCGTGGGGAGGCGGTTGTCTCGCAGTTTGCCGTCGCAGACAGCTATGTCTAGAGAATAAGATCTATGTTTTTGGTAATTTTCTGTTTCTTATGTAAAGACGACTTTATAAATGTAATATTAGGTTAGACAGGTCAGGGCGGTTATTATGACATAGCTATGCAGTTCAGTTTACGCTGAGAGAAAGGGACAGATCTATGTAACCACTATAGCTCTGTCCTTCACACTCGCCAGGTCAGTTAAAATACAGAATTGTCTGATTCAACACTGATTTTATGATTGATCTCTTTAAGTCTGTTAAGTGATTTGCTATGTTTAGAGAACTCATTTAATAAGTTGTGTTGATTTGTATCCTTATCTTATCCACTGCCTTTTAAACAAGTACTTAAATTTAACAAGATTTGTATTGCCAGGTACTTATTAGTGTGATTATGTAGTGGATTTTGAAATTACCTACAAGAGTGATTAAGAAAGTGCAAACTTGTAATTTTAATAAAGAGTGGGTTGTGTTCATTTCTGTTTTTATTTACTGGTTCATGTTTAACCTGTACATTCTTGTTTTCTTTTCCGGTTTTGGTCAACTACCCATTTAACAAAACTGAACAATAATTGAGTTTCTGTTGTATTTAAACAAATTTAATTATTATATTATTATCTAGTTCTTGTACACATTTCCAGACCACAATATGTCTTTAATAATTATGAGAAAAAAAAACTCGCTATAGTTACTTAAATGAATATTCCAGTAATAAGTATGATATACAAGGACGTTTAATTGTTTTATTCTATTATTTTTCTAAAAATTGCAGTGTCGCTTAAAGGATTTTTCTGGTATTTTTTCAGGTCAATTTAAATTAAACTACATTTCAATCAGAAGATTCTAAGTTTTTTTTAAAAAACGTTACTATAAATGGTATTAAAATTAAATAAATTAAATTAAGTAATAGGTATTAAAATTTTATAAAATACGTGCATAGAACTTAAGTCTCTAAAACAACTAGAGAAAAAGTTATGATTTTTTTTCTAGAAAATTATACTTTTGAACGCTCTCCTGTAAAGTTAGCAAAATGTCGCTCAAGAGGTTTCTCCTTTCCACCGTCGATATATATAACAATAATTGAAATCTACACGAATGATGTCACAGGGCAGAAGCTAATTATAAATGCGTCTCTTACCTAACAATGACTTTGCAAAAGGGATCAACTTGCGGTTGAGTCAAGCCCAACGCAAAGTCATGACCTAAGATGTCAAGAAACTTAATATGGATGTTGTCAAGCTCCTCGGCATCAGACAGACTGCCTTCCATCAGAGCATGTGAACTCCGGATTGCTATCAGTTTCTTTTTTAGTTTAGCTTTGTAGTTAACCCAATACTAAAAAAAGAGTAATTATTATTATTAGTTCTGAAAGACATTGAAAATATAATGAATTGATAAATTATTACAACACATTGAGGGTTTTAAAACAAGCAGATGTAACATTATAACTAATAAAGTTTGTTATTTGTTAATTATTTGCATCCAGTGTAGCTTCTGAAGCAAAAGCATTGTTATTTATCAAAACCTAATCTATTTTATTTATTTACTAAAGTCAAACGATCTACTAAGATTGCGCCGGCACCTAACCATACTTACAGTGGACCACCCCTTCCAATTTTTAGTGGCACCGTCGTCTCCTAACGAGTTTAGGGTTTGAGCAGCCATTTCCCAAACCTTTTGCGAGTGATTCCTTGCTCTAGTCGCCTTGTTATAACCCACCGCAACGTCTCTGTGACAGTTTAGTATCTCGCACAAAGCTTCCAATTGGATATAGGATACCCTGCGGCAGTGACTTTCTGAAGATCTAGGTACAAAAAATACAATAGCAGCGGAGAAAAAATCTTCTCGTTGTTCTATATACAAGCAAATTGCTGTTAAACAAAATAAATGAACGCTTAATTAATTTATAGACATATTTTTATTAGATATCGAAAGGTACTTACGCCATAATTTTAGTTTCCTATCAGTCTATCAGTATTAAATAGCTTTTGTGTTTCGCTTAAATAAAACTTTGTCACAAACATATCGCTTTAGTGATTATATTCTCTTTGTCCCGCTTGGCCGCCACTCCCGTCAGGTGCCGCCAGGCCCATCAAATTTATTGTCATGAGAATTACGTTTGGTAACTCATATTGGGTAGGGCATAAAATAAGGTTAAAGAGAAACGGACGGGGATGCAAAATTAAATGATTTAAATTTTGAAAGAAATGCGTTCATTACTTTTAACTTTTGTATCATTCTATTTAATGAATTCAATAAAATAATAACTAGTTGATTGGTTTTATTTTTTAAATTCGTTTTGATATCAATCCGTAATTTACTTTCGGAACGTCTTTCACTTGACCAATCAATACAATAAAGCAGGACATTCACGGTCAATCCATTTAACGGCAAATTTGCAGTCAATCTAATGGCGTCAAAATTTATTTTGTTATTAATCTACTTCATTTTAATTGTTATTAAAACATTTTTATCGTATTCATATACCTATACATGAGGATGTCAATTGGTCACTTACTTTATTGCTCAAAAGAATATAGGTAGGTAAAGTCGGCCAAAAATGTGGTCTACCACCCTGCGGTTGAATTTCATTTGCACGTCATGATACAACAAGTTCGATTTTCCCTTAGATTTGTTTTTATTATGACAGTGACAAGTGTCAAACTTAGCGATCATTAATTAGATCACAGAACTATGGTCAAAACTGGTAAGGTAGAGTCTGGCCATCGAAACGTGATACTGAAAATGACCGCGAAATTTAAAAATGTAGCTATAGTATGTCTGAATGAGCTACAATTAAACAATTGTAATGCTTTTGTCATTAACTTATAACTTAATACTTAATGACAAAAGCATCAACATTGTTTAATTGTAGCTCATTCAGACATACTATAGCTACATTTTTAAATTTCGCGGTCATTTTCAGTATCACGTTTCGATGGCCAGACTCTACCAATTTCGATTCAATTTCACAGCTTAATTTATTCGAATAGACCAACGGCAGATTTTTCCAACTGTTACTGTCAACCTAAACGGAAACTCGTTGATGATGCAATATTATGGTGTCAAAGACCTGATGTGATGATAGAGTCCGAAGGTGGCAACATTATCTCTGTTGTACTAAATGATGATCATCTCTTTATATTTTCACATTACTGTCAAAACTTTGATTGTGCACTTACAAGTAGAGAAATGTTAGTAGGTATTATTAGGTCTAGATTTCGATATTAAATCAACTGGATGAACTGCCTAATAATACATTACCTATACATTTTATATAAAATCTTGCCCAAAACTAAAGGAAAATAGTAAGAAACTTTACTTATGAAAAGACAATCTTAAGGCCGACCTTTTCTTCCGTTTCGAATGTGAATTGCAGCCCCACCACACAAGCCATTGCTTGGAGGTTGCAATGACTGCAAATATTTAGGCTAAACTGAACCACACACAATTATTTTAATTGATATTAACCACACTATTACATTAAGAAGTCATAAAATGTACTCTTTTCGCGATACAGACTTTTTGATTTTGTAGTAGGTACTGGAGGTGTGGGGGTCCTGAAAAAGCAGCTTAAGTGCCTTTTGTTTTATTTCCAGTTTAATTCCACTTATATAATTCCTAGGTAATTTAAAAAGTACCTAGAGAAAGAAAGCTGATGCAAAGTTCATGTAATAGTCCGGTTTCTTATTCTATGGGAAGGACTAACATTGAACTAAAGATAAAAATTAGGCATGACGCCGCGCCAACTGACTCGATGGACTGACCCTGAGTGACCCCCATACCACGAATCACTAAATTCGAAACTTCGAGTGCCCAGTTCCTGTCACTCGTCACTCGAGACTAGGTCGAGAAAAAGGGATGGAGCTAGCGTAATTTCGAACTTCGATTTTCAATTTAGAGCTTCTGTACCCCTACCATGAGTTACAATTACCGTACTCGCTACCGAGTCGAATACTGTGTAAGAGAGACAAAGCATCCTACTCGCTAGCCAGCACGGTAATTGTAACTCATTGTAAGGGTACTAGTCTGCGCACGTTCTGCGCAACCTAGCTCAGTCAGTTTGTTTTGCCGCTTACCGCGATCGCTTGTGAGTGATTGACAATTGTACGAATATTTCTAAAAACATAATCGAGAAACATGCCTTATTGGTGCATTTTGGAGTGTAAAATTGCCGCACCAAAAACATCTACCATGGTGGCATGTAGTTGCTTGCCGAATGTAAAAAAGGGCACAACTGAAAAAAATCAATATTTTGAGAAGCGGCGTGTAAAAGTTGCGCGATATGGCTGTTTGTACACAAAACATGCTATAATTTATTACATTTTTGTACCTGAATCGGTTTATTCTTCTGATACACATTATTATTAGATTTACAGTTAAATGTTTTTGAAATGCTAGTAAATATGGGTTCTTAGAGTTGTGCCTATTTTTATTTTATTTTATTCGGAAAGCCAACAGATTTTGAAAACAATTTTAGGTTAATTACAACATTTAACTGCATAGCTAATTACAGGTTTTCACACATAAAATCTACAATGTTGCAGTAAGGTAAAATTTCTGCTATTTTTACATGTCTATAAAAACGAACGCCAAATATAAATAATATGTAAAAAAATACGTAATTCTTACTGGAAATTGTGACTATTTTAGTAAAAATTTGGAAATATAATGTAAAAAGTACACAAAATAATCATTCATGGCACAATGTAACAACATTATTGTATGCAATAATCAATCAAACGAATTTAGACAAATGAAATGTGACAAACATTTAGTGCTTTTAGGGTTCCATACCTAAAGGGTAAAAATGGGACCCTATTACTAAGACTCCGCTGTCCGTCTGTCCGTCTGTCTGTCACCAGGCTGTATGTTATGAACGGTGATAGCTAGACAGTTGAATTTGTCACATTGTTTTTTGCTCGATAATAATAACGACAATAGGTAGACACTAGAAATATTCACAGAATATTTAGTCTATATTCACTTTAAAAAATAATAATTAAATTAAAATAAAATAAATATTTAAGGGGGGCTTCCACACAACAAACGTGATTGTTTGCTGTTTTTTAGCTAATGTTGTTTAGATAATGGTACGGAACCCTTCGTGCGTGAGTCCGACTAGCACCTGGCCGGTCTTTTTTAAATATAGAGATGCTCTTTATAAGCATTTATGAGTATTTCTTGTTTAATGACGGAATTTGAATATCGATCCAAGTAGGTAGTTAACATTAGAAAACTATCCTTTGGATACAATGATAGGGTTTTTGCAAAAAGTAAAGCAGAAAAAATACTACATTGTATTTAATTTAAAAATAACCCAAAACAAAATGTAAAAATAAATTTATTGTAAATAAGCCAATTTGCTAAATTAGTTCAACCTCGCCCTACGCAATCTATCAAGATTAGGTTAGGTTAGAGTTGCGTCAAGACGTGAAGCATCTCTTCTTCGCGGAAAAGGACCGCCGACTTTCGAACGTTTCTTATATTTTTAGCGTTATGCTTATATCGAATGTATATTATGCATGTTAAACATTATACAAAGTGATTATTATACTATTTAGTTCATTATGCAATTGAAGATGGCTACTGATCATAAGCCTGTGTGCCATATGATTATTATACTGATCGACATAATGCAATTCGTGCTATGCAAAATGAAAATTAGTACATTGGTCACACACACTCAAAATTAATAAATTTGTATCCATTTATATAACGCTGGGTATTAATATAACCTTCACATTTAACAGTTGATTTGACGTAGGTACTATTTTTCAATTGTGTCATATGCATGTCAATAGTGGCTTTACTTTATGCGCATCTCAAAATAGCAAAAATAACTTACTGCAACAAAGGCACAACTAAGAAACGCCTTTACATGCAAGTCGTGCAACCGGCCGAATTGTAAAAGGGGCCATTTTGCAGGAAAGGGGTAGATTTATTTATTATTTATTGATAAAAGCGGTTACATGACAATACAGTATAACCAATGCGTTACTAAACTTAAATGAACAATTAAATTAGATACTTAAATACAGTGCAGACACAGCACAAATAACCTTAACTTTAATGCATACTGTAAAACGATTCCAGGTTAATCTAAAAACAAAAACGTAAATTTTGAGTTGTGCCCTTTTTGCATTCAGCAAGCGGGGTTATCGGTAACTTCGGTAAGTCTTATTAATTTCTATATATTTCTCATTTTATGTTTTCGTCAAGGCATTATTTTATTATGCATGTAAACTCAATACAATTAATAATCTCGAATGTTCCACCCTACTCGGAACGACTGTGCTACTCGATAATAGAGAGAGGGTGTTGTCGATATTTGCAATATTTAGGTTTGAATTCAAATCAAAATGTAAGAGACTACAGATGCAGTGCATAATTGTTTTCCTTCGTATTTTCACGGAAACGTACGAACGCGTCTTGCTATTTCAGTCGGTCACAGTACAAAAAGTACGGAGGTTGACTGAAGTAGCATGACACGTGCGTACGTTTCCGTGAAAATACGAAGGAAAACAATTATGCACTACACCTGTACACGAGTTGACTTTTTGCGTCACTTAGACACAGTGTCGTACCTAGGAATCAAATTGGTTGATTATATTCATGATTTTCACTGCCACTTATTAAGTTGTTAAAAATTAGATGTTATAAAATTAGAATTAGAAAGATGTTCTAAGAAATTGTTGTGTGAATTTAAAATGTGTTAGCTGATGTAAACAAGCTCACTTATAGAAGTTTACGTCAAAAAAAATATTTTTCATTTACCTATTCCGTGTTTGTTACCTACGCCTAGTGGTCGGAGTGACGTCATTGTGTTTGTAACCGCGTTTTGTTTTTTACGTGTAGCACCAGCTGCGACGTAGAAAAGACCATGTAGCGGTTAAGCTATTTAGCCATTAGCATAAAGTTTATTTATTTTTTCAGTACTTACCTAAATTATGAACAAGAAATGGAATAAAAAAATCGATTTTGAGACAAATTTCTAAGCATTTATTTTTCAGATCACCCTTTTAACAAGTGCATGTTCGGGGATCTGAGCCTAAAAATAAATTACTTAAATTTATGTCTATGTAATTTATGTTTATGTATGTTTATTTCAGATTTCCGAAACATCCTTGTGAGAGTGCTAAATGGATTAATGCGACTGGCAGACGGATTGGATGCCTATACTAGACCTTTGCCTATATCCAATACATTTCCAACAGTATGATTTTCTTCCAAAACAAAGGCTGTTAGGTCGGGCGGGGCATTTATTCCGAATATTCATTTGTCCTAATTTTCATTTTCCGATAGTTATTTGAAATATTTTATATTAAACGCATAGGTTGGATTTAATATACGGAATGATAAATTCGGATTTTTGATCAAGACGGAATTATGTAGCATTTACCCCTCTGTCGAAATAGGGGGGTGATTATTCGGCGTTTTAACCGCCATCATTATTGTCTTCGCATATTATTCAAGATAAACTTTTTAATTGTCTTATGATTTTAAATGGAATTAATACTACCCCCGGGTCCGTTGACTTTGACATCAAAAGTTGCTGGTAATTATCATTGTTTTCGTCAATATATTGAAGACAACAATGACGGCGGTTGAAACGCCCAAATATTCACCTGGGTACTATTTTGACACAGGGGTAAATGCATCACTTAAAGATTTTTAAAGGAATAAAACGTTCTAAAACTAATTTGCTCTCTTTTAGTCATATTAATTTAGGCACTAAAACTACTATAAAAGCGTGCAAAAATACTTATATAACGTTGCATTCCCTTGAAAAAAAAAACTACTTTTACCCCTCAGTCGGAATAGCCCCACCAGACCTTAGGCACCGATTTTAATACCAGGGCTCCAACTCAAAGTATTGTAACAGTAGTGAATGTGAGTATCATTAGTTTTTTAAGTTAAAATCGTTTTCATTTCAGTACCCTTACCTACCATGAGTTACAATTACTGTAGCGAGTCGAATGGTTCGTCCCTCGCACTCTATAAGAATACTGTGAGGTCTGTGGGGGACAGAGTATTCGACTCATGGTAAGGGTACAGGTCTTCAATTTACTATCTAGGGTAAAGTATCCAGTGGTCAGCCAGAGACCTATAGTCGGCCTCTGCCTATACTTTTTATGAGTGGGAAGAGTACGAAAGATATATTTCCCACTCTTCGCACTCATATAAGGTCGACTACTGGTCTGTGGCCGACCACTGGTGACTTTACCCTATCATTCCGCTAACCGATGTGTAGCAAAAATTCATTTTATGTTATAGCAATCAGATACAGTTTGAAAAATGAGCTCGAGTCCTGAGAAACAAAAGGCCGAGGTCATCATAGATTTAACTGGACCTAGTATGCCTGGCACTCCAGAAGATTCTGAAGATGATACTGTCACGGACCTTGATGAAAGTCCAGCCAACGCAACCCCACGGGAAGAAGCAACTCTTCCACCATGGGGTGATTATAAAGCGATACAAAAAAGATTGCGTGTACTCAAAAGATTGCAAGTTCGAGGGCTGAGAGTACAAAACACGCTTAATAATATAGGCAGAGATATAAAAGAAATGACAAAACAGTGCAATAAGATGAGGAAGCGGCATGCACTGCAAAGGAGTTTAAACAGATCTAATGTTTGTATTTTATTTTGCTATTAAACATACTTACTGTTACAAACATGCTTAATAATCTTCTATATATTTTTTGGTAAATTTACTAAAAATGAAATCTAGCTAGATCGATTTATCGCCCCCGTGCAAACTAAATTTCATGAAATGAATATGTGTTATTATATTACAGCGGATTTACTAACATACTAAATAATAATAATAAAGTGAAATAATAAAAATATATGAAACGGTTTTTTGAAAAGTTGTTTTTTTTTATGGCATAGAGTAGGCAAACGTGCACACAGGCCACCAGATGGTAAGTGGAAACTGTGACCCATAGACATTCGTATTTACAAGACTGCAAACGCGATGCCAACCCTGAGGACTAAGATGGAATGCCTCTATGCTAGCGGCTGTCTTATCCCCAAACCGGAACAATGCGAACACTGCTAGTTTGGCGGTAGGTTAATAGATAAGATGGTGGTAGCGATCCGGACGGACCCTGCAAGGTCCTACCACCCGCAGATGTACAAAATACTTTTAAAATTACTGGACCAGTTGATCTTGTAGCATTGAACTGCACCTGGTTATTTATCCGAGTGTCAGTTGTGTTTACCCTTTAACAGTTTCGTATAGGCTTCAATGTGAAACTTTGGGTTTGTAAGAATTTGGGTTTCTGTGGAATTGGGTGCACTGAATTCATGTTTCCACTCCGGACACATCTACTGCGCCTTGTTACCCGCACCAGTAGAATTTTTAACAGGGCCCCATCTGTTATCGTATTGTCAACGTTTTGATAGCTCTTATTTTCTTGAGAGTTAAAAACAATACCGTAACAGGTGTACCATACAGATACATAAGTAGCTATTGCGTAGAACTTAGATTAACTAGTTGTACGGCGCCCTCTGACGGAGGATAAAAAGAAAAACTGAACTGTCTACTTGTGATCTAGCCACGATGGCATATATGCGGTTCTAAATTAATAAAAATTACATTTTATGTATCTGGTGGTTTCTTAGCCCAGTACAAAATGGTCCTTCGAACCGGAAATACGATTGGAATTTTACTTGTAACACTGTTTTAAAATAAATTAATAGTATACTCGTAATGAAAGGTCCATGATTCGAGAAGGAAGTTGAGTATTTCACAAATTGAAAAGTGTCACTCGCATACATCTAAAAACTTCTTTTTCCCTACTTTTCAGGTAACCTCCTACGCACCACGTGATGATACAGTTCCTGATTCCACGAGTGAGATGATTTAGAAAAATAACAACAAGACGCGATGAACTGGACCGAAAAGATAGGAAACTCATAGGCGACGACGGGCATGTCTATTGGTTTTATTTCAAATGTTTTTTTTATGCGGAGTGTGCCCAGGAACTACTTACATGACTTCATCCCACCGTCTACTTTCTCTCATCTATCGTTTCGTTCGTCACCTCTTCGTCACTTAACATCAGACCTCAGTCTCAACAGACTGAGGTCAAACGCAAACCCATAACTGTTTTATTTTTATTTTCATTTTCAACGATCACTCAGATTTAGATGAGATCCTCAAGAGCACTTGTGCACACTCATGACAGTGACATTAACTATAGTATTTTGATTAGAATAAGTTGATAATGTTAGTTTAGATTTAAAATATAATATTAATATTTCATTCATTAACCAATATATCAGCATGCATTTAAATGGATAATCTATTTTAAATACCTAATATAAAATACATTTAAATAATAAGGATTTCATTGTAATTAACATTAAGACATAATAAATAACTATAATTCATAACAACATGTCATTCATCAAGCTCTATCAGAAAGTTTATACTTTTACTCTTGTGTCAAACTGTATCTACGATATACTTTAAAATATTTAACTCAAACAACTATTCTTAGAACCACAATGTTCACAATATTTTCTAGTAACTCGCCATGGCAACCATGGCAACCTCGGTCTAGTGATCCCTTCTGCCCGTCCGGTGGCGCCATCTGTCTCGAACTCTTTTACTTAACGGTGGATTGGTGGAACTAACTCAAAGCTTGCTTTAAGGACTTCAATCATCAAAGTCGGACCACTGACCACTATCGTGGCATGATGAATGAACTTGTCAAAATATCACTTAATAACTATTGGACAAGATATACTCGTACTTTTAAAACAATAATGGTTGGAATTACAATACTAAATCTTCGACCGTACCATTATTAACAGAATGCCCTCATTCTTAAGTTTTTCATATTCATGTTCTCACTCTTGCGACCACATTTGTTGTTAGGATACTAGGTCACTCATTGCGAGGTATATCTGATATGATATACCACCTGAAACTACAAGCAGCACTTTCGCTCCTATGTAATATCTGAGTGTTATTTATCTCTGTGTGTTAGGTTAAACATATTAATATCCGCGCAAATAAAACGGTAGTAATAATATTGTTTTATTTCAGTTTTAATTTCTATACATCCAATTTGAAACTTGAATCCGCTGCATTATTCCTCGGAAACTTCAAAATAGGTACATATGGTTTTACTGTCATGAAAGCCTCTTCCTGCAGCTGCTCCCGAAACCATTTCTCATTTGTTTTGTCCAACTTGTTAGAGGCATTGCCAAAATAGCAAAACAATGCCCAAAACTTGTGTCACGAAAGCTGGTGTAGCATGTAATAGTAGGAGATCCGAATAGGAGACGATGTGCACCAGGCCGTTTATTCGAAACAAAGTATTTTATATCAAATTTAAATGTTAAGTAATATACGGCGAATAGGCAGACTGAAAAAAATCTTGTTTATTACACAAATTACATACCAATCGAAATTATGAAGCCTATAAAATATGCAAAGAAGCACATACTTGCATTTTGTCAAAATGTTTATTGATATAAGTACTATACTGAAATTTATCAGCCTACCTATTCGCCACATATTATTTAGCGGATTAAATTTGATATCAGATACTTTTCATCGAATAAACAGCCCGGTGCAAATCCCGGTCCTGTTCGGATCTTAGACAAAAAAGTAACTACAGTACTAACCGGATAAGTCAGTCTGACTTTTGACATTTTTGACGGCAGTAAAACAATGTTAAACTTATTTGTTGCTTGTGAAGGACTATTAATAACACCATTGTTTGACTGCTGTCAACACATTTCATATTCAGAAACTTCATTTTTTATGGCATAGTTAAGGCAAACAAGCACACAGGCCACCTGATGGTAAGTGGAAACTGTGACCCATAGACATTCGCATTCACAAGACTGCAAGCCTAACACAGCAAATGCGTTGCCAACTCTGAGGAGTAAGATGGAATGCCTCTATGCTAGTCATTAGGTACACCGGCTGTGTGTTCATGGTTGTACAATGTATCAGGATTGAATTCTCATCGGCCGGGCACTATAAAGACTAATGCATCTTGAATTGAAATGCGAACCGAGAGGATCTGGAGGAATTGGGCTGGTTGTGAGGGGACTGAGCGGAGGCCCTTGGGCGCAAGCCCAATTTTCTCATATGTATTGATTTTGTGGTATGTAATAGTTATTAACGAGCTTAATAACACTTAAGTAGAATGAAGATTAACCATGAGTGTTCATTTGAGAATCATATCGTGCTTGAATGTGGAGTGGTTGTAGATATAATATAACTAATCTGTATTGTATCTAAATTCATTGTGAGCAACAGTGATGCTGCGTAGAATTTGCTTTAGTCACTCTTTTCATATTTTTTTACTTATTTTCTTCTTTTATGAATGCCTTGTCAGCAATGAATACCTTAGACGAATAAATATACTTAAAAGTTCATTAACTTTTAAGCATCATCAGCATCTTCGGTTCATTAACCGACTACAAAAAAAGTTATAAAATTGTTTTATTTTAATCATAATTTTATTTGCCGTCGTAAAATAAATTGAACAGTCGTGCTCGTGGAGAGAAAAGGTCAGTTAACAAAAAGTTATTCTATTAAATGACAGATAAGTATGTATGTCTCTGCTAACTTGTAGGGAAACCCCTGAAGGAACTAAAAAAGGATGCATATAATATGATGAATGAACACGCGGTTGAAATGGTAATATTTTATAATTTGTATAAAATAATAATACAATAGTGCGGACTTAAAAATAAAAATAGTATGTTATGAAGTTACGAAGTACCACACAGGTAGGTAAGCGCCTTATTAAACAAACACTTAATCCATTAACATTCGGTAAGCGGTTACCAAACGGTTAGGGTATCCTGGCTTAATAAGGCTGTCTAATCGTTGGGTAAGCCGGTGAAGAAGTTACCGAAACGATTGGGTCATCGTATGATTGGGTAAGCCGTTCCAACAGATTAAGCAAAGGAACAGGTTTTCCGTTCCCTGCACGAAACAGCATCGTTAGCTCGATTGTTATAACGTAACGTGATGCTTTCTTACCAAACCTCGCTTGCCTAAGGCAAACGGATAAGTACTAGCCGTAGCTAAATAATATATACCTGGTTTAGATCTATCAGTATACAAATCCAATGTATTAGTAACCATTGGTTCTCTTTTATAGCAATCACCCGCCCTTGCTTGCTCAACTGAGTCACATTGCATCCCTATAAAATTACCTGGAGTAAGCAAAGCTGATATCCACACGGAGTAGCCCCGTAAGTGACTGCATTCTATCGTGCAGGGTAGCCATGGAATGTCTCCAGGCTGGTACTGGCCTCCATTGACATAAAACGTGACTTGTCCTACTGGATAACCAATGCCAAAACCGTCCGCATTAGTAGTCACGCTAAGTACAAAATCAGCATCAGATGGGTCGAGTCTTTGATCTGGCCCTAGATGTCTGAAGCAGGGCCCTGTTGGGTCGAGTGCTGTGAGTGAGGAGATGTTCCTGCCGGTGATTCTGCGGTAGTTTTTAGCTATGAAGCTCATTGATTGCCCTCCAAGGCTCAGTCCTACGAGTTCCAGTTTCTTGGGATCTAGACCAACAGTTGACAAGGAGGCAAGCATCTCAGCCGCGTGCTTTCCTATTGTGCGTGTGTATCGTGCAGCACTGCAACAGAATTGATTAAAGATAATGATAAAGAGACATTTATTCGCAACAAAACAAAATCACATTATACATATAGATACAAAAAGATTCGCTAGCCGTAAAGCCAGCACTGGTCTTCCACCAACCGCTAAAAAATTAAAATGTTTAATTATAATTATTTCACGATTGGTGTTGTGGATTGGTTTCTGAATCGAGCCAAGGTCATCTAGCGATGTGTATGCAGAGTGCAGACATTGGTTTCTATTATACCGGGTAACACCATATCGAATTTGACTGTTATCAATGGCGTAGCTAGGATTTTATTAATGGGGGGCAGGCGTACATAAACCAAGAGTTTGCCTTTATTGATAGGCTACCAGCGTAATATTACTTAACGGTTTGTGAGCATCCCTCCATCTTCAACGGGGAAAAGCTGCCCCGTACGTTTTTTTTTAAATTGTTTTTACCTCGGTCGTTGATCTTAATAACCAAGTAAATATAATATGTATTATAGGTTCACCGTAACGTTGACATTACGAGAACATTATAAAGGCAATATGATTTTACCAAGTATGATAAAAACCGTTCCTAATGTTTCATTACCATTCGCAAAACGGTTAGGAGACAAGACAATGGATGCGAGAGTGTAGGACCGAGTGGTGGCGTGATAAGTAAGAAGCCTATTCTCAGAGTGGATGGATGAAAACTGATTCGATTGATGAATACAAATTTAAAGTGAAAATACCAAAATCGGACGGTCAGTAGTTGAATAATTGGATCACAAAACAGAGACAATAGGACACGGGAGCATCTGGTAGAATTACAGTAGGTAGATCGTAGATATATATTAAAATTGTACTTACACGGGAAAGTCCCTGTTCACAATAACGAAAGAATCCATGATGAGAACATTATAGCCCATAGCTCTGTAGATCTGCCCCAAAGTCCTGCCAATCGGTACAGTCATCGAATCTAAGTAACCAGGTACGTACATAAACGTCTTCTTGTTAACAAAGTCTATGTCAGGGTGCTTAGCCAAGTTTTTTATTTTGTAGTAGTTGTACGGCGTCCATTTCGCCGCCAAATATATGCCTGGGCCCATTACGGAAAAGTACAGATGTTTGAGCGTTTCTGGTAAAATGGTGGCTTCATTCACAGAGCCTGGGCCTGGAAAAAAATTTGATACCTTTAGCGAGAATCTGACCCGGGACCGCTAGCTTCGCAAGCAGGGCTACTACCTACTAGAGTAACCAGGTCATTATACAACTATCCGAACATTTTATTATAAATTATAAGTAAGAAACAGCTAATAGCTACCTCATGCCTTAATATCAATTATTTATGTACTGTAGTGATATATGCATTTGGTCCAAGGATTGATCCTTGTGGAACTGCTGTAGGTACCATGTTATTGCTTGAGGAACTGTACAATTATGGGATCGAAATCTTTCTTTTTTCCAGGAAAAAGGAATTACGGGTATTTAAATATACACATTGTGTAAATACCTGAAGTTTTTTTACTTACAGTCGGACAGATATCCTCTGGAGTGGCCTTCATTAGTTCTGGAATACTCGACCGCGGATACAGAGATAAAACAACATATCGCAAAACACACCTTATATATGCTCTTATATAGTGCCATTTTTTTTTAAAAGCACTTACTAATTACATTTATTTATTTTGTATCAAACACAAAAATATATGAGCAATAGATACGTGCAGCTCCCTTTGTTCTTACGTAAGAACTACGACACTGTATGAATACGTTGAACACTATTTCACCCTTTGAACTCTTGTCGTCACCTTTTTTACGGTTACGGAAACAAGAAACCAATATAATTTAACTAGCGACGCGCCCTTACTTCGCTTCGGCTTCTGCGAGTTTAATGTAACACCCGTGCATAATCCAGAATTTATAAATAAAAACCTTCCTCCTGAATCACTCTATCTCTTGATAACCGCATAAAAATTCGTTGCCTAGTTTTAAAGATTGTACATAGAGAGGGACAGGCGGCGGGAAACGACTTTGTTTTATACTATGTACCTAAAGATAAAAATTATCACAAGAATATCCGTCTAAGAACCAAGTCATCAACATAGTGTAGTTAAATTCTAAAATCTCAAGTGGCAGTAGGACTGATAGCGTTTGTTTAGAGTGGAGACCGCATATAAGAAACCAAAGTGTTGGTAGGCCTGCCATAAGATGAATCAACAATCAGGTGAACATTGCCAGATAATGAGGAATGCAACCTAGAGTCAGATCCTCTATGAGATGCACATACACATGCTCGTTACACCAATGCACAAGGAGAGCAGCTGACAGAGAGGAGTAGCGACGAGTTCTGAAGCTTGCTACCAGCTCCTGATATGATGACCACGACCTCTGTTAAGAATGAAAACGACGAAGAAGATGAATGTGGGTTACTCAAAACCAACCGTCGTGGAGATGATGATAAAACAAAATATGTAGGTTCCTTATTCTAGAAGCTAGAGATCCCTCCGCACGTATTTAATCCGACTGCAGAAGATCAATTTATAACTCCATGAGCCATTATGCTTATCGCAAGTAAGCAAATAAATGTACCCAATATTCGATCAAGACCTGACCAGACCCTACTGGTCCTACTTTAAAATCCAAGATTTGTTATCCATCTTATTCGCTCGATTTAAATAATCACATCGATTTGATATTCAAAAGGAATGGGGCATTCGAAATTTGGAATTTAGTGCTTTATAGTAACGACCCTTGCATTAAGTACGTAGTTTTTAACTTCATTGGGTTCGACTTGTTCCCGATTCCCGTTTCGTCAAATTATTATTTCGTTGGAATTACTTGTGGCTGGTGGCAGGCCTGATGTAACACAAAATCAATCATAAGTTATAAACCCGCCTACCCAAAAATATGGGTTAAGGTTTTCGGGTGGAGATATGTGGTATCACGCATGTTAATTATCACAGTAGAATCATTAAGTATTTTTCGTGGGTATAAATATTTAATTTACATTTACTATGAAAAATTATATCAATGAAATGCATTGTATTTCATATCCGTTAACCACCACTTTTTCCAATACAATATTCAACTTGTTTAAGTTGGTAACGATATAATAATGTTTCATAGTAGCGTGTACTGCTTATGTATAACTATCTCATTCTAACAGATGGCTAAAGCCGATAAACTGAGAGGCTATAGAGGCTAAGCACACCGTCAATAGAACTCGCAAAAGATGTAAACAAAGCCAAACGAACCAATTCACCGTGATTACTCCATAATCACGTACTTTTAAAGGCCAAGTGAGGTCTTTGCAACGATTTATACACTAGATCATTATTATCATATTAAGTTTAAGATGAAATAACTATTAATTATACGTATTTTTTAATAAAAACACGCTTGGTGAATATTTGAGGTTATGTGTCAAATGTGAGGTTTGTTTACATCGTTCACAAGTTCTATTGACGGCGACTTTACGGAACGTCATGTTAAAAGACTCATCATTTTAGAATTTTCTGCAATATGTACAGTAAGTATTTTTTACGATGTTAAAAAGGTCATGCAATGTTCTGTCTCTACAGATAAGTCGAGGTCGCATGAACTCGTTACAGCTGTAACAAATGAGATACGTTACACGTTACGTCATGACGTCGTGTTTTTTTAAATGCTAAAGTGAACACAAATGAGCACACATTTAACACTCGTCATAATCGTGATCGTTACAATGAAAAACAGGAAAATAAGTTTTAATATGTATAATAATATGATTGCGACGTGATCTTACGTCACTATGACGTTATTGAAATAATTAATGACTTTACGATTCTCATTTTCTTAATTCATTCTACAATCGTCAGGGTTGACAACGCACGAAGTTTAACAGCGACTCGAATTTAGGTCACCCCTTTCTAACCTGAAAAAAATATAAAATCTTGTTCATCAGTTTTTTTGAAAATTGATTTAAGATTAGTGTCGATAGGCCTGTTACCTATTTAATAAATCCCTGGTACAACTTAATTAGTACAATATAAGTTTTTTTGTACAATTCCATAGTTACATGTCAAAAACGATCCATTTCTTTTCTTTAAGTCAAAGTCAAAAAAGGCAAAGTTCTTTATTCTTCAATTTAGGCATAATATAATGCACCTATGAATATCGAAAAGCATTACCACCGGTTCGAAAAATAAAACCTTTGCCCCGAGAAGAACTGGCGTAAGAAACTCGACAAGGTATATTTTTCAAAATATGTTTAAATCATTCTGTACGGGAATGGGCCCCCAAACACGTAATGCGACGTATGTTAATAAAATATATGTCCATTGGTACATCTTAAACTCTAATTACAGTGGTTTTTTTAAAATGACTGTTAAATTATGAATCTCAATACAAATGTGAATCAATAACCGTAACCGTTAACCGTGGGCCCAAAAACCACTGACTCCTTTGATTCATTAATTTCAGTAATAATTTCATGTTTTTTATTTTATTTTCAGATTTTTATTAAGCACTTATAATTCTGCATGGACGCACCCGCAATCAAAAAAAAACCTTAACATTTACGTAATGATACCAATGATTTTTTAAGAGCTATCCAAAGATACCTCTCGCGATGTTATAATGTAAAAAAAATACCTTTGCTTTAAATATATGAGAGGCAAGCGAATTTTATAATACAACTTTGTCGGCGTAATGTAAATGTAGGTAATAAACATTTCAAAAAACAGAAGACTGAAGAGGGACGGACATGGCCAAACTATAAGGGTTCCTACGGAACTCTAAAAATAAGGGTGGTAGAGACCTGGTTAAATATTTAAAGTACATACATATGCCTTCGGACCCACTTTTGATATTAGTTTAGCGGCGTACTCATTTTAAAAGCTTTTATTAATATTACGAACAAAATCTTCCAAGTTAAATTTGACCAAATTCCCGACCGATTGAGCTGAAATTTGGTATAGGTACCTACGTAACTTTGATGACAATGCAATAATATGGCACCATCTAGCTGTTCTGATGATGGAGACGTAGGGTTGTCATAAAAACTCCTAAATTACAAACGATAAACCGAACGTGTTAGGACTCATTATAATCGTCTTGACGAGTAGTTAATGACTGTGCAAAATAAGTACAGGCGGCAAAAAAAGTTTTTCAAAAAATATATATTTTTGATTGAAACTTATTCCTATAACCGTCGTCATAATGTTGTTTTTCAGACCCTAAGGTCATGGTAAATACGGAAAAACTGAGAAAAACGAGTCATGTCAGATGACGGCGATGACCTCAATTCTTGCGCCTATCGACGACAAGGTTACGAGCCTACGAGCTACATGTCATTCTCATAATAACTCACCGTTCAACCCCACGAACCAAATATTAACCAGTGAGTTTAAATTGTCTCGTCCGAGCGCATATTTTACGGCGTGCATTCTTTTTGAAAACAGGATTATTCTCAAACGGCTTCTGACAAAAAACATGCTTAAAGAGGATTGTATCAAAAGCATGTTAAAAAAAAAAAGATTGAGGAAAAAAAGAATATTTATCAGTGTTTACTACGCCCGCTTTGGACTGGGGTGGTTGCAATATGGTCATGTTTTATTTAACAGTGTTTTGTTTTTTAAGTCTACGACTAGCTAGCTCTAAATTAATAGAAGGTGAACAATGAACAAAAAATACATTTTTGAGGGCGGTATTCTTTAAATTCAAAACGTTGATACGTTTATTTTAGAATATTAAAAGGCCGTTGTTTATTTATCAATATAATAACAAGGTTTTTCTGCGGTTTGGTCCATGACTGCTGCTCTACCTCTTACACTTAACGTGTTCCTATTTTAAACATAAGACAATAGAGAAAACGTAACGTATTAGAATAAATAAATAAAAATTAAGAAAAAAATGGACTTCTAACTAAAGGACAAAAGCACTAACTTGACAAAAATACAAAATACAAAACACTTCACGTGTCGTCAGTCATTATAGTGCCTGGGGCCTGTTCATCAAAAGCTTCTAACTTGTAATATAATTGGAAGTCTCTTTTTATTAAAACATATTGTTGGAAAGAGATTTTCGTTTGTAATACAAGTTACAAGCGTTTGATAAACGCGCCCCTGGTCGTCAAGAAGTAAATCCTGTCATTCCAGTAAAAAATATAACCTCAAACCTACCAAAGGTGACAGATGACAGCTATTAGGATTAACTTCTTGACGGCCAGCCACTAGCATAACATACGACGTGAAGTACCTTGCTATAAAGAGCATTATCTAAAGACAATGTAACAAATTTTATAATCTAACGAGGTCATGCGACCTTCCAGCATTACCTACTTTAAGATCAAGTGCAAGTCGATTATCCAGTTTTAATTATAAAGCAACCTCCTCGACCTCTTGCCGGATCCATTGCCGCTATACCTTTATCAAAAAGACGCTTCAGAAGCCCGTATTCGATAGTAAGTTTTAGCAAGATCCATTTGCAACGTCAAAAGATGGCGGATGTGTAATTTGTTTTAGTTTTTATTTTTGTGTATTTAGGTGTTCAAAGTTCTTTTTTGTTAGTGATTTGTACTTTTGATGCCTTTGTGTTGCACAGTGATAGAAGACATGGACTTATTTCGTGTATCCTGGCATCTTACTTCTCGTTTCAAGTGGACTCGCAATGGTACAGAGGTTAAAACTATCTTGGCCTCTGTCCTACATATCACCGTACAACGTTGCCACCAATCTTCCTAGAGAAGATTGGATTGTGTTTTATTACTATATTGATTTATACTTACATATACTTGACACTGGCGAAATCACTTCATAGTGGAAACGCCATATTCCCGCGGTAGTAGCTGTTCAAGCCGCCGCGGGGCAAAGAAAAAAAAACAAGTTTTAGCAATTATGATTTAAAAAAATGCACAAAAAAAACGAACTATTCGTGACTATTTATGGGCTATAGATCTTTTCTATGGTGCCTTTTAATCCCAGTTTTGGTCTTTGATCCACGTTTTTTGATTCGGATCCACTCTTCAGTAAAGACGAGGGTAAGAGAGCATGTTATTGTCGAAGGTAACCCGCCCTCGCTTTGCTTCGGTATATAAAAATCTTCTTCTTGATTAATTCTATCTATTGATGAGAACTGCAATAAAATCCATTGCGCAGTTTGAAAGATCTCAGCGTACATACAGAGGGACAGACGGCGGATAGCGACTTGTACAAACCTTTATATATTGAAGGAAAACAATCATGCAAAGTTGGTAGTTGGAAGGATCGATGGTGGCCGAGTGTAATGAATTTCATAGACTGCAGAGATATTTATTACTGACAATTAAATAAGAGGTATAAAAACGTTAACAATACGATAATAGTTCATAAGTCGTAGCCTGTAGAATAGAGGCCTTTTTAATATTCTAATCCTTTGCTGTGCAAGTCCTTGCACTTTACAACCAAACACCCAAAGAGATTCTTAATTCTGCTGTTGTATTTAGGGTACGCAAGCCACTAGAGGGACACCAGTACCCTACCATGAGTTACAATTACCGTTGCTCTGCCCCTCGCAGTCCTCGTGATATTCTTATAGAGTGCAAGGGACTGGGCATTCGACTCGCTAGCGTCACATGTAACTCTACAGTTTTTGGCATCTCTTAAAGCGATGCTTGCGTTTTTTCTACATAAGCTTCGATCAGAGCCCATCACTGGCTTATCATAAGTACATTTCCTGCCCTTTACACCCGAGCTGATATGATCAGGGTTGTTTCTGATTGAATATGGACCTTGTAAACAAATAAAAAACAATAATAGTTTGGCTATTTAACTTTTGAACGCCAAGCGGCGAAGTAATACGACGTTCCTCTAAGTCTTGTGCCGTATGAAGTTTGACGACAATTGCCGACGTTTGGCGCCAGTAGTGCCACGAATTGATGACGTGTTTATTATTAGTTACACAAGGCTGCATTCTGTCGAGTGCGAGAAGTTTGGTTAGTATTAGTACTTACCGTATTAAATATACCTATAGCTAAATGCCATAAGATTTGATTCGAGGACCGAGAGATTCCAAATTTGCCACGTAGGTTCCTTATGAGGTCTAGGGGTGAACTGAGACATTATTTTCCAAAAGTCGACACCCGACGGGAACAAATGGGGGGAGTAGCGGGTTTATTTTACTCCTAAAAAGAAAATGAGGCTCTTTCCGTCTTCCTATAAAAATAATACATTCTTTTCAAGCATGTTTTGTAAAAAAAAACATTGAGCATCATAATCAGTTTTTTTGTTTTCCCCAACAGCCTCTAACAGTCTTGATTAACTTTTCCACGCTAGCGGATAAAGTGAACTTTTGCACAGAGATTTTAAAAGTAACATACTAGTTAGTAATAAAGACTTTTCCAAACTGGTTGGGTGGAAAATAGATTCAAGCTAATTCAGTAGTAGTTACCTATCCTATAGTATGAGATAGTTCAAATAAAAGCGTAACATACTTGTTAATTTGACTTTTCATAATTATTAAATTAGTACAAACCTTGCAAACGCTTCGGAATTTAAATAATAAATCGTTTTTTCAATGCTATGCTCATGAATTAACAGTACCTATACTAAATGTTTGAAATTAAAAAATAAAATAAGTGAAAAATAAAACAAATGAACTAAAATTACTACTGTAATAAGTACTGATTTTTTTTTTTTTACTTATCTAAGAACTAAAACATCAACGTTATTAATTGATTTCAATTGTGCGTGAACTTTTTGGTGGTGTCGTTTCACGCCGTTCTTGCCTAACGCATACGGGTACCTGTTGGACGTGGCCAAGTAATAGATGCCGGGTTTACTTCTATCCGTAAACAGGTCCATAGTATTCGTGACGAGTGGTTTCCTCTCATAGCAATCGCCGTCCTTTGCTTGCTGTACCGAATCGCACTGGATGCCCACAAACGTGCCAGGGTTTATCAAAGCCGAGATCCAAAGGAAAAACACTTTGACATGACTGCATAATGCGGTGCATGGCAGAAACCAGATGTCTGAAGGCTGGTATTCTCCGCCATTGACGTAGAATGTTACGTGTCCAACTGGAGTCGCGATACCATAACCGTCCACATTGGTAGCGATGCTCAGGACGAAATCTGCGTCAGAAGCATCGATTCTGTGCTGTGGATTGACATGTCTAAAGCAGGGTCCTCCGGGGTCCAGGCCTGTGAGGGTGGAGACGTTTCTGCCAGTGATTTGACGGAAGTTTTTCGCTATGAAGCTGGCAGTTTGGCCTCCTAGGCTGATGCCTACGATCTCAAGTTTGTTGGGTTCTAGTCCATAAGCGGTTAACTCCGCTAGCATTTCTGCTATATGCTTTCCAACTACGGGCATGATACGGGCGGCTCTGAAACCGAATAAATAAATAATCATTTAAAAACGATTTTCGATTGATAGACTATTTGGGCTTATATAGTATATATCTTGTATTTTAGAGGGGAATTCACAAAGCTGTATGCCTAGGATGGTATTATGAGTAAGTCCATGGCATTGAAAGGGGATAGAGTATGTAACTCTCCCGTTTCGTTTCTTCCCTGCCATTTTAGCAATTATTTTTGATTCAGTTATATCTGTTTACTTTTTTATGTAAAAAGATAGGGGCTATTTGAAGCGATCCTTAAAAAAACCACTACTTGAGGGTTCTTCCAGAAGACACTAGACGTGATAATTTAACCTTGTATTTATATAAAAATAAGGTGAAAGTTTACCAATATTTATTAATTGATAATTCAAATTAAAGAGACACACATTACCACGTAAACGAATTATATGAGCGTAGCGTGACATTGTTCGGTTTTATAAAAATATAATATTGAAGTAATGCAGTAATGGTGATGTTTGATGTTCTGTAACGGATGACATCTATTCTTTATAAAAAACACATCCGATTGTTTCCTTTTTATTTTACCTAACCGATGTAATAGGCGATTTGGCATCGTGAAACAAAAAAAAGAGGAATTATTCATTCGATCAAAAATACTCCGACCAAACGGCAACGTTAGCTGAGCGTAAAATGTAGCGAGATTGCAATGAAATTCCTATTTAGATAACATTTTAAGACAATTTTTCAATTGCGTGTAAACTCCTTGGTTGAACTTGCATGACCTGTGTGCTGTGTTATAAATTTAAAAAAAGACTGACCGACTTTGGGTGATATATAGGGCATTACGGCCAAGTAAACCTGTATGTTTAGATACTGTTTACGTGCAAGTGTGATGAAATAGTTATTTTCATAATCGTGTTATAATAGAGAGCTTTTTAGTCGAGTACCGTGTTTAGGCCACGAAGCTTGCTGAGTGGCCTAAGTAAGGTACGAGATTAAAAAGCTTGATTATGACACTATTGTGAACAATACTTTTTGTACGAGTTCATTAAAATTAATAATTTAAGTCATTAATACAATCACCACCACATCGACATTTGTATCAAACCACGGCGTCCGTAATTGTTGCAGTACTGTGCTGTTCTGTTGGCTAAAAACTAGCCAATCACAAACCGTAGTTTTTTTATTTTTTCATGCTCTGGATACAGAAGCAGGAAAATAGATTTTTGACAGATGACGCGACGCTGCTACGTTCCGAAACGCCATAGATTGGCAATTTTGTATCTGATCGAATCTCCTTAAGCAAGGACACATATTATTGAAATACAAAGTTCTATTTTCAATTTTTTTTCAGTTGTCTTGAGCGTATCGAAATGGTTATTTCGGTTGTTTCGGAAGTGTCAACGATGAAAGGAGTGACGTTGCAGTATTCTCTATGAAATCTTAATACACAGATTTTAATCGACGAGTACAAAAAAGTATTTTCATGCCGTATAAAAAGCAAACGCTCAAACAGGTTACCTGATGGTGAGGGATCCGTGAAACAATAATAGATATTTTCATTCTCAAGACTACAATCCTAATACTGGAATCCTAAAAGATCGAATGCCATATGCTGGTAATTTCCCGGTTGTTGTAGGTTTTTACAGTTAACACTTACATAGGAAAATATCTTGCCGTAAAATGCAGTGCATTCAAGCACAACACATTGTATCCTAAACTCCTGTAGACATGGCCCAAGGTCTTGTCCACTAACGGCCACGAAAAATCCGTATAACCTCCGACGTACAGAACAGTTCTCTTATCGAAGTCCACACCGGGATGCTGCGCCAATGTCTTCATATTGTAATAGTTATATATTTTCCACGAAGAAGTCAAAACTGGGCCAGAGTCCATGATCATAAAATAGAGTTTTTCCAAGCTTTTAGGTCTGATGATGGCTGGTTTTAGAAAGTCAGGGCCTAGAAATAAAACGAATAATGGAGTTTGCTTTCGATGTTAAAGAACTACTTATGTGTTGACAACACGATAGCCTATATAGTTGGTAGTGACCCTGCCTACGAGTACGAAGCTAACGATCCGTTAAAATCCCGGTAAGAGCAGACATCTGTGTGATGACTGCGAGTATTTGTCTGAGTCTTGGATATTTTCTTTGTATTTCTGAGTTTGGTTTAGGAATAGATCAATTTGTGTGAGTTTGTCCCCTGATATTTATTTAAAATTATTTAATGAACACCCTTAAAATACCTCTCCTGACATTAAGATGTCTTAGATGGATTATGATACACTAAAGAGTATCATAATCAAATAACTATTAAATAAATAAAAACCATGAAAGTAGTTTACAACCCCTTTTAAATTGCCTAAAGTATATTTTAATAAAAATATATTTTAACATGATGCCATATAATATGCATTTTATTTATTTTTGTCACGATAAAAATGCGATACTTAGCTTTCCTAATAGTTACACAGTCACTAGGTATGGGAGGTAGGGGTCAATTGGGCAGACGCGAGGTTCGGGCACTACCTTCTAAGTTATAAGATTGCCATTAATGGTTCACTACCTCCCCTAGGTCCACTGTCAAAAAAGTTCAAAATATCTTCAGCAAAATTTTACTTACAGTCAGGTATAAACCCATTGGGGAAACCTTCTTCGCTTCTGTTATAATTGATCGCAGACACATAAACTACCCAGCACACAGCTAAATACGGCACTTTATACATTTTTAAATACTCACTTTTCTCATCGAATTATAGATTAAATTAAAACAGCCGCTTAACTTTGTACGGTTGTCTAATTATTACTAACATCAACTAGTTATGCCTCTAGAGGCATGACTTGCAGCCTCTATGTAGGTTTTATTACTATTCTTATGACCATAATGCTAATTTGCAACGACGTCAACCTGACATTGATCACCCAGAACGTTTTATAACCTGCGCTTGCGGTTTTATTGATGAAAATTTTGTGGAATATGTTGTTCTATTGCAATATAATTTGACTAAGTAATTCGGTGTCCCTCGTAATTCCTAAACCTAGTTCGATAAGACTAAGAAATGATATATAATTAGTCACTTCTTTAATAGGGGAACACAAAATGGTGAAGCTGCAATGGAAAAAACCTGGCTGCATGGAGGGCGACCTTCAATCGCTGCAGTAACCACTTTCTCCACTGTGTGGAAAATGCAGCACTGGGTTTTTTACACAGAAATGGATGATCCTTCAGATGAGCGTTGGTTTTTTGAGGAGATCGATCATACCAGATACTTCAGTACGAAGCCTCGCTTGTCATGCTGCTGCCACTGATAAGCCAATCAGGGAGCTTGCAGCACTGCATTGTTGTATAGAACTACCCCTCCCCTTTTCCGAAGAACAAAAAAAACTTGGGAGTCTTATCATACTAGACATCGGACATACAATAAAAATAAAAAGCTATGTTATGTTTTTGCATTGCAGCATGCAGCACGGCCATGTTCATGTTCCTCCATTAATGACGTGACTAATTATATATACAGACACAATCAATAGAAGAGAGTAATCTGTTGAAATTCGGATCACCAAAAGTGGGCTCTGTGAGTTAAGTTTATGGTTAATTACTTATACAGTTTTCGAGTCTATAAATACAATACAACATACATACAAGGTACAGTCCTGGACTAAAGCTGCTTGTGAATATTGATCGACTTGCAGCTTGGAGCCAAGATCTGTGTGCCTCATTTTGCTCCTACAGCAAGGAGGTGGAGGAGCTCGGTAGCCACGGTCTTTCTTGTTCAAGGAGTGCCGGCCGCTTGTTCTACCACAGCGCCATCAATCATTTGATCCGTCATTCGCTTGCCACCACCTCTGTACCTGCTGTCTTAGAACCAGCCGGTATGATCAGAGAAGAAGGTAAGGGCCCCGAAAGAGCTATATTGGTGGCGTGGAATCTTGGTAGGGCTCTGGTGTGCGACGCAACTTGTGTCGAGCCTTTTGCCCTATCTCACATACAAATAAGTAACCCTAAATCAGGCCGGCGCAGTAGCTGATCAGGCCCAGACCCTCAAGCGTCGCAAATATTCATGATTAATGAATGATCACGAATTTGCGGCCCTTGCAGTGGAGACTCTGGGATCTTGGTCTGCTGAAATGAAATGTTTTATAAAGACCTGTCTGCCAAACGCATCGACGCCTCCGGGGATCACAGAGCTGGTGCTTATCTCCCCCAATGGATAGGTTTAACTATCCAGTGAGGTAACACAGCCAGCGTAACGGGTACAATGCCGCGAACGCATTTACTAGAAGGGGTATATTCTTTTTGTATTTGTGTACACAATTATATTTTTTCAGGTTAGAAATAATTTATTAAGGCACAAACAATAAAAACATAATTCAAACTAAATAATAAAATAAATTAACTTATTCTAAGTAACTATAATATGTACCAATGTGCCCTAGGTAACTGCCACCGGGAATGGGGTCCATAATGCTGGCTGCATTTCCTCGTTGTATAGTTACTGCTAGCCGTTGGCCGAGGAAAGAGCCAACCTATGGTCACCAGCTCGCTATATCCTCGGCACTCGTACCTTAAGATGCTTCACTACATTGTACCAGTTACATAAATAACTATAATAATTCTAGTTTTAAGTAGATAATAGGTTACATATTAGTTCTTAATTATTCTTATTAATATTATTTTCTATATCTGTTATATAGTGTATAAGACTGTGACTGTGTAGTGTAGAAGACTAATTCTTAAAACATACTTTTTTTTAATAGTGGTATAATAAAACACTTAAATATTCAAACAATATTTTTTAATATTTTTAATACCTACGAGTATGTTCACGATAAATTATAATAATATATTTATTTCACCGTTTTGCATGACTACGTTGAGGCCTACTAGTAAATAATACGTGTGGAAGTTTCGCTCTTTCTTAAATTATACTTAGCAACATAATTACGTTACGAACAATATTTGTAATAAAGAATACGCATAACGTATAGGTATGACGTATAGGTTTATAGTGCGGTTATGAATTAGGGGAATAATCTTTTACACTTGTTATATAGTTTAACTCCGTTAACTCTTTTGCTATCTAAAAACTAAAAGATCTTCTTCATTAAGCGATTTTAAATGTTGTTCCACAGGTTGGTGTTTTCTCTTTAAACCCCTTATTCCTAACGCGTATGGGTACCTGTTGGACGTGGCCAAGTAATAGATGCCGGGTTTACTTCTGTCCGTAAACAGGTCCATAGTATTCGTGACGAGTGGTTTCCTCTCATAGCAATCGCCGTCCTTTGCTTGCTGTACCGAATCGCACTGGATGCCCACAAACGTGCCAGGGTTTATCAGAGCAGACATCCAAAGAAAAAGGGATTTAACATGACTGCATAATGAGGTGCAGGGCAGAAACCAAACGTCTGAAGGCTGGTATTCTCCTCCGTTCACATAGAACGTTACCTGCCCAACTGGAGTCGCGATACCATACCCGTCTACATTCGTTGCAATGTTGAGAACGAAATCAGCGTCAGAAGCGTCGATTCTGTATTCCGGACCCAAGTGCCTGAAGCAAGGGCCGCCAGAGTCGAGGCCTGTGAGAGTGGAGACGTTCCTGCCAGTAATTTGACGGAAATTCTTCGCTATGAAGCTCGCAGTATTGCCTCCAAGGCTAATGCCCACGATCTCTAGTTTATTAGGTTCTAGACCGTATCTTGTTAAGTCGACTAGCATTTCTGCTGCGTGTTTCCCGACAGGGAACATGAGACGAGCGGCACTGAAACAGAATAATATTTACGTCATTGACTTATGGTTAGTTTGAAGTGTAACTAAAGGTATCACATGCATATACTCGTCCAAAAACAATGTTAGCAATGTAGCAATATGCAGAACATTCAAAGAATTTTGAAAATCGTAATACTTAGTAGGTAATAATAAGAATAAGACATCATAGAGCATAATTTTTATAGACCCAACTGATTCCAGGGGAATAATGTTGGGTCACTGGTTTGAAGGTTTCAGGCAGTCAAAGACGCAATATTGATAAAGATCTTTGTGAACATTTATATATCGCTAGGGGACGCCCGCGACTTCGTATGCGTAGAAATAGTTTCCTGTTACTCCCCTAAAAATAAAAGTATTTTTGTCACCCCACGGGAACCGTTCCTTTTTCCGGGATAAAAAGTAGCCTATTTTACTCAGGAATGTAGCATTCTGGTCCAGTAGTTGAGTTTATTCATTACAATCATACAAAAATACATAAGTATCTTTCCTCTCTATAATATAAAAATGTATAGATAGATAAGGTAAAAGATAAAAGAAATTTATTCAGTAAGTAGGCCGCTCGGGCACTTTTACACGTCAAGAATCTACCAGCGCTTCCCAAGAGGAGAACACTGCTGAGAAGAAACGCCGCAAGAAACTCAGCAGTCAGTCATTTTTTAAACATATTTCATATTACAATGGTACTACTTAGTCTAGCGTTATATAAAGCTACAAATATTAAATTAAATATAATATAAAATAACATGTGTAGTTCAAGGAAGGAAGGAAAACATGCCAAAATTCTTACGGGTGAGATAGAGAGAAAAGAAAAAAGAAAAAATAGAATCAACTACTTATGTGTATATGAGATGGTGCAAGATGACCTCATAAAAGTTTCGATATGTTTTCCTGCATCAACGGTGTCCCCTAGACAAGAAAAGCAGGATAAAGCTTTTGCATTTGAACAAATTATTATTGACTAAATTTCGGACATTAGACATTAACGACATTTTCAAATATTTTTAAGTGCTGGAAACGGTAACTTTAAAACTACGTCAGGTAATTTATTATAGCAATGAATGCTTTTCCAACAAATGATTTATATACTTTACGGACACGGAATTTTCGAATAGCGATTTTATTCTTATTTCTAGTATTTAAATTATGTATATCAGAGTTTTTGGTGAAAGAATCTAAATAACAGAAATAATATTCTCGTAAATAAATTGAGACGCTACAGTTAAGATATTAATTTCTTTAAAAAGTTCTCTTAAGGAGTCACGGGAATTTTAATTGTAAATAGAACGAATGGCACTTTTTTGTAACACAAATATAATTTGTATGTCAGCTGCCTTACCTCAAAACAGAATACCGTAAGACATAACACTATGAAAATAACTAAGCGAGCTGTCTCAACATTAGTTAGTTGTCTAATTTTCCTAACGGCGTAAGCTGCCGAAATTAGTTTACCTGCCAGGGCAGCTATGTGGGGACTCCATTGCAAATTTGTATCTATTGGTATGCCTAGGAAAACCGCCTTATCTACCATTAGCAAACACTCGTCATTCAGGAAAATACTAGAATCTACCGGTTTAACATTAGGCAAAGCGAACCTTACACATTTAGTTTTCTTAGCATTTAGTAGCAAGTTGTTACTAGTAAACCAATTATGTACTTTAACTAGTGTGGCGTTTATCCTACTGTAGTCTACGGATTTTCTATCTTCCTTACATACTCACATAGGGAAATATCTTGTTGTAAAATGCACTGCGTTCAATAATAACACGTTGTATCCTAGACTCCTGTAGACATGGCCCAAGGTCTTATCCACCATCGGCCAAGAGAAATCCACATAACCTCCGACGTACACAACCGTCCTCTTGCTGAAGTCTATGGTGGGATGCTTCGCCAGTTTCCTCATATCGTAGTAGCTGTACTTGGTCCAAGAAGCAGTCAAGACGAAGCCAGGGTTCATGACCATGAAGTAGAGATTGTTCAAGCTTTCTGGTGTGATGATAGCAGGTTTTGAGAATTCAGGACCTGGAGGCAAAATTGACACGTTTAGCTTCGTATTGACCCGACGAAGCTAGCGGGCCTGGGTATAGATTCCCGGTAGCAAAACTTTTGTGTAACGAGCGCTAATATTTGTACCTGAGTCTTAGATGTTTTCTAAGTACAGTAAAACTATGTTCATCTCTTTCAAACTCTATCTGGCATGTCAGCCCAACATAATTATCGCTACGATAAGGAGATTCGTCAAATAATTTTCACAATAAGCATAATAGCGAATTTTATTTGCACATAGCATTTTTTCATAGTAGCGAATTATTTTTTTTCGTTTTTCTTTATGTAGCGCTATTTAATGGTCACGTTTATTATTTAAATTACCAGTAGATTATTTCATTAATCTGTATTTTTTCCAATACAAAAATCTAATTTGACAGAGTCGACGGAGCTCCTATTTCTGGGTTACTTTGACCCTCCGGGCCTGATAAAAAACGAGCCTAACCTACGTTCGGGAAAATTTGCCATTGGGAAAAATTTGGAAATAGTAATTATAACATTCCTTTTTTTGCGTCGGGGTAAAATCACCTAATATACTGTAAATAACTCTACATAAAAAATAGCTACATGAAGAAAAGCGATTAAAGATTATGAAAAAATATTATGTGAAAATTCGGTACAACCTTTAACGGGCGTCTATTCAACACGGTTAAAAACATATCATTTTTGATCTGTTATAGTATAGTCAACGTTTTGATAGCTTTTAAGACAGTAATGTCGGCGAGTTAACAATAACGTTAACAAAAACAATACGGTAACAGGTCAAATAGGATTACCGCCTAGAATAGCGGGGCTGTAACAATGGCTTTCGAATTGCTTTTGACGTGTGGCTTCTATTCAACACGCTAAAAACCATATCGTGTTTGATCTGCAGTGATCGGATCTAGGGTCAATTTCCCTCGGTTTAAGTCCTACATTTTTTGGTTAACCTTATCACCAGGCCACGGCTCGAACTTTTAGTGCTGATGACGTTACACCACACAAATGATGACTACAAATAGTCTTTTTGTACTCGTCGATTAAAATCTGTGTATTAAGATTTCATAGAACAACCGAAATAACCATTTCGATACGCTCAAGACAACTGAAAATAATTAGAAAATAGAACTTCGTATTTCAATAATATGTGTTCTTGTTTAAGGAGACTCGATCCGACACAAAATTGCCAATCTATGGCGTTTCGAAACGTAGCAGCGTCGCGTCATCTGTCAAAAATCTATTTAAACGTGCTTCTGTACCCAGGGCATAAAAAAAAAACTACGGTTTGTGATTGGCTAGTTTTTAGCAAACAGAACTGCACAGTACTGCAACAATTACGGACGCCGTGGTTTGATACAAATGTCGACGTGGTGGTTATTGTATTAATGACTTCAATTATTAATTTTAATGAACTCGTACAAAAAGTATTGTTCACAATAGTGTCATAATCAAGCTTTTTAATCTCGTACTTTACTTAGGCCACTCAGCAAGCTTCGTGGCCTAAACACGGTACTCGACTAAAAAGCTCTCTATTATAACACGATTATGAAAATAACTATTTCGTAAACAAATACCACCTATCGACCTCTTCTATTAAAATGATATGGCCACCTGAAATGAACAGTACTAAGTCCCGAGTCACATCCACATCCGAGTCACAACAAATCAATCGCAATCGCAATCAATCAAATCGCATCCTAGGTCCGATGACTGTTAGGCTGGATTCGACCAAACACGTAATTACACTAGTCTAACTATTACGGGAATAATTTTACTCTTGGAATTTACTCCTGATTAACTAGGATTACGTTTTTCCAACGAACTCGAGGAGTAAGCTAAACTCGGTATTATTGATTTGTGGAATGTGGAGTAAGAGTGAATGATGAACGAATGTATAAACCGACAAGGAATAGTGTCATATTGTTTCTTCTGGCCTTACTTTAAACGAAGTAACCATTTAATTTTGTAGGTAAATACAGTTGGAGAAATGTCATATCATATTGACAATTTGTTTATCATTTGACAAGCGACTTTGACAACAATAGCTTACTCTTAGTTTGTTCCTTTACTCCACCAAAATCGGCCGTGTAAATATTTACTTGCGTGTAGTACCTTATTCTGAGATTGTGATTTGGTAAAATGCAAAATCAACTTACTCCAGATTAAACAATGGTTTACTCTCGAGTAAAAACTTACTCCAGTTTGGTCGAATCCAGCCTAAGTCTGTTATCGTATTGTCAACGTTCTAATAGCTCCTATGCACTTGACAGTAAGGGCGGCCGAGTGAAAAACTATTCCGTAACTGGTCTAATACCATATTGTTTTTACTGCCTAGAATAGAGCCTATCAAAACGTTGACTATACTGAAATACGTCGGAAGCAATGTTTTAGCATGAAGAGTGTCAGCAATCAATCTATCTTATAGTATTAATTTATAAACAACTGAAAAACTGACCAAAATAGCGGCTTCAACAAAGTATTCCAGAAAAGGGTTTCTTTATGAGGATTTTTATAAATCAACGTAATCTAAACAAGTCTTATCTACTTGTTATGTCAACAAAAATATTATGTCCAAATAATAACTATGGGAAATAAATAATAAATAAATAAATATCAGGGGACAATGTCACACCAATCGACCTAGTCCCAAACTAAGCTCTAAGCTTGTGCTATGGGTACTAGACAACGATATAAATACTTATATAGAGAAATATATACTTAAATACATAGAAAACACCCATGACACAGGAACAAATATTCGCGATCATCATACAAATACTGCCCTACGGGATTTGAACCCAGGACCGCTAGCTTTGTAGGCATGGTCACTACCAACTAGGCCAACGCGCCGTCAAAGGGGTCTTTATTATAAAGCTACAAATATACTTACATCTTGGTATAAACCCATTAGAGAAGCCTTCTTCACTACGGTTATGAGGGACGGCAGCCACAGACAGACAATTTAGCACTAATAGATACACTGTAC
This sequence comes from Acleris sparsana, assembly GCA_923062465.1. Taxonomy (NCBI): domain Eukaryota; kingdom Metazoa; phylum Arthropoda; class Insecta; order Lepidoptera; family Tortricidae; genus Acleris; species Acleris sparsana. Next base: position 14,525,196 of record OV281297.1, read on the forward strand.
AACCGATGACAAACATATTAACTTTTTCCAATTTAACAAAGAATACCATAAATATAATATAACGCCACTAAAATCTGTTCTGTTGATACTGACATTCGAATTGAATATAAAATTTCCTTAATTTTTTTCAAAGTGTGATGTTGAGAGGTGACATTGCTCGTCACCCTTTTGATGTGTTATTTCTTACTGTGCTCTTTGTTTGTCATGCTGTTTCTTATATATAACTTACGCATGCGGCGTTAGTTTCACGTCGATGACAGCTGGTCATCCATAATAAAATAAATTGACACCTAGACAGTAAATAAACTGCAATATAAAATAGTAAAACCTTCTTCTCGGTTGTAGTCGTCCTTACGAAAGTTATTGTCGTATTCTTTAGTAATAATGTCTACTTTTAGATGTAACTAATTAATATTATACCATCGGGTAGTTTCAGATAAACCACCAAACACATCAGAATCGTGAATTCCAGTCAACTCGCGGGAACTAATACACCGATCACGTGTACCTTAAACCTTGACACTGGCACGTTGTCCGAATGGACAGAAGCCATTATTAAAAAAAAATTGGGCAAGAGCATGTCAGACCATGCATCGTTCACCGTTATTACAAAAACAAAACACTATATCAATAGCCAACTAATTTTCTATTTAAAGTTATTTGGATGATTTTACGTAGGTATAAATACTTTTGACCCCTGCCAGTACAGAAGTTATCAACATTAGGGCCGCCATTTTGTGAAGTTCATTCCTGTTTGAATTACGTTCGAAGTCACATGATTTAAGAAGGCTTGTTTACATTCTTTATCTCGTCTCGTCGGCCTTACTTTATAGTTATTTCGTCAATTCACAATTAACTAAACTTTTCTCAACTATATGTATGCTCTTCCATATTTTAAAGACGTCATATATTTGCATAATTATACAATTTTTATTTTTACTCAGTGTCAGTCCCAGTAGTTGCAGTGTAACCTTACCAAACAATTGAGGTTATTGTGCAGTTTTTTTAGCATTTGAGTTCTTAAACATAGTCGATGTTTTTGTTAGTAGAGCTACGGAACTAACTTTAGTCGCATTGCATTATTTATACATAGTACGAGTATTTAACGCTAGGTTAAGTATTTATCAGTGTCATAAATAATCTTTTGAATTTCTCGGCATTTCTTCACAGTGGTCTCTCTCAGGAACAGCTGGTAGATTTTTGACGTGTAAAACTGCCCGTTTTTTCTCCTGAGAGAGAGATTTACTGAATAAACCACTTCGGTTTTCAAAACGATTGAAGTAAAGGCGTATTTAACTCATTAATTTCATGTTTGTTTATAGATTTTGTACCCTTGTCTAGGGCAAAAGAGAAAATAAATCAAGTATTCTACAAGGCTTTTAAAAAAAGGTGACATAAGAACATAATAATTTATTTTGCACTAATCGGTTCTCTAACATTGAGAGATCTCAAATGGTTTAATATTACTTCATGCTTCCTCTTCACTCCTTTCTCTCCTAAAGAATACGGATATCTGTAATATGTGGCCAAATAATAAATCCCCGGTCTACTTCTATCAGTGAACAGATCCATAGTATTCTTGACGATTGGTTTCCTGTCATAGCAATCGCCATCCCTCGCTTGCTGAACAGAATCGCACTGGATGCCAATAAAGGTATGAGGGTTTATCAAAGCTGATACCCACAGGAAGTAAGATCTGATGTGACTGCATTCTATCGTGCAGGGGACAATCCAAAGGTCTCCTGGTTGGTATTCCCCTCCGTTGACGTAAAATGTTACATGACCTACAGGAGTAGCTATGCCGAAGCCGTCGATATTAGTTGCTATGCTGAGGACGAAATCAGCGTCAGATGGGTCCAGCCTTTGGTCAGGGCCAAGTTTTCTGAAGCAGGGTCCGGTAGGGTCCAGAGCGGTGAGTGAGGAGATGTTCCTGCCGGTAATTTCGCGGTAGTTCTTTGCTATGTAGCTCATGGTTTGTCCTCCGAGGCTGAGCCCTAGGAGATCTAGTTTCTTTGGGTCCAGACCGAGCGTTGTTAGGTTAGCAAGCATTTCGGCCACATGCTTGCCTACTGGGCGCATGAAACGCACAGCTCTGTAACAAATAAGATTATTGTTGATCTTAAACTGCTATAAAAACCTGTTCGGAAACCAAATAGTCTTAAATTTATGGTCCAAATACTCATTGAAATATACTTAATCCGACCAACGGTTGGTGAAATATTGAGTTTTTTACTCATCACACAAATATTTGCAATAACCAGGAATCAAACCCCGGACCGCTAGCTTCATAGACAGGGTCACTACTGATTTGGCTAACCGCGTCGTCTAAAACTCTGGTCATCTCATCCCGAGATTAAAGGCCAATTGTAGTATTAATTACTGGCGTCTGGCGCAAACTTCATCAGCGTACGTTTCAATTATCATTATTCCCTCGGGAATTTAAAACTTTCTGGAATGAATGTAGCCTATGTGTTAATCTAGGATATAGGCTATCTCTATTCTAAACTTCATCCAAATCCATCTAGCTGTTCCAGCGTGAAGGAGTAACCAACTAACACGCAAACTTTGTCATTCATAATTTAATTAGGTTTATACTATTACCAATTTAAATAATTTACGACATAATGGCACTTGGTACTTACACAGGAAAATCTTTTGCAGTAAACTCCACGGTATTTAACAATAGCACGTTATATCCCTGCTCCTTGTAGAGCTGACCCAAAGTCCTTCCTATAGGAAAAGCCGTAGAATCCAAATAACCAGGAACATACATAAACGTCCTCCTACTGAAGTCTATGTCAGGGTGCTTGGGAAGATTGCCAATGTTATAGTAGTTGTACGTTGTCAAACGAGCTTCCAGGATGTTGCCAGGGCCCATTATGGAGATGGAGAGCTTCTCTAGACTCTTGGGCTTAATGGTGGACTTTTTCCAAGAGCCTGGACCTAAAAATAGTGAGATACGGAAATATGTTGATGATCTTTATCTACTTAGGACTATAATTTGTTAACCGAAATAGAACCTTGTAACAGAAATGTAATCATTATTTGCAAATAATACTTCATTCTCTATGTAAATATGTAATACCAACTATTGATAGCACAAGACATAATTTTTTACTTGTCACTTAGTGCTGCTCTTTCTTTATTAACTACGAGTAGTTAAATGGGAATACCGAGCAGCAAATAATTTGCTGACAATTTGTACTAGCAGCTCTGTTTAAACAAAAATCATAATTCCCCATGTTTTTATTTTTTTATCATCCCATTTGGATTGACTTGCTTTAAAACCCCTTCTTAATACCTAGGAGTGGATTTAGAACGGCCATACATTGTTGAAATATCATAAATATTAATCAACTTACAATCACTTAGATATCCTACTGCATAACCTTCGTCAACTCTGGAATATTCGACTCCTGTAACAGGAATTTGTAAAAACACCGCAATATATGCCACTTTCAAGAGTACACCACCAGATCCCATTCTCACAGTTCTATTTTTAATTCCTTAAATCATTTAATACTAATGTAAATTTAATAAATAACAAAGATAGTCACGAACTCAATCAAACTCAGTTAATGAAATTCGCAAATGGATTTGAATGACCGCGTTATGATTTTAAATCTGTCGTTTTCACGTGCACTGCAGGACAGTGATACAAAAATATACGCACACGAGTTAGCGCGGTCATTTATAAATGAGGCCATTGTTATTTGCAGTTATCTACTAGTTTTACTTTCCATTCAGTTAAGGCGATAATCCTGCCCTGGGGGCCTAGAAAAAATGCATACCTAACGATAACGTGGAGGGTTTTCGAAAAGTGGTAAAATGTATCAAAATCAAAAAAAAAAAAACAAAATTCTTTATTTGCGATAAATATGGTTGGTACAGATCTTAAATTATTATACATAGGTCAACATATTTAGCCATCGGTGACAGCATGCAAAACTTAAATACTTATATTTAACATGTCATTTAAATAACATTAGTTTACTTATGGGCAGAATAGGAAGTTCTTAGCTCTAAGTATTCCTTCACTGAGTAAAAACATTTTTCCAGCAACCAGTTTGTCAGCGTTTTCTTAAACTCCTTGAGTGGGAGGTTTATAAATCGCTATTCGCTATCGATATTCAACGCAACCCTCCTCCTACAGTTCACGTCAATCGTATACGTTTTCCATAATGATAAAGTTCACAAAATATATCCTTGTGTAGGCCACCTGACCAGCCTTTCAGCCACTTGTTGCCTGTAGCAACCGCACCTTTTTTTTTTAACAGGAGAGGATCTTGAGGTGGCCTCCCAAGTTTTGCAGCGAAAACAGATGATTTAGCTTCATCATCATTCAACTAAGAGCTATCCTCTTGTCAGTGGAGTAACTTCCATTCATTCATATTCTTAGCCTTATCTTTATCACACTATACGGCATAAAACCTTTGTTATATTGGTCTAAATATATTCTTCTTGGTCTTCCTCATCAATTATCACTTCGACGTTGATGTACTGGTGCCGTAATAGGTGACCAAACATCTTCCCTATTTCTATTTATCCTACTATCTTCTCTTTTCCTTAGCATAGTCGTAATAAGTACTTCTCCATTGGTATTTCTTTAAGTCTTACCTGTCCGTATGTCTCCGGCACCGGCACCACATCCTGGGAATGTCCACGTTTCACTGCCATATAAAGTGGCTTAGATGGGCAGAAGACTAAATAGCGGCATCATATAAATAATATCTGCAGTATGTGCAACTGCATTACAAACGGGAAAGAAAATAATCAAATCTGCTTTAGTAGCCAAAATAGGCGCGCATTTGAGTCGTCGAGTTGCGGAAAAGAGCCCGCCACAACCTATAACCTACCTGTTTTACATGAGGTGGTAATTATACCACCTTTTGCCGGGAAAACCTTGCCTTTTCATTGTTTTTGCTTGAACCAGCTTAATTAACAAGTAAGTAATGTTGTAACTTTGTAACATAGGGAACTTTAAACCTTATGTAAGATTTTTTTACTTGAGAAGGAAATGTACTTTAAACGGCTCTTTCAGAGATCCTTGGCAAGAGTACGTTAATTCTTAGGTAAATCATAAAAAAAAGGTTTTGTTTTTTAGTCAAAAGAAATAACAAAGGAAAGATGTGATGTTAATTGAGTAACACACATATTTTATTCTTGGAGTATCCGTTTAGAGTAGGCCTTGAAGTATTTACTACAGTTTAGGGTATGCGCCTTAACACTATTTTAAGGATGGCTAAGGAAGGTCGAGTAACTAGCTTAGATGGTGATGCATAGTTATCATGATGATGATGATGACAATGACGGTGATGATGATGATGTTGATGATTATGATGAAACTATGATCTCCCTTATCACAGACATTGGGCTGGCAGAAGAGAATTCCATTTTAATGGATCCTGTAGGCCTAGACAAGATGCAAATGTTGTTAACGATTATAAAGATGCAAATTTTCTACGGACTCGAAATGTATGGAGTTGCCATAAGCAATCGACGTGATCATCAGCTTACGACAATCCCATACATCTTGTAAATATTCAAAAATCGCTAAAAAAGCTTTATGCATCTTGACAAGACCCTGGACAACAATTGTGTTTCATGATAGTCTGTCATAATTTAGAAGTAGATTATTTACAAGCAGAATGTATGAACACCCGTATAACTGTCAAAATATTTAACGATAAAGCATGGCATATTTGAAAAGAGTTCAATAAACCTAGATGTTCAGACGTCAACGTAATGCGGGCTTATAAACTGGGGCGTTACGATGACATGTCAATATGATTTGCTCAGTAGATTCAGACCACCCTCGAAATTGATATTGGTACCGTTGAGGAGTTTCGGTGGAAATCTGTGGTCTTCATCATCAGTTCCACTTCGCAAAATGATACTTTCTGAATATAAATTCTGGACTCGTTACTAGAAATACTAAAATCGCTATATGTACTCGTATGCCTGTAATATTTGAGCAGCTCCCTCAATTCCTCGTGGATCCCCCATCAGATTCAGATTTGGTGACAATGGAGTATATTCTATCAAACCAAAAAAATATTTTTTTAAATCGGTCATAATAGACGGAGTAATAGGTGAACATACAAAAAAAACAAAATTGGAACATAGAACCTCCTCGTTTTTGAAGACGGTTAAACATAACCAATCTATATACTTTTAAGTCCTACGGAGGAAGTTGTGGCCAAGGCAAAAGAGGATGGGTGCGTATTTGTGTTTGTTTGTCACTGATGGTATACAAGACCATCCTTTGACTTTCCGTGTGTTTAACGCTGGTGTTTTAACAGAGTTATTTATACTGAGAGATTATCTTTCGGGTTATTGTCAACAAGGCCTCTTATCTATTCCACATTGGGTTAGCGTGTCTTGCTTCAATATTGTAATCAAATTATTGGAGTTATGACAGCTAGAATAATAGCCTTTTTTTACCATTTTACCATTTGACCTTAGTTTAGTATCGTGTTTGTCTGTAATCGTGAAATCTGTATACACTAATTTGACCGTGACCCAAGTGACAAGAATCGAAAATAAACAAAATGTACTTTATAAAGTACCAATTACCGTAAATTAAACACATCGTATAGTTTATTTTCTGTTTATTTACCATTACATATTACATAAGTAAGGGCTTTTAAATAAGTTAGGTGAGGTTATACTATTGACCACAAAAAAAACGGCGGGAATTATCTGTTTGTGAAATAAAAGGAGGTAAATTGATATAGTTTGCCAAATGATGATTTGGTAAAACATTAGTGAACTGTTTATTTTACTATGTCATTGTTGTCCCCTGATATTTATTTATTATTGTTATTTATTTAAATTAGAATAAAGGCCATATGGTTAACAAAGCCGAAACAAATATAAATATGCAATATTTATGAGATTTTCGTTTCCTGAATACCTTGACGCTAAGTTCAAGGTTAAAATCAAACTGTTTTTTTTTTGTTTTAACCCTTATCTATTTTTTACGATAACGTTTCTCAGCCCCTATGTTGTAGTTATTATAAAAAAATCAGGTCTGTACGTTTCATTTTTTTTTTATTTGTTTCTTTCTAACATTATTTTCGTGTAAACGCAGTTTTTTATGATATCTACAACATATTCAAAAAGGTTTAAGAGGAGAAAAATGCCGCATTTTGTATGGAAAATTTTAGCTTCTTAATCCGTCGGTGCGTATACGCAGTGACGTAACTTAAATGGTCATTATGTGAGTTGTGCTCGCTCTTATTCGATTAGAAATCGGAAGATATCTAATAATACAATGCAATACAAAAAACACTTTATTGAACACCACATAGGGTAAAGTCACCAGTGGTCAGCCAGAGACCAGTAAGTCGACCTTATATGAGTGCGAAGAGTGGGATACATATCTTTCGTACTCTTTCCACTCATACAAAGTATACGCAGAGGCCGACTACAGGTATCTGGCTGACTACTGGTGACTTTACCCTATACCGATTTTTAATTATTCAACAGTTACAGCGCATGATAATATGGTGGTCATGGAAAAAACTTAACGATTTTATACCTGTGTTTTAATGACATTGTGTATAATTTTTTATATTTGTATGACGTATGAATTGTTGACGTCAACAAACATGTATTGTAACCTTAAGTCATCATTTGTTTTGTCTTTCTCTGACGTAATTGCTGAGGGCTCACTAACTATGATCAACCAGCCTGACTTGACCTCAGGACCCTATTCTTTAGTGACCTTCGTGGGCCTATACGGAGACCTAAACGTGGCGGTTTGCGTTGCGAGCGAAGACGGAGTATTTTTTTTATTGTGGATGCTAACTAACCAGCAAGTCACCTAGGGAACGACGGACTGCCGCTTTACCTGGGAGGCAACCTAGGGGCCCCAGGGGCGGAACCATCATATAAGCTCAAAAGCCTGGCTTGCAAAATGAAGTAGAAACTTCATGGTTGTGCCCAGATTAACTTCTTATCGGCCGGGCACTATAGATCTATATACTAAGTCCGGGCCTGCACCTAGGTCTAATTTCAACTTTAAGTATTCTCCTATTTTTACCGTACTGATATGTCAATATGGCATTATTTATTATCTTGGTAAAGGCGGCCGAATCATCAAGAAATACCTACCACTGCAATATGCTTAAAAACAGCAGTGAGAGGTCTGGTATTAGCTTACCTTGCTTCGCAATCGTAATCATGTTTATCACTTTATGCAAGCGGGGCTGGACCAGGCCCTGTGGCAAACCTTGGGGGAGGCCTATGTCAAGCAGTGGACGTCTTCCGGCTGACATGACGATGATGATGGTGAAATCATCACCATTTACTGAACTCTAATGCCTCTCTGAAATAGCTAATGAAATCTTCGACAAGTTCAAAGAAACCCGTCAAGTGCGAGTCTGACTCGCGCACCGAGGGTTCCGTACCTCCACACATTGGGTATTATTATATTCCGATTTAGTCTCGATTCCACACACTTGACCATATTTTCGACAATTTTGGTTTTTCTTTAGGGTTTTTAATATAATAGTACCAAGATTCTTGTATCTTTTACCATTTTTACAATATACCATACGTTATACTTTGTACGTGGGCGCTAACAATGGGCCTCATAAGGAAGCTCAAAGTCACTCAGAGGGCTATGGAGAGGGCTATGCTAGGGGTTTCTCTGCGTGATAGAATCAGAAATGATGATATCCGCAGTAGAACTAAGGTTACCGACATAGCCCTAAGAATAGCTAAACTGAAGTGGCAGTGGGCGGGGCACATTGCCCGCAGGACTAATGGCCGATGGGGTCAGAAGGTTCTGGAGTGGCGTCCGCGGACCGGAAGACGAGCTGTAGGTAGGCCTCCAACAAGATGGAGTGACGACCTCGTCAGGATCGCGGGACCGCGGTGGATGCGAAAAGCACAAGACCGGTCTGACGTCTTTCGGCTGACATGATGTCATGATGACCATACGTTAGAAAAAAGTTTCTTGTGTAGGGACCCCTTTTATTATTTTATTATTATTACGGTTCCACAGCTCTTTACTCTCTACAGTGAGGACGGACGGATGGACAGCGTGGGCATATTATTAGGGTCCCGTTGAGTTCCCTTTAGGTATGAAACCATAAAAGACAGAGACCAGTACTGGACAAGGACCAATGATGGACACTTGATTCTTATTTTACAGAAGATTCGGGACATTTGTTGTGCAACAATCAATTCATAGGTGAAAAACTTAAGTAAATGACCTCTTGCACGTAGTTGTAACAAAACTAATATGGAATTTACGTCAAGTTTAAAAATAGAATGTCGAACGGTTTACAGTGTGTGGCCCAAAACCGGGGCGAAAAAAGTAAATAGGGATTCTTTAGAACATTTCAATTAACTATCACAAGAATCTAATATTACAAAGTCTATAATTTTGGAGAAAACAGCCTAAAAAGTTAAAAATCGTAGGTAATGTATTTTCCCGTCGCGATATCGTCGCTTGGTCACTTGGTACGCGGTATGTCTGAGTACAGGGTGCCATTGACAACACGCGGTAGATTTAGCGGTGTTTGCATTACATTGAATTTGCTATTAAGTTTTTTAGAAAAAAACTGAAAGTTAAGTTTTGATTTTAATTAGGTAAGACCTTTATAATGTAATTACCGGTGATCTATGAGCCCCTGTTTTTAATATTATCCCCGGTTTTGGGCCACACACTGTATACCACGGAATAGAAAAAACAGTGGACGTGTATCAGACCTTTTGTCGCCAAAACTTAAGCTATCATAAAAACACGCTACCATGGAGAATGTCTTTGGTGCGGCTTTCGTTACATTCCAAAATAGCACAATTAGCCATGCTTCGGGATTTATTTCCTATTTTAGAAATATCTATATAAGGTAGGTTGCGCGGAACTCCGCATAACCATGCCACACGTTACACGCCCTCTTGACACTTCTACTGTTTTTTCTGATCTGTGGGTCTATACAAATATGTTATAACTGGGTTAACTTTATTCCGTCAAAATATTTTTGGTCAAATGTAACATTTCCCAAATTTTCTTTTGCCAAACCAATTTGTTTTCTGTAAGCATTAATATTTCGGGATTTTATAACAACTAACCTAACCCAACCTATAGGGTTCAACACGATGGTACTAAAATAAATGAAATACTAACACAACATTGGTTTGGAAAAGAATTGGTGGGAATGAACAAAAATACATACGCTTCTAATGTACAAACATGGTAGTGGTAGAATGTGCAGCATTTTGAACAGTGGGGTACAGCTATCTCTAAACCTTGCTCTACATATCACACTGACACACTTTTTTTGAATTTTGAAAACTCTGTCGACGTCTACAGCATTTCCCCACAGCATCAGACCGTAACAGATGACCGAGGATACGTAGCCATGGTAGGCGGCCAGCGCAGCCTCAACCGAAACAGTTTCGCGCAACCTCCTTAGAGCAAAAACAAATTTATTTAACCTATTACAGATTTGCTCGATGTGCGCCTTCCAGTTTAGATGTTTATCCAGATTAATTCCGAGGAACTTAAACATGTCAACTTCATTTACCTCTTCATTTTTGTATTTTAAATTTAAAGATATACCATTAGAATTATGTGAAATGAATTGAATGTAGTTAGTTTTACTGATATTAATACGCAAGTCATTAAAACACATCCAATTTGCAAAGTCTGATAATGCATTGTTACAATCTTGTTCAAAAGTTGCCCTATTTTTACATTGAACGACAAGTGTCGTGTCATCAGCAAACATTATAGTTTTCTGATGACACGACACTTGCGACTCTTTTCAGCTATAGGACCGTATCAAATTTGAATTTAGTGTGAAGTGTCCATTACTGGTGCATGTCAGCTAAAAGTGTCCAACATGGTATAAACGTATGGCACGAGCTATGCACGCGTATGCTGTGACGCGCGCAGCAACCTTGCGAGTCGGCGTTCAAATATAAACATGTCATTCATCTCAGTCAGGTTAAAGATTCCTTCGAAGACAAGACAACTAAAATATTTTAGACAATTGTGAAGCTAAAACTTTCCTCACATAATCCCCCATTCCCCTTTAACCTAGTCCGATTTTTACGATTTTAAAATATCTTGTAGATGTTATGAAAAACTATGTCTGTACGTATTCCTTTTCAAGAAAATATTTATTTGAATTAAATAAAGAATGATGGGCAACAATGTATGGAACCCAGCCCAATCGTCAATATAATTATAACTTATGTAGGCTTATTGATCCCACTGTTTGCTGTAATTGTTGTAAATAGTAAAATCGGGCAAGCGTGAGTCGGATATATGGGAAATAGCATTGCAACGCATGCGGGGCACAGCTAGTGTATTTCCAAATATATTTTATATCTTGATGTATGCCCTTTACAATACAAGTGTATCCTTAAGTGCCTGAACTTTCCAGAATTCTCACTTAGTTGGTGGTGGTTAATCTCCTAAGTTAGGAAAACTCATTGGTACTTGGGCTACTTAGCGATTGGAGTTCGAACTCGATAACTTGCGATTTCCATGTAAGTGAGCACTAAGAAAGGAAGGAAAGGAAAGGTTAAAATAGGGGGAGGTGTGGGAAAGTAATTCTACGCGTACGTAGTCGCGGGTGTCCTCTAGTCAAGATATAAAATAGATGAGGCGAAATGTCGCTAAAAACCTTGGAAACTCCGCCATTAAAAACAGTATAAGAGCCTAACGCGCCTGGTTTAAAAATGTATTACTGTTCTGAACTTATTATCATTGCTGTGAAGTTATCAGTAGGAGACTAAAACGTATTATTTTCCGAATAATATTACTCTAAAGTTTATCTTTTTATTTATTTGAATAAAACAAGTGATCAGCTCGATATCATCGTAGTGAGATTATCTGGCTACTAATAGATAGGTACGGTCGGCCTTACAGGGCTGCACACTTGTACCTTGTCGCATTACCGTCATTAACAGGTGCGGCAGTTTAAACATGAAGTCAAAGTATTAGACATAAAACCTGGGCCTAGATTCTAGGCGTTAACAACCACTATCGTCTTTGACCCGTTATCGTATTGTCAACGGCTTGATAGCTCTGATTTACTTGACAGTAATGCGGCTGAGCTATAAACAATACCTACTTTAGCAGGTCGAAGATGATATGGTTTTTACCGCCAAGAGTAAACGCCCAGCGAGCCTAGTAGTATAGCGATAACGCGTGACAAAATGTGGATAAAGCAGCCGTCACTCTCCTACTTATACTTATACGTAGACTTGGTTAGAAAACAATAAGTAGATTTAACAAAAAACTGAAGTTGTGTCAGTAACTATGGTAAGTGAGATAGAAATAGTTAGCTGGATGGATGATATTAGATTAAAAGATGTGTGTGCGTGCATATATGTATGTGCTCAATAAATGTTTTTCTTTCCTTAGCACTTACTCATTAATTCACACAAGATCGAGAGAATTCGTAAAATTAGGCTTTGGTATGCATAGCAAATTTTATAATTTCCGAAAGATATAATTTAGCTGTAGACACCTCTCTCTTCAATAACACTTGAAGTGTCTGCACGGAAGCATCTGCTCACGGCCGCCAGCTTCAGGGGCAGATTACTTTTAGGGTGGACGGAGTTTATTATCAACCCAGCCAGGGACATCTCTGCTGTGCCTGAGAGGTACAAATCTGGTCCATGGTGTATTGGATCAAGGGAGTAGATCTACAACATAAAAAGCGGTTTGTCTTAAAAGTTTACTTTATTTTCAATTTTCTACAGCTTTTCAAATAGTTCTTTGTCTCAATTATATTTTATTTTTTTGGTTTTGTAGAATTGTCACATGAAACTGGTTACCTGTGTGCGGTCATTATTAATTGGCATGCCAAAGCTCTCTAAAACATTCTTAGGGAGTATATCAGGGACAGAGATCAATTTGAAGCCTTTATCAATGCTTCCTCCAACTCTGCCAGTTCTCCTAAAAAATAATAACTCTTGTGCCCACATGTTGGTCCCAACTGGTCAGTCCTCATTAGATTCATGAGCCGAGTGATTTCACTGAATTCCAGAGGGATGTGCTTGCCAAAGTCCCGTTTCTCATTAAGTTCGTGAACGATACGAGGCCCATCGTACCCTTGAACCGACGGGTGAGTCTTGTTCGGTAATTTGCTAAGCTCTGTATACAACTCCTGCCTCAGCAACTCGTGAGAACTATCAGCCACATCAACAGTTTTGAACTTAGTGTAAATATCAAGAACGTTTAGACGAGATAGCCATGGCCACGGGAGGAATGTCATCCTCCATGTGGGTAGGAGTTCGGTAAAACCACTAGAACTACCCTATTTATTTTTGTAAATTGTTAAGGGGCCGATAAACTACTGTGTCAACCCTGGGCCGGTATTCTAGGCGGTAAGAACTATTACGTCTTTGATCTGTAGTCTTATTGTCAACGTTTTGTTAGCTCATATTTACTTGACAGTAATGGCGGCCGAGTTAAGATATATTCCATAACAGGTCAAATACGATGTTGTTTTTACCGCCTAGAATAGAGACAGACAGACAGACAGGCGGACAGTGGAGTCTTAGTTATATCATGACAATTATTTTTGCTGTCTCTTCTAATCCTTTCATTTCTTACTAGCAACCCGCCCCGCTTCGCTTCGGTTTATGTGAGGTTGCTGATCACCCATGCATAGAAACCTTCCGTGAAAAAATATCTAACTGATGGTTTCAAAACGGATTCAAAATGCGTTGTGTAGTGTAAAGATCTAAGCGTACAGAGAGATAGACAGCGGGAAGCGAATTTGTTTTATACTATGTTATATCATCATGTCAGCCGAAAGACGTCCACTGCTGGACATAGGCCTCCCCCAAGGCTTTCCACTCAGACCGGTCTTGTGCTTTTCGCATCCACCGCGGTCCCGCGATCCTGACGAGGTCGTCACTCCATCTTGTTGGAGGTCTACCTACAGCTCGTCTCCCGGTCCGCGGACGCCACTCCAGAACCGTCTGACCCCATCGGCCATCAGTCCTGCGAGCAATGTGCCCCGCCCACTGCCACTTCAGTTTAGCTATTCTTAGGGCTATGTCGGTAACGTTAGTTCTACTGCGGATATCATCATTTCTGATTCTATCACGCAGAGAAACCCCGAGCATAGCCCTCTCCATAGCCCTCTGAGTGACTTTGAGCTTCTATGTAATTAAGATAAATACCATAAATACAAAGAAAATGGATTAGGCGTTCCGATTTGTCTATTGTTTTTCTTTATAAACAATGTATGATTTGCATCATCAAATGTTTTGACTGCTTCCACCGTATGTTCGTTTATCCTAACCTAGATAATACATCCCTTTGAACCACACGACGTGTCATATCATGTAAACATAACAGTTGCCGATCGCTTTGAATTATTCTTTTGAAGTATTTGCTATGATAGTTTCAGCAGGAAAATATACAAACCATGCGAGAGAAACCTAAAAATAAAGGACGATGGGCAAAAATCTGGAGTCCTAGTGAAACAGGGTATAAGTCTCCTGAAGTTCAAGTGAAAAAGGGTGTAAGTTGTGTATGCTCCGTTTATGTATATGCCCTTTTTCATCACGAGGTAAGTCGACTTGTAACCTTTTTCAGTAGGACTCCAGAAATGTCCCCACCCACCAACAGAGATGAAAGTCCCAGTTTATACTTGGCAACATGATCTATTTTTAATACGGCGACGATCGCCATATGTATGGGGTTTTATTGGAACATAATCGTATCGTATGGATTGCCTTAATTGGCTCTTGAAAAAATCCGCATCTATTTTACTACTAAAATCTTTCTTGTGGTTCTAATGAACCACAAGAAGGTTCTAATGAACATATGGGCATGCTTCCTGTGATTGTTGGAGGGTGGCGACGGGGCCCATTCAAAATCGCCCATCACCCTTTACGTTAAAAATATTTATTTTGTTGCTAACTGTATTTTTTAGGGTTACGTACCTAAAGGTTACCAACGGGACCCTGTTACCTACAAAGTCTTTGCTTTTACCCGCCCATCCGAGAGTCTGTCAGCGGGCGGTATCTCATGAACCCTAATAGGTATACAGTTATTTTTTTACAAAATGTGTATTTTTATTGTCTAATTTAAATTATAAATTAAAAAGGGCCCATACAAGAATGGTATGAAATCCTTCGTATGCGAGTCCGACTCACATTAGGGAATATTTATGTTTTTTTCAAGTAAGAAACAGCTCACAGAGTTAGCATGCTGAAGTGGCAATGGGCAGGCCACATAGCTCGGAGAACTGATAACCGTTGGGGAAGAAAAGTTCTCGAGTGGCGGCCCCGCATCGGTGGACGGAGTGTTGGACGGCCTCCCACCCGGTGGTCTGACGACCTGGTTAGGATCGCGGGGAGCCGCTGGATGCGAGCGGCTCAAGACCGTGACTCGTGGCGCTCTTTGGGGGAGGCCTTTGTCCAGCAGTGGATGCCCCCGGGCTGATGATGATGATGATGATGAAGAAACATTTGAGAAAAATCATTTTTGAATAGCTATAAAAATAACTAAGATATAGACCCTCTTACCAACAAAGATTTGTTCCTATCTATTTCTAGCAAAACAGAATTTAACATGGAGTTTGTATTGCCGATCTGTTACATGACGTCACACTGCATATCTGTCTAATCACTGTCTAATTAGCAGTTTAAAATGCTTGTATCATCCGTATTTATTGGCCGATTTTAATTTTAATTTCACTTTTGGTGATCTCTTTTGGCCAGATTTTTTCACCTGCTTAGCGTACAGTTGAAAACTCTTTTTGTATCATTTATCCATTAGTGTTACATAACTCCTGAACACGATAGTTAAATACAAGGTCTGATGACACACTTAAAGAAACTCTGGAATATTTGAGACACAATGTTGTTCTCTAATTTCCATGCGGACCAAATCGCGGGTCAGGGTCGAGAGGCCCAGGGTTAGAACTGGTCTGACATGAAGTACGAAGGTGGTATTTCAGCTATAGTAAACGTAGACCCACAGAGTTCTGACTCGAGAGTTTAATCACCGCAGAATGAAAACCTTGTAAAAGCTTGAACTACTTAGCAATAACCAGTTCGGCTTTACCAGAAATCGATCTACAATTGACGCGGCATCTGTACTCATTATACATACCTATATATATAACAGTTGGGAGAAATCTTGCGATGCAGTAGGAATATTTTGTGATCTTTCCAAAGCTTTTGATTGCGTACATCATACGACTCTTATTTTAAAAATAAAACATTATGGATTGTCCAATAAAGCTCAAGTTATATGTCTTCTTATCTAATTGATAGAAATGAAACAATCGTTGTAAAAAAAACACAATCTATTGGGGCTACAGTAAAAATAGGTGTGCCTCAAGACTCAATTTTAGGTCCTTTTTTCTTTTTGGTTTATATAAATGACTTACCACAAACAGTAAATAAAGTTTCTGATATTGTACTTTTTGCTAATGATACTCGTACTTTACTAATTTTCAAGGTAGATAGAAAATCCGTAGACTTCAGTAGGATAAATGACACACTAGTTAAAGTACTTAATTGGTTTACTAGCAACAATTTTCTATTAAATTCTAAGAAAACGAAATGTGTTAGGTTCGCTTTACCTCATGTTAAACCGGTAGATTCGATTATTTTTCTAAAGGACGAGTGTTTGCAAATGGTATATAAGGCAGTTTTCCTAGGCATAACAATATATAAAAAAAAAAAATGCAGTCCCCATATACCTGTACTGGCAGGTAAATTAAGTTCAGCAGCTTACGCCGGAAGGAAAATTAGACACCTAACAAATATTGAGACAGCTCGATTACTTTATTATAGTTATTTCCAAAGTGTTATGTCGTACGGTATTCTGGTTTGGGGTAAGGCAGCTGACATACAAACTATATTTGAGTTACAAAAATGGGCCATTCGTTCTATTTAAAACTTAAATTCCCGTAAATCCTTAAGATAACTGTTTAAATAAATTAATATCTTAACTGCAGCTTCTCAGTTTATTTATGAGAATATTATTTATGTTATTTAGAATTTAGATTCTTTCATAAAAAAATCTGGTATAGATAATTTAAATACTAGAAACAGGAATAAAATCGCTATTCGAAGATTCCGCCTCCGTAAAGTATATGAATCGTTTGTTGGTCAATGAATTCATTTGTATAATAAATTTCCTGACATAATTTTAAAGTGACGCTTCCCAGCGCTTAAAAAATATTTGAAAACGTCGTTAATGTCTAAAGCGTAAGCGTAAGCGTATATTAATGCGATCGAGGATTATCTAACAGACAAAAATGCATGGCCGAAACCCGAAACTTAGTGAATAATCACTTATTCAAATTCAAAAGCTTTATCTTGTCTAGGGGACAACGTATCGAAACTTTTATGTGGTCGTCTTGAACCGTGTTATATACAAATAGGTAGGGGTATTTTTTCCTTTTTCTCTCTCCCTTTATCTCGTAAGATTTTTGATATGTTTTCCTGCTGAACTACGCATTTAATTTGATATTATATTCAATTAAATATTTTTAGTTGTATAGGTAATGCTAGACTTACCTACGTAGTAACCATTCTAATATGTTTAAAAAATGACTACTGATGAGCTTCTCGCGGCGTTTCTTCTCGGCAATGGTCTCCTCTTGGGAAGCGGTGGAAGATTCTTGACGGGTAAAAGTGCCCGTGCGGCCTACGTACTGAATAAATGACTTTTATCTTTTTATCTTTTTTATTTATAAATATATGACAAAATAAAACCACTTTACGGCTTAAGTCTCAAGTCGAGACTTAGGTTAGGAAGACATCAACGCGCCTCCGAGCTTGAACAAACTTGTTACTATCAATCTGTATGAATTATCGGTACCTTTCTTGCAAGCCGTCAGGTATCCACCATTTTAGATGTGCTCTAGGTACTTGCTTCTATTCAATACGGTATAATCCAAATAGTTTTCGACCGGTACCCTTACCATAAGTAACAATGACCGTATTCGCTGGCGAGTCGAAAGCTCTGTCCCTCGCACTCTATTAGATACCGTGAGGGACAAAGCATTCGACTCACTAACGAGTAAGGTAATTATAAACTCATGGTAAGGGTATACCGCTATCGTATTGTCAACGTTTTGATAGCTCTTATTTAGGCCGAGTTATAAACAATACCATAAAAGATCAAATACGATTTTGAGGCCATTTGCAACGTCAAAAGATGGCGGATGTGTAATTTGTTTTAGTTTTTATTTTTGTGTATTTAGGTGTTCAAAGGTCTTTTTTGTTAGTGATTTGTACTTTTAATGCCTTTGTGTTGCACAGTGATAGAAGACTTGGACTTATTTCGTGTATCCTGCCATCTTACTTCTCGTTTCAAGTGGACTCGCAGTGGTACAGAGGTTAAAACTATCTTGGCCTCCTACATATCACCGTACACCGTTGCCACCAATCTTCCTAGAGATGATTGGATTGTGTTTTATTACTATATTGATTTATACTTATATATACTTGACACTGGCGAAATCACTTCATAGTGGAAACGCCATATTCCCGCGGTAGTAGCTGTTCAAGTCGCAGCGGGGCAAAGAAAAAAAACGATTTGGATTTTACCGCCAAGAATGGAGGCCCTGTATCTATTATCGGATTCTTTCTCGAAAAACAAAAGGCATTCTTTGAAACCCAACTGCTGGTTGCATAATGTTATTTTTCATGCCTCGCAATCAATCCGCCAATTTGAATATCATTTTAATATAGCCTACACCCTAGGGTTAAAATGATCTAACACGTATAATATATTGCAAATCGGTTTAGCCGTTTAGTAGTTACGAGGGAAAATAGAATCGGATATACAATACATACAGGTCCTTTTGGGCTTTGCGGGGTCATGTAAAAAGGTCAGGTATCCGCAATTTTAGAATAAAATCCGAGATTTCGACTTTCCCGCGGGACCTACCATCTGTGGTCTTAATTATCAGTACTAAATGATACTTTTTGTATCCAAATGCTGGACTTACAGAAAATACCAAAATCGCCAAATATGTATGCCTATAATATTGATATAGGAGTCATATAGGAGTTCCCTCAATTCCCCAAGAGCCCTTCCTCAGATACCAACTTAAAGACAGTAGGATCACCTCGGGAGAACATCCCATATCAAACATATTTTTTTTTCAAAATCGGTTATTTATAAGAACAAACATACATACAACATATAACCTCCTCCTTTTGTTGAAGTCGGATAAAAAGATGAAAGATTAGTTGAGACTTAGCCGATTCTTACACCAATTTTTAAAAAAATATAAAAGATAAAAGATGTTTATTCAGTAATTAGGCCGCACGGGCACTTTTACACGTCAAAATCTACCAGCGCTTCGCAAGAGACCACTGCTGAGATGAAACGCCGCAAGAAACTCAACAGTCAGTCGTTTTTTAAAATAAGTACTACTTATGATATTATACAATTATAAAGCTTAACCTAGCATGATATAAAACAATGAATTTAACATAAAATAAAAATAAAAATAAAAAACATTCAAGCGTAGCTTGTGCAAGAAAATGTGTCAAAACTAAGAATTATCATAGGGAGTAATAAGTACTAGTAAAAAAAAAAAAAAAAAAAAACATAAGTAACTATTATTTTTATTGTCAGTTTTGTTACCGCACAAGACATTTTTTTAATGAAAATCTTTTAAATCTTAATCTTCTATCCTGAGGAAAAACGATCAAAAACTGTATTTAGTACTAAGTTTTCTTTTTCCTTACATTTTCGTGTGTTTTCGTGCAATGTTCCAATCGTTAGTCAACGTTTGACCTTGTAGTATTGTAATCGGTACTACAGAACATTCACTATTTACTTTAAAAAAAAACAAAGCCAAAGAAAGTGTATTTTCAACGTCTCTTATTAGATCAGCATCCTCTCAAAAAGTTTTCGCATACTGTACCCAAGGATTCTTTTTTTTATTTCCTATTCCCCACCACGCCGCTAGAAAATGGCCGACATCGAGTCAGTGTTGCGCGCGATTTCCGGCGCGGGCGCACGCGTTAACCGCACGTTCGAATTTCAAACGAAACGAAGCAGTGGAACAGTGAATTTTCAAGTTTTTGGCCCAGTGTTCAAGTGACCGTTGGTGTTACGTATAGTAGAAGGTTTTTAAAGTATTTGACAATCTCTAGGAGGATTCAAGAGGATTTGATACTGTATTTAGCAAGTGCTATTGTCCGCTTTGTTGACGCTGACACCAGCTGTCAAAACAGTGTACTGTCAAGGTAAGTGCGATTGATTTCGTAATCAAACTTTTTGGTCGAATTGAATAAGTTCAAGTTTTACTTATAAATTTCGTTGTATTCTATCAACACTTTAATTGAGATTACTTAGTTTTCAAGTTCCTTTGCTTACTTGCAAGAAGTTTTATGTTAAAAAGTTGTATCTTGATTTTATCAAGTTAGCAGTAAAACAAAAAAAAAGCTTAGCTTAGGTCATCGGCGATATTTTTGGCCAACTTGTTTGGCAACATTTAAAGTGCCTGGTGGCCGATTAATAATGCGTTCAGATAACTCCATTATTTATTCATAAGTATCAAGATCGTTTGAATTCATTTAGACAAGGTAGGCGGTTTGAAAGAAAGGTAAAATGTGAATTAAACAATTCCATTGAGACATGAGGTAAAGTATTCTCAATTTCGCGTAAACTTGAAAACCTGAGACAGCAAAAGTATTTTCCTTACTTTCCTACGTCGGTTATTTTAGTTAATCTTAAAAACCATAGAAATACTAACCACCTAATAATTAAAAAAAATACAAAATCGAAAACATTCACAAACTTTGCCTCAATGTGGAACCCAATCCAAAGGCCCAAGCATCGCTATGTAACTTCTGGGTCACTCGATCTAGTCTTTAGTTGCATTGTTCGAATACCCTTGTATTTAAGCCTATAGTTATTCATTATTTAATGTAAGCTAAGTGATTGTGGATCAATGATGCAACGATTTATTTGAACGATCTCAAGTTCAGTTAACAATATTGTTGTTAAACAAAACATTGTATCAATCTAAAGAATGACTTTAGCGCGAAATGTTAAACTCGTGACTGTGGGATTTAATTGATTTATTCGGATAAAGTTAATAATTACGTAATAATAACGATTATAAAGTTATTTTCGTGACTACAAGCTCTTGGAAAAATCTTGATGTACTGCCATTGTTTGTGTTTACATCCTGCATCTACATTTATGCGTTATTTTTATCATAGATTAAATTACAAAGAGCATGTGTTGCCTATCCGTTGCGGGTGGTAAGCCCTTGTGCAGGGACCTACCGCCAAACAGCAGTGTTCGCATTTTTGTGTTCCGGTTTGGGGATAAGACAGCCGGTGTAATGATTAGCATAGAGGCATTCCATCTTAGTCCTCAGGGTTGGCAACGCATTTGCAGTCTTAGGCTTGCAGTCTTGTGAATGCGAATGTCTATGGGTTACAGTTTCCACTTACCATCAGGTGGCCTGTGTGCTCGTTTGCCTTCTCTATGCCATAAAAAAAAACTTCATACTCTTTCTCTAAAGTTAGCCTAAAGTGACCCCTTAAAGAGATATGCTCGTCTTTGTACATTTGACACAGTTTTACTTGTACAATGGAAATTTACTTCTTCTTGTCTGCTTCCCTATTACACTTACGTGGAGCTTAGGGGAAATGTTAACTTTATTTAGTCCTTTCATTCCGTTGTCAGTTTCATGCCAGAATTCGAAAAAAACTCCAAGAGGAACAGAAATACGTGAAGCCACGTGGTATACCCTAAAGGTACAGTTGGCCACCCCTGCAGGTGCGACGGCCAGATGGTCAGATGGTCACCACCGGACCGCGACGTTTTGTGGCCGCAAAACCGTTACGTTTAGGAAAATATTGGTTTAGCCGCCATTGTCGCGGAAGCAACGTAGGCTAAACAACCCGTATTGTAAGCTGATAAAACTGACAACATCAGTCAGAATAGAGACATAGTATAGAGACGACATGATACCATCCTTCCATACCGTCCATCTGAATCGCCACCACCATCTTATCTCCATATCGTTTACCACGTAACAACTTCCGAATTTATTTGCTTAGACGGCCAAGACAGCCGTTGAAAAGACAAATTCAAACTCAAAGTGATAACATTTTTTGACCAAAACAAGATAAACAGGCGTAGATCACGAGATTCCAAGTCCATGAGCCTCAGAATAGATAAATAGTACAACAGTAATAGTAATTGTGCATGAGTGTCATGGTGGGCCTGTTGTTCGTCCACCTTCTCCTTGAGGATTTTTTTTATATCTGGGTAGCTTCACAATTACTACTTTTTTACGGCATAGAGAAGGCAAACGAGCGCACGGGCCACCTGATGGTAAGTGGAAACTGTGACCCATAGATATTCGCATTCACAAGACTGCCGTTGCCAACCCTGAGGACCAAGATGGAATGCCTCTATGCTAGTCATTACACCGGCTGCGTTATCCCCAAACCGGAAAAAAACAATGCGAAAACTGCAAATAAAAAAAATGATCTTTTATATTATAATATATTTTTTATTATATAGAAATATGATGTGATAAATTGACTCCCAGCGTCAAGCAACAATTAACATGAGCCTTACGAATTTTAGACTCAATAATTTTGGGTCAATTTTCTATGTAGACCACATAGCCTGATACCCTTTCTTTAAACATAGTTAATCGTCTATTTACCCTATTTCCACGGTCTAATAAGACCAGACTAAATTTATAATACAATCACATTTTAATCAAAGCTTTCTCAGTCGTGATTCGTACGAACGCTCATTGCTCGTTAAATTTAGTCGTGATTTAATCTCTTTCTACTCTACTTGCAATTCAAACCGTCATTAAGAAGGCATTATTCAGTTTACCTACTTCATGCAATTAAAATTAAGCTCGCAATGTCATGGGGTATTTAGATTATCGGACTAACTTCACACCATCGAAACACTCACATGATGATAGCCTAGTTGTTAGTGACCCTGCCTACGAAGCTAGCGGTCCTGAGTTCAAATTCCGGGAAGGGCAGATATTTGTGTGATGAGCACGAGTCTTGCATGTTTGTACTAGAGAATATCCGCGACTTCGTACGCGTAGAATTAGTACCTCTGGGGGATGAATTTTCAAAAATCCCTTTTTAGTGCAAATTTAGCACGTAGAGGGCGTGCTAAATTTGAAATTTCTAGACCCAGCGGTTCGGACTGTGGACGTATTAAATTTGATAGAAAATACTTTTCATCGAATAAACAGCCCGGTGCAAATCGTCTCCTATTCGGATCTTAGAACAATAGAATAGATAAAAAAGATAAAAGAAATTTATTCAGTAAGTAGGCCGCACGGGCACTTTTACTCGTCAAGAATCTACCAGCGCTTCCCAAGAGGAGACCACTGCTGAGAAAAAACGCCGCAAGAAACTCAGCAGTCAGTCATTTTTAAACATATTTCATATTACAATGGTACTACACTACTTAGTCTAGCATTATATAAAGCTACAAATATTAAATTAAATATAATATCAAATAACATGCGCAGTTCACCATAAAAACATGCCAAAAATCTACGGGAGAGACAGTGAGAGAAAAAGAAAAAATTGAATCAACTACTTATGTGTATATGAGATGGTGCAAGATGACCACATAAAAGTTTCGATATGTTTTCCTGCATCAACGGTGTCCCCTAGACAAGAAAAAGCAGGATAAAGCTTTTGCATTTGAACAAATGATTATTGACTAAGTTTTGGGTTTAGGCCATGCATTTTTGTCTGTTAGATAGTCCTCGACCCTATAATACGCTTTAGACATTAACGACCTTTTCAAGTATTTTAAGTGTTGGAAAGGGTAACTTTAAAACTACGTCAGGTAATTTATTATAGAAATGAATGCATTTAACCAACAAATGATTTATATACTACCTAACTACTTAAATGACATTTATATACAATGCCAGCTGGTGGTATAATCACACGTATACATCTTTTGATGTTAATGATTGTGATGATGATCATAAACTAACTGCATGTGAAATCCTAAATTATTCTCCCAAATATTGTATCACCGGCTTAGATTTTTTTCCAAGCTATAAGTATTAGTTGTTGGCATGTAGGTATACAATACACACGGTGCTCCGTTTTCATTGCTCTTGGAGGTCTTCTTATGAGCAAAACCACTTTTTATTTCACCATCCACGCCGCATGCGCATCGTTGCGCAAGACTTTCGCCGTTGCGTATCGGCCGGTTCTTGGTGACCAATTTGCGAAACACATTTGATTAAAGCCTTAAGCCAGACGTAATTAAGAATAGCGGCCCAGAAAACGTTGGTTGAGATGGTCAAGTGTGCCAACGAATTTTTTTTTGGTAAAAAAAACTGGACACTTTTTTATTTTTAGCGCACAATGAATGCTTCATTCTTAAAACAAATATCATACAAAATTGATATTATATGTTGAAAAATAAAACTAATAACTGAAAATTTCATTTAAATATGAGAAAAAGCGATAGTAGATTCACTCCTTACCGAGGTGTAAAAGAAGTGAATCTTGAATTTCGAATTTTAAACGTCCCAGACGTTTAGGTAGGTAGGATGTCGGTGATATTGGGGGTGTATCGTGGGCCTATGTGCAGCAGTGAACGACTACTAGCTGAAATGAGAATGATGAATTCCTACATTGGCTCCCGTTCAATACTGGTGCCAATACCTGGTAGGTTCTCATAAACAACTCGCTCTTGAACTTGACTGATGAGTATTAAACGGCGAGTTAAAGTATATAGAGATCATTTGAGAGCGAGCCCGCTCCTATGACTTCGCTCTCTCGATCCACCGTTGGAAAGAGGCTACGTATATAGGAAACACCCAACACTCAGAAACAAATACTGGCGCTCATCAGTTCATCACACAAATATTTGCCCAATCGGGAATCGAACCCAGGGCTACACCTAAGCTAACTTCGTCATCAAATTATTACTCCAAGTATGTTTATCGTTGTCAAGTACCAGTAGTTGAAACCTAGAGCTTAGTTTATTACTAAATAGTTCAATTTACGTGAGATTGTCCTCGATTTAGGTATTTTTAATAGGTATAACCCTAACGGCACTGTCAATTGAAAACTCGACTGATCGACACACAAATATCTTATTTAAACGACCGTAAATATTCTCATTATAAAATGTCACAAAAAGCAATTTAAATAACCAAGTTGTTGACATTATCAAAATTTAGCATTGAATTACCACAGACCCGTTATTGAGTGTCATTAGCATGGTAATCGAAAGGCGGGCGCAGAATGAATATAAGGCAAGCTACACAAATTCTAATGATCTTTTAGCTCTAATATATTCACGTATCTGATTCGGCTGACATTTCACGAAGGTCGACTTGGCACTTGGCTTCTGAAGTGTCGTTGGCCATCATTAATCATCAAGTCATTATTTTTGTTGACATTTTCATTGATTTAAAATAGTTAGGTAAGTGTTTTTAATAATTCATAGGTGAAATAGACAAAAGGTGTCAAGATATATCAGTATTAAGTTTGACTTTGTGAATTGATCAATCATTTGGTCAATCAGCAAGTCTGTTTTATTTGACAAATGGTAGTCAAAGTCAAAAGTCCAGTCAATTTTGGTGATGAGTCATTAGTAATTATTATACCATCTTAGATGTTTGTTTTATCTTTAACTTCGAACATGTAACTTCAGATTTTGTCGTGTAGGTATAATTAAGGCGTATTTTTTATAATTTATTATATATATAATGATTATTTCGTACATTTTAAATATGGTGTCGTATGTACTATCAGCATATTGGAACCCTGACCCACCATATAACGGTGGTGAACGGCGATGTTGAGACCGACCCTGAGGCTGACCCGCAAGTGGCCCACCAGAGATGTCTATAGTCACGAACGAACTCCTTCATTTCTATCGTGGTCGTCGAAATTGAGGACTATAAAATGTACCGTACATGTAGGTACATTATGTAGTAGAGTATGATTTTTGGATAACCTCGTACACCTTTGCTTACCTTTGAATATTAAAAAAAAAAAACAGCGGGAACGCCGCCTAAAGCCGTTAGTAAATATTTATGCCCCGTAACATAAGATAAAAGATAAAAGAAATTTATTCAGTAAGTAGGCCGCTCGGGCACTTTTACACGTCAAGAATCTACCAGCGCTTCCCAAGAGGAGACCACTGCTGAGAAGAAACGCCGCAAGAAACTCTGTCATTTTTTAAACGTACTGGTTAAATTACTTATAACTGGGACTGTACACTTTGACCATAGAGCCTAATTGGGCCTAACTCCTGACACAACCTAAGGCCGCCTGCGCAAGAGTGGCGTAGCGTTCGGCAGCCTTATCCCGTGACACGGCCGGAAAATAATTAAAAGCCCACCCAAGAGTAATTTTGTTTTGTTTTCTTTAGTTACTGTTTTGACGTTATTATGGCTTTGTGATGGATTTTTTATGTTGGTGTTTGAGAAGGTTAGATTGTTTGGATGATTTCATGTTTATTAGGGAGTGAGGATTAATAAATATACAATGTGTGACCCAAAACCGGGGATAATATTAAAAACAGGGTCTCTATAGATCACCGGTATTTATATTATAATGGTCATACCTAATTAAAATCAAAACTTAACTTTCAGTTTTTTTTCTAACAAACTTAATCGCAAATTCAATGTCATGCAAACACCGCTAAATCTACCGCGTGTTGTCAATGGCACCCTGTACTCAGACATACCGCGTACCAAGTGACCAAGCGACGATATCGCGACGGGAAAATACATTACCTACGATTTTTAACTTTGTAGGCTGTTTTCTCCAAAATAACTTTGACTTTGACTTTGTAATATTAGATTTTTGTGTTAGTTAATTGAAATGTTCTAAAGAATCCCCATTTACTTTTTTCGCCCCGGTTTTGGGCCACACACTGTATACCAAACAAAATGAGTGCATTTATAATAGAGTAAGCTCCAGACAAAACAAACCCTCCTTGCATAGTATTAACCTTTGCTGCATCTATATTTTAACTAGCGACCTGCCCTCGCTTCGCTTCGGTTTATTTGAGTTTTTTGTAACACCCGCCAATAAATCAGAATTTATTATACATATAAACCTTCCTCTTGAAACACCCTATCTATTTCTAAAACTGCATTGAAATCCGTTGAGTTGTTTAAAAAATCTAAGCGAATAGACAGCGGGAGCGACTTCATTTTTATTTTTATGCTATGTAAAGAAAAGAAAAGAGGAACTTGTTTTCGGTTTTTAATGAAGAGTTTTGATATCTCACTTCAATTTAATATAACATGATAATGATTATCTTGAAGAAAAAAAAACTAAACATAATGCACTTTTTTACAAATTAATATGCTTATAAATTATTATTTATCAAATTGAAAAAATCCTTTAATTCTGCTAATACGCATTTTATTATAACGAATGGCATTATTATATTTAATTTTATATCTTTTGGATATCATAAAATCAATTAAAATGGTATCAACTGACATTTGAAAAACTTGTTGTTACGTCTCACTGCAAGGTAAAGGCAATAAAACTAACTTATCAATAAAAAACGGGCTGTCCTTTACAAGTGTAACTAATACGAATACTTATGTTTAATCTCACAAAAGCAACAAAACCCAATTTTTAATAGCGACTGGCGGATCCAGGTAGGGGAGGCCAAGGGACTCAAGCCATTTTGTTAAAGCCACTAAGTCCTCCCATGACAAATCTTAAATCAAATAAGTTTATAACATACCCAAAACGGGGTCAAGCCAAAACCAAAATCATAAATCCGTTCCAAAGTGGATCGCTAGTTTATCGACTCTAGCGGGCGTAGAATGGTTGCGTTTATCACGTACTTACATACGTGTCAGAAAGTGACGGAAATGATAAACGCAGCGAGGTTTTTTTTAATTCGATTTTTGAACCACACTGATGATGAGTTTTTTTTAGTTTTTTTGTATCTCATGGTTAGATACTCGTACAAAAAGAGCCCCGATGTAATGGCTGCCATTATTTCGGGGCTGGTGTCTCTTAAAGGGCTCACCTAGCTAAGAACCACCGCTAGAACATTTTCTTTCAAATAAACAAAACCGCATTCAAATCGGTTAATCCGTTTAAGAACTACGGTGCCACAGACACCACACTCACACGGGCGTCTAACTTCAGCTACCAGTAATATTAAAAAATACACTAGAAATCACTTAAATTCTCCCATTTTAGGTCCGTTTTAATAAACTCATCTTGACTGTGAGGCCCGTCACAAGATACGTCAAAGTAAACGCCAAACCATAGAACACTGTCATTTTTGACGCATCTCGAGACGAGCATTAGAGTTGAGATCAGTTTATTAATACGGGCCTTAGTGAGTTTTACTCACTTGATGACATTCTAAATGCTACTTTTTATACGCAATCTGACTTTAGTGTTAAGTTAGTAATAGCTAACATATCTTAACAATAAGGAGAAACATACAGAGATGAACATTCAATCTAGTAAGTATAACTAAATAAATATCCGAGGACTATCTCGCACAAATTAACCTAGTCCCAATTTAAGCTCTAGGATTGTAGTATATATATATATAAAAAAGTAAACAACTTTCTAACCTCAAAAGTCCAAACTATGGGGTTGACCACATCAAAAAGCTCCATTACTTTTGAAACCAACAATAACATACAAACAGACAGCGGCGAGGGACTATAATTTATAATATGTACCGACAGATAAAATCTTTTGGCTCTTACTATCCCCAAACATAACATCTTCAGTTTTATAGACTCGTTCCAGTGACATAAACTTAACTAACATGTAATAGACACCTTTATAACACCGTCAGACCGGTTTAATAATGGTACAATAAACCTTTTGTCGTATCACACGGTATTTGACGGTAGCGTTATCTTTGGTTCGATCGCGTGACGACTAGTCGCATGTCTACATGACGTGATGCTGTAAACAATGTTACGTGATCAAAGCTATAAGTTTTTTTGGATGGTGCATTAAAATTTCTTAGTGTTTAATTTATGTTTTCAAGCGGCTGTATGTAAAAACTGGGCAAGTGCATGTTGGGACATGCATGTATTTAATGTAGGTACCTACTTATACTTAAAGTATCTGATCAGTATGCGTGCTCTTAAAACAATACTTTAATAACCAAACTCACTCGTACATTCTCAACTGTTTTTATTTGTCGGAATTTGCTTAAGTATAGAAAAAAACGAACCCCGTTTTCTCGTGGTGCTTGATTTATCCTATTAGTAGAACCACGAGAGATACCTATTCCTCGGAGTCCTACTAGAAGGACAAAACATTATTAAATTATCGTTTTCGTTTGCTAAAAATGTAAATATGTAGCTAGGTTTAAATTATGTTCGTTTTGCCACACTGAAATAGGAGAAACTCTTAATTTCAAATCAATTAAATGGTGTCTACGGAGTCACGCTGTCGCGTACCTCCTATTTCTGGGTGGTTTAGCCCTCCGGGCCTGCTTTAAAACTAACATAACCTAAACTTACCTAAAATGGAAGTAGCAAATTCTAGGGAAAATCTTGTGTGATTGTACCGCAGATGGACAACGAAAAAAATTGGCATTTATCATTTTAATAATTTTACTCCGCGACAGGACTACGAGGAATAGGTCTCTGTCGTTGTCCTACTAATAGGACAGATCAGTAGGACCACGAGAAAACGAGTAAAACAAACAAAGCAAGGAATAAACAACATAAATAATAAATAAAAATTAAACATTGCTCAAAATCAAAAAGTATAACTCGGATATGAACAATAACGAACGATAAAAAACGAAAGTGCGATATAATTCAGTGATACGTTGCATAACCCGACATAATGTATGAGAAACAATAAAAATACTTGCGATTGTGTTAACGGGGAGTATAGATAATATCGTAAGCGTTTAGACGTCATTTACATATATTACCGAGATTCCTGGCATTGTTATATAGCATGAAATATTGTAATGATTATATTTGGCAGAACTGTTCTATTTTATGCCGAAAAAGCATGCTGTAATCGCGGATTTATGTAATAATTTTGAAAGGTCCGTCCGGATCGCTACCACCTTATCCTTTAACATACCGACAAGCAGCAGTGTTGGCATTGTTATGTTCCGGTGTGGTGAAAAACTACTACTAGCATTGAGGCATTTCATCTTGGGCTGTGAGTTGGCAACACGTCTGCGGTCGTAGGATTGCAGTCTTAAGATTGTAGTCTTGAGAATGCCAATGTCTATGTGTTACTGATCCCATTTTCCATCAAGTGGCCTGTCTACCCATTCGCCTTCTTTGTTTTAAAAAATTGTCGACTGCTCTGAACTCCCGAATACGTAAACTTCGTCGATGAATTATGCGAGTCAATTTAATGATTAAAAAAAACATGTTTTTAATCGATGGTCTTTGTGTAAAAAAAAACTTTGCGAGGGAACTATGTTGCTATTTACATGCTATTATTGTTAATGGTATTATAGCTCTTATTTACATGTACGTAATAGCGGCCGAGATAAAAACAATACTATATCATGCCAAAATCTATATAGCTTTACCGAGTAGAATTCAGCCCCGGTTCATCACCAAATAAAGTGCTATTTTGAATTAAAATAGTGTGAAGTGATTTAATTAGAAACCAGTTACTATTTAAAATATGCATTAACACTTCTGGGTTTTAGTGCAAATTATTTAAAAACGTAGAATTATCAAAAGCTCGAGGTCGATCTCAAGTGGTTTCTAGAATATTTATGTAAATACCAGACAACCACGAACGTTCTAATTACAAATTAATAACCTCTTTAATATATGTTTATAGCTTTTTTATTGAAACGTAAGCCTTGGAAAAAGGTTAAAGTTAAGTTCATTCTGAATAGATATAAGTTAAATCTGCTTAGTGAATAAAATAATAATAAATGAATATGATATGAATGTAAACATTTAAAAACTGAAGCAAATCCTGTGTTTTTTTTTAAGTAAACATGTGGTATTTAAATGATTTTAAATCCAACTATGTGACTACCAAAAGAAAATTGACACAAGAAAAAAATCGTAATTAGTTTATCAAGTATAACAACTTGTCTTCTAAGGAAACAAGTTGTTACTTATTAAGAGTAATTCATAACATAACCTAGTTTCAACAACGTTAACACTAATGAGTCGAATTAAACATATTAACCCTTTCACAGCCGGAGTGACGCAATTAGCGTGGCTTCCCACGGTGAGATGAACTGTTGGCTATTATGTCACGAATCAGAGTACATCTCAAGTTAAATAAACATCAAGACTACCAGGGGCTCTAATATGACAGGCATCCGTCACCTTCTGACACGTATATAAGTACGAGAGTGACGGATGCTTTATCAACATTTTGTCGCAAGTGTAGCCATGGCCGATGACAATAGATAAAATAGTCGTCCCTGTATTTTCACTATATATATGCGACGGCGATGTAGGTAGGCCTCCAACAAGATGGAGTGACGACCTCGTCAGGATCGCGGGACCGTGGTGGATGCGAAAAGCACAACACCGGTCTGAGTGGAAAGCCTTGGGGGAGGCCTGAGTCCAGCAGTGGACGTCTTTCGGCTGACATGATGATATGCGACGGCGTTGTTGGCCATGGCAATGTTGATGGTGACCCTGCCTACGAAGCTAGCGGTCCCAGCGGGGCTAGACACGTTTCCATCGATTACGAACGCGAGCGTTTGGTGATCACCTGTCACTTACAAAAATGTATGGACTTGACGTAAGTCACGTGACATATCACTCGTTACAACTGACATGCTGTAATGTGATCACTATCACTCGCGCTAATCGAATAGTGATAGTTTTGACATTTTGACAGGTTGAATTCAACACGAGCACTATCACGATATAAACGTCGGTATCTAAGGGCAACTTGGCTAGTTAGTTTTTTTATGTTTGACAACGCAAAGCGATAGGTGATCATGATCACCAAACGCTAGCGTTTGTATTCGATGGCAACTCGTCTAGCCCCACAGGTTCGATTTACGGTCGGGGGCGTCGGGGCTATCTTTATTAAGTATTATTTTTTCTATGTATTTAAGTATTTATTTATCAATATAAATATTTACATCGTTGTTTAGTAGGTTTACCATGTACCCATAGTACAAGTCTCGAGCTTAGTTTGGTACTAGGTCAAATTGGATCGTACCCTGATAAATATAAGGGTCACTAATGTTTTACCAAATCATCATTTTAAAAACTTTCATTTTGCGAACAGATACTTCCCGTTGGATTTGTTTGTGGTCAAAAGTCTAACCTTTTTAATAAGCCTATGCAACTAATATAATATGTAAAATGTAGTATGTTTTTTTTTTATGGCATAGAGAAGGCAAACGAGCACACAGGCCACCTGATGGTAAGTGGAAACTGTAACCCATAGACATTCGCATTCACAAGACTGCAAATGCGGTTCCAACCTTGAAAACTAAGATGGCGTGACTCTATGCTAGTCATTACACCGGCCGTCTTATCCCAAAACCGGAACACAACAATGCGAATACTGCTTTTTGGCGGTAAGTTAATGGATAAGATGGTGGTAGTGATCCGGACGGACCCTGCACAAGGTCCTACCACCCGCAAAGTTTAAGCATAAATACATTTTTGCGAAATGAAAGTTTATAAAATTATGTAGTTTGTCAAACGTACTTTTGGTTAAAAGTCGGGATACCTAAATATAAACGTCCAGGATTTCAATATGAGGCAGTGGTATAATCTCATAATACTAATGCAGGTAGAGCCGGGGGAAACAACCAGTTCTCTAATATATTCCTCGTCATTGGACTAGTGAAGTGACCCACATGGTGTAGGTCTGCCAACTGGTTCCGTATTAGCAAACTTGCTTGAGACATTGTTGATGAGATGTTGTTTGCTTATTGCTGCGTTGGTTGGAACGAAGATATCTTCGTTAGCATTACGTAAGTTATACAATAGTGAAGTAGATTTAACTTAGACTGAAACAAAGAGTTACAAATGTATGTCACACATATCCTAGTCAAAACTAAGCTTAAGGTTTTGTACTATGAGTACTAAATTACGTTAAACATAGTATACAGGGTGTCCCATAAATAGCACGTCACAGTGACACCGGAGATTCCCCAGCCTCAGACGAACCGAACCAACCTAACATGACCTCAGTAAAAGTTGCACTACTTTTTTGCATTATGATATCATGTGTCATACCATTTTAGAATTGGCATAAAATACGCATGTTTTTTAAGTTATTTGCTCATTTCGTTTCTAGTAAAAAAAAGTCATGGCAGGTGTTCAAAGTTGAAATTAATATGTTGATGATAATTTAAGTCAAGTTCATTACAGTATTTTTCCAACTTTTACATTAGTTATTGACATAATAATGCTTCTATCATCTTAATCAACTATTCATGAAAGCGTACAAATAAAAAAAACTAAATTCTAAAGCTCTCTCAGTAAATGCGGGCACTTGCAATGTTAAAAGAGGAGAGAAATTGGAAAAATCTTTAAATTGGTATTACTCGAAAACGGTGCAACTTTTACTGAGGTCATGTAAGGTTGGTTCGGTTCGTCTGAGGCTGGGGAATCTCCGGTGTCACTGTGACGTGCTATTTATGGGACACCTGTATAGAAACCACCCAAGACTCAGGAACAAATATTCACACTCATTCCACAAATATTTGCCCATAGAAATCGAACCCGGGACAGCTAACTTCGTCTCTATCAACCAGGCTAAACATCAATCCATATTTAAAAAAATGTGTGAACAATGTAAAAACATAATATCATAAAATGTGGGATTGAGTAACATGCGGCCCATCAAATATCAATCTTTCGTATTTCATAACATAAGTGTGAATCGACAATTCATCTTACAACTTGTTTCCCAACTTATTCTATGGCCCTTATTTCTACCGACATTCCTCGCGTCCCACTCTCCAAACACTCGCGCGCTTCGGTACAACCCATCTGTTCCTCACAATGTTTTCCAAATATTGATCTAAACTAAAAACTAGAACGACTCCAATTTGAACAGTAAACTCGTAAACCACTTTAAAATTCCTTTGAAACAAAATGTACAGTTTGAAATCGGGTACCAAATTATGTTGGTTTTTTACATCCAGTTAACTTAGACCTTACATTTTAATAAGGTGTAAAGAGTCAAGAGGTCTAGATATAGTGGTTTTTAGGGTCCCGTCCCCTATTAATATTAAAACAATAAGTATCTTTTGAACCGTGATAGATCGCAGGTTTGTTATTTTCGAGCATATGTGTTATTAGGAAAAAAAAAGGGAGATCCCCATATAAGATAGTAAATTGTGCAACAAGGGCATAAAACATATCATTTTATCCGAGACTTATGGTATCCATCCGAGCCGGCTTTTCACTTCGATTACGAGGAAATAAAACGGTTTATGCTGCCTATATAAAAGGACTATACCCAGCATAAAAAAGGACTTTACGAGCATCAGAAGTGAAAAAGTTTTTTTCAACGTATTGTAACGGTAAAACAAGCGTCAAATTTGGTACGGTAGAACAAACCCTGAAGAAAGACTTAGAACTCGTCTGTCTTCACTATGCGGCAGTACGAAACCGTCAGAGTGCGAGTCTGACTCGCACTTCACGTGTTTTTTCAGTAAACATGTCAGACCTTCGAAATGTGGGTAGGTAAATATTGTTCACTCTATGCGCGCGGCGCCGACCTTGCGAAGCAGATGGCGTGAATAGGAATTATGTATTGATATTGACGTTAGTTCGCATTGTCACGAGAACTTGAATGGAATTCCGTTGTAGCAAGTGAACATCCATCAGATGCACAATGTACAAATTGTATCTACTACATAAATACCTACATACTTTTAACAAAATAGTTTGAAGATGGTACAAGAAGAAGTGGGTGGTGGAAGATGGTTTGATCTTGAGCAGGATCCGTTCGGATCGCTACCACCATCTTATCCATTAACCGCCAAACAGCAGTGTTCGCATTGTTGTGTTCCGGTTTGGGGATAAGACAGCCGGTGTAATGACTAGCATAGAGGTATTCCATCTTAGTCCTCAGGGTTGGCAACGCATTTGCAGTCTTAGGCTTGCAGTCTTGTGAATGCGAATGTCTATGGGTCACAGTTTCCACTTACCATCAGGTGGCCTGTGTGCTCGTTTGCCTACTCTATGCCGACACATGACACGGTTAACCCTATTCAGAGTTTGGACCACCGTTTCTTGCATAAAGACCCTGTTTTTTTGTGAATCAATTAAGAATTTATAGTTTTCCGGTTTCCCCCTATACTTCTAATATAAGACCATACTTGCCAAATTTCATAGTTCTAAATGAATGGAAAATAGCCTATAAATTTTGAATCCCTTGAGTGTCGAAACAAACGAGTTTTGCGGCATAAACGGCCGTTTCATTTTTACTTGTAGATGTTTGATATTTTCACAGCTTCAAGGGACTGTAGACGTGAATATATGAGTTTAATTGCAACTCGATACCTGTACGCGTTCCCGATATAAAACCTCTTGACAAACACACGGACGGATGGACGGACGGACAATAAAGTGATCCTATAAGGGTTCCATTTTTTCCTTTTGACATATGGAACCGCAAAAAAGCGTTTTTTACACACTTCATTTTAACTTCACTTGTAACAGTTGTAAATAACATTGTAATCATTTTTAATCTACTTCTACAATACAATTCAAAACAAAACACTGTATTGAACACCACATACACCAACGATCGGCTTCTAATTCTCAGATTGACTTGAAATTTGACATACGATTCCGAGGATAATACAATAAAGTTAACAACGATGTTAACATCGAGTTGGCATGATGATGGAGACGGAAGGTATAGGAACTCCTTAATAGCACATAGAAGATGCGCTGTGTTTGGACTTATTCGATACGTCTTTTGGTAGTGAGTTTATAATTCAACTTTTTTCTATAACAAAACTGCCGCTGACGTTGGGTTAACATTTTATAACATTAACAGCAAGGTTAACATTTCCGAGTATGTGGGAGAAGAAATTCTATCACTCAATATATAAATCCACTATGTCTAATTTTGTTTGCTATAACATTCAGTTGGTATAATGAACGAAACATATAACGATGAAATATATAATATCACATAATGTTAATGAACTATGGACATAACAACTTTTATGCGTTTGGGTTAAAAATGTAAGAAAGACTTAAAAACAATGTTCATTACCCGTGACTTCGTAAACAATCTTTGAGATCAAAACAGAGCATACCAGGGCAACATAAAAAGCTAGTAGTAACAAACTAATGTATCACAAGAGTTGTAAACTTGATATATGGCAGCTTATGGCGGACCTTGGCTTAGTTTGTACGTTGTCGATCATTTGAAGTCGTACATTGGTGTCACTCGTAGTTCAGTTGAACTATAACATTACTGTTAATTTGTGTGACACAAATTTGTTTACCAATACATGAATAATATAATACGATTGAGTGAATACTCGCATTACTGCGCTCCCTCTCGCTCGCCTTGCCTAGTTCCCATAGCACAAGCCTAGAGCTTAGTTTGGTACTAGGTCAATTGGTGTGACATTGTCCCCTGATATTTATTTATATAATGTAAAGCATTAATTGGAGGTATATTGACGGCATTGATAATGACCTTGCCTAGGAAGCTAGCGGCCCCGGGCTTGATCCTCGATAAAGAAAATTATGTGTAGCCCCAGTATTGGTTCATGTGTCTTGGATTTTTTCCATGTATTTATTTCTACATATAAGTGTCATTATCGTTGTGTAGTAAACATAGAACAAGCCTAGAGCTTAGTTTAGGAGTAGATCAATCAAATTAGAAATCAATGGTTCAAAAGGTTACTCAAATTTGTAGGCTGACTATTATAAACTTTAGATTTGAAGTATGCCCATGAAAAATGAACACGGGTGATCTCGCAGGCCAATGGGGGTCTCCAAAACGAGATATTACTTTCGCAGGGAATTGGTTTTCAATAAATTCATCGTCACCCTGGATTATTTGAAGGTTTTGGCTCGTAAATTATAAAGTGTAAAGCGTACTTTTTAAAACCATACCACTCTTCTGTAACTCACTGAAGACAACGTACAATATAACCGCTGAACCTAAGAACATAAATTTTGAAGGAAGCATTCTTTGGGGGTGCTAATGATTGGTGAAATAGGAGAAAACTAATTATACAGGTACCAAGCGGTCATCCTATATGTATAGCGTGCATGTAAAAAAGTCATGTAAAATTTTACTAATCATTTTTAATCTCTCGTTTCAGACTTACACGACTGCCGAATAAAGGAGTGTAATGTTTTCAGGGTTCAAATAGGTATTTCTGTAAGTTTCTTTGTTCCACCTTAATTATTTTGACTCGAACAATATTTTCTGCTGAAACATGATGTTGTCTGTTTAGGTTAGGTAAGACATGTGACAACCAAACAAAAATTAACTCATGCGACGAGAAATACCTTTCGATGAAATGTAAATTCTGCGTAACGTAACGTTACGTTCGAACGCTGTTTCGATCAAAATAGGTACTCCTTCAAACGCATGTTTTCAAATTAACTTTATTGCAAAAACAAAAGGGTCACCAGTTTCGCCAACATAAGACACTAAACGCTCCACGTGTTCACATAATTTGATCGAGTTTTATAGAATAACGACCGTTTAAATATTATTTTTGGATTTAACGTACATTTTACGATTTGCTCGTGATTTTCCTTGGGATTGAGTAAGCTGAGAATTCACGTGGGTACACTTACCCGCTGAATCACGAATGAAATTATTTACGAATTGTTTTGTATTGTTTGGTGATTTATGGATGTGTTTATAGCCGGGGTAAGTAAGATTTTAATGAAGTATTCTGTTGTTCGTTCGTTTGTAGTTATATTTTACTGTAGGCTGATTATATTTTGAAAATAGAATTTTATTTGTGTGCTGGACGCGTGGTACATAATTATTCCTGAGTACTCGATGTTTTCTATAAGTACACACATACGTATTAATAGGTCTATGCTGTCTATCGTTTTCTCACTCTCCCCGATATTACAAATGTACTGACAGATGCCAGAAAGAGTGTGATAGCGATATTTATCCGAGTGTTATTTAGACTGTTTTAACTGGATTTTTATCGTTGTCTATTGTCTAAAGTATAAGAATAAAGCTTATTTTTGGACTAGGTCAATTTATTTATTGTATATAGCAATATGTAACCTCCAACCAAAAAGGTTGGTGTTTCTGCTAGTGTAATCGGTATAGTTCATGACCATGATGACGGAGATAAGTCAAAAGCTTTTAAAAATTAATCTTACTCCAGCTCCAATTCATTTAAATATTTGGACCTCGGGTTAAAATGTTAAAAATAGATATGTATTTTTTTTTTCATGACAATATTAATAACGGATTGACGTGATATCATGAACTTAAACTACAGCGGTAATAATAATTCACACAAAGTGAAAAAGGCAACCGGAAAATGCCTTAATTGATGCTAACTGAAACTTGTAAAATCACCAGCAATAAATATTAAAAAATCTGACACGCTATTATGTTTCAAGCACTAGGTTTTTTTTTAATGTGAGAAACACCCGCAACACCAGAGGAATCGCAGGTGCGCCGCCGGCCTTTGAGAAAAGAGTAGGCTCGTCCTTGGCCCCCAAGTCGTAATGGTATATTATACTGCTCTTACAAATTAACCAAATACGCTTAATTCTCAGGAAGCGTGACCAAACACGGTCGAAAGTAAACCATGCGCCTACGCAGCTTATTATCAAGCTGATGTCATGCCACAAGGTGATGTCCTTATTAGGTAACCTAGTCACGTTAGAGTCCTTACATTTACACGAACAGTCACCATGTAGGTACAACTGACGAATCCAAATGAATTAGTATGGGGCATTGGGAAACTATAGGTGCTACCGGAACGATTCTTTCGGCTAGCATTCTAGTGGATCCTGCTCAAGTCTATCGCCATCTTAAGAGTATCTAACGGTCACGATCAGAGTCAGCTAAGGGGACAGGGGACTAAACATGCATAAAAATAAAAAAAAGATGCCGACGAATTGAGAAAGTCCTCCTTTTTTTGAAGTCGGTTAAAAAAAGGAAACTTACAAACCTGGTTTTTCATAACTACAACAAAAATAAAAATTGCCCGGGGCTAAATTTTAATGACATTTGACAGCTACCTACGCGATTAAAGTCTCGATTCACAATCCTTTTAATGACATTAAGTCGACTCAGTGAAGATTTTTTTTGCACGTTGGAAATAGGAACGGTTTAATTGTGTCTAAAATGGAGTACTATAGTAAGTGCAATAATTAAAAACTGCATTTTATGATTACGATGCGTTTCACCTAATTCAGGGGTCGGCAACCTGCGGCTCTTAGGATGTGAAACTGCGGCTCTTTAGTTCCAATTTTATTTATGCAAGTACTATTTATTGTTGACAAGAAAACAAATGGCTCTTTCAAAACTCTGTAATTATTGTCTCTTCCGACTCAAAAGGTTGGCAACCCTGGCCTAGTTGATAGTGACCCTAAATAAATGACGAAATAAATATCAGTCGACCCAGGTCCAAACTAAACACTAAGCTTTACTATGTATAAACTTCAATACATACAAAACGTCCAAGACCCAGGAACAAATACCCGCATCATACACAGTTTTGCCTATACCAAGAATCTTCCTAAGCAGGGTCACTACCAAGTAGGCTTAGAGCGTCGTCAACATAGGCGTACCAGACATTACAAGCTCACTGATGGATTAAAATTATTCCTAGTGATTGAACGGCAGTATTCGCATTGTTGTGTTCCGGTTTGGGGATAAGACAGCCGGTGTAATGACTAGCATATAGGCATTCCATCTTAGTCCTCAGGGTAGGCAACGCATTTGCAGTCTTAGGCTTGCAGTCTTGTGAATGCGAATGTCTATGGGTCACAGTTTCCACTAACCATCAGGTGGCCTGTGTGCTCGTTTGCCTTCTCTATGCCATAAAAAAAAAAAAATACCAAGTGCGTCATCGGCATTGAATATACCACATTCAACTTGAGTCTATCTGGTGTCAGTATTTTATGGAAATCAGGGAACAGGGCCTTGAAGTGTTAATATCAAATAGAAACTGGTTTTGCGTTAATGTGCTCTGTGGAGATTATTCTATCATTGGATTTGAGTGTAATTGAAATCTGAGAGAGGTGTTGCCGTAGATTTATTTTTAGAGTATTACTCGTAAAGTGTTAATATTTTATTCGATTTCCGCCAGTCAGATTTTTAAGTTTGGGTACGAAAATCATTTATTTATTTTATTTTATTTATGAACTACTGTAAAAGTTACCTTAATTTCTGGAATGCAGACAATTTGAAAGACAAATTAACGAATTTTGAGATGAGAGAAGTATCAAAACTCAAGTTCAAAAGTTGTCGAAAATAGTGTACCCAATTTACGACAAACAATAACAAAAACACACAGAGAGACATGAACGCGAGCTAATGCGTGGTGTAATACCCATGCAAAATAATAAAACCCCAAAGCTTATAAAGATCATACTAGCATAGTTAACTGTTCGCTAAGATTTATTATCTCGACGATCTTTATCTTCAAAATGTAAGAAACAGTTACAAACGCGTTAACTTCGGGCTATTAAGTTTATTTCTTGTTAAAACCAGCAGGATACCGTATTTTATGTTTAAATAAACAAATAGTTTTGGCATTTTAATGCCGCCGCCATATCCGAAACGTATAAAAATGTTGTGTATTGCAAACATATTTTTAATTAGCGACGCATTTATTGTCTAAGGAATTTATACTTAATTTAAAATGTGGTTAGTAAAACGCGATTAGTATGACGGACGCATAATTTGTTACATAATCTATCGGGCTATATATAATTATGACAGTTGGGCGTCCCTCGGAATTCCTAACAACGTTTGTCCTAACACATCATTTGTCCGAATATTCATTTGCCCTAAACTGGTTTTCAGAGGAGTCAGGCAACTTCTAAGTTTTCCAATTATATCTGCGGTTCGGTTTGTATTATAACAACATTAAAAAGTTTTGAAATTTAAGCGGAAATGGCTTTAGGATAAATAAAAATTCAGACAAACGATGCATTAGAACAAATGACAACTAGAGATTCCATAGGGGAACTATGACACTTGCCTACTTGTTCTTCCACATGTTATTGCTATTCCTGAGAGGCTAGATCAGATCTAAAGCTAGTTCTCATAAATTATTTTCGAAAACTGTCAAAATGTATGCAATTAACGTAGGCGCTCGATGCGGCGTCCATTTTGGATAACATTAACGCACGCTGAATGCATCTTGTCTAGGGCGTCCGTTGCCTTCATTGTTTTCTTTTATGATTTGTATATTTATGTGTCTTATTGTTAAGAATGAAATATATTTCCTCTTCTTCTTATATTAATGACGAAATCTTGTTAAACGTAAGAGAATTGAATTTGACTTAAAATTTGCCACAAGCTATTCAAGTCGCTGTAAGAAAAAGTTTTGCTACCGTTGGATTACCAAGTTTCTAAGTAAGGCTAAAGCCAAACAAAACAAGTGGTGAAGTCTAATTTATTTTGCGTCGCAATGTGAACCAAACAGGAGTATTGTATGAAACCGAATTTAACGGAAACAACGCGACTCTACGCTCTTTTGGATTCATACTATAGGTACTCGTAGTTCCATACCAAATAGTATATTCGAATTTTAATAGAGTCAATTTTTTTGTACAACTTGGAGCTTGTCAAAGAACTCAGAGGCACTTCAAGTAATCACATAGCTGTGAAGTAACAGCCTATTGACTGGTTATGGGCCCACAAGCCTACATACTCGTAATCGCCGACGGTTTTGCATGTCACCTCGCGACTCCGCGTCATCTCATCGGCGTGAAATGATCTAACCGTTACCTCTAGAACCCGGTGCAAGGCATAAGCAGAACCGTGATAAGTTTGGAGAAAGCAAACGAACGCTAACTGCATGTGTTTGTTATCTTGCTTCAATATTGCAATCATATTCAAACGACATCGTTTTTTTGGATAAGTTTGTATCCCTCCTAAAAATAAATAAAATAAATATCAGGGGCACTGTCTCACAAATTGACCTAGTCCCAAACTAAGCTCTAGGCTTGTGCTATGGGTACTAGACAACGATATAAATACTAATATAGAGAAATATATACTTAAAAACAGGCTAGGGGCAAAGCCATGCTGATTCGTCTTCAGTATTACATATAATAGTTAGTAACGTTACTGCTGCGTTCCGTACTTAAATACATAGAAAATATCCATGACTCAGGAACATATATTCGTGCTCATCACACAGATATCTGCCCTTACCGGGATTTGAACGCAGGACCGCAAGCTACCAACTAGGCCAGCGCGTCCTGCTTTTTCAATTCGTTTATCAATAGTTACCTACTGAAGATATAATTATATATACTTTTCCAACAAAATATAAAGACTTAAAAGTTATTCACTACTTCAAGGCAAGCCTTTATATCTTTTTCCCAATTGCAATCGTATTATAAACATTACAATGTATGAGTATCTTACTATCTTGACAGTAATGGCGGCTGAGTTGTCAACAATACGATTGCAATAGGGGCAAAAATGCAGTGGAATAGATCCCTGTACAGACGATACTGATACCGAATGACACCCGCTTATATCGTTTGACTTGGCACCCCCCAGCCGTTTTACGGTAAGCGCCACAGGTTACAGATCGCCAGATGGCACACCCGCTACACCTTAAACGCCGTGTTACGTCGCGTGATAATCTTGTATCAGTGTTATGTGGAACGTAACTTACCCGTTAGTACATCACAGTTAGTGTTTTGAACGGTTTTGGGTTACATTGCTATTTGCAGATTACTTAAGAGGTGTGAGGTGACGTTTAAATAAATAGCGTGGCTGTCAGTTTTTTTTTACACAAATTTAGCCCCGACGGGCGGTTCATTTTTGAAAAACGAATTATTTGATTTTAAATTGTGGTATCTCATTGTTGACTTATTGTAAGTCGTAACCTCGCTAAACTTGTTGTAAGGGAGCTATCAAAAAAAAAACATGATTGATGAATCTTTGCGCGCAGTATGAATATCTAGATTTGTGTACGAAAATGGAGAGCCTTGGGGAGGCCTATGTCCAGCAGTGGACGTCTTTCGGCTGACATGATGATGATAATGTACGAAAATTCGGTTTTGTAACTTTGATAGTTTCTGAGAAAAAGTGCTTGTGTTATAGGTATAGACGGACATGGTGAAAGTATAAGTCCTAGTAAGTAAAGGTAATATTGCAAATGTAAAAAATAAAATAAGATAAATATCAAGGGATGATTTCCCACAAATTGACCTAGCCCCAAACTAAGCTCT
The DNA here is from genome assembly GCA_923062465.1 of Acleris sparsana. Classification (NCBI taxonomy): domain Eukaryota; kingdom Metazoa; phylum Arthropoda; class Insecta; order Lepidoptera; family Tortricidae; genus Acleris; species Acleris sparsana. Next base: position 14,568,527 of record OV281297.1, read on the forward strand.
GGGCTTGTAGTATTGGTATGGGTCGGTACCTGGAATCGAATCCGGGACCGCTAGCTTCGTAGGCAGCGTCACTACCAACTAGGCTATCACGTCGTATGTCTATTGGGTTTCAGGACCTACCTATCATCAGGTGGCCTGTAGTCGTTTGCCTTCCCATTCTTCATGTAATAAGAAAGTATATTCATACTGATATTTAAAGATGGCAATTCTGTCTGTCTGGTTGTTATGAAATTTGGTATGGAGACCCCTCGAGTCCCGTAGAAGGACATAATGATACTTTTTTTTTAGAAAAATTGTACAGTACACGTGAATAGCAAACAACACAGCAGGCAACAGCTGGTTGGTATGAAAATACATGTAGGTAAATTTTTGGTGCCTCGTTTTAAGGTTATAAAAAGGCTCAAAAATAAAACATGCTCGACCCTCGTCGTGAATGGCAATAAGTTCAGAAATCTCATTAATATTCGTGTCTCATCCAAGTACAGTTAGGGCCAAGTGCGATCATCGGGTTACGAGGAAAACTGATCTTTATTGCGCAGGCAATTTTGATATATCGAAGGATGGTTTTTGTTTCTGTGTCTCGTTATTTTTTGAATAAAGCAAATTTAATAAAGATGGTTCTTATTGATACCTAGATTTCATGAAAATCGGTGGTGTCTTTAAGTACAAGATACCACGTTATCAAAATTGTATAGGATTGAGTTAGTGGTCAGACGGTCCCGTCGAGCAACAACGTCAATTCCATGCATTTTATCAGTTTTCGAGAATCGTTTACGTTAGCGTTATATAAGCACATTAAGCACAGTCTAGTGAGGTATATTTAATGATGTACACGCATAATTGTCACTATAACACCCTGTTTAAGATTAAATAACTATTAATTACCTTTTTTTAAATCAAAGCTGGTTTGCAGAAATATTGAGGTTATGTGTCAAAGAGTACGAGGGCTGCACTGAAAGTTTCGGGAATCTAATACTTAGAAACATATTTTTGACACATATCATACCTTTTTATAATCTCTAAAGTTTCATTATTTTAACACACTGGCCACATAGAAAAAAAAAGCGATGGTTCGGTTTCAATTGTTTTTTGTAGTCGTCGAGTCGCTGCTGAAAATGGAATTGTCCCGTGAAAATTTAAGAGCTATGATTTATTACGACTTTAAAAGTGGATTATCACAAAAACAATGTGGAGACCGGATGATTGTTGCTTTTAGTAATGAAGCACCTTCAAAGACGACAATATACCGGTGGTATGCAGAATTTCAACGTGGCCGTCTATCCCTCACGGACGACGTGCGTGAAGGTCGACCAAAATCGGCAGTCACGCAAGAAAACGTCGATGCTGTGCGTCAGCTGATAAAGGAAGACCGACATGTGTCATATCGGGAGATTCAAGAGTGTTTGGGTATTGGAATGAGTCAGATACAAATCATTTTACAGGAACAATTAGGCGTGCGAAAGTTGTTTTCCCGTTGGATCCCTCACTAATTGTCTGAGGAGCAGAAAACGACTCCTGTCAATTGGTGCCTCAGAACTTTGAATAAATTCAACGGAGGAAGCTCAACTGCAGTTTTTAGCATTGTATCCGGTGACGAGTGTTGGATATATGCATATGAGCCTGAAAATAAAAACCAATCTCGAGTATGGGTCTACGAAGATGAGCTCAAGCCGACAAAAGTTATTCGTTCTCGCAGCATGGCCAAAAAGATGGTGGCTACGTTTGTCTCCAAATCGGGTCACGTGGCTACTATTCCTCTTGAAGATCGTAGAACGGTCAATGCCGATTGGTACAGCACTATTTGTTTGCCGAGTATCTTTGCTGAACTCCGAAAAAAAAACCCTAGTCGCCGCATTATCCTTCACCACGACAATGCCAGCCCTCACACCGCTCGGAAAACAACTGAGTACCTGGATGGTAAAAAAGTCGAATTACTGGACCATCCTCCATACAGCCTCGACTTAAGCCCCAATGACATTTTCACATTCCCCAAAATTAAGGATAAGTTGCGTGGTCAGCGGTTTCAGACGCCGGAAGCAGCAGTAGAGGCTTTTAAAATGGCCATTTTGTCGACCCCTACTTCAGACTTCAATAAGTGCTTTAATGACTGGTTTGATCGCATGGAAAAGTGCATAAAATATAAAGGAGAATACTTTGAAAAACGATAAAAATACTTTTATTCGATTTAACTGCATATTTTTTTCTATTCCCGAAACTTTCAGTTTGACCAGTAGGTACTGATTTGTTTACATCTTTTGTCATTTCTGTTGACCCTGACTTTAGTTCTGACGGTATGGTCCCCATTATGTCGGAGGTTTCTATTTTATCGAATTCTTAACGTTCGAAGACCATCACCACGGTCTACCATGTCGGTTTCGCACCAGTGTCTTTATAACGATGCGATAACAGTTACGGCAGCTGACGCCCGATACTTAATAACGTGAACGACTTTCGAAAACTGGGGAATATTCATGATTCATTTTCAAAGCTTCAATGAAAGCATCTAAAAGATTCAAGTAAAAAACAATTGAAAAAATCGTAATCGTATCGTCAATACAATACGAAATATAACTTCAAAAAAGTTCTTTACTCAGTTGACAGCTGTCAAAAAGGTCCTTTTAGAATGGCGCGACTATAATGAACGGAATTAATGACTGGCCAGTCAGACCCAGAAATAAAGCTCTAAGGAAGTGGTCGATCTTTATTGTTTGGTTGACCTTTGCGGCCAACGGCCAATGACTTGAGGTTGAGTTGACAGGTACGAAATTAATGAGTTAGCTCTGATTGTATAAAGATAAAAAAACATTAATCGCTTACTTCGTAATGGGCATTATGCGTTAACTAATAGGTATTATTTACAGCTGCAAAAGTGTTTGGTTTTAGGGTTCCGTAGCTCAAAAGGAAAAAATAACCGTTATAGGATCGCTTCGTTCTCTGTCTGCCTGTCAAAACCCATTAGCGGGCCTGCACACGTAAAGTTCGGACCGCGGGAAACGCCACGTGCCGTTCCAATCTTCGTTCCAAACCGTACGTGTAAATGCAACTAATAGTAAATTAGTAAAAAAATACGATTGGAACGAAGATTTGAACGGCGCGTGGCGTTTCCCGCGGTCCGAACTTTACGTGTAAAGGCCGCTTATGTCCCAGGAACGCGTGGAGGTATCATGTATTAAATACTCTGGTTTGGAATCCTTTGGAGTTCTAGAAAAACTTACTTATACACGGTGGGGCCTGTAACTAAAGCAAAAAATTAAATTCTTCTCCTCAAACTACGCAACATTTGTTTGACGACTTTGAAAAAAAACTTGCGGTTTGAATTTTATTACATTATAAAGTTAATTCGAACACGCAATGTACTATGAAATTGGTTATGTCTGTAGAGTGACTAGACTGACAGGCGATGTCAATTAGACGGAGTTTTAAGTACATTGAAAATACTATTTACTTTGTTTGAAAAATGAACAATCTAAAAACTTTATGATTTTAAAAAGTTGCTAAACAAAAGTTGTCTAGTTTGAGGAGTAGAATCTACGTTTTAATTTTTTGCTTTAGTTACAGGCCCCATCCTGTATATCTACGCAATCTGAAGATACGGTCGTTTATGCCGCATATGCCGATATTCGCAATGGAAACAAAACCTAAAGGATAGGTAGTTTCGTTGAATTGTATATAGCACATGTAAACTAAAAACCCAAAAACCGCGCACTTGACCGGTTTATGTCGTCTTCACGGTTTGTTTGATGAGGAAAAGACCTGAAATTTTAAGACCAAATGCGCTGCAAACCAGGATGGATGTTGAAATGGATGCCTCTATAATGGGCCGGTGTTTTTTTAATGGCTTTAGCACCACATTTAATTTTCCTATAAAGCCGTGAATGCTTGGCGGCCCCGTTCCCACTAGTATTCCGTTCGGCGCATGCGTTCGATCAGTATACTAATTCATTAACAGTGGGTTCAGTTATTATGGACTAACGGACTATGTTTTTGCGTTTTATAAGTTTCCCTCATTTTTAGGATTCCGTGCCAGAAAGGGTGCCTAACGGAACCCAATTCTACTACAACCCGGTATCTAATGCGGTTCTATCCGATATAGCTCTTTAACAGGGAATTTATGATGCCCCCACGAGAATGAAAAGGGATGGCTTTATGTGCTTGCGCGCGAAATAATAATGTAGGTACCTACTTTAGTGTAGGTAACTACCCAGTGTAAGTGGTATAGGTAAGTCGTTATTGCAATACTTAGGTATAATTATTGTGATGTATTTTTTAGCCCTTAGGTGCGCACACCTTTTGAATTTATTTTTGTTTTAAATTGCTCGCTAAGTAAATTATTGAGTTAAGTAATATTTCTCATCTAAGTGAAATATGTATTTCTTTTAAAAATTAAGATTATTTAAAACAAAATAGTACGCGCACCTCAAATGATAGCAGCGTCAAATTCAATTAATTGCTGTTTACTTTAAAACAACAACATTTATTGAAAAAATGGTTTGCCAGGATTAAGAGGTTACATATACTCATCTATTTAATCGAAAATAATCGATAAAGATTATAGGGTTTCGAAGATTCAACCAAAAACATGCCAAAAAGGTGTCATGTTTGAAAAATAAAACTATCGCGGATTTTATTCCTAATCGTGTTTTCACGTTCGCCAGTCTCAAGTAAATATAATTAAGTTTAATATATCCAAAAAACAGATACACAGGCCTTATGGCTATCGAGATCCAGATCGCGGAACACTCCAGACTTTAGCATAGGTGGCCAGTTTCAGTTACCCTAAGTGTCTAACCCAATTATAACATTGAAAAATTCGATCATTCGTTGACACTGTGTCGGTACTTACAATAACATAATCGTTATTTAGTATGTTTAGTATAAGAAATAAATTAAAAGATCGAATACGTAATGTTGAATTTGAACCCAAATGTGTATGTGATTTATTTCCACTGGAGCCATTCATTAATACCAGGTGTCATAATAACCCAATGCTGTTATGAAACACGAAAATAAATCAGATTACGTGTTTAAATGGTACCGCTGATTTAGTATTCTTTAATCTTTTCGGTTTTGGTCTTCATGCATAACTGATTTATTTGAACGAAATTGAGACCAACTTAAATCGATTTTCTTTAAGATGTAATGAATGATTTAATAGTTGTCTTTTAGAAATGACACCGTTCGTAACAATAAACGTGACCATAGAAGAAATACGTTACATAGTATAAAAAAAAACAAAGTTACAAATTGGTAATCAGTCGCTCCCGCTGTCTGTTCGCAAAGATCTTTTAAACTAGGCAGCGGATTTTAATTCAGTTTTCGGCAATAGATAGAGTGATTCAAGAGAAAGGTTTTATGTAGAAAATCTGGATTATATTATAAATATCGGGGATCAATCTCTTGACCTAGCCCCAAACTAAGCTCTAAGCTTGTTATATAGATACCTACTTGGCAACGATAAACATATTTATATAGAAAAATAACTACGAGTATATACTAGAAACAAACACTCGCGCTCATCACACAAATATCAGCCCTGACTGGGAATCGAACCCAGGACCGCTAGCTTCCTAAACAAGGTCAGTACCAACTAGACTAACTGCGTCGTCAGCTAGTACAGTGCTAGTAACTCATCTTTTTACAACCGATGTTCGATCGCATTAAATCGGCGAAATACTGGAAAAGGGCCAATTCTTAAGTACCCGAAACTGACATGCATGCATGACTCGATGTATGAATGTCGAAGAAGCGAAAGAGATCTGTCAGGATCGTAGCAGGTGGAAAGAAGTGGTCCCTAACTACCCTTCTCGGAAACAGGCGTGATTTAATGTATGTATGTATATAACTGTGACCTCTCCTTTTGGGCTATTCCCAGTTGTCCACACCTAATTTCGGGGGTGTGGAACACTGAGAACTATTATTCCTAATTGTCTACGTTCTTTTTATTGTATACGTTACAATTGCTCTTATGTACTTGACAGTTACGGTGGCCGGGAAAAATTGTACGATAAAACGTCAAAGGGAATATATTTTTTAAAAAGAAGCATAGAGGCCCGGGTCGTTCATAATTTTTTAAATCAGTACTCATAGATCACATAACAAAACAGCTACATACATATAACCGTAGGATACAAAAAGACAATCTATTTATAAGTTGCAAAGATATTTTTTTGTTACAACTTCTTACTAACAATCGTAAATTGTGTCATGAGAAGACTAATAGGCGGTTATCAGTGTCCATTATCAACAAGTCGCGACGTGACAGGCGGCACAAAGAGCTTAAAAGCTTGGATTAGCATATTAATGGATCATTTACAAACTGGTCAACTAACCAGCTTTAAGCTTTGCATTGTTTAAACTTGCTTAAAAAACCGGGATCATTATGCAATGTTTATTAAAATAATACATGGTTACACGATCATAAAATATAATAAGGTAAATACATCATTAAGTTTAAGAATAAAGTAGTAAAACTGGATTGTGATTATACTGATTATAAAAATGATATAAAAAGTTTCTTTCATATGAAATAGCATAGCAGCGGTTTCCTAGTGGAGACCGAATGGAGAGGATAATTAAAGCCTATTCTAGCGTAGCGATTATATAAAGTGATTGTTTAGGATCATAGTCAAATTAGCAACAGGACAAGTAGTGGTTTATATGTCCTTTAATAAGGGCGTGAACGTGATGATTCTTCGATGGTTCAGCAAACACAGGGATTGCAACTACTAGGGCTACCTTTACAGCCCTGCGAAGTACTTCCTGTATCACATTGGCATACGACAGGATCAAACTCGCTCCCTGTTGCGATGCAGGCACAGTCATCACACTTCTTGATGCTGCCAGCTTCGTCGCGGCAAACGCAAATGCAAGTGGCGCCTGCAGTAGCCAGGCAGATGCACTTGGAGTCATCGCATTTGCAGTTGCAAGGATCACATTTACAATCATTGCATTTCACGATGTCTCCCTTGTCATCATTGCAGACGCAGACACAGAGCTTCCCACCTGTGGGGATGCAGACACATCCAGCCTTTTCACATTTCTTACCACAAGGTTTCTCAGCAATGTTGGACGTTTCTTCAACGCAGGCACAGTCATCACACTTCTTGATGTTCCCAGCTTCGTCGCGGCAAACGCAAATGCAAGTGGCGCCTGCAGTAGCCAGGCAGATGCACTTGGAGGCATCGCATTTGCAGTTACAAGGTTCACATTTGCAATCATTGCATTGCACGATGTTTCCCTTGTCATCACTGCAGAGGCAGATGCAGGGCTTCCCATCCGTGGGGATGCAGACACATCCAGCCTTTTCACATTTCTTACCACAAGGTTTCTCAGCAATGTTGGACGTTTCTTCAACGCAGGCACAGTCATCACACTTCTTGATATTCCCAGCTTCGTCGCGGCAAACGCAAATGCAAGTGGCGCCTGCAGTAGCCAGGCAGATGCACTTAGAGGCATCGCATTTGCAGTTACAAGGTTCACATTTGCAATCATTGCATTGCACGATGTTTCCCTTGTCATCACTGCAGAGGCAGATGCAGGGCTTCCCATCCGTGGGGATGCAGACACATCCAGCCTTTTCACATTTCTTACCACAAGGTTTCTCAGCAATGTTGGACGTTTCTTCAACGCAGGCACAGTCATCACACTTCTTGATGTTCCCAGCTTCGTCGCGGCAAACGCAAATGCAAGTGGCGCCTGCAGTAGCCAGGCAGATGCACTTGGAGGCATCGCATTTGCAGTTACAAGGTTCACATTTGCAATCATTGCATTGCACGATGTTTCCCTTGTCATCACTGCAGAGGCAGATGCAGGGCTTCCCATCCGTGGGGATGCAGACACATCCAGCCTTTTCACATTCCTTACCACAAGGTTTCTCAGCAATGTTGGACTTTTCTCCAACGCAGGCACAGTCATCACACTTCTTGATGTTGCCAGCTTCGTCGCGGCAAACGCAAATGCAAGTGGCGCCTGCAGTAGCCAGGCAGATGCACTTAGATGAATCACATTTGCAGTTGCAAGGATCACATTTACAATCATTGCATTGTACTATGTTTCCCTTGTCATCATTGCAGACGCAGACACAGAGCTTCCCATCTGTGGGGATGCAGACACATCCAGCCTTTTCACATTTCCTGCCACAAGTTTTCTCAGCAATGTTGGACTTTTCTCCAACGCAGTCACAGTCATCACACTTTTTAATGTTCCCAGCTTCGTCGCGGCAAACGCAAACGCAAGTGGCGCCTGCGGCAGCCAAGCAGATACATTTGGATGAATCACATTTACAGTTGCAAGGATCACATTTACAGTCATTGCATTGCACGATGTTTCCCTTGTCATCACTGCAGAGGCAGATGCAGGTCTTGCCACCAGTTGAGATGCAAAAGCAATCCGGGTTCGTACAGTCCATGTTGCATTGACGGGTTTTTTCGATCGTTACTTGGCAGCAAGGCATTTTGAGTTCGTTTTCTGAAAAAAAAAATTTTTATTAATTTAATATTTAAATTAAGTATAACTACAGAAAAAAGGTCTAATACTGTATCACGAATTAGAAAATAAATTCTTAACATACAGACATACACTTCTGTATTTTACATTAAAAGATCTAATCTAATTTAAATACGCTCGTTACCCAAGATTTAATCTAATAAACAAAGCCAATAATCAAGTACTTACTACTATTGTGACAGATAGCTTATCAGTATCACTTCACAGTTCAGCGGACTGAGTTGTAGTGATAATGAATGCGCCGGCGTCTCTTTATACGGGGAAAGCAAATCGTGCGCAAAAACGGCCGTGCGCAAAACGGCCCGCGCGCAAAACTGCCCGTTGCGCACCGCGCATCTAGGATGTTCGAAATTTGAAAGTGGTGTGCAAAGAGATAGAAAGTTTTAGGGTGAATCATTTAAAAATATATACCTATAAGTGTAAAATTAATGCTACTTTGCGGTTATTTTTAATTTCTTTGTATTCTTTGTGGCGCAGAGTTCAATGTTAAAATGAAGTAAGCGCAGCAATTACATAAATTTTAAGGAAAATAAACCGAACATATCTGATATTTAAAAACTAAAGGTTTTTATTGCTAGTCTTGTACATCATAACTTTAATGTTATAAGAAATTGTTAGTGGGTTCATTATTTAAGCTTTAGTAAGTTTACTTTGAATTTGCTTGGCACAATTTAAAATTAAATGTTTGAACGTAACGAACTCATTGTAAGAATAACAAACTTACCGCTGTACTTCAGACACCATTAGTAAATCGTTCCTTTTACAAATTTGTTTATGAAAAAGAATCCCCAAGAAACAACAATCGTTATTATCTGATTCTTAGTTAGACCGGAGTATTTTCATACTTTTGTTTTACGTTTTCCTTATACTGTCATATAGTATTCGATTAGTTTTATCGCTGACTTGTCAGTTAGTATATTATATTATTTATAATCGTGAGTAGGTAAGTATCTTAAATCTGGAGTTTATTGCAGTGCTCTTTGTTTGCAATATTTATCATATCCAAACCGCTTGTACTAACTCCATATTTAGAAAGATATGAAACTATATAACTTAAAACGTTATTATAATCTTATTTTGTTACTTATGTACATTTTGTTACCATATCTTCTAAAATAAAAAAGGTTTTCGACGTGACTGGGCCTCGATTCTACTAGGTAAAACCATATTGCATTTGACATGCTTTAGTATTGTCAACGTTACGATAGCTCTTTGTTTGAAAGTAATACCGGCCGAGTTAATACAATACGATGCCATGTCAATGGCGATATGATTTTATCCAATAAAATATAAGAGGCAATAGGATAAAGGATACTTCGGGCTTTTTTTCAGATTAGAATAAAATGACAGTTATTTTGCACACATTTTTGCGTCAAGTCAAAATTATCATTTTATTTATTTATTTAAACTTTATTGCACAATAAAAGAAAAGTACAAACGGCGGACTTAATGCCTTAAGGCATTTTCTACAAGTCAACCAATTTTTTCAGTGTTAGTTAGGTATCTATTTTATGGAGGGAAACGTGTTCAAATTTGTTCTTTAGTACTCTAATGTGAAAACATTTAGTTTAGCATATTAGGTACTTAATAAATTACTACATTTCTAGTAAATAATTATAATTAAATGTGGACTAAGTATAAACTTCCACATACGTGTGTTAATCACCATGTTAAGTTTGTGTGCACAATCATGCGCCGCCGACTAGTGCGGTGCGAAATGCGCAGAGTGGAAAAATGCGCAAGGGCGGGTTTTCCCGCTCTACATATTCGCTTGGCCGCTTAGTCATCGTAAGTGTAAGAATTCGGTTTTTGTTTGTTAAATGGTTGCAAATTTTGTGGGTGGGTGTGGGTAAGGTAGTTGTATGAAAATTATTGTCTTTATTTTACAGCGTTGTGTTCTTGTGTTAGTATGTTAGTCCTTAACGCTGCACCGGCTATACGGATTTGAATGAAAAGTAAAATGGAGATAGCTAATACTCTGTATTAACACATGGGCTACTTTTAATTTCGGAAATTTTAAAAGTTCCCCATGGAATAACCATAATATTAAATCTACGCGAAAGAAGTCACGGGCAGACGGTAGTGTAATATAAATCTATCATAACACTGCATGTTGCCATTAAAAATGCCCGCTCGTGTAAAAAAATTATGACTTTTACAAAAACAATTTCACCTAAACCGTTTAGTCTTTTCTGAAACTGTCTTAGGTAGGTAAGTACATCTTTAATGTAAAAAAGTAAAAAAAAATGATATGTCGTTGCGTTCGATGTTTATTTGCGTTTAACTTTTATAAGAAAACAAAGAACCATACAAACAGTCTCCATCTGTCGGGAAAAATTTGGCGTGAGTCATCCGACGATGAGACATCCCTAAATTCTGCGCATACACATGTCAATCACGTCACGTGTGACGTCACTGATTCACATTGTAATTGTTATTGTCAGACTAAACAGCTGATAATGTGGAGAATGACTATTATATGTTGAACCTTAGACTTGTTGCAACTGCTTTGAATAGGGGATTGTTATGCTGGTCAGACCAGTTAACCTCTTTAGAGTTCCGTACCCAAAGGGTGCTGGACTCTTTTCCTAAGCCTCCGCTGACCGTCTGTGTGTCTGTCTGTCTGTTAGCGGGCTGTTCGTGAACTGTTATACGTAGACTCATGAATGTACATTTCTATATCTAATAATAAAAATAAAAGGTCTGTCTGTTACAGAGTTATGATGTCACAGTTAGACACATTTTTTGGTACGTCAACAGCATTACAGTTCATTGTGAACTATAAATAGTAACAATGTTAATGTGAGTAACAATAGGAACCAAAAATTTACGCTAGTAAAAAAAACAATTTAAAAATGCTTTAGTATGAAAACGTACTAGCGTATGTGTGTGTGTTCTTGTGTATTTATTATTCACTATGTCTATATAGTGTTGTTAATCCGTGAAGACCTGCACTGCTACTTAATTCTCTGTACATTGACGCAACCATCCAAGGTGAATTAGAGTGGAGGGGCGCGCCGTCATGGCTTAAACCAACTATAGTCACTTTACATGTATCCGATGCGCGATGAAGCATATACAATTATTTATGCGCGTGAGTACAATAGAAGGAGGGGTTAAATGTTTTGCATTGTTTTTATTAGTGCTAGGACCTTGTTCAGTGTCCATTCGCTATACCACCATCTTATCCTCTTACCTACCGTAGCAATAAATAAATAAATAAATATCATGGGACAGTGTCACACCTATTAAAGTGGTCCCAAACTAAGCTCTAGGCTGGTACTATAGATACTAGATAACGATATAAATACTTATGCAGATCAATATATACTTAAATACATAGATAACATCCAAGACTCAGAAGCATACACTCAGGCTTATCACACAAATATACAGGAAAATTATAATACATTATAGGTATAGTATTTATTTGCGATTTTAATAGCAATTTTTATAGCCTTATCTTAAAATTATGAGGAAGGTGCATCCCTGGTACTGTCCGGCAGGTTGTTATATATTCGTGGGCCGAGCACGTGGACTGATCGTGCACTCTTCACCAACCTGTGAGGCACAGACGCGCGGCGGCCCGCGTCTTGTTGCTGCGCAGATGGTCTTTTGTATTTGCCTGTTTAACGAAACACTTCTCAATATTAGAATGAGTGAAGATAGCTGCTTGTTGAATAAATACACAAGGCAGTGTGAGTATGTTGAATTGTGTGAAGTACCCACGGGCAGAGACGTCGTCGGGGATGAGAGCTATTGCTCTCACCGCTCGCAGGAAAAAACATTACACTGCTTTTTTTGAGCATTCGTGTAAATAGTTTTATCTTGACAGTAGCAAAACCTACCTATGAAAATTAAGAGGTCCTACCCGCTTAGGCAGCGAGGGAAATTTTACTAGGTATTTTTTTTTCGCAATGAATGGAATTGACGTAGGTCACGTGATATATCACTCGTTACAACTGACATTTTTCGATTTTTGACAACGCATGTCGAGTGATATATCACGTGACTTACGTCAACTATATACATTTTTCTATGGCAACGCAAAGCGACAGTGATCACCAAACGCTAGCGTTTGTATTCGATGGCAACTTGTCTAGCCCCAGAGACCATTTTTTATTAAGAGTTAAGTCGATTGGTACCCTTTTTAACTAGGACCCCAGTATAAGCCTTTATAAGGAATGTACTGAACCAATCTCCTGTATAAATACTGTTAGTGGGAGCCACTCACTCTGCCCGGCGTTTGCCTGGGTGTCGGAAGGAGTGGGCGACCCACTTGCCTTGAGACTGACCGGGTGACAGCGTTAAAGCAATACAAGCCAAACAAGAGGTTTTTAGGGTTCCGTAGTCAACAAGAGGGCGTACAATATGCAAATGCTGCTAAGGTTTCTGTTTTGTGTCGAATCGAAATGTATGGAGTCGAGATAAGGGGTCAAGCGATCTGTCACGCTTACGTCAATCCTATGTACACTTTGTCAATTTTCGAAAATCGCTAACTTTGCGTTAGCATCTTGAATAGGCCCCAAGCAGGGTTACCATTTATGAATTCGAAAATTGCTGACAACAAAATGGCAAAGTCGCAAAATGGAAACATTGCTAACTTAGTTACAGTGGTATGGTAGACATGGTAGCTAGCAGAGGCTCGCATTGCGAGTGGTTTAGGATCATTACCTACTTAATTACCTATGTGGTTTTATTACTAATACTCCACATAACAAAAAATCTGATAAATTAAAGAGCCGGACAATGTCCGGACTAGACTCTAAAAGTCCGGACATGTCCGACTATTCCGGACGGATGGTAACCCTAGCTCCAAAGAACCCTATTCACCATATCCGTCCGTTCGTTACTCCGCGGATCAACTCAAACACTCTAGGTCCTGCAAACCTGTAATTTGGCACGGAAATACACATAAATCACCCCGACAAAGTAGTAGAAAACATTTTGATAAACCCTTGTTCTGGAATTTATATATGTGAAAAAATCACGGCACATAAATAATGAAGTTAAAGGCAAAACGATCGCAGCTAAATAGGTTTTACGGGTTACCTTTGTTTCGGCGAAAAATGTCTGCCAAATGTATCGTTTCCCATCTAACCTAACCTGTAGGGTTCTACTTCTACGCGGTGGTACTGAAATATATTCTGAAAAATACTATTGGGTTGGCAAATGAAAAAGTAGGGAAATTATACATTTGGCAAACATATTTTTGCCAAACGACAGGCTCCCAGGTTTCGCAACTTAACGAATAAAAGGAATCCTCACTGCGCGTTGCCCGACACGCTCTTTTCTGGTTTTTTTTCCGACTAAGTGCGAACTCGTTATTAGTTCTTATTTGTAAGGAAACAAGGAGTGTGGCAGGGAACATTCTAAACCACTATAGAATACTGTCGCAAGAAGCTAATTATTAATTTGGTCGTAATTTCTTTCTCCTCACTTGACGCATACAAACAAAACTTTAAAGTGAACTTTAAATGCGAGTTTTACCTAATAGTAACTACGTATTAAAGAAAAAAAAACAATATTCATAAGACCTTCAAGCCATCCCGATTGGAACACCTTTCTTTAAAAAAAAAAACCATATCCATATCGTCCATTTTTATGGTAAAAACACAGATACTCACATGAAACTTAGAACACCCTTTTTTATGGTTGCGTTTATCGCGTGACAAAATGTGGATAAAGCATCCGTCACTCTCGTACTTATAAGAAACGTCCGTGTAAGAAAGTGACGGAGTTTTATCCACACTTGGTCACGTGATAAACAAAGCCTATTGGGTCCCCAAATTACAAAGCTGATTAATTGAACAGAAAAACAATGGCTTGTTGAGCCAAGAGGTGAAATTGGGGTTTCGGTGAAAGTTTGGTTCGCGGTATATTTGCATGTTAAACGTTTGATCACATCCTTGTTGTGTTCCGGTTTGGGGATAACACAGCCGGTGTAATGACTAGCATAGAGGCATTCCATCTTAGTCCTCAGGGTTGGCAACGCATTTGCAGTCTAAAGCTTGCAGTCTTGTGAATGTGAATGAATGTCTATGGGTCACAGTTTCCACTTACCATCAGGTGGCCTGTGCGCTCGTTTGCCTTCTCTCTGCGATTAAAAAAAAAACACACTTACCGTCCTGACACTACTGACTATCTAATATATAAGAGCAAAAAAGGTATTCAAAATCATCTGATCACGCTTGGGTACAGAGATACGAGTAAGTACCCCATTTATTCAGATATATTGAATAGCCACTTGATCAAAAAAAAAAAACACGGTTTGTTTATTGAAAAGTAATGAAGCTTATTTCTTAACATGTGACAAATATGAAAAGTTTTGGTGCTTGTTAAAAAAGTACAAATGGTTAATGCGTACAGGCACTATCTACCAGTCGATTAAATAATCGATTTATCGTAGAGTATTTTCGCGTCGAGAGAGGTTGCTGGTAAAAGCTACATAGTCACCAATCAGTTAATATATCGTTATGTATGCGTTTTCAAGAAAAGAGGCATAAAAGGGATAAAAGATAAAGTTAAGTAACCGACCGTTTACAATATGGCTGAGATAGTATAATATATATTTTTTTATGGCATAGAGAAGGCAACCGAGCACACAGGCCACCTGATGGTAAGTGGAAACTGTGACCCATAGACATTAGCATAAGGCTACAAATGCGTTGCCAACCCAGAGGACTAAGATGGAATGCCTCTATGCTAGTCATTACACCGGCTGTCTTATCCCCAAACCGGAACACGCATTAGTCGCAGAAGTCGTAGAAGTAGTCGCAGACATTTTTATTTGGACTTGGAACTCGTTTTAAGCATCAATCTAAATTTGTTAGAATTGATATACTTATATTTGTTTATCGCTATGGATGTCAAAAACACTAGACATGATCTCTGCTATTATTTCTGTCACTTTATGACATTTGTGCAAAGTATTTAAGTGTATTTATTCAATAAAATGTTACATACATGGATTTTTTTTATGACCCCTGTTATAGAATCCAGAAAAAAACCTACGTACAATCTTGATATTCACAGATTATTGATTATTTACTAAATCATAACATACTTCGGAAAGTCCACATATAAAACCAAGTCCAACTCTGAGTTGATTCAAAATCAAATTTTCCAAGAAAGCTTAACAATTTAATCTGAGCTTATTCCTGGGCTTTCCAGGAACGTGCGTCACTCAATTTCCTGTTTGTCGCAGCTTTCAATTAAGCTTCAAGATTATGACATTTATGTCAGAACTGGTTTTGTTGACTACGGGCCATTTTGCGATATTGCTTCGCACTCTGTTATGGTGTGACGTAAAATGTATTAAGCTTGTTTAACTAACAGTTAGGTATATAACTATGAAATTAATAAAATCTTTGAGATTTTATCTTTTCTTTTCTCTTAAACGGCCCGTTCTATTTTGATGAAACCTAACCTAACTTTATTTTAATAAAAACCGTATACAAAACAATTCAACCGTTTGAGAGCTATGACACCACAGAGATACGTACACGATACTGACAAAAATAATGAAAGGTTTGGCTTGCACTTTGTGTTAAACCTATCGTAAACATATTGGTAACGTCAACGCTCTTTACTTTTCAGAAATTCCAGTGACACTCGTCATTATCTCAATGTATATTCTCTTAATGGAGCGTCCCCACTGAGAGCATTCGCGTGTAATGAGCATTCGGCGTGAACATCGAGTGGTAAGCAATGTAATCCTTCGCTCAACGTCCACACCACTCGAAATTCACGCGAATGCTCTCAGTGGGGAAACTCCTTACCGAAAACCAGTTGCCAAGGTATTCGGGTATTCAAAAGCCATCCAAACAAACATACCAAAACAATGATAAAAATAAATAACAACAGGCTGTTCTTGAATATTTTTGACCTAGGGCTTTAGTGTACTTTGGCTAACCTGATCGCTATTGACATGCACATTGTTTTTAACTGGACCGTGATTCATCATCATCATTATCAGCCGCAAGACGTCCACTGCTGGACAAAGGCCTTCCCCAAGGTTTTCCACAACGATCGGTCCTCTGCTGCTGTCATCCAGCGGTTTCCCGCGACCTTTATCAGATCGTCAGTCCACCTTGTGGAAGGTCTGCCAACACTTCGTCTCCCGGTTCGCATTATTATTATTGCCAATTAAATAAGCTTTTATTTTATTATTTTATTTAGCTAAGTTGACAATACGATAACATGTCAAAAGCAATTAAGTTTAACCCGAGTGCAATAGAACCTCAATAGAGAAGTTACTCGTGTTGTTTATAGATTTTTTTAATCAAACCGAGACGACGCGCTGGCCTATATAGTTGGTAGTGACCCTGCCTACGAAGCTAGCGGTCCTTCGTTCAAATCCCAGTAAGGGAAGATATTTGTGTGATGAGCGCGAATATTTGATCACGAGCCATGGATGTTTTCTATGTATTTAAGTATACATTTCTCTATATGAGCTTAGTTTAGTTTGGGACTAGGTCAATTGGTGTGACATTGTCCCCTGATAATTATTATCTTGTCTATAATAAAAATGAATCGCTAAATGTGTTGCTAAGCGCAAAACTCGAGAACGGCTGAACCGATTTGGCTGATTTCTTTTTTGTTGTATATGTTATTGTCAGGTTTGTATGAAAAAACCGCCGGGAATGTCGGAAATTTGCAGCGGAGCGAAGCCGCTAGTTGATTAATAAAATTAAATTACCAATAAAATAGCATTCATTGACTGAGATCAAAAGTTAAAAAATGATTTAAGATCACCCTGGACATTCTCTGAATCATTTATTGATGATACCTGCGCCAAGGCTTGACCACCATCCTTGACAGATCAAGTTCAAGACATTCTAAGCTCTCTTCCTTAGCATCAAACCTTATTTTAATTATTGTGCAAATACGACCTTACATCTCTTAGAATGTCCCAGCGTTAAGAAGTGGGATAACTTCTATTTTTTATCACAAGTGCTATTAGTGTCAGATAATCTAAAAATACTGTCAGCTTTTGCAATAAGTAATTGATTGTTTTGTGCTATTTTTAGTCTTAAGGTCAGTATAAATTAGATACAACAACCACTTAAAAGTTTATTTTATTACTGTTATTTTAACATCTATAATCTGTAATCACTACATAGTATAAAACAAAGTCGCTTCCCGCTGTGTGTTTGTCCCTATGTATGCTTAGATCTTTAAAACTACGCAACGAATTTTGATGCGGTTTTTTTAAAAGGAAGTTTAAAAGGAAGGTTTTTATGTATAATGTATAATAATTTCTGGATCATGAACGGGTTTTTCAGAAAACTCACATAAACCGAAGCGAAGCGAGGGCGGGAGTGACCCCACTAGTATATCATAACAAATACCCATGGCGAAACTGGTTAAAGATGATTTTGAAACTCTATTTAAAACTCAAAATGAAATAACATTCAAAACCGGTCAAGTGCGAGTCGGACTCGCACACGCAAGGTTCCGTACCATTCTGGCATGGGAGCCACCCTTTAAATTAATTTTATTATTTTAAGTTATAGCAGCAAGAAAATTACTTAATTTTTGAAAACTTGTTGTGTCTACCTATTAAACAGATACTGCAATTGTTAAGGAAGAGCAAAAAACGCCTAAAAACACTCTTAACTTTTTCCCCTATTTTATTTTTATTATTTGTTGTTATAGCGAATTTGATAATACACAGCTAGCCCCTTTATGTGCTGATCTCTAAAAAGAACCACAGACTAAAAAACAATCGAATCCCACAATCGAATACTAATAATCAGTCGATGATGCATCTATAACAATAACTCGGTACACATTAGCATGCAAACGTCAACAGCCTCGACACAGATACAAAACCTTCGCGGCCATATTGGGCCCATGACGTGTGTTCATTCATGATCGAATTCCAAATTTGAATTTACTCTTGATTGCCTTATGTTCAGCCTTATCAAGGAGACTGAAGGTTGGATGTTGAATGTATGCATTTGTCACTTTCGATTGGATGTAATCTCTTGTCGATATTATGTAAAGTAAACGATTATTCTACTTTTAAGCGTTTAAGGAAGTTGCATAATATTTGAGATACAGTGCGATATGTATTCTACATACGTACATAAACTCGCGCCTTCATTCCCAGAGTGGGGTGGGCAGAGCTACAGAATTGCCAACAACTCAAAAAAATTGTTGATTCTGTAACCACATTTTGCACTATTAGGCTAATATGTTTACTACTGTTATTTTAAAAACTAATAAGTTTAAAAGTATCGGTTTTACCGTTTGAAAGTGAATTTATTCGTGACTAATCTTTTTATTTTGTTACAGGTATGAACCACCATTATGAGCACAAAACCAAGGGTAATATTTATTAGATCAACAATTATTGCTTAAGAACTCAAACAACTAAACTAGATGAGATAAATTACTATAAAATGTACCTAACTTTTCTGCGCTTTGGCACGACTACTCAATTTGTCAATAAAATCTGTATTTAAAAAAAGGCATTGATTGCCTTCTTAGGAAACGATAGCAAGTCCTTCACCAAGAAGTGTTACGCATAAAAATGTACAAGTAGGGGAGGTAGGGGACCATTCAATTGGGCAGTCGGGAGGTTCGGGCACTACCTTACAAGTTACATGGTAGTGTGAAACCTCCCGACTGCCCAATGGTCCCCTACTCCCCAATACAATGCCAACTACTACCTACTAAGGCAATCAAAACATACTTACCACAGATACTGAAGATTGTACAAAATAATTAATTGAAACTGGCGGTATGTCATGATTGACTCGTGTCCATTCCCAAGATTCAAACCGAGAATACATTTGATGCTTAAGGTTCAAATTGGAAACTTATTGTACGGGGCAATTGTGTAAATTTTCAACCCGAAAAAAAACCTAGTATAGTAACGTGAATCGGATCGATGTTTCAACTAAAAATAGATTAATCCCACGTAGACAAAGTCGTAGGAAAAAGCTAGTATTCAATAGAAATTAGTCGGCAACGGTCGAGTTACCGAAAGGTCCTCGTAATGAATCGGGCTCAGGTGTACGGGTCGCTTCGGGCCCCGTCGGGTCGTGTCGTGAGGTCGAGCGATGACGCGATTGCTCGCTTCCCATCCTGTCACTGCGCAGAAAAGAGTGCTGTGTGAAATTTAGTGCAGCTTTCGATTGTCAATTTATATATTTCTAAGTAACATTTATCTGTAAGCGTTGGTGACTTACGGCCGTCGCCAAGATGAAAACGCTATTGACGTTTCGTTGGCTCAAAATATATGGCATTCTCGTGCGTTACGATCAACCACGTGGTCAACTGTTAGCTAGGACTCCTAGTGGCTTATTATGTCGATGATTGGTCCAGAGTTACATTCTGGAAAACCTGCAAAAATATAAAAACACATGTAATCAACAATTTATTTTTATGAAAACAGTGGTCTGTAACATTAAATTTAATTCGTAAACTTCACACGTCACACCCTGCATACTACTTATAGCGTGTGTGTGGTCTTATCTTTATTTCTGTGCACTTATCTTTCTCTTTAAAATGTTCTGCTGGTACAGTCGGGATTACAAGTCGCTGCACACTTTTGTACCTTGTCGCATTAACGCCTTTGGCAGATTAGTATGGCAGGTGAACCATAAAGTTATAGTGACAAAGCACTAAAGTATGTAGCTACTATAAATCCGACCGTACTCGATCAGGTAACGTTCCCCTTAGTACCGACTGGGTCTAATCGGGTTCTAGTGTAAAAGAGTATAAGTCGACTTAACTTTTTTTTGCAGCCCTCGCTTACCCTCTAACACTTACTACTGTGAAAATGTCCAGTTGTAACGTGAAAGGACAATATTTAGAGGTTGTACAAATTGACAACTTAGGTGGAGAACATTTTCAATGTTTATTATTTATTTATTTATTTATTTATTTATTTATTTATTTATTAGGGAAACAAACAGAAAAATATGACACATTGAGATACAATCATAGCTTAAAAAAACATTAGCCAAAACGGTTTCCACTAATCGAAGAAAAACATTTCAGTTGCTCAGGTAAGACTTTAAAAAATACTTTTCTTAAACGAATATTTTGCATTATTCGGGTAACTCAACAATGGTTGCAGAGTGTTATTATCATGGCCTAATTCTTGTCAATTTTATTTCACTTTATTTCAAACTTCACTGTTTCACTTTTTTGTTTAACCAAAAACAACAAACGATAACTAACTTTCCTGTAAACTTATGTCAAACACTAATGATATCCATCATCACCATTTTTACCGCTTGTTGCGTCTCTGGAGAATTGCATAATCATGAAAATTGATTTAAAATGTTGTCAAAGTGTGCAACCTCTAAATACCAGCTAATTGTATTATATAATAATACTGAATACTTTAGATAAATAGGACTAAAGTATTTGATCAAATTATTTAAAAAATGAATGAAAACCCGACTTCGCTCGGTAAAATGTAGACTCATAAGTTGTTAACTCGGATTGATTATTTTTTTACGAAATTATTAATATAGATTGCAATGTGTCAAAAATTGAACACCGTAAATAAGTATACGTAAGCGAGTTGTACTAGACTTAACCCCTTTTTATATTCAAGAGACTTAACCCTTTTTCCATTCGTTTATAGTTAACGTCGTTTCTAAATTCGACAACGAATTACCATTATAAGGATGATGTTAGTTAATGCGTAGATGTCAACACTTTATTGCACAAGAGCGCAAACGAGAGCATTTTCCTGGGATCTGGTGCGTGCACTCGTTACGTTGTGAAAGTGCAATGCAATATGCGATACTGCACTTTGAGTTGCGTTTACTATCGGGATTCATTACGGTATTGTCTTTTTTTAAGATAAAACTTTGTATTGTAATGTAGGACAGTTATGGTAACAAATACAATATTACAGAGGACAGATAAAATAATATCTTTATCCGTACCTACGAAATGCTAACTGAAAGATGATCATCGGACAGAGTATATAAACAGCTAAATACTTAAAAGGAATACATAGGATTAAATGTTGCAGTGAGAGAGCTACTGAAATTCTTACCGTCACGCGAAAATAACCTCAAGAGACCGTGTCCAACTTTTTAAAGTTACGTCATGCAAAAAAATAAGATTTAGGAAACAAAAATAAATGCTCCATCCTATTTGTGCTCGAGAACAAAATACTTTGAGTCTAAGTACCCTAGTAGTCCTAGTAATGTACTTAGGAAAGGCACAAAATTAAAAAAAGTTTATAATAGGGAAGGAATTTCCTGATATATTAAGTTGCGTTTTCACTTAGTGTTCTGAGCAAACATTTTGCTCTGAGGAAATGTCTGCTGTTCGGCCGATGTTCGCTCGAAACAGAACGCAAACAGTTCTCAACAAAATTCAGCGAATAATAATCCTTCTTGGAATGGCTTCAATATTATGACCTTTTGATCAATAAACTACTCGCTTCCTCTTTCCTATAAAGACAGTATTTATTTGTGTAACGGAAACATTTGCGCAGAGTTGAAATTAGTAGGTGGTTAAGTATCGCTTGGAAGTGTTTTACGAGTTTCTAGGGCTTGCCAAACGGTTTTCCTGAGATGACTCATGCGAAAATACGTTTCTTATTTCTCATATTATAGCCGTGTTTAAACGGAATAAAGAGACGGTTTTTGCGTCTAGGGTCTAAAGCACTTTTTTAACTTAAAACTAAGGCCCTTTTAGTCCCTTATTAATAAGTATAGTTTATTTTATCACGTTTTCGTTAGACGTAAAGCAATTAATGTAATTGAAACCAATAACCGGATAGTTAAAGTAGATTCAAACAAAACATGCAAAATATGGAAAACCGGTTTCTTTTGAACATGGTCGTATTGTTCTGGTAACCCAAAACGCAAACGATATAGTTACAGTAATATCGTAAGGTACAATAATGCGATACGGTATCGCCGGTTTGGAAATCGAAAGTAGCGTACGGCGATCGAGATCGACCAAGGTAACGTCGGAGTGAAAAGTGAAACATATTTGTTCTAAATTGTATCAACTGGTTTTTTAGTTTGGGGATACATATATTATATTTTAAAACCTTTAAATAAGGTAAATTTGGTTATTTAATATGCATTGTTTTCTCAGAAACGAAGTCTAAACTTAACCAAATGTCATGATGTCGTCTTCGGGAAAACTTAGTTCGATGCTCTAAAAAAGTATGGCTACACAAAAATATGTAAACCCTATACTAAATGAGTAATTGCTAAAAAAAACGAGCCATGGTCGATGCCAAAATGTGTGTTGTGGGTTTTTAGCTAATTATCTAAATGATAAAAAACCAGTAACAAAATATTTTGACATTTGATTGATTAAAGACGCAAAAAACTATGTTTGGAACATGGCAATTATGACTGACGTTGAGTTTTCAAATTTATATTGTATATAAAGACAAGTTTTTGCACTGGTTTTTTTGATGAATTCGGAGACTGACTGTTGGTTTTTTATTTCCTACCAATTTTTATTTGCGACGCAGGTAAATAGCTTCCAAAGCATGCAAATGTAATAAAAATAAACAAATTTCGATTGTTTTATACTAAAAGATACACTTTGCAGTATATTTTAATCAGTAAAAGTAAGTATTTTAAGACTTACCTACCAGGATAGACTTAGAATTTAATCTTGAGAATCTCAGTGTAAGCACAGTAATATATGTAAAGGTTAATCATCTATAAATATTAGATGTGTTGATATACGATGAAGCAGAGTATCATACGTATAGCTACTGAATTTAAATAATACAAACAATGTGTTAGTATGTTAATAATTTAAACAAAATATTCAAAAAACAATCTCTACCCGACTGTCCCTAGGCCGTTTATGGAATTCCTTAAGTCGTCAGCCGTTACCAAACCATTATTTTGCATAGTCCACCACATCCTTAGCAATATGCCTTAATAGCCTTCTTTCGCAACCGGCCGTGTTATCTCACCCACTGTTTCATATTTCAAACTTTAATACCGAACGTCATGATTTATATTAAAACAAATGCTCATCTGGACTTAGGTCTCTTTGCCTTAAAGTCGATGTTGTTCATATAAAGTCCGCCATTACGTAAAGTCCGATTCGATATTATATGAAGATTGAGTAGACATTATGGAATGAGAGTAAGTAGTCTGCAACGGTCACGATTTTAGCATATTCTTGACTAGGAGGAAACGGATGTGTGATATGGGTTACATATTATGTAAGACCACTTTATGGTTGCATTGTTTTTAGCCCCAATGCCAAAGTCTATGTATGTATGTATGGATATATTGTTTTTTATCGTAGAGGCTGCAGGGTTTGTCCTAGCGTCGCCAGTATCACTAACTATTTTTTTTTAAACTGTTGTAAGTATTAGATATTTGACAGCTTTTTAAAGTGTACTGACTAAGATTAGACAGTCCTTATTATAGTTGGTTGCACTGAAACGATAAATCTCCTTAATTAGTCTTAAATAACCGTTACTTGCGTCAAAATACATTTATTGAACTGTCAGAATTACATAAATCAGGTTAATGGTTCACTTCAAGAATGGACCTACTTTTAGGCTAAACTATCATCTCGCGTATGTCATAAAATAGAAATGAACGGAACTCGCGCACCGGTTCCATAACAACTAATACCAAGGCACAGTAGGTATTATATTTACTTGACTTAATATTGATTAGAGCTTGTCCCAACTCACACTTGGCCTGTTTTTAGTATTTGTTGTTTTTATTTAAGGTACCTTATTATAACCATACCAAATTTGACCCTTGTTTGTTTTATTGTTTTTTGTATCGGGATCGCCTTGTTCTTAACTTTCTTCCGTTTTTCAGATGAACGGAACCCTAAAACCCTCTATAAGATACGTGATCTTACCCCTATTAAGGTGCATCCAAAATAATAGCTTCCCATTACACCTCCAAAGTTACCCCGTAGGCTTTTGGCAGTGAAGAAACTGTAGCAAAACGCATTAAGTACTGCATACTCTACGAGCTAAAAGCTGACTTAACACCCCCATCTAAGTCCTCAAATAACAAATCAACTAAAGCGATATGTAACCTTTGTTTTCTGAGTCTTGACTTCTTTAGTTATTTATGATGCGCAAACGCATGGACCACACGTGACTAGCCTGAAGGCAGGCAGCCCTAGCCATTAAAAAATGAAAAAAAAAGAGCCGGGAGCTGCTCAAAGATTAACAAGATTTATATACCACGTCAGTCTACTTATGTGGTTAGTTATATTGGTAATTTGTTCACTTTGTTATAATTTATGGTTGTTATGTGAAGGATGTACCTAGCTAATTGTCGCTATGCATTTGTTTGTGTTCATTATAGCTGACGTATTGTTGTGTTCTTCATTGGGTAAAACTAAATCAATGTGTAATATAGATATAGATAAGTCAAATAAATATAAATTATTATTATTATGTAGCCTTGTGATACTTTAAAAATTAGCCGCATTATATATTTTAAATTTACGACCGGCCGGTCGTACCTTATCTAAACTTACATCTAAGTTTTTTACTAAAAAAAAAACTAGACGTGGTCTAATAAAAAGTTGACATACATACAAACATTTTGTTTATTATAATTATATACCAATTATTAATTTACTTTATAAAAAAATAATTCGTTTCACTGTAAACAGTTTCTCACAATTATGTCAAACCAGGTTGAAGCATTGTTTCGACGCCAGTACCCACATGGACGGACAGTGAAAGTGATCAGATCGTTGCATCCGTAATGATGACTGTATAAGGAAGCCGGAACGACCGGCCACTCGGGAACCGATGGGTGATGTCACTTTCTTGATATAAATAATAGTTGACATAATTGTTTGTTGATATAATTACGGTACACAGGGTCTTTGTTTCTTTTTTTTAAACCATTTTTTATCGTATCGTTAATGTTATGATACCCTTGCTTTTATTTACAGTAAGGACAACAAGGTTAGTATTAGGTATCTGGATCATCATCTTCTACACATGTTTAGATCGTAAATTTATAATATTTTAAAATGTTTATTTTTAACAATAGGTGACCATGATTTAGAAAAACAACAATTTTATTTGTTTATGTACGAAACATAAACAACGCCTGTAAACATCCAACACATTTAAGTTAATTAAATTGGCATAATGAAATACGTAGAGACACGTAATAAACACCGGTGACACTGCGGACCAATTCACATCCATTCAATAATCCACAATTAGGCAACCAGTTACATCAGTTACAAATTGCATGTATTTTTCAATCCCCAGCGCTAATGGTGTAAGTTCCATTGCTAACGGTATCGCTTTCATGTGACGTGTAATGGTAGTAAATAAATGAATGAGTTATTTTTATTGTTAGTGAATATGTAAATTCTGAAACAGCTGCAGTAGAAATAGATTCTTCTGGGAATAGGTTAAATCTGCGTATTCCCTTTTCAAAGTGATAATCATCATCATCATCAGCCAAAAGACGTCCACTGCTGGACATAGGCCTCCCCCAAGGCTTTCCACTCAGACAGGTCTTGTGCTGTTCGCATCCACCGCGGTCCCGCGATCCTGACGAGGTCGTCACTCCATCTTGTTGGACTTAGCGGACGCCACTCCAGAACCTTCTGACCCCATCGGCCGTCAGTCCTGCGAGCAAAGTACTAATAATTGGTAGGGGTGCTTTAGGGTGTAATATTAAGTTAATTTCAATAATTGACACTTTAAGCTGATAATGCTTTTTTAAACTGCTTTTTACTCCTTGAAATAAAAATTCGCCAGCTCACTTAAGAATAAAATTAAATAGGATGTAAATTTATTACTGATTTAAAGATACGCCAATTCACATTACCCCGATTTCAGTTTTAAATAGCAAAAACTCCTATTAATATAAATAATATCCCGGAAATTACATACGTCTTGTTAACCGCTATTTCCTTATTCACATGAAACCGACACCGATGGTAATAGCTCTTACACAATTACACAACAGCGACAATGGGCGACATGCGACTGTTTGGCGACAAAGAGCGACGTAATCAGTGTAACGACGATGTTTACAGCTTGCGACATGTGAAGGATTAGCGAAAGCGAACTTATTTGTTCTTTGTTGTTTTGGGTTGTAAAAGCAAATGCACTAACGTTTTTAAAAGGACCAACATACTCGTCGCACATAACTATTTATAACTCTCTGCCAAAATAATAAAAAAAATGCCGGCTACACTTTTTTTCCGACCTACGACCTAGTGCGTATTTCATACAAACGAGACTAATTCGAAGCCTTGGTTCCTCGCCAGGGGTTGTTTTGAGTGAGGTTTAATGGTAGATAGCCCAAGGTTCAATAGAGGAGGTCAAAAGTTCTTAAGATACCTAACTGATCGCACAATCAGGTAACACCACAGCGGGAGAGTTTGGGCTAGCGCTTGGATTTCCTTACATTTTATTGCCATTTTAGATGTTTTTCTGAACAAGCACTATTCCGGCGTTAACCGCAGATTCATTAAGTTGGGTATCCTAGGCACTCTAGAACTCCTGTATCGATGCTCGGGGTATTCAGCATCAGATTTCACTAAAAGCATTCCCTGGCGAGGAAGCAAGGCTTCGAAATAGCTTCTTTATTATGAAAAACGCACTCTGACCCGGTATTTTTGCTCCTGAGTGTATTTGGGTGTTTTTTTTATTTTCGTTATTGTCAGGACAAGGTTTGTATGGAAGGAAAACAAACACTCAGCGACGCCAGGTACGAACAGATACTAATTAATAATATCAAAACATGTTCAAGCAACTTCAAACTGCAATCAATACAATTAATTATAAAAGCCTACTTCTCGAAGAGATAGCTCTATTATTTCAAGACATTATGTAAACGTTTAAATTAGATGAAGCCTTGGACAAACGCAAAAAATAATCGTGCTATCTTTTACATGCATTTTTTTTAACAAGATCCGTTTAGCGATTTTTCACCGTACTTTCCGTGACAATAAATATAAGTCGTTAACGCGTAATTGAAAAACAAACATAAGCTTCTAAACTATCACATTTATTTTATCAAGTAGGATATTTTTTCTTCCTCTAAGTACGTTATAAATTATAAATATGATAGTCCTATATAACGATGGAACTAAATACCATATTATAATATGAACAATGGCTCGTCGCGTAAAACGTGTTCGAGACTATTCGCCGGCGCAATGAGCATGACAGTTGTCCGTTTCCACTTCATTGTGTTTACGGCTGTGACGTTACGTCACTAACTCAAAGTCAAGGAGCTGAAGGCAGAAAAGGATCCGTATTTATTTACCACGATAATATTTTATTTGAGAACGATGTAAGTACCTACATGTATGTTTATTGTCCTTAAATGAATGAATAATTTAAAGAGCGTGAGCGTGTAAACGAGATTTCAAAAATCGTGTCACTTCGAACGCAATTCACGCGGAAAGAGCTTTACAAAATGGCGGCCCTAATGTTGTAAACTTGTGTACTGACAGCTTTCCTGTACCACGAATCACGTAACGACAACCGAAGATATTATTGCGCACGAGAAATAAGGATATAATAATCACTCGCCATCGCGATATAACTCAGTAACCGTCAGTTTGTTTACATTCTTTATCTCCTCTCATTGGCCGTAGGTACTTTATTTAGAAAAGTATTTGTTTCTTAAGTTTGAACGACCAATTGACTCGTAGGTCTCTTGTTATTTCAAATTCAATCCTTTTAAACCTAAATACAAAATGGATTTGACAGATGCGCGTGGAGCTAACCCCATGAGCTTCTGTTTAGTCCACAAGTAAATGCTCTTTAGCCGAACAATTGTTGTCGCGTGTGATGTCCAAGGTCTTGTTTCTCTAGTACGTCCATCGATATTGCCTAAATCTGCTTTGTTAGAACAAGGAGTGAAGCCATTAATTAGAAAAAAAAAGGATAAAATCAAATTTGATCTTTAATTTGGCCTTCTGGTGACATTTGATTTGTACGATGTCAGTGTCAAAAATCATGACACAAATTTTATATCGGCTCCCCGTCTATTGAAAATGACACACATCACATTAGTTAACTTAGGCCTCAACAAAACAATGTTACGCAATACTATCTGTCTTATATACAGTCACACTTAGTCTTATTTATTATTAGTATACTTACGAGTATATTGTTACTCTACCTACACTTTATTTTATTCTGTTTTTAGTATTTGTTGTTATAGCGGCAACAGAAATACATCATCTGTGAAAATTCCAGCTTTCTAGGTATCACGGTTCATGAGATACAGCCTGGTGACAAACAGACGGACGAAGAGACGGACAGACAGCGGAGGATTGGTAATGGGTCCCGTTTTTACCCTTTTAGGTACGGAACATTAAAAAGCATCAATTTTCCTTATATTTAACAGAAGAAACCCGCTAAGGATTCATTTTTTCCTTACTTTATATGTTTTTTTTAACATCACACGTCTTTTTGGTCATATCCAGGTAAAAACTTAATTGCGGGGCTTAAAAACAAGCCCGACCTTTAAAGATCCTTGTCATTTCAGCCAGTATCGCCTACACTTTGCTTATTCAAACCCATACAGACACTAAGCCCAATCAAAATTACTATAATTCAATCCTTTTTGTTTTATGTTACGAGTGAAGTTTGAATGCAGCCATAGCTGACTTACGCTGTTTTGCATTTTATGAGTGTTGTTACCGCGAATTCTTGCGCCACAGCGTGTGGGTTCCGTCAATGAATATTTTTTTTACTTACCCTTGCGTAGGCTAAGTATGGAGGTTGGACTGACCATAAAGATGCCAAGAAAGGACGTTATTGCAAAATCTTATGAAATTTTAGGTAGTGACAAGTAATTAAGTAGTGGTCAGGTTGGTTTTACCCCTAGAAGTATCATTAGTATTAAGGAGAAGAGTACGTCACGCTAAATTAAAATGTATGTAGGTATAATCAGCAGAATAGAACCATGGCCCACCAAAAACTACGTCGCAGTTACATTTTGATTGACATTTCGTACGATTTGATTTATAACGTCACTCATGTCTCTGACACAGTTCTATGGTAGGTCAGGCTTTCGTTTTGCAATTGAATGTTTCCATTAAAGTACTAAAATAACATTTATTAATACAAGTAATTGTACCTATTAATAATAGTAAATTATCCAACAAGGGTATAAAACAAAAAAAAACCGAGACTTTGTATCCATCCGAGCCGGGAGGCGAGGTTGGATACCATAAGTAGAGGATAAAATGAGTTTTAAAACCGAGTTAAATACACTCTGCTTTTTACTTCGATTACGAGGAACTAAAACAGTGAATATGTAAAAAACAGTACATGAATGAGAATGTATGATGACGTCTCCGGACTTTGAAATGTTCATGTTATAAAATTATTTTTCTTGGATTTAGGCGGCAATGTCTGTTCAATAAGTTCCTTTGCATTTTTTTGTCTTTGTGTGTTAGGTGTGAGCATTATTTCCTCTCCAATAAATTCCGTAACGCCACAAGTTTTGCAACGAAAACAACTACCTAATTAATAGTTCAAAACTATAGACAAAAATCTATTTTCCGCTTCGGTATTTCTTTTTATTTTATATTATATATTATTTTTAACTTAGGTCGAACGCTATACTGCCATAGTATGTTGATTTTGTAATGTTTTGGTTAATAATGCTTGATTTTAATAGTTTTAAATTCATTTTTTGTTATACGCATTTATACGCATTTTAAGGTAAATAAATTAAAGTATGTAAATGTATTCAAATATCTATCCGGCTAAGGCTTAATTGTCTTAGCCTAGATGACGACAACACTTTATGCACTAGTGCATAAAATGCGATTTCAAGCAGTGTACACCTAGCATAAAGAAGGACTTTACGAGCATGAGAAGTGAAAAAGTTATTTACTAGTAGTAGGTAAGTAGTGTTTGTAGTACATAATGATCGTCTTGTAATGTTCTTATCGTGTAAAGGTCATCCAAGTTCTTATGTTATTTATTGACAGTGTTTTGGAGTTAACCATCATGCACCACCCAGCAATGGTAAGTGCATATCGCAAACTCCAAAGCATTATATGATATTTATATTTAAAATATTATTATATTATTATTATATTTTATTATATTATTTCAAGAGCCATTAATCAATTCAACAGATAAATAAAAAAAATAAAAAAATTGCCGATACTACATCATCTAATTAAATCATCAAACTAATATCGCCTTTAATCACTACCACCGGGATTGGTACTATTAGGGCTGAAAAAAAAAACGCAAAATTACAAAGCAAATAAAAAAAATACCTCTTGTTCTCCCTTTTTTACCACTGCAGCGTCGCCAAGTATCAAAAAGATGGCAATATTTGTCCTGATTGCTTTAATGTATTCTTCCACGAAAAGAGACTCTAAAGATAAAAGATTTTAATGATCTTCGATCCTATCAAGCTGTCGTTATGGACCTTCGTGGTCAAATGTAAAAATATTTGGATGATTTGTTTTTCTTTCGCCGGTGATAACGACCTCGCTGTTATTTTTTGATATTCCTTCAGCAATTGTTAAATTTCCACGAATTAAAAGAACTTAACCAAAGTCTGTATCACTACATAATTATTATAAAACAAAGTCCCACACCGAGTCTATCTGTCTGTATAATCGCGATAATCTCAAAAACAACTAAACGGAGTTTTTGTCTTTCCACATGAATCAGTTGAGACGTTAAACCGTGAAGACGGAACCAATTAACAAACCGGATTTATAACATTTGTAAAGATTTTGGGTCTTCACTATACGGAACCCTAGGCCCGTTAGGGTGCGGCATCCTAATGAGGAAGAAGTCACGACAATATTTTTATGTTTTTACGCGCTCGCATATTTTCATGTTTTCTGCGCAGACACGGAGATTCCTCGCAAATGCTCGGCCATTCATAGTCCGTTTTTATGCCAGCTAATTGCTTAGTGAATTTCCTGAATGGCAGAGTGTTAGCTAAGTTTTTAATTCAAAAAAAAGAAATTCGTTGAATGATACAAAAGAACATACTCAATTTCTGAGGCTATGTCGTTTAGGTGTTTGTGCGTAAGGCAATGAAATGAACTGAAGGCCCTGTCAAGATACGAAAAGTCACGTGATCTGCCAGTGACGCCATGGGTTTAAAACGAAACGAATAGAAACGCTAGTTAGCATAGTTCATCTTGGCAATGCTGTCTGAGGACTCGAGATCGTAATTGGTCTGATAAGATCGTATTTTATCTTGCTTTCTCAATTAACTTATCGACGCTGACAGAGTAAACAATATCAATACGAACTTATCGAACCAAAAACGATGACGTAGGTATATTTATTTACAACATACGATAAAAGTCAAGTAGGAGAGATTTCCTCTTAGTTGACAAAAAATATATGAATAGTATGTATGTATGTATGTATGTAAACTCTTTATTGTACAAAAATATAAATATTACAATATATTGTTACTAAAGTAATGTACAAAGGCGAACTTATCCCTAAATGGGATCTCTTCCAGCTAACCCTGAAGTAGATGAGTAAGGACAATGCATAGGGTTGGACACATACAAGTTTTGCACAAAAGTAGCAAAAAGAGATGATGATTCTATAAATAAATAAATAAATAAAAATAAATAAATAAATAGTTATGATTTTAGTCAACTGATAGTAACAAAAGCAAGATCTTTTGTGATTCAACTAACATCTTACTTGATGCCTCTATCGTCTTGTAGGTTCGTATAGAATAAGGCGCTTATGCACAACAATCAATTATTTTCAGTATATGTAAGACGCAAAACAAAACTCAAGATAGACTTTTCATAGCTTTCTTGGCCTCATTCTCTTCAGTGATGTTCCTTCAAAAATTTACTTCAGAGTTAAAAATACCAATTATTTTTCTTTCTATCCAACTATTCAACATGACTCCGTTGCAAGCGTTGCAATATGAAAAACAAACAGCATCGTACGTTGAGATTCAGAATATTATAATCCTTCCTGCTGCCGACATTTCACTGACAGCGTCTACATATCATAATAACGGTACAGAAATTAGAAACGAACACTAAATTTAATTAATTCCCAGCTGGATTCCCATTTCCTTATCGGATTTATTTTGACGGTTAAGTAAAATGTTATTACCGAGCCGAGTTAACCCAACACACATACGGAGTTAGAATGGTTTTAACCGTGCGCTTGCGTCTACATAAGTGTGTGAGTATAAGCACTACAGATGGGATAATTAGCATTGACCAAAAAAAAAGTCATGGTTTTTTACATTCTAATTCAAAAGAATAGGCAATTTTAAGAGACCAATTTCGTTAATTTCGTATTTGACCCAATAGTTTTGTTTTAATATCTTTATTAATTTAGCAGACATTTTATAGATGACATGATTATTTTAAATTTGAAATGGCATTTTCTAGTAATTAATCTACATTTAAAATATATCTAATGATAAAAAATGATTGTCATAGTGCATTAAAACATATTATTTCAAGCGGATTTCGCCTAACCCGTAAGATACACCTAGGTGGGCTTCAAGCCGAAAACGAAAGTCAAACAAAGGTTAAATATACTTTTGTCGAAATATCCGAAATAGATAAATATTTCAAAAACTTAATAATGCAGAACGGCTTTAAAACCTTATTCCTCGAAATGGTTTTCCAAATAGAGTAATTGTAAAAATATGAACAATCCCAATTGAGAGTTTATTTACCTAGAATTTCGTGTTGCCAATGCTCTTAAAATGTCTCAAAAACGTCGGTAACATTCGGTTCGTTGGTCAGCGCACAACGCACCCGCAGTAAGACACACCTGAGTATTAAGTTTAAACGTAAGAAAACAAAAACATAATTTAAAAAAGCTAAACATAAAGCGTTACTGCGTACCTACTTGCATCGTGGCGAGGTTTCCTGCAGCCAGTGCCGGATTAGCCACGTAGCAAGAGGAGCAAATGTTACGGGCCCCGCGTTACCTCACTGCACTGCGATACTGAGACTTTGGGCAAGAAAGCAACCCTGCCACTCCTGCAAGGTCACCAGAGGGCCCGAATTAGCTCACCTTCATCGCGCGGCGCAGTCAACCAATTTTAATCACAGGCCACAATGAAACCATGTCAAAGTGACAGATTCAAATCGTTAGGCACTTATCTTCAGATGTGAATAAAAACGTCCCTTTTACATAGATCTATAGTAGCTTAATATAATTGTAAGTACAACCATACCGACATGTTCCATGATACTTATAACAACTATGTTAACGCTACAAGAAAAACCGTGTGATAGGCTTAAGTACATATTTTCATGTTTTTCAATTTTTAATTACTTCGTTTTGAACCTTGCGTTGAACACAAAGCACAGGTGTGACTGACTTTGTGAATCTGATTCCAAATGTGTATGTGTACATTAATGAAAATTTCGTTGGCTAGTGAGCTACCCATTTTTGGCATAACTTTATGTACTATTGTATGCTGTTTGTTTTCCTTAATAAAGAAAATAAAAAAATTCAATAAAAAAATATTCTGGGAACCTATTGATAAAGGGTATAGGTCGACTTAACTTGGTCTACATGCGGGTTATACTAGAGTTATACATCCTTTTACTGGTCCTAGTGACCCCAGAATCATATTCACAACGTGGTGTTATTAATCATTTTCTCTTGATAAGACACCTTTACTATGAGTATGTAATTAAATTTCTCTCACTTTATAACTAATAACTTGCAGCGAACTTATAACCTATGGTTTCACTGTTAGAACCTTTCTCTTGCTAGTTATATGGTGGTGACATATTCGCCCAGGTCATCCACTTTGTAACCACTTTGTATTAACTTGGTGACAGCGAAAATTCTGTGTCATCGGAATAGAAACTTGCTTCATAGGCTGTTTTATAAGGTCAAGAACAAAGTAAGAACAAAATACTTCAAATGTTTGTATTTAGTTACATAGTGCAAATATAAATTATATATAGTATCTAATAACAAATAGCGAGCTTTAAAAAACCCCAACTGTTGCAAAACAACTTTAAATAGTTATAAATCCTAAATGATCATTCAAAATTAAAATGGATGAAAGAAACCTAAATATAATTTTTAAATACCCATTCAATGATATCCCACTTGTCATAGTTCGTCGACTTTTATTTTTTATTTTTTACAATATTGTGTCTGGTTGCCGCCATATTAAAGGGAAATCGAGCACGCAGGCCACCCAGGTAGTGCACACAGGTGATGGGCAATTTTATATGGACCCCGTCCTCGGTAACGGGATGCAAATCTATATGTTCCTTAGGACCAAAAAAATTACAAAATACTTATTTTAGAAGCAAAATCACTGGGATTTTTTGGATGAAAACGTGCTCATCCATATACAACGTGTCCCAAAACTCAACGATAAGCCGGCACCAGAGGATGGAGCTGCTTATGAGTAGTCGAGAAAAAATAAGGAAAAGATATATTTTTTTCCTTATTTTTTCTCGACTAATCATAAGCAGCTCCATCCTCTGGTGCCGGCTTATCGTTGAGTTTTGGGACACGTGGTATGTGTTCATTTTCAAACAAATTCCATGCGATACGATTATGATTTTCCAAGAAAACCCCATACATATGGTGATCGGCGCCATAGTAAAAATACATCATGTTGCCAAGAACTATAAACAGTCACATGTTTCATCTCTGTGGGTGGGCGGGGACATCTTGGCCCATCGTCCTTTGTATTACTGTCAAACTTTAGAGACACTCAAAAGATTAAGACAAATCGATTGACATAAGAATCATCAAAGTATCGTCCACGCGTTCAGTGTCTAGAGCGTCACAAAGGAACAAACATATAGCCTGATAAACACATTTCTTCGGCAGTCGGATGAAAAGCGCGCAAGCGTAGGTCTACGCTGTTAAGTGATATGTCAAAGTTGTTGTACATCAAAATTAAACTTTATGTCAAATTAATAAGTCACCTTATGTCAAAAAATCTACGCACACATGTTGTGCGTAGGACACCTGACGGGTTAACAATCAAAAATAATGTACCTATGTTAACAAATCTGAATAGTCATGAAATTTTTAAGTTTTTTTTCTCAAACAATATCGATTGCGATGCAAAAGTACTCGAGAGTGTGGGTCAAAGTACAGACCTTTTCAATGGCTATAACTGAAGGCTAACAAAAAATAAATCGACAGCTCGCTTGCACACAATACTGAAGAAAGTGAAAATAAATTGAAAGTATACGAAATACAATACGTTACTCTTTTTGTTCTTTCGCTGTCATTTGCATTTCTACTTTCGTTTTCTATCGTAGGTAGAAAAAGTAACATTAAATACGATGAATAGATTGTGTCACAACGGAGTAACCACATATTTTTTTTGGAATTGGGAAGGCAAACGAGCGCACAGGCCACCTGATAGTAAGTGGAAACTGTGACCCATAGACATTCGCATTCACAAGACTGCAAGCCTAAGACTGCAAATGCGTTGCCAACCCTGAGGACTAAGATGGAATGCCTATAAAAAAAGTGAGTGAGTGTGGTAAAAGTGGCTTTAAATCTAGAGACATGTAAAGCAAGCAATAGAAAAATATCGAGGGTAGCGAGCCACGCTTACTTAAAGCTTTAATTCGGGAGTCCTAGTGACAAAGGGTGTAAGTATGGTATATTCCGTTTATGTATAAAAACCCTTTTTCATAACGAGGTAATTCGACTTATGCCCTTTTTCATTAGGTCCCCAGAATTTATCTCAATAGTGTTCAAAAAACGTCTTTGCTGTGGGAGAGGTGTATTTGTGTATGTATGCTTATGTATTTCCTTGTGAAATCCCTTAAGACTAAACGGCTTATCGGATTTTGAAGCGCACGTGGGTTATAAACCTCGCTTTACTTTTTTAATACGATAACCGGGTGAATTAAAATTGGTAATACAATTCTTGGTTGTGGCTCAGTTAATGTCGAATAGTGTATTACATTAACTCCGTTGTTCAAATTAACCTCCTTTATTTGTAGTTCATTTTGTAATAAAACTAATAATTAAAGTCGTTGTCAAGCCAAAAGAGTGAAATTACCAGCATGAGACTTAGGTAGGAGACGGGTTTGATTTAGGGCAGAAGTGTGTAAAAGGTTTATAATTCGAGCGATTCAAACGCCTCACTTTTGTGGACATATTTTTGAAGAATTGGGCGTTTGTTTTGATGCCGTTTTTGATTAGTTATTTGTTAGATGGCCGGTCTAGGTACCTCACCAGAAACGAAACCGAAATCTGCAGCCACTTCTACATAAATGTGACCACTAAAGTGATTCGGAACAAAATAATGATAATGATGAAAGCATTGATTTTGTTTTACACCAATTTGAAGTCACCCGGTATAGCAGATGTTTGTTGGTTTTGCAACGTACGGTCGAACTCAGAATTGGCGTACGTTTTAGTACCTTGTCGCATCTATTGTTATACTAAATTCGAACCACTCTCACTTTAATACGTTACCGTGACAAGGTACTAAAGTATATAGCTACTTCTGAATTCGACTGTACACTAAATCGTCACCTGTCACCTATCAGGTTCATGAAAAAGGAGGCTGTTGGCCCGCTTTTTACCCGAGTGCGGCAAAGCCAAAAATGTGTTTGACCTGTATATATGTCCGACTCTATGTCCCCTCGACGACGCGCTGGCCTAGTTCGTAGTGACCATGCCTACGACGCTGGCGGTCCTGGGTTCAAATCTCAGTAAGGGCAGATCTTTGTGTGATGAGCACGAATATTTGTTCCTGAGTCATGGATGTTTTCTATGTATTAAGTGTATATTTCTCTATATGAGTATTATATCGTTGTCTAGTACCCATAGTACAAGCCTAGAACTTAATTTCGGACTAGTTCAATTGGTCTAACATTGTCCCCTGATATTTATTATTATTTTATTTATCTACTAAACGGCTAACCCGATTTTAATAAACGATACGTGGTTAGATTCGTCTAAATCACTAGAATGTCATAAGGCTATATTGAAATTGTTTAAGTGTAACACATGATAAGTAACTTTACTTTGACGACATTATCCAAACAGCAGTTGGTTTTTAAAGCTTCCTTTTAGTAATACTTGTCATGCCGTAAAAAAACTAGTGACGCAGTAAAATCAATGCTGATAATCAACATCCAATGACTTCGGTGGGTCGATATGTACACTGCAGTATACCGTGTATTGACATAACAGAAGCGTTTCCTGTGTGTCAGTGCTTCCGCAGTAGTAATATAATTAGCACATTCAGTACCAGTCTCGATGATATCCATACAAAATTGACACCGTGTTGAGCTTTGGGCTTTTGATATGATTAACGCCGTTTTTCTCGAGTGTGCGCTAATCACGTCGACATTGGGCTTATGTAACGGATGACAGTTGTATCTGTGGGTGGAAGAAACAGTTTAAAAAGGTTCCATAATAGTTTTATCACAGTTGTTTGTTACATACGTAATGGTTCGATCGGTGTTCTAAATCTTTTAATTTGTATGTTCAATGGATTTGTTATTTTTGTGTGGTTACATACATACATTGAATCACACCTGTTTTCCAGACGGGTAGACAGAGACCACTTCTTTCCACCTGCTACGATCCTGACAAATGTCTTTCGCTTCTTCTACATTCATACATCGAGTCATGCACGCACGTCGGTTTTGGAAGATTCTGCCCTTTTCCAGTATTTCTCCGGTTTGATTCGGAAAAGTACGCCTAGGGCTCCCCTTCTGACCCTTCCACTCACTTTCGCTCTGTACATCTGTTTTGTCAATCTTCTTTCATCCATCCTTTCCAAGTGACCGAACCATCGAAGCATGCCCTTTTCAATCTAAATCACTACATCTTCTTTTAGTCCACATTTCTCTCTGACTTTTTTTTTGTTCATATTTTATATATTTGAAATGTATTATCTTGTTACGTTTAGAACAGTTGGCAACAAAGCGCACCATTTTTATTTTTTAATAGCTTTTCTAGTAACGAAGAAGCACTCAATTATCTCTTTTCCGCTATGAGTCTATTATATAATATTAACCACAGTTTCTAGGGGCATATTTCATTACAGTAACGGAGACTGACCGC
Organism: Acleris sparsana; assembly: GCA_923062465.1. Lineage (NCBI taxonomy): Eukaryota > Metazoa > Arthropoda > Insecta > Lepidoptera > Tortricidae > Acleris > Acleris sparsana. Next base: position 14,607,036 of record OV281297.1, read on the forward strand.
GTCCGCCGGCTAGGATTGCGTCACCGCATCCCTTCCGGTTATTATATCCTATATAATGTGTAGCCTACCCTCATAGAGCCAATAATTTATAAGCATAAGGAAGGATACAATGTCCCTTATACGGTAACGTATCATTTCGTCGAATTTTACTTCGACGACATTTCATCGGATTTCATTTCATCGATGGCTATTTCTTAAAGCATGTCTTACGTACCTACCTAGACCTAGGTTAGGTTAGGTTAGGTTAGACCAGTGATCAAAAAAATTAAATGCCTTTCGATGATATAGAAATACGTTGAAAGGTGTTTAGATAAAATTATAGGTTTTTTTATGGCATAGAGATGATGATGATGATGAGTGGGGACGCCGCCGAGGCAGGCGGGCGGTCGAGTGGCTCTCCATTCATTCCGCCCAGTTCCCCTTGATCCAGCCTCAGGTTACTGGCTCTGCGGCGCTCCCATCCAGCACTGATCCCATCTTCTTGTTTTCCTACAGAACATTAGTGCGTCCTGAAGGTTAATGCTTTTAAGTGTCTCTACCGATAACACGTCCTCCCCGAATGTGCGATGTCTCAGTGACGAGTACATTACACACTCGGCCAGAACGTGCTGACTAGTCTCCTCTTTGCCAACTATGGCATAGAGAAGGCAAACGAGCACACAGGCTACCTGATGGTAAGTGGAAACTGTGACCCATAGAAATTCGCATTCACAAGACTGAAAAGCCTAAAACTGCTAATGCGCTGAAAACCTTGAGGACTAACATGGAATGCCTCTATCCTAGTCTTATCCCCAATCCGGAACACAACAATGCGAACACTGCTGTTTGGCGGTAGGTTAATGGATAATATGGTGGTAGCGATCCGGACGGACCCGGCACAAGGTCCTTCCACCCGCCAAGCAAGCAGGCACACAGGTACTCATTAACAAGCATTTAAATCCTCTTACAATAACATTTCACAAAACTTGATATTACGCTGAGAATAAATATCCCAAAGTAGTTTATTTCACATGCATAGATAAAGTTTTAACCACGTTAAATTTTATCTCAACAATTTCTAACATAAAGGGGCAACCAGTATTCAATTACAGAGGAAATAAAATTTAGAATCAGACGTTAATTGGGTTCCAATCGATGTTACGAAACCGGATACCGTATTCCGTTTCGGTATTATACGATATCGGGTTTTAACAAGACTTTGGTTAGCTTACGGTAGTTTACACGTAAAATTAATACCGGTATTAAGCTGTTTGTAGGGTTCCGTAGTCAAATCAGGACCCTCATAGTTTCGCGATGTCTAGAATGTCTGTCCGTCACAATCTTTTACAAAATCTGAACATTTGTGGACAAAAAGACATTTATACCGCGTACAAAAATCAATAGTTGTAAATACTTGTAAATAAACATCGTAGATATGGCAGGTCCATACTTGTATAGTAAGGGTTAAATTGTTTTTTTATTTTGGGACATCGTTTAGGAAATATTACACTCTTACTCTCTTATTCATAAACAAGGAATAGCTAAAGTGCGCTTGGAATATGCTCCGTCCCTATGACATTTGAATTTATTGTATGTAAACTCTTTATTGCACATAAACAATTACAAAACACTTTGCATCACTATACATAATATACATAGGCGAACTTATCCCATTTGGGATCTCTTCCAGTTAACCTTAGAGTAGAATAAGCAAGGAACTGCAAGAGGAAAGGCAAATTTACAAAATAACAGAAAAATATAAGAAAGTACATACATAAGAAAACAGACATTAAAGAGTAATAATATTTGCTTTAATAAAATACATACATACGTAATAAAATATACTAATATATACCACCACATACGTAAACAGCAATTAAAACCTAAAACAGAGCAAAGCAACAACACTTACGACTCATCTAGTTCATTTAACCACAGCTTCTTTAACCTTATTACAGGTTTATTGTACTGAATATTGTATTGCATAAGGGGTAAAAATGTAAATTTCGATAGTACGCACGTGTCCTAACAAAGGCTACATTTTATAAAATTTGGAAACCATTTTAAATAAAAGCTCAAACCAGTTCAAAAGGTAAGGACCATGCCGTGATTATGTCAACGCATCCTCATCGAAATATCAATCACCAAATAATTCCAACCGCGGTAAGAATCCGTTATTTTATCTCAAAGTGCTTAAACACTTTATAAAACTAACACCATTAATTCGCTAGATAATAGACGCATGCGCAAGCTCCCACGTAAATTACCATAACGGTGTCGAGTTTTATAAAACATTTTTTTTTAAATGACCCGATTAGAAGTTATCCTACATCTAACTGCGGTTCCCATTGCATACAGATTAAAACAAACGATAAAATCCATCAATTTGTAAGAGTTAAACTTCTCGTATTTCGACATACAATAATATATATATATATAGAAACAATAAACTCCGGTAGAACAACAAGCATAGAGACATTCCATCCATATCTTTGGGTTTTTACCTACCTTAAGATAGCAATTGTGAGATTGTAAATGTTTATGGGCTTCAAAATCCACTTACCATCAGGTGCTCTATTATATTAGGGATTAATTTAATTGCTTTTGACATATTACCGTATTGTCAATTTCATGATAGCTCTTATTTATTTAACAGGTGGCCTGCTGCCATAAAAAAAAATTCACACATTTATTGTATACGTCACACTTTATACCTTATCGTATCCTATTCTCTACAGTGCAGGGGCTCTCTGCTTGGGAAGACATGCTATCGTATTATTTTATCTTGGCTGGCCAACAAAACGTTGAAAATACGACAGTATTTCAAAAATAATATAGTTTTGCCGGGTACAATAGAGCCCCAGCTTTTAACAACGTTCGATATTCAAACCTTAAATTAAGCCGTATGCACAAACAAGAAACGATCTGATACGACATTCCTTCATTGCCTCAATCTAGCATCTAGCATTCCAGTAGAAATAACGTATCTCCAATATATATGTTTCACTCGGCGCGTATCTGTCATCCCGCTCGCTCAGATCAGTTCACGTCTCAACCAAATGACACTTTCCTGATGAATCTGATGATCTCATTGCGTTTCTGCACGACTACACTAACGTTAGAAATGAAATGATGTAAGTGCCGAATAGACAAGAAAGAGACTTCAATCAGAAGATATAAAGGTCAGTTTATGTCTAAAAAGCGTCAGGTAAAAAAACGTTAGTATACTTAGCTTTGTTTACGTGGGAAGTAACCACCTGTCTTCATTCTTTTCCTTTATATTAACTAACCACAATAGCACCTGAAACTTTCGCTTTAATGTATTGTGTTAGTTACGCGTTGTCGTTTACATGTATTTGCATATTTAAACCGCTTTAAGTGCCAGGATATCCGTGCCCGTACAGAATGGAGTCAATTTTCTTAATATTCTTTAGTTATGGGCATTGAATGCAAATGGAGGTTATTTTAACCTAGTTTTGTTTTGCCATAACAGTTATGTCACGTTTGCGGTTTAAAATATGCAAATGGATGCAAGTAAATGTGTGCAAAAAAGTATAATGGTGACTTTATTATGATCACGAATTTGCAATGGTAGGTGAGAGACGTTCTCTTATTTTTTAATTTTGGCAGTTACTTTACTTTAATCCATATCTATACTAATTATAAATGTGAAAGTAAATTTGTCTGTTTGTTACGCTCTTACGGCTAAACTGCTGAACCGATTCCGATGAAATTTGGTTTCGAAATAATTCTGCGGTTCTAGTGAAAAAGGGTGTAAGTCTCCTGAAAATCAATTAAAAAAGGGTTTAAGTCTTTTGTTAAACAAGCTAAGTCGACTTATACCCTTTTTCACTCTTCCCAGAATTTGGACCCCGAAAAAATGGGCAGCTGCCCCAATATTATAGGGTTCTACGTTGAACTTTTATCAACTTGAAATTTGAAGTTTGTCAGAGTGACACTAGGTCTAAATTGAAGTACCCCGACAATGTAGGCAGCGATATGTTACTTAATTATCAACTTTTAATACTTAACAATCGATTTTTTTTAAGAAAATTTGTGTAACAACGTCAATTTAAACTATTTAAAGCTACATTCCTCGCAGCCAAAAGCCGTATTTATTTCCATTGTAACGTTCCTTCGGCATCTCGGAACAAGGGAGTCTAATAGGCGAGATAGGTTATTCCCGCGACTATTGACGTATCGTGTCTGTCATCGCAGCGTCCACTGGAAACAACGGGGAGGGCGCAAGTCACAGAAGAAAACGTGTACGATGTAAATATAGGTAACTATAGGCGTACAATACAACTTAAGTGAGAACATGAGAGTGAGAGATGTGAGAGATGCGGTGCGGGGAGAGGGCGATGGTGACTAGTCGAGATTGTTCGTACCTCACCCCCGCACCTAATGCTTACCCCGGCACTCAATTAACTAGAACCTAATGCCCATATGTATAGTGTTCTTAATTCTCGACGTTCCGCCCCACTACTTTATTAAACCTTAACAAAAGAGAGTCGGACTCGCGCACGTAGGGTTCCGTACCACTATACATCTAAATAAATGTTTTTCTTTATTCTTTATATTGGAGTTGATTGAATGAAAGGTAAAATGCGGTTTACGATTTATAACGTATTAAAAAAAAACCAATTATTAGATCTCGTTCAAACCAATTTTCGGTGGAAGTTTGCATGGTAATGTACATCATATATTATTTTTACATTTATCATTCCCTTATTTTAGAAGTTACGGGGGGGGGACACACATTTTTCCACTTTGGAAGCGTCTCTCGCGCAAACTATTCAGTTTAGAATTTTTTTTTATTAGAAACCTCAATGTCATTTTTGAAGACCTATCCATAGATACCCCACACGTATGGGTATGATGAAAAAAAAAAAATGTGTTTCAGTTCTAAGTATGGGGAACCCCAAAAAAATATTGTTTTTTTTCTATTTTTGTATGAAAATCTTAATGCGGTTCACCGAATACATCTACTTACAAAGTTTCCATAGTATAGCTCTTATAGTTACGGAATAAAGTGGCTGTGACACACGGACGGACAGACGGACGGACAGACATGACGAATCTATAAGGGTTCCGTTTTTTGCCATTTGGCTACGGAACCCTAAAAAGGGGAATTTAATCAATATCGTTCTTAGTTATTTGTTTGAAAATCGTTATTTTGGTGAGCGTTAATACTTATGTCAAATGGTTCCGTTTATTGGTGGCTTTAAAAATTTCAAACAGCTGATCATGGAAGGTGACTACAGATTTATCGATCACTGAGTTTTGACTCGTTAGTTTGTCTCTAAACATTATAAGACTTACTATATTTTGAGAGGGTTAAATGTACAGTGTTTTTCTGTAGTGTTACAACGCATTGCGGATGCGGAAGTATTTGGACTCTGATTACGAATAATGCGTCTACCCACAATCAACATTGCAATGTCAACCTTCGTTGCTCGGCACTGAGGTAAAGCTAAAAACTGTGGGTTGACACTTGGCACTGACTGTTTGTTTACATTTAAATGTGTGTATGCAGGTTGGAAACTGTAGTTTCATATCTCCTGTTAAGTTATACCTACTTTTTGATATCTGTTTCACCTTATGCTTTACTGTTAGAGAAAACTTGTAGCATTAAGTCTGCCTTTTATACACAATTAAAATTTGCTGCAATAAAGACAATAAACCAATTATTTAATTAATGTCAGGATTTGTTCGGAAAGCAGGGATCAAGACGGGGACTTCCTAAGATAAAAGATGATTTTTGAAAACCGAATTGTTTTTAACCGACTTAAAAATATATATATAGACGCTACATATCTGCCGTCTGTTCCTTTTTTTTATCCTAGTGTATTATTGTTGGTAATAAATCCGTAAATCATCGTCGAGCTCGTTTTTACAAGCTTTTCTTTAACTTGCAATGTATACATACGTATGTACGGGTCGAATCTTGCGAGTTAAATTTGACCCACTTCTCGGTTTCCGATGAAGCTGAAAATTTGCATACACGTTTAGTTCTGATGACAATACAATAATATAGTACCATCGAGCTGGTCTGATGACGGAGACTCAGGGTGTCCACTCCATAGGAACTCCTGAATTACAAATGATAAACCCGTCGTGTTACGGCTCGTTAGAATCGTCTTGACGAGTAGATGACGACTGTGCAAAAAAAGTAACGTCGGCAACAAAAGCTTGTCCCAAAAATGAAATGTATTCCTCCAAAGTGTCGTCACTTGGACCAGCGCCGGACCAGTCCCCTATTAAAATATGTTCTCGGTCCTGTTCAGATGTTTAATCACGAGGATGCGAATACCTCCGTCTTCCGTATGGCAAGCCAGCCTGACGTGGACGGACGTGGCATCTTACGTTGTTAGTTCGCCATTATTAATGTAGCTACACTGTTACTGTACAGTCAAGTGCAAAAATATGTATCGAAAAATATGTATTAGCTTGTGGTAGGACCTTGTGCGGGGTCCATCCGGATCGCTACCACCATCTTATCCATTAACCTACCGCCAAACAGCAGTGTTCGCATTGTTGTGTTCCGGTTTGGGGATAAGACAGCCGGTGTAATGACGAGCATAGAGGCATTCCATCTTAGTCCTCAGGGTTGGCAGCGCATTTGCAGTCTTAGGCTTGCAGTCTTGTGAATGCGAATGTCTATGGGTCACAGTTTCCACTTACCATCAGGTGGCCTGTGTAATCGTCAGCCTTCCCTATGCCAATAAAAAAAAAAAAATCGAAAGAATCCTCTCGTAAATATGTTACGAACTTCTTATTACACTGGTATCATTGGGACTCCCATATTTTTATGGTCGCGGAAGTTAATTGTTAAAGAAATTCTGCTTGAAGATGTCATTGTCAATAGAGATGCCAAGTCATTTGTAATTGATAGGAAACTGAACTTTATTGCGGTATAATGTCAGATTGACTTTGGAACTGAGGTGGGGATTTTTTGTAATTCCGAATGCAACGTTTTAATAGTAAATTTGATTTTTATATCGCTTATAAATTAAGCATAACCTAATGTACTGTATCCGGTTCGAATCTATGTTGCGTAAGTCTACTTCGATAGTCAGGCGTACCTGGTAGATGTGGCGGAAGCTCCTTGACGTGTAGGGGCCCCTCGTCTTCGTACTCCACAGGTCCTATTATCCTGGATTTGGACGGTCTCGTGTTCGCTGGTCTGCTTTGTGAGTTTCTTGGGAAAATGGGTATTCGCGATAGGCTCAAGCAAGATGCGAGCTAGTTCGTGGCGGCGGTTAGAAGCTAGTGCGTATGAATTATGATTGGCAGCACTGTCGCTACGTTTTGAGATTGCTTTCTCAAGGCGTTTTGTTTACCAGGCGTGACCCAGCTATCGAATAGTTTAATCGATACAAAAATATAAAGAAAAGAAAACGTTGCTGTTTTGTGCTAGATTGAAAAGTACGGAACACAGGGTGTTACATTTATATCAATCAGTATTGAAAAGTCTGAAACTATTGGACATACGACGATCTGTTCTCAGGAACCATGTCATCGATTTTAGTAACAAGAAAAACTGCATACATACATTTCAAAAAAAATTTTGCTCAGCTCGGGAATGGAACCCGGACATTTTGAAAAATTAAACTAACACTATTTCTATTTAAGATGACGATTGTGTAGGACCTAAAACCCTATACCTGGGTTAGGTTAGGTTTCAGAGAAAAAAGGTTTTTCTCCGCTCCAACGCTAGAGTACTACTAGTACTAGAGTCTAGTGACTAGACCAACGAGTAAATCATAACGTCTTTATATCCATATTTTGCTCATAAAAGCCATCCATTGCCCCATAACCCTGTTCTCGATAAAATTTAACCGCAAAATAACAATACATTGCGCCCGTTACTGGACAGATTGAAATACAAGGGGCTGCGCTGTAGTTAGTCTAGATTCGATATCCAGCCTCATTGCTGGAGGCTACCACAGCTGGCTAAGCATAGAAGCTAGTTCACTCGAAGCGGAAAACGTGAGATGGTTTTGCTAACGAATAGTGTAAGTATTTTAGTATAACAACTTTGGGAAATTGGCTTGGCTTACGTCATAAAAGTTGGTTGTTCACTGTCGTATTATTTATTTTAACACACTAACGTCTAACTTTACTGATAGGGATTTTTTTTTGTAGATGTGTAATAACCGTATCAGGTAGCTAAACGATTATTTTCTAGTCTCTACGTGTCTAAGCATACTAAAGAACCTCCTCGTCCTCGAAAAAGACTAGCCTTCATAATTGAATATGAACGAGCATTACATAACTAGCGGAGTAAAAAGGGGAGCAAAGTTTGTATGGAACAACGTGATTCCTTGGTCCAATCTACTTCAAATTTTGCATGAACATTCTTAAACAGAATTGATGGAAGACGTGCTTTGTATTTTATTGATAGTCATCCCCTTAGGTAGTAAGGGGTAGAAAGTTATTTTGAGGATGATTTGCTTCGAAGTTGATATCAATACTCCTTAGTGCATCACATTTTAATTTTGACACATGTTTAAAAACTCAATCCGATTTTGTTCAAAAAAGGTTGAACTCACATAAAAGCCTGCAATGCAAATAACTAAACCGCTGAGTCTAAAGATTTTAAATTTGGTACATAGGTTCCTTATTGGTAAGAAAGAATTTCCCGAAAATCGACACCCCCAACGGGAAGAAGTAGGAGGAGTAGCGGGAAACTAATTCTACGCTTACGAAGTCGCGGGCGTCCTCTAGTCACTTAATATAATCTGTATCGACGCTCAGCGTTTATCCTCGCAGTGCCCACGCTGTCCACCCTTGGCCTGTGGCCGTGGTCATCCAGCGCGGGTCATGTCTCCAGGCGCTAGGCGGTCTGCCCCACATCGTGAATAAAGGTGTTTACGCCTACACATTCTGTTCTAAGACCTGGGGCCTTAGCTAAGATGCAAACGCTACTAAGGTTTTTGTATGGGATGACAGTTGGCCACGTGGTTTATCGCAACGTACGAGAATGTGATCCCATTTTGAGTGATAGAAAGGAAAAACGTTATTGACGTTTGCATATTGGCGAAGCCATTGGTTTCTACTCGTACAACACCTCTATAAGTAACGTATAGGACTAAATGGTTAGTTAGTAGTAGTGCTAAAATGGTTGTATAAACGTTCTTAAAACAATATAATGCTAATGTCTTTTGGTCTAAAATTCCTCTAAATATCTGATGGCCAGTGTCCTTGTTTGCCTTCTCTATGTCATAAAATATAGCTTATAAGGTATTTTAGGTAACAGCAAAAAAAAAACAGGATTTTACCAATATGGTAGTGAATATAGATTCTGGAATCAAGAGTCAAGCAGGGCATCTTCAATTATGCAAACGAAACCTTAGGCGTTGAAATAGTAGCTAAGTTTGATCTTTCATTGACTCCTTTATCACATTTGCGCAAACGCAATCAAATTAACGTTAATTTATTGTTACAGATAAACAGCAAAACTTCACCCTAATCACATTTACAAAGGTATGTACAAGAACCTTATTTTCATGTGTACAATGCTCATGCATTCTGAGCGTAGATGTTTTTTTAATTTTTTTCTCTCTACGTACCTATATAATTTTTGGCCTCAGCCAATTTCTGAAAGCATAACTTTTTTTTAACAAAGTTTACAATTTTTGATGCCTCTATCAAGTACAAGTCTCTATCAAGTATTGAGAATAAGGGCAAGATTTCAAAACACCTAAGGATCAAGAATCTCGCCCTTTGAATTTGCTATAAATTGATTGCGTATTTGATTTTCATGATCGTGGTCACAGAAAAGCGATTCAGTGTCTATTCACATTTTAATCTTAGTTTAATTATTATCTGATTAAATCGTATCAAGGATATAAATCAGATACAAAATGTTTTCCTTATAGCAGTCTTGATACTTCGCCATTCCAACCCCAAGGACGTCCGCTTCCATGCCTTTATCATTAGCGATCCGTAGTTCCAATTGGCTGAGCAATGTAAACTTTAAGACTAATGTCGTTTGATTTAAAATTGTTAATCAGGATTGCTTAGATTAATACCTTTTAAAATCTAAGCTGTAGAAAAATGACGCTATGTTAGTAAATATGTAAACGATAGTACCTACATATAGGTTTTAGTGGTGGTAGGAATTTGTGCAGGGTTCATCCGGAACGCTACCACCATCTTATCCTTCAACTGCCAAGCAGCAGTATTCGCATCGTGTTCCGGTGTGGGGATAAGACAACCGGTGAAATTACTAACAAACCATCTTAAAGTGCTGGTTTTTTAATACTCGCGCCACGTCTCGCCTCACACCAGTAAAAAACCACCTTCAGTCTGATTGCCGACACATTTGCAACCTTAGTATTGCATTCTTGAGATTGCAAATCACTATCGGTCGTAGATCCCACCATCGGGTTGCCTGTGTGATCGTATGCCTTCCTGGTGATATTTCAAAAGGAAACACTTGCAGGATTTAGTTTTTAACCCCCCACATAAAAAGGGGTATTATAAGTTTAACGTATTGTCACCGTGGTGGGCATCATTTCATAATATGTATCCGTCCTGTATTACGCTGAGATCCTGTGCGTAATTATCTGACTATCATGTTTGCTTTTTTTATAAAATAACTAAGGTATGATTTCTAAATTGTATGTATGTATTATATATGTATAATAATATGTATTTAGTATGTATTTATTAACTCATTTACTTTATGTGTGTGTGTATTTATTTGAAGTTTATATGTGTAAGTAGTTTTTATCATAACAGAAGTGTTTCTAGTAGTTTAGTTTGAGTTCCGAAGGAATTAGTTTACACCGCCTGCCATGTATCTTTGTCTTTCTGTCTAAGGTTCGAAGAGATCGCTATTTAGCGTTATACCGCCTGTTGTATATTTACCTATAGGTAGCATGTACTGTCCCGTGTTTTGTTTTATTGGTGTTCAACAGACAGTATTTGTATTGAATTGTGACCTTGACCCCAGCGACCAGCCACGCTGCCATTTTTTTCTCGCTGCGTCTCGCCGCACTTTTTGTTAGCGCACTGAAATCTAAAATCAATCATTTAGTTTTTCTAAACATTTTTTAAACCTACACCATAACTAGACTCAGCAGAAGCTAATCTTAAAGCAATCAAATGCGAGTAAAAAAGATTTTAATAGCAAAGAAACAAACACGTTAATTTTCCTGTTACACACAAAGAACTATAATAACTATTACAATAAAGTAAGCTTATTCTATATTCTCATTATCAAGATAAAAGACGCGCATGCCTATAGAAAACACATTCTTCCCGTGCGCCTGGGCAAGATGACTATCACTATCACACAGCATCTCAATACAGCAGCGTCGGTAAGAGACAAAAAAACACCGCACGCGCACGATCTGAGTGACGTTTCAATTAAAATTAATTTATTTATAAAAAACTATGCACATCGATATCGATCTATTGTGCGTCGGCGCTTCTTTAGAGCGTTAAGGGTCGTGGAGACAGTCAGTATGTTTGATGTATTGATGCGAGGTAGATTCAAGTAGAGTTATATTATTCGGTCATTATTTAAAATTAATAACGTTTAACTTTGTTTTTATAACGATTGATACAATAGCGTATTATGTCCAAGTAAGTCAGAACATCAGCTCCCTATTTCAAAAACCTGTGATAGGAGAAAATTCATGCATACATTGCAAAGGTACAAAGTTCTCGTCAATGGGATTCATATAAGGTACCCTGAAATGTCAACTTTCACATATAATTGACAAGTACATTAAAGTTGATGGTCTACTCCATGCCATAAACAACTAGATACTAAAGATTGAAAGCTACAACCAGCGATTGTCATTGTCTTGGAATATCATATAAAATAATACGTAATGGTCGGTATCGCCGAGATTGTGTCACTATCGTCACGTACTAAACATAGGCAAGTGTTTTCATTACTTTACTCCAGTGAAAACATATTTAGTAATATTGAAATGATCCACGGAGTTCTTATAAGATTTAAAAACAGTCAATGGATTGACAGTGTGACGCGTGCTTAATAGCTTAGATGTATCTTTTGTTCAGCAAGTGTTGTTACACATTTTTATTTTACTCCTAATTAACTCTAAAAGAAGACCCTTTGTATGGTCTTTCGATGCGACGTTTGAAATAGAATTCCTGTAGTGAAACGTATTAGCATTCATATTTGAACTTAAACATAATCTGTTAAAGTTTAAAATAGATTATTTATGTTTTGGACTTTGGATTTTAATAAAAAATATGAAACGTTTTCTTGTGTTAATGAAATCGTTTTGTTAGGTTATTAGAGTTAATATTGAACTTCTATTTAAGGCGCCGGATCTTTTGAACCTTTTGTTGGATTTCAATTGATTAGGTTTTTATAATGTCGAATAGGTTTTTGTGTGTTAATGGGTATTCAAACACATTGGTACCTAAGGGGTTCTCAAGAGTTTTATTAACATGCAATGTTTGTATGTAGGTATATTCAAATTCAAATTCAAATTCAAATAATTTATTTCAGAAACATGTCCATATTTGTTAGTTACATAGTTGGCTTAAGTCTAATGTTAGTACAGAAAATAATAAATAATAATAAAAATACATGTCAATTTTAACACAAGCAGTGCACATTATTCCAGTGCTCCTGATATCGACCCTGGAATTGGTCGGCAATGGTGCAGAGTATGCTGTTCGGGCTGCCCCGAATCCTCCGCACGAGGGATGCAACCCTTTTGCGCATAATAGCCGCAAAGCCATCAGTGTGTGCCTCTGCGAACATCCCTGATGCGCTGCAGAATCGTGGCAGCCCCAACAGCATCCTAAAACCATTATTGTATTGAACACGTAAGGCACTGATAGCCTTCTGCGTATAGTTAACCCACAGGCTGCAGGTGTAGAACGACTGACAGAATGCTTTGAAAAGCGTCAATTTCACGTTATATGAGCACCTTGCGAACCTGCGGGCCACCATACTGCATCTGACCGCCAGCGCCCTACGTTCTCGTTCTATGTCAAGGTCATCAGACAGGGACTCGGAGACCCAATGACCAAGATATTTAAAACGAGAGACTTGCTTCAGAGGAGCGCCATTCAGTTTTACCTGCGGAACAGAGTAGGTTTTGCTTCCGGCCTTGAACTGAAGCAGCTCACTTTTGGCGACATTATACCTTAGGCCATGGGTCTCCGCGTACCTCTCACAGATGCGTAAAAGTTTCTCGATAGCACTGATTGATGGGGCGAGCAGCACCATGTCGTCCGCGTAGCTAATGTTGTTGATCATTTTACCGTTAATCGAGCATCCGACCATGGCGCTGCTAAGCCCATCCATCAGGCTGTTCATGTACAAGTTGAAGAGGCTGGGTGAGGTTAACCCGCCCTGCCTCACCCCACACTCCAACCTGTACATGCTTGAGTGTGAGCCGGCCCATCTGACACAATTGCTTTGATGCTCATACCAGTACCTAAACAAGCTGATAAGCTCCCTGGGAAAACTGGTTTCATCCTCCAGTTTTGCCCATAACCTGTCATATGAAACAAGATCGAAGGCTTTCGACAGGTCCAGGAAGCATGCATAAACTGGTGTATTCCTATCAGTGTAGTATTGAACAGTATGCTTGAGGCACAAAATCGCAGTTTCGGTTGACAACCCTGCTCTAAAACCGAATTGCGCATCGTGTAGTTTAAGGTGCGCATTTAGTTGTTTTTCAAGCATACTGTCCAATACCTTACCTATTATAGTTCCGAGAGAGATGGGCCTATAGTTGCCGATATTTGAGGCGTCGCCACCCCTATTCTTTATGACAGGTACTACCACTGTTTTCATTAACTCGCTAGGTAAATAAGAGTGACCTATACATAAAGAAAATAGCATGGCGAGCACTCTCGGCAAGTGTACGCCCGCGTGCTGGAGATGCTCAACACTGAGGGAGTCATGTCCAGGAGACCTTCCACGAGTCATACCACTAATGGCCTTTTCTACGTCCCTAGCCGAGAATATAATGTGTCGTTCATGCGAGTGCGTTTGACAGCGATAGGGCTTACTCTCGGCAGACCCCAGACAGGACTCCACTCTGAAATGATCTTTAAACAATTTAGCTATTTTCTCTGGCTCGCTCACTCCCTCGACACTCACTGGCAGGCTCGACCTAGGATTCAGTTTATTGGTCTCTTTCCAAAAATTCGAAAAGTCCTTATTAGAATGGTGGGAAGCAAGTAAATCCATTTTTATTTGTTCTCTGTTATCTTGGCACCACTTCAACTTAGCTTTAAAGACTTTTCTGGATTCGTGCATTTTTATATGTCAGTTAGTCCAATCTTGCATGGAATCTTGGAATGGGCTGAAATTTGGAGCACTTACGTAAACTCGATGGCAATGCTATATGTTGGTATTTAAGAGCTGATCTGATGATGGAGTCGGAAAGTGGCGACAGGATCTCTACCCTAATCTGGACCCACTCTGATGGGACTCATTAGTTTGGTCTTGATAAATAGATAGTGACTTTGCAAAAAAACCCAATAACAGACGAAAATAAAAGCTCGTCCCAATTGTATTATATCGGGCATTTCCATTTTTTTTAAATACCTACATTGGTAATTAAATACATAAATAAACCGAAAAAAAGTATTATTCACACACTGTACTACTGTACCGAAGAACTAAAGTTCTAATAAGTAACATACCGTAAGTTTATGATACTTCTTTACCACCACAATATGTTTGTTTGTTTATTTGTCAGCATCATTAGCAATTTTAAACCGGTTTGCATATGTAAACCTGATGACAATGCATATTTTACGGTGTCCAAGAGCTAAGACTCTATTCAAGGCGGTAAAACCCAAATCGTAGGGGACCTGTTCTGCCCTCATAAGCCAAATAGTGATATCTCAAACTTAATAGCCAAGGCAGACACAACGCTGTATCGTTAGTAATAAGGTTGCATTTTCTACAAGAGTTTTGTCGGAGGTACCGCCATTTGTCTTAGCAGGGCAGTGTTATGTTATTGTTTTGAACTCTCCCGCCATTCATTGACAGCCAAGTAAATAAGAACTATCAAAACGTTGATAAGGTTTTTACTAGTGATGCATCTGATACCGATACCGATACTGATATATCGGCGATACTTCGGGTTAGCCGATATATCGGTATCGACGATATTTGTATGACCGATTCAACGATACTTTTTAATTTAAAAATGTAGTGTCAACGAGCGATTACTTTGTTTTTTAAACAAAAATCTTATCAATGTTAATTTTAATTACTAAAATTTTTAATTATCTAATATTAACCTATGTATCTACTTCTTATATTAATAAAAAGAAATCTGTCTTGTTATTTATTTATTAAAACTTCATTTTTGAATTCACAAAAAGCGTATCGGTATCGCCGATATTTTTATAAGAGTATCGTATCGGCGAAAAGGCGTATCGATGCATCCCTAGTTTTACCAAGTTGAATAGAAGCCCCGTTCTGATGATAAACTGACTTGTAGGGTAGCAACAGGATCGCCGTACTTAAATACACCACCGAAATTTATTTTGATAAGATGATTATCGTCTAAGAAAAAAAATAGGTTAAAAAGGTGGGCAATACAACTTATTATAATCTGCGTTTAATAAGATCGAATAAAGTCACGTGTTACATTACGAAAATATACACCTATTAGAATATTAAAAAAAAAACCAGCTGTTACATTGTCCTCGCCTCCGTCCGCGTAGAATGCGGCTATCGCTATTTCCTTGAGAACTTCCAAATTTTCAGGATTAAAAGTATCCTATATCCTTTCTAGGGACTCAAGCTATCTTCATACCAAATTTTATCACAATCGGCTCTGCTGTTTAGCGTGAACGCGTTACAAGACATATAGTTACTTCCACATTTATAATATTAGTATGGACTGACCATTATAGGAATCTTACCTTATTTTTTGTCTATTTTACATCGCAATTACTTTTTTTCTTCTTATTAAATATTTTACGACGTTCCGTTGATGTACATATTTGGTTTCATTACCTTATCCCCAAACGTCAAAGACATAATGTAAAACCTAACTAAATTGAATTCGGGCGGGTAAAATAAAGATAAAGATAAAGAGACATTTATTCGCAACAAAACAAAACCACATTACAAAGATACAAAAATATCAAGACACAGAAAAATTGTTGCGAAACGGTCCCAACTCAGCATTCGCTGGCCGTAAAGCCAGCACTGGTCTTGCGTTGGAACCGCTTGGTGAAAAAAGGGAAAGTGACACATTTAACACAAAACAACGCTAAAAGAAAAACATCAAGGATCAAACACAATAATTTGTTCGAGATTATCTCGAACGTCTCAATTGTCTCAAATGACCATAAAATTAATGGCCTAGTAAAGTTGGCAACACAAAGGAAACAGAATCAATAAAATAAAACCAAAGAGAACTATAGTCTATGGAAATGTAAACAAAGCAAGCATACACGTAACAATAACAAAAATATTGACTTTCAATTCAAGAAATAAAATAAATAAATGTTTTGTTGGTTTTACATTTAGAAACATTACACTAATGTGTAAAATAACAAACAAACAGTCTTCAAAGTGACAACGATCGGCAAGAAAAGGAATACAAAACACAAAAACTCGGAGAAGGACAAACACAATAGGCGTAGAACTTGTACAAAGCACGTTTTATTATATCCGGATGGGAGAGAAGACAAGATCATCAAGAAGATAAAATCATCGATTAAAAATATTGTAAAAATATAGTCTAAGCCAATTAATATACTGTTAGTACTAAAGACCTACTTAAGACCACCTACCGATTAACCGCGATCAACCTGTTCGGTCACCTTGCTCTTGGACTATTAACACGTCTGCATGAAATAACGAAGGTGCAATTTCCATGCACTGGCTCCTACCTCGGGTCGCTTCCCACGCGTGGCCTTGTTGAATGCGGTTATAGGAGCGAAGCGGTAGCGGGAGCGGGCGCGAGCGGAGAAAGCTTATAAACGTTGCACTTGCTTTCAATTCATATCTTCTTCGTTATTTTTGAAGTCTTAATCAGGGAGTTGCATACATGACTTCTTCGAAATAGTTAACTCAAAGGTAAAATGGTGTCCCAAAAACTATAATTCATATGCTTTATTTATTTTACGGTACTAGATAAAATGGTGGTGGCGAACGTTATTGCTATGGATACCTAATGGATAGGATTGACGCAAACTGCCGAAAGTCGAGCGCTATGTCAATTCCAAACATTTCGAAAGTTTTCGACATTCGTTTGCGTAAACGTCTAGCATCTTTTCATCGTTTATATTTCGCTATTAATCTAAAATGACCTAGAATTTTAGGAACGCCCAAATGCAGGCTTCTTTGAGACCTGCTAATGTCCATAGGATGCGGTTAACACTTTCTTTCTGTCTTTGGTAGTAAAAAACTCAGTATCTTGACGTATTTAACCTCGAATTGTTTGATGTTTGACCCGCTCCTCCTATCACCCACACCGCACTTTAACCCGACCGCATACGAATGATGTCTTCCTCACCTCTAAACTCTCTTAATTAACCGATCTAGCTAATATATAGCTAATAATAAATATTTAGCCATATATTTAGCTAATGGCGCCGATATATATCGATAATGAACTAACTGTATGTAAATGCGGTCGTGCGATCGGCTGATATTCGCGAATCGCGAGTTGCGACTCGATCGAGGTGCGCGTGCGACCGTCCAGTGCAGGGATGGACAAACTTCTTGTTATTAATCTTTCCTAGGGGTCTGTACGAAAAACGGAACCTTTATACATAGAATCACTACGTTGTCCGTTAATCTTTTCGTCTATTTTTCTTAGGAAAGCGTGAAGGTTTCAAGTTGAATTGTAAAAAAAATAGCCTAAGTGAACGCAATCAAAAAATACGGCTATCTACACCGCCTTGACACTCGCAAATTAATCAAAACGATCAACAACAATCTAGGTCCCACAGCACAAATAAAAAAATAAAAATCAAAACTCTTATTTTGTAATCATATCACGTAAACAATATTATTTTGCGTATAGAAGCATCAGTGCGCTACTCTCACACGTGTTCCGTTCTTTTTAATAACTTTGTCAAAGTAAAGCAAACTTTGACTGTAGATTTACGAGTGCCTATGAGTGTCGACAAAAAAACTGTCAGAATAACGTCGTCAGTGTCATTTCCAGTGTCATAGCCGAAGTTTACCCACCCCTGGCCGAGCGTGGTCTAGCTTTAAACGAGAGAAGGATTAAACTTAAAACGATTCCCGGTTTTACAATTAAGTACATAGGAAACTTAGCTGTGGTACATATGCTAGAGTGCAGTTACCATAAAGCAAATACAATATAATATAAGAAATCTGACCATTGAAGAGGGAGGTTTAATTATGAAGTGCGGTGCCATGGACTCAACAAGAATAGATCGATGTTAGCTGTCAAAGAGGAGCAACGTTACATCTATTGGTATACTTAAGTAAAAACCAGCCACCGAAAGTGTGTACTCGTACGCGTATGACTACCAAACAACTGCAACAAATTGGTATTTTTTTTGGTGTAGGTACAGAATAAATGATAATTAAACAAATATAGGATTAAATAATACAAAATAATAATAATAGATATTCAAGTTTAATTACCTAGTTCAAATTAAATTTGATATAATTTACATTATATACCTTATGTGCATTAATAATTATTAAGTAATTACAATGTAAGATTATTAAGCTAAAGCCTCTCAATGTTGCTGTGCCCAACAGCGTCCATAATTAAGTTATATATTTATTACTGTAATAGCTTAAGTTTTAGCCTGTCAACTGCCAACACATTGTGGAACGCAATACATGTTTGAGTTTGTTTGAGTTTGTGTCCTTTATTGTCAGGAAGACGTTTGTATGAAACAAACTGCAACCGAAAACTGAAGTCGCTGTCATCTTGATTCCGAAGGCATATTTCCTTTTTCAACACCGCCTTTGTTGTAAACGTATATAAGAAGCTTCGGAGCGCGGGAGCGCGGTGGATGCGAAAAGCACAAGACCGGTCTGAGTGGAAAGCCTTGGGGGAGGCCTATGTCCAGCAGTGGACGTCTTTCGGCTGACATGATGATGATGATGATAAGAAGCTTCCTTTAAAAACATGATAACGACGTGGTCTTGACAAGTACTGATTTTACAAAAATAAACAATTACGTTGATATCCAAAATTGTTTTCAAATACACGGACTTAATTGTTAACTACATCTAACGTATGTCAATCAATGTCAAAGTTCAAGCGCCGTGCCAAGCGCATCCAGCTGAGATGTGTCAACGTCCATCTTGATAGAAGAAAAATAGAAAAACAGCGGTCCAAGTGAGAGTGGGACTAGAATATAAGTGTTCCGTACCTATTCAAAGTTAGGCTTATATTGTCAAGTTAATACTGGCAATCATAACGCACTAGTTTATGTATAGACCCCGTTATCTTGTCGCACTGTCATTACTTTTCAGTAGAGCGTGAAAGTTTTTTTATCGACTATCTAAATGTCGATACTGTATATGTCACTGATAATTTCGAAGAGGAGTCACTAGGTTCTATTACTTTTGTATAAAAATATTTCTTACTAATATTATAAACGCGAAATTATGAAGAATGTATGTATTCTGATGTTTGTTACTCTTTCACGCAAAAACTAACGGACGGACTTTGGTGAAATTTGGAATGCAGACAGCTTAAATATTGGATTAACACATAGGCTACCTTTCATGTATATGTAACTTAAAAGGCGAAAATTCAATTGCATTATATAAATATCGATATCAAGAAGGTCGATAAAAAAAACATTCACGCTCTACTGAAAAACAATTTCAGTGCGACAAGATAACGGGGTCTATTTATGTATATAAGTATGTTTATCAATGTAGTTTAGGACTACGTCAATTTGTGTCACGTCCGCTAGTTTTTTTTTAAAGTATAACTCTAACATGATAATGATAGGGTTTCCGGTTTATTTTTGAGCTGCGGAACCCTAAACACCTGTGTGAAAACGTAAATTAGATACAACAACCACAACAAATCGAGATATTGGACCCTTTACAATACGTTATCGATATGTTTTGAAGGTTCTAATCAATTCGTTGCACCTCGGGTGGGATACACAATTGGTGAGTTTGGAATGTATTAGTTGTCAATGATTCACTCTTGTCCTCGTAAATTACAAGAATAAATTTGACTCCGAGTTTTTATTATAATACGTAAACATTGTTTTGAACTCGGCCGCCGGTATACAGTCAAGTGTAAAAATATATGAATAAAAATTGTGCATTGTTGCCTAGGCGCGGAAAGTAAGGGTTTTCCTGACGAGGTGGTTAGCAGGCCGAGCAATAGCGAGGCCTGCTAAAATACGAGTCAGGAAATCCTCGTTTCCGCCGAGGCATACATAATGCTTTTCTCTAACATGTGAGGAAATAATACAAATACATTTTTAAAAAGCAAGTAATTTAATTATGCAGAATGAACGAATGTTACCGACTGTCAATTGTTTTTATTTTTAAATACCAACCATAGAAATTGGAATGCAAATTCAAAAAGAAACACACGCACTGTGCTAAAAAAGCGAGCAGTTACCTTGGCTGTTTGGAATTTTTGTCTTGGTCCTTTTGATTTTGTATGCAAATTGACAGCATTTTTAAGAAAAATATAGACATGGACGGAAAGTGTTTTCATAATGGTTTTTTTACTCCTAGGAGTAAAATGAGGCTCTTTCCGTCCTTGTCTTTCAATCGGAAAATAAATAAATATCAGGGGATCTCAAAACAATTGACCTAGTCCCAAACTAAGCTCTAGGCTTGTACTATGGGTACTAGACAACGATAAACATACTTATATAGAGAAATAAATAAAGCCTCGTGATCATCACACAAATATTTGTCCTTTGGAATCGAACCCGGGACCGCTTGCTTCTTAGGCTTAGATAATAGAACGATAGTACATGTCAAAATCAATATGGTTTTACAGAGTTGAATAAATCCCTTGATGGTAAGTGGGATCTTAAACATAGGCATTTGCATTTTGAAGACTACAATCTTAAGACCGCAATCTTACGACTGCGATTGCATAGTCAACCCTGACTAAGATGGAATACCATGCTAGTAGTTAGATTTAGATCTTTAGGTGTGTATGTCTCTCTCACTCACTCTTTCCTAAGCTCTTTTATCCTACTTAACCGTTATTGCACTAAAGCCGCATGCGCAATTTGATAGTCAAAGTAAATTTAACCCTCTATCTTAAGAAATAACGTCACTAATACATATGAAGCTCTAGCAGACATACGCTCTTTTTTTCCAAGGACGGCAGTATACTTAACAAACTATGAAGTCCAAGGTTCTTTGTTGGTCCAAGTTAACAATTTATCTTTATTATTTATTTAGTCAGCGCAGTTTTGTCTCAGTTATGTCACAGTTATTTGTCAGTTGTTAATTTATAATGTCAGCGGAATTGCTTTGAGTGGCGACGGCGCTAGCGGAAAAAAAGTGGTCGAGTCACAGGAGAAAGCGTTTTTTTTTATTTGAACGGGCTGTTATTATATATTTTTGACTGTTGCTGGCTCTAATTATCTTACTATAGTCCATACTGACTTGTCTCATTTAGTAAACACGTTTATAACCTTAAAATGCTCCTATTTCGCCTAAATCAAACATTT
Organism: Acleris sparsana; assembly: GCA_923062465.1. Classification (NCBI taxonomy): domain Eukaryota; kingdom Metazoa; phylum Arthropoda; class Insecta; order Lepidoptera; family Tortricidae; genus Acleris; species Acleris sparsana. The sequence goes on from OV281297.1 coordinate 14,628,657, forward strand.
CCTCATTAAAAAACAACCCATGATGTATCATCGGGAAAATGATGTACCTACAAATGTGGCTTCTAGTTGGTTTATTAACCAGAAAACGACCGTTTGAGCCAAAAACGATGCATTTTGAGGTTATAAAAGGGTTTACTAAATAAGACAAGTCAGATGGACTTCAGCTACGTGTTAAATTGACACAGATAAATGTTTTGTAAACTATGCTCTTAAAACAAAAACAGAATAATTTCCCGATTAATAATTTTCACGTTTGTTACATGTTGTATAAGCGATCGTAAAAGTAATGCGTACCTATATGGATGTTTTGTTAAATAATTAGCATTACCAAGAAGTTGCAACTCAGCTGTCTTAATCTGAAATAACATGTTCAAATTAACTAGCTATAAGTACGGTTTAATATGAAAAACTAACCAATGACAAAAAGTAATCACTGTTATGTAACATATGTAAATATTGTATATTGTCTAGGGGACACGGTTTCTGTAGGAGAATGTATCGAAACTTTGTATGTGGTGGTTGTCTTGCACTGTCATAGGAAAGTATATATATATTTTTTAAATATATATACATATTTTATATAAATATTTTTTTATTACTACTACTTATTACTCCCTATGAAAATTCTTAGTTTTGACACATTTTCTTGCACAAGCTAAGCTTGAATGTTTTTTATTTTTATTTTTATTTTATGTTAAATTCATTGTTTTATATCATGCTAGGTTAAGCTTTATAATTGTATAATATCATAAGTAGTACCTATTTTAAAAGACGACTGACTGTTGAGTTTCTTGCGGCGTTTCTTCTCAGCAGTGGTCTCTTGCGAAGCGCTGGTAGATTTTGACGTGTAAAAGTGCCCGTGCGGCCTACTTACTGAATAAACATCTTTTATCTTTTTATCTTTATATTTATTACCGAGCTTTAAAACCGCCTTAACCGCCTCCGCTCCCGCCCCCGCTGCCGCCTATGCCTATGACTCGCCAGCCAGTTAGTTCTCACGTAAAGGAATGCCGTCGTTTTCACGGTCCACAGTTAATGAATGCGATGAATTAGCACCGGAGAAGTTATTATACGCTATCTCTCTCATTCTTTATTTATCTTGAAGTTTAATACCCCTTTTACACGAAAGCCCAAAAAAGGAGTGAAATGTTTTCAGGGTCCATGTATGTATGTATGATTGTTTATTCCACCATAACTTCTAAGCGCCTGAGCCGATTTAAATGTGTGTGGTATCGTTAGAATCCTTTCACTATCCCGGGTGACATAGGATACCTAAACTGTTAAAATTGAAATAACAACAATGGCAAAAGGTCAGTATAGGTATCATTTGAACGGTCTTAACGGGTTCAAAATAATATCAAAAAATGCAGTTCGGGCTTGCTGTTGATTTAGCTATTGGATTCCGTACCTAAAAGGACCACGGGACCGTATTACTAAGTTTCCGTCTGTTTTTTAATATCCAGTTATGTGGATGATTGCACATATATGCAGTCCTAAACTAAGCTCTAGGCTTGTACTATGCTATGGGTACTACAGAGATACGTATATAATTATTTTTAGTTGCAATGTATTTAAGGTCATTATCGCCAAATCTTTTTTTTTTTAATTTTTTTCAGGACTTTTATAAATCAAACCTAACCTAACCTACTTTTATCAACGAGTAAGAATAATACATTTTAAAAAGTTCCGGCAATTGAAATAAAAACGCCAAATAAATATTATGACTACCAACGATTATGTCAATAGAGTCTTTATGACAAAATAAATGCGCAACAAAAGGATCCCGTTGTTTCTACGCTCCGACGGAACTTAAACTCGACGATTAAGTCGTCTGTCGACTTTATAAGTGAATCCTTAAGAGGGTTGTGAAGCGCCGCTAAAATGGCGGAGCTGTCAAAAAAATTACATACAAATCTAGCTCAGGGCGAAAACGGTTCTCCCCCCCTTAAATCAAGTCTGATTTTCACGATTTTTGAATATGTTGTAGTTATTATAAAGACCTAGGTCTGTACGTTTGTGATTTTGTTTTTTAAAGAATGATGGGCAAATTGGCCCATATAACCAATACAAGGCTCATGTATGCCACGTGAAAGCTAGTTACATAAGCTTCATTTTCTAATATGGGGACAAACTACAAAAACCATGGAGAAGAGAGTTATCAGCCTTCAAATGTTCACACACACAGCGTTTAATACTACACTAGCTGTGCCCCGCGTGCGTTGCAATGCTATTTCCCGTATAACGAACTCACGCTTTACTGATTCTACTATTTACAACAATTACAGCAAATATTGGGATAAATAAGTCTACCCAACAAGTTATAATTATATTGACGATTAGGCTGGGTTCCATACATTTTCGCCCATCGTTCTTTGTTTTGTTCTAGAAAATATTTTCTTGGAAAGGAAAACGTATATAATATTTTCATATTTTTATTCCACAAAACGGCAACGACATGAAGTTTGGCTTCGGCGAAAGTGCCGCAGACACCATGGTTAGCAGATCTTCGTGCAGCACGTGTAGATGGTGATGCATGGGCAGCATCCGCCGCAGCACCCGCCGCAGCAACCTCCACAGCAACCTCCGCACATGGTTATTGTTTGAGATGAGTACAGTAGTACACCAAAAAATGGAGAGTTTCACAAGGAGTTTAACAAGGTGTTTCCTAGCGAGACTAAGATAGTGGAATTTATATAAAATGTTTTTCCAAATTATTTGAGATTTTAAGATTTTTTTAATCTTTTTTAATATGCGTACTTAACAGACGATTTGATTGTATATAATATCTACAAAATATTCAAAATTCATAAAAATCGGACGCGGTTTAAGGGAGAGAATCGTTTTCGCATTTTATATGGAGATTTTAAACTACACACTCCTCTTAAAAGACTTGATATTTATAAGAATTATAAGCCATACTAAAAGCAATACTGTAGCTTACATTACCGACTTAACCAGACATGTTCATGTACACCTATCCCAACAAACAGTAGTTAACCTACATAGTAATATCTGCTATCATCACACAAGCGCAAGCGCAATGCCCAGTTGATCAACTACTATGTTTAGCTCGACACGCAACTAACCATTCAATTCAGTACCAAGTGTGACAAAACGAGACCAATTGATATGTAAATCCAAATACCCTGGCGTTATGCGTCGAGAAGCAACTGCGTGTTTTAAACCAGTGACCATGTTCATTGGGTGCCAAGTGTGACGTAAGGAGTCGGTTTTGTATTGACGTCGGGAGTCCTGGCATTGTTTAAGTTTGTGTTGGGAGATGGTAACGCGGTGACCCGGATAGGGGATCGATTTGTGGTTATAGTACTTATGTTATTACTAGCTTAAGCCAGCGGGTTTGTCTGCGTATACTTAATTTGTATGGATGATGCGGTTAGCCTAGTTGATTCCTGCCTGCGAAGCTAGCGGTCCCAGGTTTGATGCCCGGTAAGGGAAAATATTTGTCTAGCTCGAGTATTATGGTTTTCAATGTATTTCTCTTTATAACTATGTTTATGAATGTAAAGTACCCATAGTACAAGACTAGAGCTTAGTTTAGGGTTTCATAGTCATAGTCCTTAAAAAAAGAAAAAAAAAAAAAATGACTGACTGCTGAGTTTCTTGCGGCGTTTCTTCTCAGCAGTGGTCTCCTCTTGGGAAGCGCTGTTAGATTCTTGACGTGTAAAAGTGCCCGAGCGGCCTACTTACTGAATAAATTTCTTTTTTTTTTTAAGGCTAGAGCTTATTTTAGGGTTTCATAGTCATAGTCATATCATTTATTGCATTATGTGTTTACAAAAGGTCTTAAATATATTTCATGTCCAACATAAACCCTGTTACGGCACTGCATTTAATTAATATTATAATAATAAGATAACTGGTTAAGTAAGTGTTGTACAAGATGGTTTCCTGACATGTGTATTTATTATTTTTGTAAAATTATGAGTTTTTCGCTTCTAGTATCTGGGCCTCTGTTCCACTTTACTAAGCCCATATTTCCCCAATATTGTAAGCACACCTCCCTATTGACCAAAACCCAAACGTCAGACCATGATCTCTTTTCTAATGTGAACTTATTACATAACATAACGTTAACAATACGTAAACAATAATAAAATTGAGGTTAAATATGAGTTCATGAAAGTTCCAATCAATAAATAGGATAGAGATATAAGATTCACATAATCTCTCTTTCTCACTCGATGACACTTGTAATTTTTTGACAAATAGGACCGTTTTGATAGCTCTTATTTACTTGAGCGGCCGATGTAAAAACAATACGATAAAATGTCAAAGGCAATATGGTTTTCCCGAGTACAATAGAGCCCTGTGATACTTAAGGCCACTCAAGGTCGACATTCCCAATCCTATCCAATCCTTCGAACTATAGCTAATTACCACCGGGGCGGAGGCGGTGCCGAGTGGTAGCGGGTTCGGTTCCGACCCAATTCCAGCGCCGCGGGCAGTTTATCATCGCAGACCGTTATCTCGGCGCGGTGCGCGCGCGCTGCGGCAACTCCGATTTGCAATTCCTGGGATAAAAATAAATCTAAAAAAGAATCGTTGGAAAGGAGAAAAAACCGGCCAAGCGCATATGTAATGCATGGCAGATGTTAAAGTGTTATAATACAAATGTAACACAACATGACCTGTTATAAAAATCTAAAAAGTTTACGGTGTCAGAAATATGTGATGCGAGAATTTGTAATGGTACGAGTATTATGACTATTTTATTTGATACGACGATCCCATTTTGCAGATTTTTAGGATTAGTGAAATCAATGGGTTTCCCCCGAATCTACAAGTTCATAATAACATACACATACCGAATACTTCATTACCTCAAAGACTTTTTTTTTGTTCGATATAAGCAAAATAATGTGTAGTATTTTAAAGTTGCCCAATAGAGCGCCATCATCTATTGTAGACAAAGCTCTTTGAATAAAGATAAAAAAACCCTAGTACATTCACCCAATAAAAATGTTAAGCATAGAACTTTGTCGTTGTAATTGTTATTGTCACGCGTGTCATTTGATGTTCTGGGCCTCTTTTCCCGGCGGTCAAAACCATATTGTATTTGACCTGTTACGGTATTGGCGTCAGCCGCCATTACTGCCGAAATAAGAGCTATAAACGTTGACAATACGTTAACAGATCGAACACGATGGTTTTTAGCGCCTAGAACACAGGCCCTGTTTGAAGTTTACTATGACAGCACACTAAAGTTCTTAACATTTTTCTTGGGGTACTGTACATTCTTGCAAAACGGAAACGCAGCAATCCGGACCGGCACCGCGCGGTCTCGCGATTCGCTCCGTTTGAGTTTCGTTGTTCTGCAGGTGGTAGGAAGCCCTGCGGGTCGACGACCGCGCACTAACAAATACTAGTGCTAGCCTCACTAGCTATCATTTTTAATTATACGTTACCAGGGAATAATCTAACACCAATTATCTAGTCCCAAAATCAACTCTACACTTGTTCTATGGTCAAAGAGATCGATAAACATAATTATACAGAGAAGCATCTTAAACTAAGGAACAAATACTTGCGCTTATTATAATAGTATAAACATTTGACCTAACACCATACTAACCGCATCATGAAAATATTTTTGTGAGCGACTTACGTCTTCGCATTATTATTCCGGTGTGTGCATTCCATCTTGGACCTCAGGGTTGGCGTGCGTTGCAATCTTAGGATTGCAATCCTCAGATTTTAGTCTTAAGATTGCAAGTCACCAATAGGCCTAGTCTCTAACTAAGCTCTAGGCTTATATAGTCACCAGCAATAACAAATTATCCAACATTTGCGCAAAAATATCTGACGCTCCTATACCTCTTTTAATAAAGACGTGTCAGTTATTTTTGCGCCCCATGTTGAATAATATAATTGCTGGTGACTGGTGAAATATGTAGGTATTTACTTATAACTAGGCCATCGCATATCACATAGGATCTCAGATCCCAAGTACCACCAGCCTCCTAATTCACCGTCCCGACAATGACAGGTGACAGGAGACATTTCAGTGTACATGGCGCAGCTGATATGAGTCTCAATGATGTGAAAGCTTGTTAACTTTGCAATATACAGGGTGATTGCGGGGTCGTGATACAAATTATGACCTCTGTGTTCTACCCATGAATATGAACAACTTTCACTATGGGACCAACTCTGAAATCAGGAACGTAAAATCAGCTGCTTCATAGATTTTGGTCGATTATGTATTGAACTTTTCTATGAAACAGCTGATTTTTTTTTTATTGTTTTCAGAGTTGGTCTCATAGTGAAAGTTGTTCTTATTCGTGGGTAGAACACAGAGGTCATCATTTGTATCACGACCCCGCAGTCACCCTGTATATATACTTGCCAAAAAAAAACAACCCGTTATCCTTTATACATGGCTTAAGATCGACATTACTTGTAACTGAAGATATTTATGATGCTGAACAGAATCTGTTCCATAAACAAGAGAGATCGATAGTCTCGTTTGTCGGTTGGTTTATGTCCGCAAAAACTATGATATTTATCGAATGGCGCTTGTACATAATGACCGGCGATAATGTACGATCACTGCTATTTCTAGTTAACGACAATTTTATAAGAGAAGTTAGTATTGAAGAAGGTTATCAAGAAATACATAAAATAACATATTAAATAGTACCGCATCATACTGAGAACTAATATTTTTTACTCAATACAGTGTCAACTTTATTAAGTATACTTGTTAAATTAATAATATCAGATATTAATCAAAACAATATCTAACAGCTTTTTATACCTGAAATTGCTTTAAATACGTGTATTATTCCTTATGCAACAGTCCCATTAAAAAATCTAACTAAGCATGTCGTAATCAAGCAAACATTTAAAAAACAAAAAGATCCTTCGAAATCCTAAACGGCTGCGTTTCTATTTTCAAATTCCGAACCTTTTTAATTATAAAGCCGGTAGCTCATTAACACCAATCAGCCGGGCTCAGGCGTACCAACATCGCGGAACATACACGGGCCCAATTAAGGCGGGTACACACCTGTCGTAATGGCTCATTCGACAGCGCCACCCAGGCTGGCAACACTGGGTTAATTGGATACGGCTTTTTTTTTCAAACAATAGTTGCTGGATTACTGGGATTTAGTTAGGTTTTTAACAAGAGATTTGCAAGCTGAATAAACTTTCGTACAATTGGGAATTGGGATGCACGATTTATGAATAAGCGTAATAAAACACAATTTAATACCTAATGCAATTGACATATCGTTACGAAACAATTTTTCTTTTCTTGACAAGTTATTTCTATTATCTTAGTGAATATTTGACAATATATTTTTTTATACAAAAGAAGTCATTAAGGAAGAAATTGAATTACATCAGGGCCTCTTCAAGTAACTAAGAGCTATCAAAACGTTAACAATTCGATTACAAGTCAAAGAGGATATAGTTTTTAACGCCTAGAATCTCGGCCTTAAAAGATCATTTTAGAAATTGATATCACTCATTATGTAACAAAAATAACCTACTTACCTATTCAAATTGCAAAATTTCTTTGTTGATACTTTATCATGTTCCGACTTGTCTTTCGAAACCTAATACATTGCGTAATAGCAGCGGCTAAGGCCTGTGTCTAACAAAGCATATTATCAATTAGCTACCAGCCTAGAATGCAGACCAACCGCTTTGTCTTCCTTTACAAGCAAATAAATAGTTATGAATCCATAAACCGCATGTTAGGTTCTTGTTCGCGTTATCGCGATCGCCGAGAGTTGCCATCGATGAGAAATATAATTATCACGAGCCTCCAGGGTTGCCAGAGTTAAATAAACAGCACACTCTATTTCGAATTTTTTTGAGACAATCGCGGTGAGATTTACAGGATGTAAAAAACAACGGCGACGTCGAGGAATGATTTTTGAATATTTATAAAAACTTACCTAATCCCAATCAGACCTTATGGGCGCCTCAAACTAACAGTTGAACTGACAGACAAAGACAGACACAGCTCGGTTAGAATGAGAACAATTTATACGTCTCTGTTCTACGATAAACAGACCGGCCAAAATCGTCCGTCCGTCTTAGTTAAGTTCACACTCCTACCGACTTCAGTTGCATGTTTCATCATCAAAACAGCTCGGCCAAAGACTGTAGTACCTAACTCTACCTTATGCCCATGAGCAGGCAGGACAACTTTAATTTGACGGTTACTAATTTGCAATAGACTTCATCACCGCAATGTTTAAAAGACAATCACCGCCAATTGGAGCCAACCCTACCACAAAGCCGTAGCGCGCGGCAGGACAGTCGGAAGCGAGTTTATTAGAACGCTATGCGTAACGGTACCGTTTATCGGGCCGACTGTATCAGTCAATATTCCTTCTAATAACTATCGGGAGGCAGGGATGCCTTTCATGCCGCAGCAGATAAAAATAAACCCGTCGATGGGTTGATCTCATTTAAGATTGGCTCAGCACAGGTTTGATTTCTGGATGGATATGCTCATATCTCTGTTGGATTGTTGGATGGAATGAACCGGTAAGATTTAGAAGTAAATAATGTTCTTGGAAGTTTTCAAGCTTGATCATGATCACTTAGGATTTGTTCTAAAATGAGTTCCTACATATACTGAATATGTAGGAACTCATTGTTGCCATGAGATTAAATAGTATTAAAAATGTGGCGTAACTACAATTTTTACAATTAGCACCAAACCACGTTAAAAATCGGTTCCGTAATTTACATAACCTTTTAGTCGTATAAATGTACCTACACGATTATACTGATAACCTTTTGGTCGTATAAACTTGTTTACAGTAACAGTTTGACATGTAGAAAGTTCGTCCTTCCTGTCACAGCTGTCAGTGTCAATCAAATTATCTCCGGTCACATGAACTCCCTGGCCGCCTGTCAAGGGTCAAGTCAGATCCATAGAGTAAGATAACAATGTTGACAGATGATCCATTAACATACTTTTGGTTATTAATAGGTGCTTATTCTTACCTCATCTATGTCGTCATCATCATCATGTCAGCCGAAAGACGTCCACTGCTGGACATAGGCCTCCCCCAAGAAAATTAGGGGGGAAAATGCCGTAGTCGCCACGCTTGGCAGGCGGGTTGGCGACCGCAGTTATACCATGTAGTCCGCGGAGGACGCTGCTGCCCATCCTCCGGTTTATCCCTTAGTCGCCTCTTACGACACCCACGGGAAGAGATGGCCGGCACCAACACAGCGGCAACACCTCATCTATGTACCTACAGTTAAATTGGTTGAGGCCGTTGAGGGCCTATACGTGTAGTATGTAAGTTAATTAATAATTTAGAACCAAAATGACACACACGTTAAGGTACTTTTTCACTTGATCATCACCTTGTGCAGGGTCCGTCCGGATCGCTACCACCATCTTATCCATTAACCTACCGCCAAACAGCAGTGTTCGCATTGTTGTTCCGGTTTGGGGATAAGACAGCCGGTGTAATGACTAGCATAGAGGCATTCCATCTTAGTCCTCAGGGTTGGGAACGCATTTGCAGTCTTAGGCTTGCAGTCTTGTGAATGCGAATGTCTATGGGTCACAGTTTCCACTTACCATCAGGTGGCCTGTGTGCTCGTTTGCCCTCTATATGCCATAAAAATAAAAAATAAAGTCATTTGGTAGAGGATACCGAATGGCATTTAAGTTCACCTTTTGCAACTAAATAAATTTGACCCGGTAATCGTCCACTGCTCAAATGCCCTCCTAAATAAAAAGGACGCATGCCGTAATTTATTGGTCAAAGTAAATTTAACCCCACAATTTAAGAAATAAGGTCACTAATAAAAGCGCGGTTCTATGGGACATAAGCCCTTTTGTCTAAGGAGGGCAGCATAGGCCTCGTTCTTTGATATAAAGCGAGAACGATCCTGGGCCTCTATTCCCGATGGTAATAAACATATCGTCTTTGACCTGTTATGGTATTGTTTTGACAACATTCGCCATTACTGCCAAGAAAATAAGAGCTATCGAAACGGTGACAATACGATAACAGATCAAAAACGATATTGTTTTTAAATTGTTAAATAGAGGCCCATTTAGGCCTGTATTGTATCCACTGACTTCCTACCTACTTCAGTAGGTCATCAAACTATTTCACCTATTTGAAAAAAAAATAGGGTGCGTGTCTTATGTACGAGTATACATATGTACATGTACAAGTCCATATGTGTATTAACGCGATTACCTCAATGTATTGCACTGATTTGCAAAATTATTTTAGGAGTATAATCATACTTTTGAAATGGTTTTATTGTGAAACATCATGACTCTTCGCCATTAGCACCTAAGTAAGTACGTATAGCAGCGATAAAAAAACACTACTCATAAATATGTATACACTTTAGTACCTTGACACTTTAATCGCTGTGACAAATAAATAGTAAATAGAAAAGGTACAAAATGTAAAATTCTTGCTGAAATGTGCCGTTGCTGAAGAGTGATGTCTTATTTATTACTAGCGACCCGCCCTCGCTTCGCTTCGGTTTATGTGAGTCTTTTGTAACACCCGTACAATATCCAGAACTTATTAGTTACATATAAACCTTCTTCTTGAATCACTCTATCTATTAAAAAAAACCACATCAAAATCCGTTGCGTAGTTTTAAATATTTAAGCATACAAAGGGACATAGGGACAGAGAAAGCGACTTTGTTTTATACTATGTAGTGATGTAGCATTCGTCTCCTAACTCGTTTCGATACCCCCCCTAGATTTAGAGATTGTTTATCTATCTAGATTAAGGGCTAGATGAAGACTAGATTATACGACTATTTATAGACTGGATTGCCCTATGATTTTGGCCGTGATTGCAGCCGAGACTCCACAATATACCGTACTAACTAGAAAATTAAAGATGTTAAAAAATATATATACAAAGATAAAAACTTGGCTACACTGTTATTACATAAATAACGATTGAAGAAATCAAAGGATGTGTACCAAAGGACTGACAAACAGTCGTGGGTTATCTTACGTCAATTATATATATAGCACGCAATAGTTGTTTTCCGAATTTAAAGTCTTGAAATTAGCTTTCCTGGTTCTCCCTGATTTTACATATAAATTTCTCGACATTTCATGTCATAAAATACCGCAAATTTAGAATCATGTCAACTTATAGATTCGTCATTGAACCAGTGTTATCAGCTGACACGAATCTCCGGCATCCGCGGGCATTAACGGTGCGCGATAGATCAGACGCGCGTCGATTAGTCGCGTGTCGCGGGTGACTTGACGAATCTAGCCGATACATCTATCGATGGGCCGTTTAGTGGTTGCCAAGTTGATGGCAAAACAGGTAGATTACCATAGATTGAGATTTGCAGTGGTGATAGGACCTCGTGCTGGGTCTCGATCGCTACAACCATCACTTAAACCTACTGCCAAACAGCAGTGTTCGCATGGTTGTGCAGGGTTAAACAACTGGTGAATTTACTGGCATAGAGGAACCAAGGTCACCGACATAGCTCAGAGAGTTAGCATGCTGAAGTGGCAATGGGCAGGCCACATAGCTCGGAGAACTGATAACCGTTGGGGAAGAAAAGTTCTCGAGTGGCGGCCCCGCACCGGTGGACGGAATGTTGGACGGCCTCCCACCCGGTGGTCTGACGACCTGGTTAGGATCGCGGGGAGCCGCTGGATGCAAGCGGCTCAAGACCGTGACTTGTGGCGCTCTTTGGGGGAGGCCTTTGTCCAGCAGTGGACGCCCCCGGGCTGATGATGATGATGATGAGGAATTCCAGTTGGGTTGGCAACACATTTGCAGTCTAAGGATTGCATCACAGATCCCACTTAATATCAGGTGGGCTGTGTATCAAATATTATTATTTGATAAAAAATTTCGTTATCATTTCAAAAATTTGTTTCGACATGAGTATTGTTTCACAAGTCAAACATAACCTTTACCTAAGTAACTTCGAAATGAAAGATAGCCAAACGTATTTCTAAGGCCCCAGGCAACGAAAGGGACACAAATAATCTGACTATGTTCCGAACTGCCTGGAACCTGACACGTTTTAAGCTTATAATACGGCCGGCCAATGATCAAACCCTATAAATTATCAGTGCAAATGTGTGATATACTTGTAGTAAGTCGTTGATCACATTCCGTGGGCGCCCTCTGACCCGGGCGTGCCCAGCAGTGGGCCGCGGACGGCCGCTTGCGCAAGCGCCGCGCCCGGAATAAGGTGCCAGAGTAAATTATTGTGTAGAGGAGACCTTACACTCTCTATTGAAACCTTATGGTGTCGAGCTTAAAGCCTGCCTTATTGATCAGCGAGGGTGATAGGATTTCGATTCCTTACTTTTAGCTCCTTTGCAGCAGAGACGGTCATGCAGTACCGTGGCCGATTTTTCTTCCTACATTTATTGATTTCTTCATCATTAGCAATATAAATGTATGTTAGTTTGTTTGCCAGAAGGTTTAGGTGTTAAGATGTTCAGGAGCTGATCAGATGATGAAAGATAAAAAGAAAAGATAAAAGATGTTTATTCAGTAAATAGGCCGCACGGGCACTTTTACACGTCAAAAATCTACCAGCGCTTCGGAAGAGACCACTGCTGAGAAGAAACGCCGCAAGAAACTCAACAGAACGTCGTTTTTTTTTTTAAATACTACTTATGACAATTGATGAGGTCGGAGGTGGGAACAGGATTTTTACTGTAGGTACTTTTTTTTTAATTAGCGCGTGTTTGGGCTTGTATTGTTGGTGTCGATTGGCTGATAATTGTATAAAAAAATACAATTGGCTTCATTTTTGAACATTTAACATAATTCAAGGCCCTATATATACTCTACACAGACTCAATGAAAATAAATACATTGTAAAAGTCAACTCCTTATCTAAAGTTTTTTATTACATCTATTAGTAAACTTGGTACGCACAATGGTGAACTTTGCAGGCAATTGTCATTGTAATGACTCTAGCAGATACCTTATAAGATTACTAGCTGCCGGAATTGCTGTTAAGCAACTGAATTCGGTTTAAGCTATCATTAAAATGCATTAAGTTACATTAGTGGCGTATTACAAAATTAAATCAAATTAATTGGAGGTTAATATAAAATATTTTTCATCACACTTTCACGTAAACAGTATCTAAACATACAGGTTAACTGGGCCGTAAGCAACATATAAAACCCTCGACCTTTTTTTTTTCATGAAAACCTAGGTCGGTAAGTAATTTTTTTTTAATTTATAGCGCAGCACACCGTTCATGCAAGTTCAAGCAAGGAGTTTACACGAAATTGAAAAATTGTTTTAAAATGTTATCTAAACAGTAATTTCATTGCAATCTCGCTACATGTTATACATTTTAATAAATAAGTTTTTTCTGCCCTATAATTTCATTTATTTACTCGCAAATGTGATGAAAAACATTGTATGTTTCACGGGCGGTACGGAAATTACGAACCTCGACTCAGAAAGCCCTCAGTCTTCGACTTCGGGCTTCTACTAGAGCCTCGGTCGTAATTCCTTACTTACCGCCCTTAATACACAATGTACTATTTGTCATACATAGAATTATGAAATCAGAATTATTTAAAAATATTTATATGATAAGCTTTTTTTCTGTATGGCTTTAGTTTTTTTTTTTCGTTTTTGTCAGTAAAGGATACTTAACTGCTTTCATCCTTACCGAGGATCAAGTAGAACATCAGCATTTTTAGCTAAGTTTCATGAAAATCAGTCGAGCCATTTAAGAGATATCAGCTATGACAGCAGGCGTCAGCAAAGGAAGTGTAATGATTATCTATTAAATAGTTTTATCCACGCGGGATCGTTAAATGTATTTTAAACACTAGCTGTTGCCCGCGACAACGTCCGCGCAGAAAAATAAAATATTCTAAGAGCCCACGACACTAAACCTGCGGGCCAATTATGCGTGGCACCTTTTTATCGTGTGGATATGTATAAATTTTTAACAAAGTCGTCTATTTTATCGAAATCCCTAATATGGTTGACAATGTCGATAAAGTTATTGCGTCGATAAAGCGACGACTATTGTGTTTAAGCCCAGTGTGACAAGAATCACATGAGATTACTACCAATTTGCAAAAAAGTTGCTAGTGTCACGAAATCAATACATTTTTGCACATGTTGGATGTTGAATGGCGGACTTTATATAATGCTTCTAAAATGGGAAGTTATAAATTAGTCATAGAAAGAAGGCGGACGCCATACTATTAAAAATATATGGGTTATGTTGACATCTTGATTCGGTAGTTCTATATTCTATGGTTAGTAGTTTAGTACCTACCTACGAAAGTTTAAAGTTTGTATTGGAATTTTAGTTCGGTCCGAAATTGTTCTTGGATAAACCGAAAATGAGACAAACAACAAAAGTGTAAGTTTAACACTGTGAACTAATATGAGTTTAAGTGCATTGTCAATTTCTTTATTTATTGTTAATGATTAAAACAATCATGTTGTGTTACAGTCGCTGTACAGCAGTACAATAAAGAAAAAATATTGAATATATGGCCAGCCACCCCTTATTCGCAAACTGGGAGTTCAGTGGGCCACTCGGACTAAGTCCTTTTAATGCGCCCCCTTTGCTACAGGCGGACCCTCGGATCTCAAAGACACGAGTCCGAGTGGCAAAACCTGGCTTCGATGTTGCGAGAGTTTAGCCCGGAGAAATCCGTCGCATCATGGAAAATCGTAAGTATTTTGTTTATTAACTATACATTCATATTTTTCGGGTAACATTAACGTTTTAGCCTACATCGCCTTATTTACCACATTACATTGCACACAAAGAACAGAAGAAAAAGAAGGGCATACCTAAAAGTTATGAAGGTATTATTATGACAGAATGATCTATTCAAAATTCTATATATTCTATCTATTAATACTGTCTTTTAGTAATGAAAACTTGAAATGTTTATCTTTTTAATATTTTGGCTCGAATATTATCAAAGACATTTAATGTCATATATTTATATGTAGGTAGAGGTCCTCTAAACTATTTTAAGAAAATTATCCATGTCCGCTGGGAAAAAATATGACCATATTGTCCATACAAACTTACCTAATGCCCTTTGTTTCATAATGACTTTTTTTATATAAAAGTAATGCAATTGTATTTTATGTTACAGAATATAATAGAACAACTAGTAAAACTGAATCAGCTCAAGTCAGAACACAATGACATTCTGAGGGAGCAGAATAGGATTTTAAGGAGAAACCAGCAAGCTTTAATTTTATCCATACTCAAACATAATATGGTAGATCATTTATAATCCACACTAATATGTAGATGCAAGGTAACTCAGTCTGTCTTTTACGTTCTAGCTGCTAAACTGCTGAACCGAACCTTAATCTTAATTCAAGATTGAGTTTGGTACAGATAGCTTGATCCTATTTTTTATACTGTTAAAATATAGTTTTCTACTTTAACTGTTTATATGGGAATGGAATAAAACACAATAGTAAGCAAAATCATTATTTACTATGGTGGCCCTTTTTTCTTGGGCCACTCTTAGTAAAAGCCCATTTGCCGGTAGCTGCTGGGTGGTGAGGATTTCATTGCTGTTTGTGGCAGCCAGCTCCATATCAAGTGTTCTGAAAAATAATATGTAAATAAGAAATTAAATTCTAAACTCTTACAAGTTATATGTATGTACTTAGGTATAGGTAAAAAAAACGGTTCTCTATCGTTATGGCAAATTAATTTACATGTAACAATTAATAATAATGTAAAGTAACAATAAAATATAAAATGATATCCTTTTTCTTTTCAGGCTGGAGGACACGCAAATTATAACTGAGGAGGAGCCATGAATCTTTTTTATTTCTTTATTTTTTTAATTTATATTAAATGATTGAGGTTGAATGGATTTCAATGCATTTTAATTTAAATTAAAAACTTGTTTTTATAGAACGATAAAATTCTGTTGGGGTATAGGAGCAATTACATGGGGGTTTTGACCTGCTTAATGTTTTTTACTTACCAACTGCACATTCATGGAATGAAACCCCTTTCTATTGAGGTAGTTTATGCTGTGGGGAAGTGGTGGCGGGAAAATTTTGATGTGTGTGCAGTCAATGGTCCCTAACACATTGGGCACTCTGTAAGCTGCGCTAAACTCCCCAGCAACAGCTTGTCTATTGGGGTCTGTTCCAGGGAACTTTGCCCATCTTCTCATGAGCCTGAAAATAATACTTAGTTATACCTACTGTAATTGCATTTGTATTTAACATCAAGTTTGTGAATAATTATAAGTTCATATTTAACTATTTTTATGTTTTATTTAAAAACCAAATTCCCATTTATTGTAGTAATTAAATGATGTTAGTATTAAAACTTGAGTAGGTATATTATTTGTGGTTCCCTTGCAGGGTATCCATGTGGAGCTAAGTTAAGACAACAACTCCTGTCTGAAATATATGTGCCATAATGTGAGGACAGTAATTAAAATTTCATTTATGTAATATAGTGCTAAACATGAACCATATTAGGGTATAGCAACCTTGAAAACTAAATAAAAGATAACCCAAATATACAAAAGTTAGTACTATTACACTAAAAAGTTACAAAATATAAAATAAATTAAAAGCACTTTTCCCACGGGATGGTGTGTTAATAACACTGCAGCACTGTGCACTGGTTAAATCAAATATTATAATTGTGTAAGTGTGCCTGTTTGTTTTGTTGTTTGGTCTATACTTTCAAAGCCTTAAAATATACCTATAAAAATTTGATAGGTACAGAGATAGTTATATCCCGGAGGAAGACTTATAACTGATGGACTTTTTAATTAAAAAAATTAAAGCAAGTAGCACATATGAAAATGTTAGTAAGTAAATAAACTTCACTTCAAAACTATAGGTCCATTGGGTCATTAACAATTTAGAAAACGATAATGTTATATATAGGTATTATTTCAACTTTCATGCCTACCTTCTGATTACAGCGTCCGTAAACTGAGCCAGATAGTTGCTCACAGTGCATTGTGCAATGCACAAACCGTGGTCCTGCCCTGTTCTGCGTTGGTAATTACCATCCGCCAGAAAATGCAACGATGTTAGAACCTGTGAAAGGGTACATTTTTACGAATTGCTTTAACAATAATTTTCTGGCTCTTCACCTTGTGCCTAAAGTAACATTATGTATATGTATGATAAACAATAAATATTACCTTAATATAGACGGGTAAACCGTCATTATTGTGCGGCTGGAGGTCGACGTCGAGTTCGGCACATAAATGGAGAGCCATCTCCTTACAGACTGTAGACGTGCCGGAACTCTTCCTCCGGAAGCTCGAAAGGATTCGACGCGTCTCGAATCGTCCTGCGCTGTAGTTTTCGCCTTTCCTTCTCCGTTTGCAGCGTGAGACTGTAGTAGTAGTATCTAGACATTCTACGAAAAAATACAGCTTAGGTATACCAATTATAATGTAAAACGCCTTTATTATAAGTAACTAAACGGTTTTTAATAAGTAAAAATATTATAAAACCAATACTTACGCTTAAACTTTACATGAGTTGAGTATTTTTCCAAATGAAATGTCTTGTCGTCACCAACCCGGCACTTGTATAAACTTATCGAATTGAGATGTCAAAAGTCGATCCAAAGTGGCCACCCATATTAAGCAAAGTCGATAAAATATGACGTTTGTCGTATATCGTTGTCAAAAGTGGATAATGCAATGTAACCGATGCCACCATATTAGCATAGGGTAAGAGCACCAAAAGATGAACGATTAAGCGACTACACCAACTTTAGACAGGTTATATTCAGTGAAAGTAACAAATTTCACCCTATTTAATTTTTTTATATGGTACAGTATATGGTCTAGATTGAAAATGACTATTATAAAGCCTGTTATTATATCTCCGTATTTTTCTAAAAAATCATTGAAACCAAAAATGTACCGATTTGCCCAAAAGATGAACAGCGTGCCCTAATTCTGAACGGTTGGGGCCCAAAAGTTGAACTAACATAATAAAATACCTATGTCATTTTAATTCTTTTAATTTTTAGCAATAAAATGCGAGTTAACGAAATATTCTTTATTTTTTAATTGTTTACATTTATTTAATATTACTTACGTACATAAGGTTCCTATTTTTTATGTTATTTGTGTCATAAAAACAACGAATTAGTATTTTTTATCAATAATCATTAGCAAAACTACTTAGTTACTCATCTTTTTAAACAGATAAACCGACAAAAAGTGTTACTTTAACATTTATAATATTAGTAAACATTTCCATAAATACTACTAGTATACTACTACTAGTGTTCATATTATAAAACTATGCCTAAAAGTTGAACGACTGAATTTACTTAGTTCAATTTTAGGACACAGAATTTATGAAATGAACAAACAAAATCAATTAGGTGTTCACATATTGGAATAGAATCCAAAACATGAACTAGTAAATTTAATTCGTTCAAGTATTAGGCACACATTTTTTATTGAACAGTGATAGTTTTCATAGTATTTAAAACTCCAAAATCATTGGATTAGACATGAAAAGCTATGTTCATCTTTTGGTTTAAAGATACAAGAGCATTTAACGATCATTTTAAGTTTTAAATTTTCCATCTGTCATTTTGGTACGATTTATTAAGAAGCTTTAAAAAAAGTACGCCTTGCCTAGTAGCTGAACACCGTTCAAGTATTGGCTTAGGTATATATTTTTGAAACCATTACTTGAACGGCATATTTCTCGTTAACTAACAAGAAAAAAGAAATATCGTATAACTCCAATAAAAGAGTGATTAATCAAGAATACATACCAAGCAAATCCTTCTAAGACTGACAATTATTGAATTTTATACGTAATTAAAAGCTTAAATTTGGAGAGCACTGTCCTTAGCTATTTTCCCATACTATCGACGTTTTCGGCGGGAAGCTCCACAACGACGACCGATCACGGCCAAAAAGAATATAATACTATGTTAAGATTTAATGGAGGTGTAAGCAAAGAGTTGCTGTTTAAGAAAAATAAATTCCGAACTATGTAATATTTGTCAGGATTTAGTTATGTGATTATTTCGATCGAGTGTTCAGCTTTTGGGTGTCGTTCATCTTTTGGTGCCCCTACCCTACGTCGACAGTGATATAATGTCGATGATCTTGAGATAAAAACGTTTTATCGCGTCGATAAGTGTCACCATAATCGGCCCGCTGGTACGATAAGACTACCGGATGATATATATATATAGCCTCATCATTAATGGCGGACCACGAAATGGTGAAGCTGCAATTCAAAAACGCTGGTTAAGTTTTTTTTTTTTTAGTTGTATCTCCCATGTATGGTATGATAATATTAAGACTCCCAAGTTTCCTTTATTCCTCGGAACAGGGAAGAGGTAAGAATATAAGAATGCTTTGCTGCATGCCCGTCTGATTGGCGTAATCAGAGCGGTAGCAGCATAAGCGACGCCTCGTACTTAAGTATCTGTTATGATCGATCTCCTCAAACAACCAACACTCATTTGAAAGATCATCTATTGCTGTGTAAGAAAAACCACTGCTGCATTTAGACATCGAACTTAAAACAAAAAATGTTGTGCCAGGTTTTTCGCATTGCAGCATCGCCATTTCGTGATCCTCCATTAATGACGAGACTTAATATATATATATACGTGGACTCCACTACTAAGACATAGCATAAGTTACACAGGGATAATGAAGCATTCTAATGTTGAAAGATTTTTTCAAATCGGTCCAGTATTTTCAGACCCTGTTCAATGCAAACAAACAAAAAAACGAACAATCAGAATCATTCCTCTTTATAATATTACTTTGAGTAGATTATACAGTGTGTAAATGGTATACGGGCGTTCCTTTTAACTGTGGTTAGTATAACCCCTACCGAGCACATTTAGGCAGCTTTTGTTAAAACTAAATTTTAAAAACATAACCATACAAAATAATTTTCTCAAAAATGACAGGAAAAGTTGACATTACTATCTATATATTGGGATGCGAAGTACATAGTTTACTGACAGATCTCAAATTAAAAAAAAAAAACATTGCGTGCTCGCTACACAAGCACGCAATGTTGCATACAAATTTCATTACCATCTAGTATCTAACTTTTTAAAAAGTGAAAACGGCCTTAATAAAATGAGGGCACAAGTCTTATTACATCCAAATTTTGTTCGGAATATAACTTTTTTATCTGTATCTCGAATAGCTTGAGTAGTTTTAAAAAAAAAGCTTGCGTTTCTCCTTGTCATAAACAAAAGACGGTAAAGAGTAGGTAATATATTGTCTGTATAGATTGTGTGGTATTTCTTTCCTTAATAAAGTACTTTACTCCAACATAATTTTATTCTTGCGATTTTTGAGAAAAGCACTATATATGCCTCGGCAGGAACGGCAATTGCGGGCCTCGTATTTTTAAACGGACTCGCAAGCTCGTCCGTTTAAACCAATCCTCGCCCCGCAATTGCCTACTTCCGTGCCTAGGCAATAATGTACTATTAACACGTAATGTATAGCGAACGCAATTAATTAAACATCACGTACTTACCTGACAGATGGACTTCGATGTACATTGCGGGTCGATAGTATGTTCAAAAATTAATAACGGTGTATATGTTAGCGTAATCAAAATAATTCTTTCTGTTAATGATTAGTAGACTCTTAATCTTTGTCCAGTTTTAATAAACGCCCGTATACCATTTACACACTGTATAAGTGTATACAATATACATTCTCTATAAACATTTGAGTGCAGCAAAGGTGCAGAAGCGCCTTAAACCTCCGACATAGTTCAATAGATCATTAGTGTATCACCCCAGCTTCATTTTATGGCGCGTTTATGGGCGCAGCCTTGACCGACTCTTGCGCAGGTCGTGGATCATTCGCTTTTACAGCTTTATTAGGTAAACATGGCTTTGCTGCTCTGATGAGTTTTGAATTTAGAATAAATTTGTGATTAAAAAACCAATGTAACTGGGAATTAACGTTCATTAGAAATATTTATGTTGGTTATTTAACGTAGTGTAATAATCAGGGATCGGATATTCGGATCGATATTTACCTATACTTTAGCGGCGTGAATGGTATGGAGACGGAATCAGCTTTATTTTCGTAATAAAATTCCCAGGATTACTTAACTAAGTAACAACCTAACAACGCAGTTCAAACTCATATTTGAGAGTTTAAATACGCTTATTTTTTATGTATTTAATGTAATTTTCTATGGGAAAATATTAAATCTAATTTACCTGAGATTTATTCAACTAGGGAAACATTATTATCATTACTTAGTTTATCGGAACTTGCCGTGAGTACTAGTACTTTTAAACTACTAGTACGTTTAAAATTGTTTACTTCCGACGTTTCAAGGACAATATTATCCCCGTGGTTTCAAACCCCACCGCTATCTCTACTGTCTAATACCCATTAACTAATTATGTTACTAAATTTGTGTCTTCTTATGTAATTTTGTGCGATCCCGGAGTCCCGGAGCATATTTATTAAACTGATTAAAATTAAAAAGCCGCCTCCATATTAGCCCAACATTTTCCGGGATTTTGCCAAGTTTAGGTAAATATCGATCCGAATATCCGATCCCTGGTAATAATGACATCTGCTTCAGTCCGTTTTATAATTTAATTATAAATTAAATAAATAAATGTCACAGAATAATCTCGCACCCATTGCCCAGTCTAGATTTGTACTGTGGGTTCCAGATAACGATAAGATAGTTTAATGTATAGTCTTTCTTCCTAGTGACAATTCATATATGGCAGTTTAAACATGACATTAAATAGACAACGTACTAAAGTGTACACATATCTATGAATACGACTGTACGTATAGAGGAAAACATACTATGTATATACCTAGAATTTATCCAAGATGCGCAAATATTTGCCCTTCTGGGAATCGAACTTGATCCAGCTTCATAATTACTATAGCATAAAAAATATAGGTACTCCTCGCTTTGTAAAATTAGGGTTGCCGTCTTGAGAATGTTAATATCCATAGGTCTCAGATTTTACTAACCATCAGTGTGTGTGTTTGGTCGTGTGCCTTCCCCAAGCCATAAACAAACCTAATAGCAATATTAAAAACAAAAAATAAACTAGGTGCTTACGTAGTCAGCATTACGACCAACTTTGCTAACAACTTCATATTAATAAGTTACAGGAAAAGGATGATTACTTCTTAAATCCTTTTCCCATAACGACTAAGATTTTCCCACGGGAAAACTGAACCGTCGCGAGAACTGCCAGAAACAGAACTAATCGTTTGTTTTGACACAAACGGTTCGAGTACAATTTGAAATGCACGCCATGTTTGACCTTGACACGACCATTTTAACTGAACATCTATTTGACGGTTGCGAAACTCAATAATACTTTCGCTATAAAGTATAAATTAGCACGAGATGTAACTTAGCAGCACGCATTTATTAACCTTGTCATTATTCAAATTTAGAATGCTATTGACGTATTTTAAAATGAATTATATCATTATCATTAGCAGCCAGTTCTTTGAGAATTCTTTTACGCTTTTTATCGCAATGAAAGAGTTATTTTAATACTAGTCATGATACTCATGATGTATAAAGTATAGTTTTAAATCATTTTATTAAGAAACATTTTAAGATAATTGAATCCTGCAGCATGACCAATGCGTTTTTTTAGTAAGCGTGTAATCGTCTGATAATCTATGGGAACCGACGATGTGTGATGTTCATAATGTTGCTATTGCTCAATACTTGAGCACACACAAGTAACTTCCTAAAAGATATTCTATCCTTCGCTACGATTTTTACTATCTTCGTTAGCCAGGGTTTTTTTTTTTAATACTAACGTCAAAATACAATCCGCGCCGTCGTGGATTGAATCAACAACCACAACCTTATGCTTCTCATTCCACTTACTCCAACTAGTTAGTCCCAAATAATGTAGCGCCAAACATATTCCACACCAAATTAAGCAAATCACTGAGGCCTTATTCTAATTTGTATTAACATCTAACAATCGTGTATATCCATGTCAAATTACAGATTTCCAGTACTAAGAGTATCTGAACTAGGTTGCGGACGGACGGACATGGCGAAACTATAAGGGTTCCTAGTTTGACTACGGAACCCTAAAAGCGGCCTAGTTATCTAAAAAGTAGAGAAGGGTAACTAGTGCAAAGTTCATCTTGTAGTCCAGCTTATATGCTCTAACTCTAAGGTGCAACGTCACTGATTTTAAAACAAACACAATGGTATTTCGAATTTTAAATAAGTCTATGCTACAGTGGCGAAGCGTCACGTAAATAAATAGACAAGCCGGAGCAAAAAAAGGTGTATGGCGTGTGTCGATTTTACGTTTTGTTTGTATACCTACTCTATACATAGGAATTTTTGGTAAAGCCGTAAATAATCGGCTTGTACGAACGCCTCGCGACTGCTATGCTATGCTGCGCCGTTATTTTTATGCTCTTAACTTGTCCTCGCGTGTTCCATAAAAAACATGTTCCAAATTCAAACCCTACAGAGATTAACCTAATTCGACGCTCCCATTACGGCCTCCTTTTTCGGTACCCTTTTATTTTATTTTTTAAGCCCCACCGCACGATAATTGTATGAATCGTGAGTGTTACATTTCTTTCAAATTATCACTAAGTCACGCGCATTTGAGCCGATTTTAAGGTCCCATTAAACTTTGACTGCCCGCTACCGATGTTCTTTATATTTTTATTTTACTTGTTGTAATATTAAAGCAGAAGGGATGTTGTACGTTACTATTAATGTGAAGTTTATAGATATTAGTCTTTTGATTATTAATTATTTTACTAGACGAAGAACCCCCAGGTAGCTTAAATGATTTCCATTTTATTTCCTTTAAACATAAGTTATGATTATGAGATCTATTCATTTTATAGAGCTAGATTAATAAATGCAAGTTGCAATAACAAGTTGATAATCATCGTTAGAAGTAAGTACGTATTAAAACATTTTATGCTCATGTCGACAACTCTCAAGTTGAATGCATATAAACATTAATTTTAACAAGGAACTACTCAATCATCTCCCAATAATGGAGTCTTTTATTACAGAATATTGCTTCGAGATTAAGTTGTAGCTGGGAGTTTAATTTAAATAAATTAGATCATATCACCCCTTGATCCCGAGTTATCGTGATCGGTTAATTTAAACAAAGATTAATGTGTTAACGAATCCGTATATGTATCGGGATGAAGTAGTTAATAATAAATGTGTCTTCATAAGGCAGAGATAGTGTTCCCTCTTACATGTCCACATTCAGCTAGATTGTTTTACCACTTTTGTAGTGCTTAATTTCTTAGGTTGTTGATAGATAATGCCTCAAATTTTTTCACCTCATCATTTGCAAAAAAAGACAGATTTTGTGATGTCAACCAAAATAAATATTTTTAATTGTCTTTAGTCATGTTGCGATGACTACTTAAAAATAAAAAAAATATTATAAGCGTTGACCTTATAACCTTGCCAACCATTAATACTAGAAGAGAACCCGTGCACATAATTTATAATTAAAAAAATATTTTAACTGTACTTTTTGATGTCGTAACAAAAGTGTGTATATGAGCTGTCAAATCAGTGAGCACGAGTGTGAACCAATGATTGACCACCGCGACGACGGGAGGCGTCGGAACTAATTCCATTCTGATGACTTTCTGATTGGCCGCTCAACTCCCAAACGCACCGACGTAATCATATGTTATATTATTTTAAAACATTTAATGATTGGTATCGGTAGAATTATGGTTCTTTTTGCCTTTGATCTATTGTACACAAGCACACACAAGCTATCAAATTTAAATTTGACGTCGTTATGTAATCTTAAATATTATGATTGGTAGCAAAGTTGGATGCCTTTACGGGAATGTGGAGTTCCTTTTTTAATTTGTAAGCCAACCTATTGCCAATATAAGCTTAAAAATCTGCACCCAAATCGATATTCAGTTTTCAAAAATGGAACGTCAAATCGTGGGAAAATTTAACACTGGCTGGGTAATTTTGGAATTGTTTCGTTTATGGCCGTTCTCGGTATTGAATTAAACGGCTTTCCGCATTTGGTGGCCAGCGTTCTATAAGGTATGCAAATAGAGGGATACAATGGGCGAACTAATTTTCCGGATAGTTCGTAAATACTTGAACATTGAACGTAAGGTTACAAAGGAATTTAAGAGCGTTGTTTCCCCGAAGCTGGCAACGAATAAAATGACTGTCAAATAGAAATAGATAACATTTTTTTAAGAATTACCTACGATATTTCTTTAACTGATTTTTGATTGTGTTAAAAATAATGCATTAAAATTTGTATTTTATATGGGGCTCTATTCAACACGCTTAAAACCATATCGTGTTTGATAACTCTTCATTTATTTGACAGTAGGTAATGGCGGCCGACTGAAAAACGATTCCGTAACAGGTCAAATACGATATTGTTGTTAAAGACCAATTCAAATAGGTATGATTATCGTTACCCAGTACCTTTAGAACGGTAAAAGTCATAAATATACACGTTCCCAAAGCGCCAAAAATGGTTTGTGTATAAATATTTTGCTTGACATAGTCCGCTGACACTTAAAAAAAAAAAATTGTCCCCGGATCATACCACCGTTTTATTACTAAAGATTTTACGTCAGATAGTACAGTCAGCGAAACAATGACATGAACTTAATGATTAAAACTACACTCGGGGCTGAAGTGAGCCGTCGTCGCTGCGTTCACTGTAACTACCTAGTCCGATGAATGATTGAGATCATTATTTATTACTTATATCACACACAAAACGTTTTGTAACGCGTTTGAATGACGCTAGTTAATAGGTCGGGGAATATTAATTGTTTCAATGATAATTAATTAAGCTTTTGCTTATCACCAGAAATAAAAAATAAAAAATGTTCGTTAGCATTTTGTTTTTAAAAGGTAGGTAAAAAAGTTTTTTTTTAAAATTAGCACATCAATGTTTCAAAATACGCTTATAGTGTTCGTCTTACGTACCTACAAAATATTGTTATGTTTCTTATACATTGAATATAAAAAAGACCTAAACAATTTCTTGAAAAAAAAAGCGGTACTTGGAAAATAATATTAAAATGTACATCTCATTAGGTTACGCCAATAACGTAGAGAATCAATGAAGTCTCGGTATTTTTATTATATTTGAGATAAAAAGCAGCCTTTACGATTTAAAAAACCAAGACAATTGGTAACTTTTAATGAAATGTAAAGACCTATATAGGTAAAAAACTTAAGTAAAGCTCCTCTTGCATGTAGTTGTAAGACATCTGTATAGACTTATCGACATTCTATATTTGAAATTTGACGTAAATCCCATATTAGTTTTGTACACATAGTAGAAATTATCAAAACACTCAAGCAAAGCAGCGCGTAATAGCAACTCATTAAAGCTAAACAAATAACAAAAGATTGCGTAACTCTACTCTCGTTTGTAATGATAGGTTGGTATTCTAAATGGAATTGTCAACGGACAGACAGACCATTATAGACGTGAAGAAACAGAGAGTGAGGCAAGTAGAGCGTAGCTAGAGGCTACACTGACTTAATTTGATATTGTAATGAACAATATTGATAACATTTGAGTTATTACAGTAGATTAAATAGATAAATAAAAACCGAGATATACTGGCTACCTCTAATTTCAGAGATAATATATTTTTATTGGCCGAGTGATTGTCATGAAATCTAGCTAAGACCCAATGAATTACATTTTTCTATGGTATAGAGAAGGCAAACGAGCACACAGGCCATCTGATGGTAAGTGGAAACTGTGACCCATAAACATTCGCATTCATCATCATCATCATCATCATGTCAGCCGAAAGACGTCCACTGCTGGACATAGGCCTCCCCCAAGGCTTTCCACTCAGACCGGTCTTGTGCTTTTCGCATCCACCGCGGTCCCGCGATCCTGACGAGGTCGTCACTCCATCTTGTTGGAGGCCTACCTACAGCTCGTCTTCCGGTCCGCGGACGCCATTCCAGAACCTTCTGACCCCATCGGCCATCAGTCCTGCGAGCAATGTGTCCCGCCCACTGCCACTTCAGTTTAGCTATTCTTAGGGCTAAACATTCGCATTCACAAGACTGCAAATGCATTGCCAACCCTGAGGACTAAGATGGAATGCTATGCTAGTCAATGTGTGTTTCTATTATAACGTGGTCCAAAGTAAATAAAAAACATGCACCGCATGTTAATTGTATATCACCATTAAAACATAAAATCACGGTTATTGTTTCAAACCCTTATAAACATAATATAAAGAATCTTGATGGCATTTACTACACTGGAAAAGATATTAGCTGCTTCTGACAAGATTGTGATGGTTATGCATATGCAATATCATCATAATAACTCTTGTATTATTTTTTGTCAAATTCTCTCTCTTGGTTGGCTCTCTCATTTTTGAGTGTGGAAATGTGAGAATATAACTTTTAGAAACAGGATATATGCTTTTTTAAAACAGGAAATTTTAAACAAAAAAGCAACAAATACCAACAAAGTATCTGAGAAGAACAATAAAATAGTAAGTCTGTTTGTCGCACTTAGAGGAAAGTCGTGTTCACTTTGTTTTGAACCATTTATGCCAAACTGGTTCCGTTTGGCTTCATTTTTGGGACATGCAAGACAATATAATGGATATGTAAAGTAGGTTGTGCAAATTTAAAAGAACACACTTAACGGTGCTTTTACATATTATAAAATCATTATAAAACTATCCTACATTTTGAATTGCTAAAACATACTGCAAACTTTATTTATAATATCGAGCACAACCTTGTCCACTTTCATGACTCGCTCGCGAAATAATTGAATCCCTTTCCAATTACAAAATGCCACCAGTTCAATATAATCTAAAACATTTATCTTATTCCTTGTCAAATACCGCAAATGCGCCAAATTACAGCATATCTAATGACAATATCAAATAAAACATTTGTAGCAACCAGTTATTAAATCGGAATAACAATGGCAAGCGATCGCCAGCTCGATTGCGTGACGCAATAGAATCGATTACTGCTACAATCGAGTGCAACCTGCTAAACGGATTGTAATAACTTGAGTGTTTTTGTATCGATTGATCTAACTTTACTAGGTCAGGTCAGGGTACTAATTGGAATAATTGGAATACTAAACTAGTGACACGATAAAGCGTTGGACCAAGAACGGCTCCTTGGGGTACACCCATGGAAATCCAGTCACGGAAGTCTCTGAATTCATTTCCATCCCTGCTAATTATTCTTGACCTTTCCTAAAGTGCGTAAAAGCAAGCCAATTACCATTGAAATGCGCAAACACTGAGTGGCCAATAATAAGCGCGTTAGCTGCGCCAGCGACAGCTATATAATTGCGATTCTATTAGCGGCAGCTAACAAGGTAGAAAGTTGCTCTTTTGCATGCGCCGGAGTTCACGTCGCTTTATCAGCGGATTGTACCAAGCGTGTATACTGCGCAGAACCTTGATCTTTTGAGACTATTTACACCGAGGTTAATAAAGTTATTGCTATGCGATTAACTCGCGTTATAAAACAAATTAGTAATTTAAGAAATTTACGGTAGTGTACTATATGTATAGGTCAGTATATTTTTAAATGTAAAATTGTTTATTTATAAAATTAAAGAAAAATCGGTGATTTAGAAGGGATGGATGAAAGAAGAAGGACGAAAGAGATATACAGAGCGAAAGGCGAAAGAAAGGAGGGTCGGAAGGGGCCGGCTAAGGCGTACCTTTCAAATCAAATCGGAGAAATACTGGAAAAGGGCCGAATCTTAAATACCGATGTGCATGCATGACTCGATGTATGAATGTGGAAGAAGTGGAGATTTGTCAGGATCGTATCAGCTGGAAATAAGTGGTCTCTGCCTATCCCTCTGGGAAACAGGAGTGATTTAATGGAAGTTAAGGTTAATCTAAGCAATACTGGTATGCCTGGTAATATTTGTAGTACATTTTGACCGTGTGGGTTATTCTTGTACGAGTTTAATGTGACGAACTGAGCATCAAGCAAGATCGTATAGGCTTGGCCAAAAAGGGTTACTATTTCTTAAGTATAATATTTATGTATTAAAATTCAATATGCTTTAAATGTAGCAGAAATTTTAATAGATTAAAGAACGCCGTTACTTAAGTAAAACAATGCACTAAAAATATAGGAGAACTATTGCCTAAGAAAGATTGCTTTGACGTGTTTTGGGATTGTTTTTAACTCGGCCACATTTACTGTCAAATGAACAAGGATCAGAAAAAAGCCCGTCATTTTGATAAAATAACCCTGTTCCGTACAGCAGAGACTTCCTTGGTGTTAAATAAAAAATATTAAGTTATTTTATAGATATATTATACAATAATGTATACGTATTCACTGACAATTTTATTAATGAATGACACCGGAATGGTAATGGGAAACACAAACAGTAACCCAATATCCACGATTAAATATGCCCCAATGACGTCCGTAGACTGAGAACTAACTTTTCCGACTCATAAATTGGTCCTAAATTTACGTCGTTATAGACAAACAAGTAAAAATAAAATAAAAATTATTTATTTCTATTTTTTTTTATTAACATCATAAGGAAGTCTCTGCTGTATGGGACAGGGTTATGTATTCAAAATGACGGGCGTTTTTCCGATCCTTGCAAATGAATAAAAGCTATCGTATCGTTGACAATAACTACGATAACATGTCAAAGTCAATACGGTTTTACCAAGTGGAATAGAGCCATTGTCATTGGCTGACAATCGCATGTTATAATTTAATAAAATCCCTGGTTATGGTATAGCTAAATAAGTAAATAATCTTGGCAAATTTCACCTCCGGAAATTCGCTTCTTGAATTAATCAAAACCGCTAGCACTCGAACAAGCCTGGCCATGCGCAGCTATGTTTACGTTTAAGTATATGCTAATAGAGGTCGCTATGCAAATTATCCGTTATATCTGAGGATAAAAACTATGGACAATAATGTTACGCGAGCTTAGTTTGTTTTCGTAATAAACACCAGGGAGGTTAAAGCTCCAAAACCCTATGTTTTTGGGTCTTGCTTTTCTATAAACTTGCGGAGTATCAAGGTCTTGACTTCAATATTCACTGGAGAGAAACTGTGACCTTCATGTCACTAATATACTTTTGCATTACTCATCTTGTACTGATACATGTAGCATATAAGGTGCGACCACACCGCTGCTTAAAATACGGAGACGGTACGGAATTGCGGTGATGCATCGTATCCGTACCGTTTTTATCGCAAGCCCTCCACACCGCTTCTTAACGGTGCGTATATGTATGGGCGTACCTATATCCAGTAGAAGTGTTTCGGTTGACATGATTATCATTAATGTTGTTGATAAATATGTCATTCAGTACACCAAAAGCGATAAATGGAAGACCTTACCACCCAAGACAATCAATTATAACTATGTTGATGGTGCGCTCACGTGCTTACTTTGTGGGAACGCTTTTTCCAAAAAGGTTGTCTACGTCAGCCACATGCGAGCACACCATCGACCTTTTCACAGAGTGAAAGCAGTCCCCTTGGTCGAAATCGGCTGGATAGCATCATCATCATCGTCAAATATGTCAAACAAGACATTGTCCCCATGAAAATGCGTAGGGAACATCATGACTAAATTTTACTTGATAGTTTTTTAACAACATCGTCGATTCTCCATATGAGGAGATATGTAATATTTAATTAAAATGCTCATGTTTAAGTACTCGATTCAAAAATATGTTCGGTTTACAATTTTGCAGGAACAATTATTCAAAAAATCGCTTCCTCACAAGGGCGTCTTCCACTCATAATTGCAAATATAATCATGTCTCTGACATATTCTATGATAGTTTTGGCAGCTATGTAAGTGCAGTTAAAATGATTTTGTAATTTTGTAATGTTGTAATTTGATAAAAAAAAAAAGATAAAAGATGTTTATTCACCTGGTTGGTTACCTTTTATCATAACATAAGTTAGTTATGAAAACTATTTCGTTCAAATCCATGTCTACAGAGAGAGTTACTGGTTTAAGCATTGTTTTTTAAGTGCATGTTTTAATAGGCTTATGAATAACTCATCTCTGTTGTAATATTAATGTATAATGCACATTTGTTTTCCTTAATAAATAAAAATAAAAATAAAATATAATAAAACCACTAACCGTGCTTACATAGCTACCTAGTTCTATCCACTTTTATCAATGTAGGATACTAGGATCCCGTTATACCGAGATCTTGCAACATTGAAAAGGTTTGTCTCGCCTATCTATACCGAGATCTCACAGCAAGGGCGTGCGGTATAGAAGCCCTAATAACAGGCTTTTTTAAAATTTAGTCGTATTCCAAAATGTTGAGAACTCACTATACGTAAGAAGTTTTGCACTAAAGGTAACACCATCGTCTGTATCAAAACCATTCCAATCGAACAGTTCCCATTATTGTTCCACGAGAAAACCCTGATGTGTCAGTCAAGTTTTTGTCCGATGCAATCGATTCGGCCTCGATCGGTTTAATTAAGAAAGTCATTGAATCGATCATCGATTACGGATTTATCGAACAAAACAATCGAAGGATTGTATCGCATCTCTAATGTTCGAAAAATGAAAGTGGCCGTTAGTGGAATTGGAATTGTACTTTTTCCATTTCGTTTTGATTGGTCTCTGACCAGTGAGGCTAGACAAGTCGCTTAGGCAACGTAAACGATTCTCGAAAAAGACGAAATGTATGGAATTGACGTATGCGCTCGACGCGACCGTCTGACAGCTTGCGTCGATCCTATACATTTTGAATAACGATAACGAACGCCGAATGTAACTTGTCTAGGGGCTCGGCATCTATTAAATGAATAAGTAGATATACATTTTGTAGATAATTAATGCTCGGTATTTAGCTGATTTTTTGCACAAGGATCATATATAATAACCGAAAGGTTTTTGTAGCATAGAGACGGCAAATGAGCACACAAGCCTCCTCATGGTTAGTGGAATATGAGACCCGTAGACATTTTCAATCTCAAAACTGCAATTCTTAGACTGCTATTATGCGTTGCCAACCCTGAGGGCTAAGATGTATGAGGTAACTAAAATTGTTAATAAAACACGGTCGAAACTCGCTAATTCAGGACCCAATATAGTAAAGTAAAGTTATACCTATAACAATGTTTGCGACCATAGGAACCCCTACTTTCCGATTCTGATATCTTTTAAACGGCCCAAACTTTTAGAAAAATCTACTTTAAAATTAAACTAGCCTTCGGTCCAAAAAAGCCCCATCCGAATCGGGCTATCCGTTTACAAGCTACGATGTTATAGACGGACATACAATGACACCCAGATCAAATCAGACAGAGTACATACATTAAACTTCTAACTTCTGCCTTTTTTCGTCAGGGGTCAAGTCTGTTACAATCTTGTCTTATAACTTTCCTAAAAGGCCCCTAATATGTTTCACTTCGGTTCAGAGGTCAGAAAGGCCACATGCGTAAGAGACAAGTACAAGTGCGTATCTAAGTGTTACATCGGAGAGGAAAGTTCAGCCTCCGACGATGGCCTAGAGGAAGATTATAATACAAGAGAAATTATCATTACGATATGGATACCTTCATTTACATTTGATATGTAGGGATAGTCTGATAGAATGGCAGGAACAGGATTTAACTCAGTACTCTAGCACAATTGGAAATTACACATATTAAGACTAGGTTTATAGACACACTAGATGAAAACCCGGCTTCGCTTGGGTAAAATGTAGACTCAAAATAAATCCACAGCTAATCTATGTATCGATATTTCACAGGTAGATATTTCTCCTAAATCTTATTTACCATGTCTCACAATCAAAGAAATTAGACCTTAGAGGTCACAATGGAGAACGGAATACGAACCTGTGACACCTGTGACACGTAATGACGGGACACCAACGCCACATTGATGGATGACATTGAGATGTTTACTTCGCAACGACATTATGTAGCAATTTATTCATTTTTATATTGAAAATACTCGATAATCCGCATTTTCCGCCTATAAGTTGTCGACTCGAACTACTACGAAATTATTAATATAGATATCATATTACATGTATTTATATCGTTGCCTAGCAACCATAATACAGATGTACAGCTTAGTTTGGAACTAGGTCAATTTGTGTGAGATTTCCCCCTGATTTATTTATTTTTTAAACTCGCCCTTATGGACAAATACTTGCCCGAACCAATCGAATCTCGCTAGATTCGTAGACGGGCACTTTTCTACCAAATAGGTTAACCACGTCTTCTTGGAAATATTAGTTAACATGGAAATTATAGTTACACAAGTATCTTTTCATAACCAACTGTCTAATTACCTATCATATTGTTATCGCTATAGTGCCCAACTTCATATAACTCGATGTTACTACCCATTTTATGTCCTACTTTTTCTTCAAACTGAATATGTAGGTCAATACCATTACAACTCTAAATTGGCAACAGAAAAGCAAACCTAAATTGGATCAATTTGCCTACAATTCGGAGCAAGCGAACGCGGACAATACCAGGCAATCAGAAATAGGAGGCGGTGCCGTTTTTCGCGGAAGCAAGGTCGGGTAACCACTTCACTGACCTACTGGATGCCAAATTGATTACAAATCTATAGAAAAGATTGTATTGGGAGTAATAGGAAAGAAACGGATAGTGTTCCTTCAATTCTTAATGATAGAAACTTATGAGAAATTGGTTTGCTTACAGCCAATTTACGTGTATCTTTAGATTCAGATCATCTTAAATTAAGACGAGGACTGCATATGCAGAAGGCATTCATACCTTGAGTATTGCCATTATTATACATTTTGGTATTTGGTTTTAAATTCTCATGTGAACACTTTTTGCTACCGGAAGCCATCATATAACTTTTTGGGTATTCCCTTAGGTATCAGAAATTTCTAAAATTCGGCCGTCTTAAAAGCATGAACTACTTAATCTATGTTCCAATTTAATCTGTTTTGCCAAACTGAATCACAGCATCTCAACTTTCACACATATTTGTCGGTCTACCCAAAATTCATTTTAATCTTCCATTGTTCCAGATTCACTGCAACCTGTTCTAATCCTAACCAACGAACCGCAGACAACATGAAGGAGTCATAGACAAGATGCTAGTGCCAACGTAACGGAAACAATATGGCGCACAAAGTAAAGAACAACCACTACGTGGCCACCCACAGGTCAGGGGTGGACTCTCCGTCTTCAGGGGCGTACCTGCACCGAGGGTCTTCGAGGGACGAGAATGACAGCCACAGAGCGCCTTCGGAGAGGACCTTGTCGGAGTATACGGTAAGACCATTAACTTAGACTTGGTTTTAGAGGTGGTATCACCTTGTGCAGGGTCCGTCTGGATGGGCTACCGCCTAACAACCGCGGTCGTTTACCACAGCGGGGATTACCTATCTTGAGTTCGAAAAACACCGCTACCGCTACCGCTGTTTCGTTTGTCCAAAATGTTAAATCCAAAAATCATTTTTCTCTGAAACCGTTTAATTTTGTTTAATTGGTATAAAAATAACCTAACCTAACCTACAGATACTGTAGTTATATATATTTTTCGAAACATCGATAGGTTGGAACGCATTTGAAGTCAACCTCCTGAGGCTGCTTGTACAAAAAATAGTACGTACTTAATATGGCCACCAAAATAAAGATCTAGTGCAAAGGCAGTAAAGTGGAATTTCTTTTGCTTTTATGACTCATGATCAAATTAAACAAGGACTTTATTTCATTCGCACCAGATTCCACATGACAAATTTCGTTGCATGGTTGGCATTCTGATCTGTTATGGTATTGTTCTGACGTCAGTCGCCATTACTGTCAAGTAAATAAGAGCTATCAGAACGGTGACAATACGATAACAGATCAAAAACGATATCGTTTTTACCGTCTTGAATAGAGGCCATGCTATGTTGAGAATACAAATGTCTTTGGCTCTCATATCCCACCTACCATGAGGTAGCCTGCATACTTGTTCGCCTTCTAGCCTCTAAATAATCTAGGTTCTACATACATACATACATATCTTCACGCCTGTCTCCCAATGGGGTAGGCAGAGATTATGGAACGCCAGGTGCATCGGTCCAAACATATACACTTCGCTTCCTCTACATTCATCAATCTTTTCATGCACGTACGTCGGTTTCGGGTGCTTTTGATTTGGCCCTTAATCAGCACATCGCGAATCTGATCACCGTACGTCCGTCTAGGACGTCCCCTACCGACATCTCCGCTCACTCTCGCTCGCCATATCTCTTTCGTAAGAGTTTCATCCATCCTTTCTAAATGTCCAAACCATCTTAGCATACCCTTTTCGATCTTAGTCACTACATCTTCTTTCAATCCACATCGTTCTCGGACCTCGCTATTTCTTACTCTATCTATTATCCTAACTCCACACATACTTCTACCACTATAAGCCACTTTTCCTGCAATTTGTTAGTAGGCGACAATAGATATCTTTCTCTAACTTCGTACGATGCACAAGATGCCCTTCCTTATATTACTAATAAATTGGGTAACAAGCAGCCCGTGTAAAAGCCCGTTTATATGTCATGAATATTCAGAGCACACGCTGAATCTAAGTCTGAATTGCAGCAGGTGTAGTTTAGTGGTTTGATTGGTGTCAGTAAAATTGCCGGAAGCTAGGGCCGATAGATTCTACGCGGTAAACACCATATCGACTTTTACCTTTTACAGTATTGTCAACGTTTTGATAGCCCTTATTTAAATGACAGTAATGGCGGCAGAGTAAAAAAAAAACTATCATTGCTTCTTTCTAGCTTTTTTTCCAGGGAGCTCCTTAATTAACATACTTACATGTTACGGATGTCATATTGTTCATATTCTTGAATAAGAATATTCAGAGTGCGAATAGATACGAATGTCAAGGTGTTACATTAAAAAAAAAACATCGGTTTTATTTACAAAACGTTAAACATACCAGTGTTACATACACACGTTAATTTAATAGTCGTAAATATTTCAAGAGAGGCATGCGGCCGGCGAATCACGCAAGACGTGTCCTGGACACATTCGCATCCGCTAAACATTCGCATCGGCAGATGCGAATGCGAATTTTCAAAATAAAGTGATGCGAATCATTCCCATAAGCTAATATGAATGTTCATAACATCCCCACACACAAATATCCAGGGAAGTGTTTATTCTACATGAACACCGCTTGTTTCTTCTTGTCCGACCTTTGTTTCTTGTTTCCATTCCCGAAGCAGTCAGCAAAACGGACATAATCGTTCAGCTATTTCTAACCTGTAACCCTTCTACTTTTAGGGGTTTATGGGTCTCCAACGGTCAACAAGTTAATAGAAATTGACGTCAAACACAATTTACAAATGTTTCACAAATTCGGAAGTTTACGAATGTGTAATGAGAAACGAGCGCTAAAGCGTTTGCGCTTAAGGCGAAGTAGGGAACGATTTAAAAAAAACATAGGGCCTTAACAAGATGCAATCACCGCTAATGTTTCTGTTTTCTATTGACTCGAAATGTATGGAGCTGACATCGGTCGAGCGAACATTAGCTTACGTTAATCTTGACATTTTGACGAGTTTCGAAAATCGCTAACTTAGCTTTATACTCGTAAATCTTGACTAGGCGCTCAGCGGACAATCTAACACAAATTGACCTAGTCACAAACTAAGCTCTAGGCTTGTACTATGGGTACAATACGATAAACATAAGTAGTGCCACAACCCTGTAGTCTAGTACATTCGAGTTCATAAATATATGTACACTTTAGTACCGTGTCACTTTAATCGCTGTGACCGAATTTATATATGACAGTTTAAACATGACGTTAATTAGACAAGGTACTAAAGTGTACCTACACATATTTATGAACTCGACTGTACTAGTTTTCTCGTTAAATTGACCGAACATCCACAAAAACTATAATTGTGCAATAAACTTTTGGGTATTGTGCGGGTAGGCTAGTTTAGTCGTCCAGGCAGAGTGAACAAAAGACATAAGGACGTGCATTCTCAATTGGGAAGCTTTACCCGTTGAGTGGGCCCGCTCGTATGTCTGTCGTATGTAGAATACCTCAGGTTAGTTAGAGGTTAAAATACTCATTGATTACATACTAACTCACGTGGCGACACTAAAAAATTACAGACAGAAAGACGGACAGACGGACATGGCGTAACTATAAAGGTTCCTTGTTGACTACGGAACCCTAAAATTGGGCACAAAGTTAGTATGACAAAGCTAACTCGTTCGCCATAATCGTGTTGTGTTTATCGGCACGTCGACAGGACTGTGAACAGAACGCGGTCGCAGGCGCAGGCGCAGAGTCGTTCCGCTGAATCGCAGCGAGTGACGCCGACATGACTCCGAGTACAGATTAATCGGGACTATGTTGGTCCAAGTTAAAAAAGCACACTTAAAAAAAGACAAAGAAGGAAGAATCTTAATGCATGTATAAAATTCTCGAGTCATAAGGTTTGTATAAAAAATAATTACACCCAGGCAGCGCCGGGCGCGGACAGCTAGTACAATAAACTTCGCATACTAACAACGAAATAAAGATCTCGTCAATAGACTGAAACAGTCCGCCGCACTGTGCAAATCTTTTTAATTTTGAAACTTACATTTATAGTGCTTGCACACGGTGCAAGTAACTTGCGCTTACTGTTTGCGCAAGTAGCCCGCACCTTTACTTGCTCCATCTACATGCAATGCTTAGGGCTGCAAATCTAGGATTCCGCAAGGTCATAAACCTTAGGACGATGATAAAAGTAGGTAGGTACACTAGTCACTAGTTGATTCGTCCTCGCGTAGAAATCACAGGTTAGAGGTTAGTGCGTCTTGACCTTGGTCGTACTTAATAATAGCTACAGTAGCAGTCACAATAATATATCAGATATAAATAGTTCAATAAGTAACGAGATCTAACAGAGGCTAATTAAAACCACACCTTGTTTAGCATTACTCCATTCCAGATACCTCAATCTATGAAGCGACGCCATTGAATTTGACGTAGTACGTAGTTTAAGCATTCTTCATCCAAAAACAATACTATAAATCAAATCGCTCTCCGTTCGACTCTCACACCAAGCTCAAGTGCAAGTCAATATTAGCATTGCAAGCGATCATAAACCTCTGCTCTGATGTACGCGAATAAATTAATGCCATCTGTTTTTGGACGACGTAAACAACCCAGTTCCCGCGATTTGAGGCGCTGGTTTATAATTTCTGTTATGTTGTCTGTGGACGCCTGTTTTATAATTATTTATGTTATATTGGACACGTTACGGCTGTATGGGACCGCCCGTGGCCCTTTCCCTTTAAAATAAAATGTGACTGGCCAGTTACGTTTCGAGAAAAGGTTCGTTGCGTCATTTATTTTGCGATTCTCATCAATGTGATGAGAGTTTCTCTTTATTTCATCTGAGATGTAACATGTAGTAACGACGTATTTCGTTGAATACTTACTGGAGACACTACTACTAACTGAGTTAGCCAGACAAATATAAACCGACAAAATGGTATATCGTTTAATTGATCACGCACTGAATCGGGAGCTCTTTTCAACACAACAATAGTACATTGTTGCCTAGGCGCGGAAAGTAAGGGTTTTCCTGACGAGGTGGTTGCTAAAATACGAGTCAGGAAATTCTCGTTTCCGCCGGCATACATAATGCTTTTCTCAAACATGTGAGGAAATAATACAAATACATTTTTAAAAAGCAAGTAATTTAATTATGCAGAATGAACGAATGTTACCGACGGTCAATTTTTTTAAAATACTAACCATAGAAATTGGAGTGCAAATTCAAAAAGAAACACACGCACTGTGCTAAAAAAGCGAGCAGTTACCTTGGCTGTTTGGAATTTTTGTCTTGGTCCTTTTGATTTTGTATGCAAATTGACAGCATTTTTAAGAAAAATATAGACATGGACTAGGAGTAAAATGAGGCTCTTTCCGTCCTTGTCTTTCAATCGGAAAACCGTTTTTTCCGAGCATGTTTGAGAAAAACAATATTGCGTTTGACCTGTTATGGTATTGTTTATTGTTTAGCGTATCGACCGCCATTACTGTCAAGTGAATAAGAGCTAACGTTTGCGATACGATAACACGTCAAAAGCAATATTGTTTAACCGTGTTGAATAGAGGCCCTGTAGGCACTATCTTATCTGTGGCCATTATTTAACGTGATGGCTAATTCATTAATTGTCATTGTTTCCGTGATATGCTTCACGTACTTTTTAGCCTTACTAGGGCGATACGTTACTCGAGACACTTGGGCTCGTACCACTTAGCTCTAAGTCAAAGTCAAAGTCAAAGTTCTTTATTCTTCAATTTAGGCATAATATAATGCACCTATGAATGTCAAAAAGCATTACCACCGGTTCGAAAAATAAAACCTTTGCCCCGAGAAGAACCGGCGTAAGAAACTCTGTAGGAACTAGGATGGATTTGCAATGATATTTCTATTTTTATGGCATTTCTACTTGATGGTTCGTGGAACCTGAGGTCTACATTGTCTAAGAACCAAAAGTATCCAAAAAATATATGAGATTTTGCAAAGCAATTGCGATACATTGTAGGATATCAAAATAATTTCAGACTGTTTTTTATCCCTGGACATTTTGGTTATGTACCAAAATACATACAGTTTAATAACATTTTTATTAATATTTTTAACAAGTACAATTCTACATCTATTTATTTATTTTTAGACAATGGACGAGCGCACGCGTTCGCCTTCAGGGGAGCACCGGGAGGCCCGCGAGCCCCGGGATCCCCGGGACCCCAGGGACCCCCGGGACCCAAGGGACCCCAGGGAGCAGCGCAACGGGCGCCGGCACCCCAACGGGTCCCCGCGGGCTGACTCCGATGTTTACGTCACCAGCGGGGCCTACCGGCCTCCCTCACAGATCAGGTGAGGCCTACATTGAGACTAGGGATATATCTGTATTATTTTCAAACAAAATATCTCCCTTATTATTTTATATTTTTGATCTCCAATGAATTTATAATAGTTTAGGGTCATGATCTTAATTACCATCGAAATGTTGCAAATTCAGGAAGATATTTCGGTATCGATTCCTGTGTCTTGAGTGTAAGTTGCTGTTCAAGCGGCAAACCCTCTCGAATGCGAAAGTGACCAACATATTCATAAGAGAAACGCACACGCAATCGAGACGTTTTTGTGTATGTAACAATACGCTAGTCTCTGATTTAAACACTGCATCCTACTGGTATAATAAGAGGCACCACTCGTGACAGATTGGGATATCCACCACGGAAATTCGTCTCACCAAAATGAATAAGTTATGTCAAAAAATATTTAACTTTGTGAGTCTACATTAAGCTACACCAGAGATCCTGCTGCCACTGTCTTACTCCATGATCAGATCAGCTCTTGGACACCATCATAATAAATTGGAATGGGCGAAAAGATTTACTGACAAACAAATAAAGTGAAGTAGGCTTGAAATTACCATGAAGTAAGCATGTGCATGAGCAACCATTCCACCAAAACACGGCTCCTTTTTTCAGCTTCCCGTACGTTCAAGCACTTAGATATTGAGCCAGTTTAGTACCCTGTCACAGAAATGCAATAAATATTATGACGTAGTTTATTTCTCGTGACTTACTGCTGTCATCATGACAGAGTTCTTGCACAGCTCTCAGAGCTCACATATTGCATTGTCTCTAAACTCACTTGAATTTAAAATAAACGCATAAATCTTGATAACACAAAAAGCGCATTTGCATTTAGCTACGGTACAGCGTAACCATTGATTCAGTGCACTGATTCACAGCTGGATCACAATCGATCTCGATCGATATGTGGGTATCGGTGCGAGCGGCCTAGTTGCTGGGGTCGGGGTTCGACACGGGAAATAGGTACCAGTCTCTTTACCATGAAGGTGTGGAGAATTTGTTTAAACGACCTGGTGAATGACGTCATGATGGAGATGAGAAGGGATGGAAGATAAGGCGCAATGGCAAGATAACAACAACTAGGTACAAAATACTAAACTAAACTTAGTATTTTTTTTACTACGTTTTTTTTTACTAGCACTAAACTAAATAAGATCACAATTACTAAAACATATTAGTAGTTTTATGGGGAGAAAAACGTTATCGCATTTCGTATGCAAATTTTTAGCTTCTCAATTCTCTTAAATGCAGCCTCTAATGCACCACGGTACAAAGATGCTAAGCCTAGATTGCTATAAGATGGCTATAGGACGGCGTTATACACTCGAACGAGTTTATAGCCAATAACTCATCCAGCTGTAATTGGGTCGGAGGAACCGTTGTTCCCACAGTGCATGGTGCATTTGTGCATAGTTGCATCCTAATGCGCGCGGGGAATGCATGTTATTTGCATCGCGATGCATTGCAATTGTTTAGCTTTGGAGGATTAGGATTAAGTGAGGCGTTTGAATTGTTTACAGGTTCAAATGGCATTTATAATGTTTTATAAGTATGATTCTGCAGAATTGTTGTTTGTTGCTGTTGTCTACGTTGAAATCGTTTATTGCTATTCCCTCGGGAACTGGCCATTTTTACAGGATCTAAAGTACCCTATGACCTTACCCGGGACTCGGGCTATCTCCATATCAAATTTCGTAAAAATTGATTCAGTGGTTTACCCGTGAGAGCATAACAGACGGACAGCGTAAAGTATTACAATGAGAACATAGTAAGTAACCAAATAAGTATAAGTTAGTATAATTCCATTAGTTAATAATAGTACTTAAGTAGGTATGGATAGTATGGATGGGTATGGATAACGTAGTAAGCAAAAATATGTCAGCTCAGTACAGTCAAGGAATTTAATTCTTATACCACTTTGGACTATGTCAAAGTGACGTAATCAATCAAAACGTAAGAGTCTTCTTATGATTTTATTTACAGTGCCACTTTGACATAGTCCAAAGTGGATAGGAATTAAATTCCTTGTCTGTACATAATTTAGATTGTAATTTGATTTTATTTTTTTACTAACGATGCCCTCGCTTCGCTTCGGTTTGTATAAGTTGTCCGTAACACCCGTACATAAAGCAGAATTTAGTTTTCACTAGCTTCTGCCCACGACTTCGTCCGCGTAGATTTCGATTACCGTTATTCCCTCGGGAACTATGAAATTCCTATTAAAGGACCTAACTTATACTTGTGCCAAGTTTCATCCCGATCCGTTCAGTGGTTGAAGCGTGATTGAGTAACAAACATCCATCAATCTCATTTATAATATTATCCGCTAACTGATTTAAAAGCAGTTCGAGGATATAGAGACAGAAGGACAGATATACGCGAAAAGCGGCTCTGTTTTATACTATTTAATGCCTATCCTGGAAGAGAAGCAGAAAAGAGGCAGAAGAATGTAGGTCAGATAATAAGGCATGAAGCCATCTCCCAGCCCCTTAACCCAATGATTTGCGGAACCGTTACCAGCTCCGCTACACCCCCGACGGTGCCAGTGGATCAAACGTGGCGAATTACAGGGCCGGGCGGGCACAAACCGGCGGGTAGAACGCGGCGGTTTTTAAAACGCTAAGGCGATTGCGACAATATTTTAATTTTAGAACAAAACTTTTGCTGACTGTGTTCTTTTTTTGCTAAGTCTCATATCATCTCTCATCCGCTTGTCTAGGCCAAACTAATGAGTCCCCTAACGGTGGGCCTACGGTAAGTATAGCGCAGGTCCTGTCGCCATCTTCGGACTCCATCATCAAATCAGCTCTTAGATACGTTAACATATATTTTGTCACCGGGTTTACATGTGTGGTCAAAATTTTAACCATTTCCATTTACGAGATAATTTTAGCACTTTTTCAAGAACAATTGTGCATGCGCATACCAATTATGTTAATAGTTTGTTGTATAGATTGAAGAGCTTTGTCTACGGACTTACAGGATTGTAGGCTGAAAATTTCTATACAAAATGCAATAACATTTCTGACCCTTTAAACCTCGTCCGATTTTTACGATTTTTGAATACTTATGTGGTAGATATTACAAAAAACTATGTCTGTACTTTTTCTTTTCCGAGAAATATTTTAAAAAAGAAACGGAAACAAGCTTTTATTTTTATAATACAATATATTCAAAAAATCAAGCTACATTAGCACGAACATTAACTCTTTCCCAGTAAGATCCGATGCACTCAGATGTTTAAGAAAAAATCACTTCTTCGACAAATTTACTAGTTACGAGTATATATCGTAATCACCTTATAATATTATACCGGATGGAAAAAATACTTAACTATTCATTCATATTATTATACCGTAACTTTAAATGAAATATTTTGGTATACATGATAATGTGACATGTAATATTCTTTAAATATTAAGAATAAATGAGTATATGAGTATAAGCACTATGCAGCGTTAGGTACCTGGTTTAGTCGTCCAGGAAATTTCGTTAAAATAATCAACAATTGCTAAACTTCCGGTACAATAAAATACGATGAAATACTTTTAATTTCAATCAAGGCAAGGCTCAATTTTAAACTCGCTTTTCTTCAAATAAGATTAACGGAAACACGTATAGGTACTAAAAAACGCCGCGTTCTAACCGCCCGTTTGCCCTACGCTCGTGCAGAAACAAAACCTTTGCATAAACGCGCAGATTGATAGCAAATTACCGGCGCGCGCGCAGAGCGCCGCGGATGACTTCGACGCGCGTGAGTCATCTGTAACCATCACATTCAAATAGTTGAAGGTACACTTAACTCGAGATGAAGCTGTGTAGTATTTTCATTTGTTTTTCTTAGCTCAGTGCTCTCTCTAAGAGTATTTAAAAAGATAATTTAATAAAAAAATGGTCACAGATATTCATTACTAATACGCACCGGCTTCAATTCCTTCATCACTTTTCCTTCTAACTAAAGCTAGCAAATATTCCTGGATAAAAGTATACAGTGAGTTAGCTCAGGACATGGTCTGTGTGGCTAATTTTAAACGAATCTTGTACTTAACCATATGTATGAGCTGTTGACAGACAAACTTTCAAACATCATGTCTTCTTTCTTCACATAATCTTAATATTAGTAGGAATTAATTATAGCTAAATAATTATTCTATAGCACTCATTGTCTCCGACTACCCGTTTTTATTATACTTTATGTTAGTTATAGCATTTGGTCTACCGTTCTTGCATGCTACCCTCTTACCTAGATCTAAGTTAAATAACATTGTTTCTCAGTAAGTGATTTATGTAAATCTTATGAGAAATAAATATCTTAAACCATTAAACCATTAATTACAT
Source organism: Acleris sparsana (assembly GCA_923062465.1). Classification (NCBI taxonomy): domain Eukaryota; kingdom Metazoa; phylum Arthropoda; class Insecta; order Lepidoptera; family Tortricidae; genus Acleris; species Acleris sparsana. The sequence goes on from OV281297.1 coordinate 14,672,934, forward strand.
AACCAAGAAGTTATGCCATACTCCCCCGGGAACTGGCCATTTCCCGAGATAAAGGTACTCTAAAGTGTTACAGACAAACTATAGTTAATTTCTGGTAATATAAGTAACGTTAGGTAGCATGGATTACGATGGATAACCCCCTTTTTTTAAGTAATAATTATTATTAGTCTTTAAACTCGAAAGCGAATTTAATACGTCGATAAAATAACTTTAGAAAATATCACCTGGGACCTAGATCTCTAGCTAGGTCAACTGCATATTCTTACATAGTACAACGGTACATCATAACAAACAAACGGACATAAATCGACGCGGGATCGAACCCGCATGTTTATGGAGTCGAGGCCCCGCGGTTGGAGCTATTCTCCGCGTGATGGAGCGTTGTGGGTACGCTAGCTTGTGAGAAGTACTACATTATATTAGAACTAATCATCAAGTCTCAGCTTTTCATCGTCATTCGTGGATAATATCATGTATTGGTACAATACATGATATTATCCACGATCATCTTAACATGTCCAAAGTTAATGCGAGATGGGTACCACGAGTGTTGACTCCGTTTCAGAGCATACGCGCGTTGCTTGTTGTTCCGACTTCATTGAGTTCTGTGGAGAAAACTCTATGGTTTGTTAAAAAAAAATGTTACCGGAAATGAAACTTGGGTTCATCATTATGACCCTGAGAGCAAACAAGAGTCGATGCAGTGGCACGTTAAAGGAACACCTCATCCCAAGAAATTCAAAGTCGTCGCTTCAGCTGACAAGATCATGGTGACGATATTCTGGGATTGTGAAGGGATATTATTAATAGAATCTAAAGAAAAGGGTTTAAATATTACAGGAGAGTACTACGCTAACATTTTACGCCAATTATGGGAAGCAATCAAAGAGAAGAGGAGGGGAAAATTGACCAGAGGAGTGCTGCTTCTTGATGACGACGCCCCTGTGTATACCGCTCATGTTGCCAAGGCTGCTGTTCTTGAATCTGGGTTCGAAACTATTACTCACCTGCCGTACAGTCCAGACTTGGCCCCCAGCGACTACTTTTGTTTCCCAACCTTAAAAAGGTTCTTCGTGGACATCGATTTTCTAATGATGAATCGTTGAAGGCAGTGTTGGTGGAGTAATTTACACCAAAGACAAAAAATATTTGTGTATAAACTTAGGGGGGGGGGGGGGGGATATATAGAAAAATAAAAATAAAACACTAATCGTATGCTTTTGTATTTATTCTTCGAAATTATTTATTTAGAAACAAATAAATACAATGATACAGGAGACAATGTCATGCCACACCAATTGATCTAGTCCCAAACTAAGCTCTAGCCTTGCTATGGGAATAGGCAACGTTATAAATAATTATTATAGGTACAAAAATAAACACTTGTAACATATCCTAGTCTTCCTAAACCTCGCAAAACACTCCAAAACACCTGTTCGTATATAACTAGGTTCTGTCTTTAAATTCCACATAACCTCAAAATCGTAACCGTGACGTGACAGCCTTATTCCGGATAAGATCGTCACGACACGGACGACGTCGTCACGATCGTTTTGGAAACGACGGCGGCGAATCAAAGTCCCGTCATGCTAGGGAAGTAAATACAGGGTGTCACGGTTGAGTATGGATAAAAACCGGACAAGTGCGACTTGAACTCGAATTGAGAGGGTTCCGTGTGTTATGAGAAATTTCCTATGTTACTATTATCACCATAGACTTCTTGTAGGTTTTCCTATAATCTATAGGTAGTTAGGTGGAGAACCATATTACGTATTCAAAAAAAAAAGCGACATTAGGGTCAGATATAAAAGAGGATGGTAAATATTTGCCTATTTTCTTAAATAACTTTAACACTTTTATATTAAAATTAAAATGAAATTGAGATTTTCACAATTTATACTTTGCCCCTCGAGCCCTCATGTTTAAAATTCATTTATTTACATTACACGTCCGTTCCTTTAGGTCACCGACTTAGATCCGTGTACTACCAAATTCAAACTCAATCGGTCTTGAACTCTAGGAGTACGGAACCCTAAAAACACAGCCTCGGATTACACTTAATGGAGGATTCGTCCCGCGCTACGTGATATTTGTATTTGGTACTTCATTGGCCGTGTAAGATTGGTTGATGTTCAGAATGATGTTAAAATAGTTCAGTTTTTTTCCCATATTAGTTGCGGACTATGGCTTACTCTCTTTTTTTTCAAACCGGTAAATAAACCACTAACCAATAACTAAAATTATATGAGTAGGGAGAGTGTGTTTTTGCGTATAACTTCGTTTGCCCCAATTTCATTTGTCATAAAGTAATTTCTTCTGAATCCGTAATCCTTTCAGGTAATTTTTGTAGCAGATATTTGTGTGATGAGCTCGCATATGTGTTCCTGCGTCTTAGATGATTGTTATGTATTTCCCTGGTAAATTATGTTTATCGTAGGCACCCCATAGTACAAGCCTAGAGCTTAGTTTGGGACTAGGTCAATTTGTTGGAATTCACATAAATATATCCGTCTCACTCACACTAGTAGTTAGCTAGACGTTCTCTTTCTTATATGGATAATAAGTTACAGTCTCAAGTGTTCCTTGTTTTTATAAGGGTTTCTTTTAAAGCAATATGTTTGCTTATAGTTAGTTCCCCGGGTCACCCCGTATCGATCGTACTGTTACGTTGAGTACACGCACGACTCTCCTAGTAAATAATATAACAATATATTATTTTCACATATAAAACAAATCTCTTATTTATCACCCTAACCAATACAATTTGTGTGAGATTCTCCCCTGATATTTATTATTATTAATTATTTAAATGTATTGCCGATCCTGGGGACTAAGATGGAATTCTTTTCCCCACACCGGAGCACAGCAATGCGATGCTACTCGTAGGTTAAAGGATAAGATGGTGGTAGCGATCCGGACGGACCCTGCACAAGGCCCTACCGCCACTGAATGTGGAACACAAACTGTTTTCAACAAAAAAAAATGTTTGTTATATGTATACAAAATGTGATTTTATGGGTTAAATTAAATGGGTTTTTGTAACACCCTGTCTAGTATAGTGTGTAGTGATTTACCAGTGACTACTATAATTATACACTCTCCGTTCCGTAATTACGGATTAATGTGACTCCCAAGGACGTTAGAAAGTAAACGAATCCGTCTCGCAGCGGGAGCGTCACGATATTTGACTTTTGGTATTTTATTCCAGTTTTTTACCACTTTTTTTGGGAACGCTACTTATCCTAATTTTACGTTTTTGTGGAGGCTCTCACGACCATCTCTGACGTTTTTATTTTTTTCTTTAATTTGAAACTTTTAAATAAGCATTCTGTTTCTTTCCAAGATAAGTATATCCCGGATAACTACCATCATCTTATATCTATTAACCCACTGCCTATAATAACAGTGTTCACATTGTTGTGTTCCGGTGTGGGGATAGGACAACCGGTGAAATTACTAGACTAGCCTAGCATAGAGATATTCCATCTTAGTTCTCAGGAAACGCATTTGGCGACTTAGGGCCGTATTAATAAACTCATCTTGACTGTGAGGCCCGTCACAAGAACACTGTCATTTTTGACGCATCTCGAGACGAGCATTAGAGTTGAGATCAGTTTATTAATACGGGCCTTAGGATAACAGTCTTGAGTTGTAGTCGTAGAAATTCTATAGGTCTCAGATCCCACTACCATCAGGTGGCCAGAGTGCTCGTGAGTATTCTCTTTGACATTTGAAAAATAGTGTTTGAGCATACGTAGGGGCAAAGCCGGAAAAAGTAGACGTGTCAGTATTGTTACCCATTTTTGTTAAATATTAAGTTTTTACACGAGTGCCCCAAACGAGTGTAATATTTTCAGGGTTCATGGGTGTATGGTACGATTATTTATTCCACCATAACTTCTAAACGCCTCAGCCGACTTTGATGTGTGTGGTATCGCTCGAAACCTTTCACCATCCCGGGTGACGTAGGATACCTAAACTGTTACAATTGAAACCACAACAATGATAAAATGACCATTATTGATATAGGTAGGTATATGACGACAATACAAATAATGTACCTGATGATTTTTTACGTTCCTTGTAACTGAATAACTATAAACATTGATTTCATTCAGTTGTGTTCAGAAGTTATTAATCTAAAGCTTCAATATCTTAGCTATACGGCTTTACCCCGGTCACCCGGACTCTACGTTTATAAATGACGTAAATAAACCATTTCTCGTTATTTTTACAATTTCCTACGAGCTTAAAATTTACTGTGAGCCGACAGTACCAACCTAATACGGCGGAAGCTCATATCACGCCCAGTGATAATAAAACTTTATTTTCGAAGTCTAACGGTACTTTAACACAAACACAAATACATTAAACCGCCGCGTAACAAATTACCATTAGTTATTTATTAACCACTTATCTTTATATTTCTACCGATGAACCGGACGTCGATTTCAAGAAACAACTCACTCCTGAGCTCGACAAACAATTATTAACCGGCAAGATTAAGTTATCCTTGTCATTGCATATCACTACATAGTATAAAACAAAGTCGCTTTCCCTGTCCCCTATGTCCCTTTGCATGCTTAAATCTTTAAAACTACGCAACGGATTTTGATGCGGTTTTTTTTAATAGATAGAGTGATTCAAGAGGAAGGTTTATATGTATAATAAGTTCTGGATCATATACGGGTTTTACAGAAAACTCACATTAACCGAAGCGAAGCGAGGGCGGGTCACTAGTCATTAATATTTTCATTCGTGTGTTGTGACTTTTCCGGATGAATTGGTATAGACTATAGAAAGTGAGAAACAATTTAACTCCTAAAACTTAAAACAGCTGCATTCAGAAAAATGTTTGAGCCCAAAAGACTCGTAAAAGCTTTGTTTTATGTCCACGAGCTCGAGGGACAACTTGAACTCGTCGGTTATTTCACTGTGGAGCTCACAGTCGAGTGGTTTTTGTGAATCTACGGCTGTTCAATAAAATCAATTTAACGTTTCCTACAAAGGGCTTTCTTTATGATCTCACGTTTGTGATGTCGATGTCTTTTCTTTTTTGAACGTACTGTAGAACTAAATCTTTATAAACGGCTGTCAACTGTGGGTGTACTACAGGAACTCACGGGCAACTCGATTTGAAATCGTATTTCTGATAATCGCGTCGCGGTTGCTTTTTAACATTGTGTAGATCTTTTTTATCTAAACGTAATTTTATTAAAAGGTATTTCATAACATGTAATATCTTTAATTACATTCTTTGATTGTTATATGGTAATTGTACTTCAGTTTAAAAAAAAAAGTAAGTCTTGGTTTTGTAAGGACTTGCTAGTAAATATGTCAGCCCAAATTGTAGTACCTAACTTCACGTGGGTAAACGTTTTGACACCTGATCGAAAATTGATCTGGCGGTTCTTTATAAAACGAACCTTCCAATATGCAGCCTCTTCTCCGAACTCACGGACTACTCATAAGCCTTTGTGACTTTTGTAGTCTTTTATTATTTATAAACTCTGCGATACTCATTTAATTTGGATCTTTAATAAATAATTTAAAATAATAGTAATATGGAAATGGAAAACCGTATCAATTCATATTAAAAACTCTTTTGTCACTGACTGACAGACATTGCACAGCATAAACCGAATAACCTGAATCTTGAAATTTGTAGACGATATTCTTTGGATACTCTAGGGGTGCACCAAGAAATTATTTCTACGCGTATGAAGTCGCGGGCGTTGTCTTTTCCAGGAGTAAGGTAAACCTGCGTTCACAAACAAATACGTTAATTAAGTAATGTTTGTGTCGATGCCTTCAAAATTAAATCCCTACCCTCATGTCCATATAACTCAGCGTAATCCTTATTTTTCTTTCCATCAATGAAGATGACTTGATGAATTCATGACTTGATGACTCGTTCATTCATATCTCCAAATTCCGTTCGACTTTCTCCTGCGACGTACCGTGAAATTCCTTCGACTTTTTCGACAATAGTACCTCTCCAACCTTTGAAAGCTCCAAAGGACTTTCTAAGCTTTTTACTAACAAGCTTTGACATCTGGAAGTAAATATTTGTTCGTTTTACTGTTGTTTTTTTTTTGATTGGTCGTTTAAGTCAACACGATTTAAACTGACAGGATAAAAACCTCCATCGAGGATTTGTTAGGTTTTTTATTAATTCGAATGACTGGTTTAGTGGCCGCGTTGAAACTGTTTGATGGGGTGGGAGCCGAGTTTTTTCTTTATGTCTGAATTAGCTGCTGGGCGATCGTAAGGTACTGATTGTGGGCTCAATGAACATCACTTTTATGAGTTCTTTAGATAATATATAAGTAAAATTATCCTACTAAGGAACTTGCTGTTGGTGCTATCAGTATTGTCATTATACTAACTAGAAATTCCTTTAAGTTACCTTATTTTCAGGGGTCCCTTTCCAGGGCCATTTCCGTCGCATAATAATATTATGGTCCCTCAGAAAAAAACATTCTAAATTAAATTACTGGTTAACCAACAATAATGACAAGAACCAAAGTAACGTACAAATAAAGAAAATAATCAGAATCACATGTTTTCTTTGCTAAGGAACCCTCGGTGCTTGAGTCAAACTAGCACTTGACTGTTTTTTTAGTGACAGGTGACGTCAGCGGCCTTGGCCAGGAATCCTGCGCGACTCGTGACGGTCGTCTGCATTGTGCGACGCTGACAAATGACCGCGCCGATGTGTGCGCTCGCGCACGACCAATCAGTTTCGCGCCAATTGGAATTAATTGATGATTCATTGTTTTTTTCAACCCCCGACGCAAAAAGATAGGTGTTATAAGTTTGACTGCTATGTGTGTGTTTTTATTTTACGGCAAAGAGAAGGCACGCGAGCACTCAGGCCACCTGATGGTAAGTGGGATCTGAGACCCATAGACATTTGAAATCACAAGACTACCATCTCAAAACTGCAATCCTAAGACCTCAAATGCGTTGCCAACCCTGAGGACTGAGATGGAATGCCTCTATGCTAATCATTTCACCGGTTGTCTTACCCCCACACCGGAACACGGCAATGTGAACACTACAGCTTGGCGGTGGTTTAATGGATAAGATGGTGGTAGCAATCCGGTCGGACCCTGCACAAGGTCTGTCTGTGGCATCGTAGCTTTTAAACGAGTAAACTGATTCGAATGCGGTTTTTTATTTGAAAGCCGGTTTTTTAGCGGTTGCTCATGGCTAAATTGCATGAAAATCGGTTGAGCCGTTTAAGAGATATCAGCTAAGAAAGAAGAGGTCACCATTATATAGGGAGTTTTTATCTACACTCAGGAGCAATGGAAACGGATCACTTTCTATGGTAATTCTATTCAAAGTGACCCGTTTTCATTGCTCTTGACTATATCTAATGGTAACTTACGGAGCTGAGACGTGGGCGCTAACAATGGGCCTCATAAGGAAGCTCAAAGTCACTCAGAGGGCTATGGAGAGGGCTATGCTCGGGGTTTCTCTGCGTGATAGAGTCAGAAATGATGATATCCGCAGTAGAACTAAGGTTACCGACATAGCCCGAAGAATAGCTAAACTGAAGTAGCAGTGGGCGGGGCACATTGCTCGCAGGACTAATGGCCTATGGGGTCAGAAGGTTCTGGAGGTTCCAACAAGATGGAGTGACGACCTCGTCAGGATCGCGGGACCGCGGTGGATGCGAAAAGCACAAGGCCGGTCCGAGTGGAAAGCCTTGGGGGAGGCCTATGTCCAGCAGTGGACGTCTTTCGGCTGACATGATGATGATGATGATATCTAATGGTTATTAGTTATAAGTGAACATGGATCAATGAACCCTGTGTTGTTGTCAATATCATTACGAGCTGCCTCACCTGCCTTTGTGCCTTTTATTGCCTTTAATATGTTTACCTAGGCCCGGTATCGGTTGGATTAACTTTTTATGGTTACGAACAATAAATAATCCGGGTCACCTTTGTTTCGGCGTTTCGGTTTGCCAGATGTGTCGTTTCCCATCCGGTTCATTTGCCAACCCGCTTTGTTTTCTGTAATCGCAAATATTTCAGGATTTTATAGAAAGTAGCCTAACCTATAGGGTTGGACACGATGGTACTGAAATAAATATTTAAATTGTTATATATCTTTGGGTTGGGAATGCAGGGTCCGTCTGAATCGCCTTCACTACCTTATCCTTTATCCCGCTGCCAAGCTGTGTTCGCATTGTTGCATTCGGCTCAGTATGGTTGCGTCTATATCGCGTGTCAAATGTGGATAAAGCTCGCTTATCCATACTTTGTCACGTGATAAACACAGCCATATTAGGCCTTCTGGGACCCTAACATCGCTGGCGTGACAAAGTGTGGATAAGGCATCCGTCACCTTCTGACACATAAGTAAGACAGTGACGGCTGCCATACTAGGCCCACTCGTATGAGGTCGCCTGATGAGAATGCTCAGTTTCATTTGTCGAAAGCCCGCATGCTTGTAGACCATTGACGAGTTGTTTTAGCATTATTAAGCCGGGAGCTTTTGCAGCGATGCAATGTATCACGTGCGCCCAATGAAACTCGGTCTTAATGCTCGTAATCCCGGGGAAGAGCATATCTGACCATGCTCAGTGTAGGGTTCCGAAGCCGTTACTAAGCAAACACCATCTCAAAAGCCACAAGAATAAACAAATTCTCTGATATATCTTTAATATGTCTGAGCTAGGGTGCGGGTGGAAGGACGGAAGGACGGACATGGCGAAACTATAAGGGTTCCTATGTTTGACTACGGAAACCTAAAAAGGGTATCTACATGAACGGGAGTATGCTAGACTTAATCCCTTTTTCGCTTGATCTTCAGAAGACTAAATACCAAATAATAAGTTGTTTGTTGCAGCCGGCAGTCGCGTGCGCCGCGCAGCGTGTACTCTTACCGGAGCGCGGTGGCGCCATCTGTTGCATCCACGCACCGGTCCAAAGTCTCGCGCAAGGTAAGCAGCAAGCACCTAGTTGTAAAGATGTGAAGAGTTTATTTTTAAAGCAGGTATTACAAGTTTTACTACTAATTCATTATTTATTAATGGGGCCGGCTGCCAAAAGTGACGTTTTAACATTTTTTTAAGCGTTACATTGGTTGCACGATTTTCGTAAATTAAATCAAGAACTATAACAATCTATGACAACATGAAAAACTACGAGAACCTTCATTAAAATAAAAAATAAAATCCTTCGGTGTCCGCATGTACAATCAACAGCATAAATAAGTGATCATTTATGTACCTTGTCACTTTAACGTCGTGTTTGAAGTGTCATACAAGATTGTGAAACGATTGAAAGCGACAAGGTACATAAATGATCACTTATTTATGCTGTTGACTGTACAACACAACTAAATCAAAAAATGCGAACATTTATGCTAAGAACTTAGTATGAGACTAAATATATAGAGTCAATTTGAGTAAAATGAAATTTTCCTTTCATATTTGTCATCTTTCCCGCCATTTCCAGGCTGGAGTGAAGGTGGACGCGATGGCGGCTCCCAACCCGTTCTGCCCCAACGTGAAGGGCATGTGCTGCCTGATGCTGCTGCTCAACCTGGGGCTCATCCTGGTCACGCTGGGCTTCGTTATCGTGCTGCAGTTCTTCGAGCCGCTCTTCGTCTGGTATGTTACCATCAGGCGCATATATTACAGCTGCAATAGCGTAGCTGAAGCGGAGCGCTGCGGCGCGTTCTCATACTTATAACCCGTCACTAACGCACATACATTTATGCACTGCCGGTTTTAAGCACTACCAGCGCCCTGGGCGAGATTGCTACGGCACCCCTAATCTGCCGTTCAAACCCATAGGAAAAAAGGCAAGAGTTAGAATCTTAGAATGAAATAACGAGTCGTAGGTGCCCTTTATATCTGGTGCCCTGGGCGGTCGCGCAACCGCGCCCTCCCCTAAAACCGATACTGCATTTGTGTGATATAAATTTCATTATTGATTACCATGACCTTCGGTCAATGGTTCCACGGGTTCAAAGCGTTTCCGAAGCGTGTTGGAGGTGTTTTAGTACGTCTAAGTTAAGTCATTAACCGCCGCAGTTAGAGACATTTTAGAGACAATTTAAAGTTGTTCCTTTTTCAAACTAGTGTATGGATAATCGTAACTAATCGACTCTGTTTGCGGACGTTAATAACTAAGTCAAGCGTTGGTAAGATTCTTTCCGGAATGATAGGTACTATACGATACGGTTTTTCTGAAACCTAGTTCTACCATATTAGACAGAAAATCTAGGTCTAACAGCCTTCGTACTATTTCGAAGTTCTTTAACCCGCTCTTCTCTTCATTTAAAACTCTTCTCTTCGATTACAAGTTCAGTGATTTCCTGTTTAGCTTCCTTACCTTATCCTACATATCCCCTACGTTATTCTTCTTAGGGCACTACTCGCACATCAACTAAAACTCTCTATCCTTGTTTAACCTACTGCAGCTAGTCAATTATCTTCTAGCGAATTCCCTTTTCTCCTTACTTACCTTTTAGCCGCTACTTCTTCCGAATTTCGGCTTACTTCAAGTAAATATAATCAATCATGCCCTCTCCTTAAATGCCAGTCAGCCACTTCCAACTTCTAACCAAGTTCATTGATAGACCATGCACAAGATCACAAGAAACAAGTCGTAACAAGCTGCCAATTTCCCAAGTTAGTTCTACAAACCTTTTACACAGCTGACCAGACCACTTAATTGTTATTTTTTATACAATATTGCTCTGCTATAGTATCTTAGCAAATGAAAACAAATTTCAATATAACTATTGATCAACATTTTTGACCTTTTGAGGTTGAAACGCAACAATGACCACAAAATACTGAGCAACCGAATTCACAAAGCAATCTTTACACTAAAGGAATTCGTTAACCCCACACCACATGAGAACCAATCCAAAACCACACTTCACACGATATTTTATATTTGACAACAAAATATTAAATGCCGTTTGTCCATGAAATAGAACCTAAGTGTTTGCATGCTTTGTCAGCTGCATTAATAATTTTGTGACACTTTGCTTCTTTTGTGTCCATTGAAACTTTGTTCCGAGTACATTAAAAAACAATTTGCATCGGAAATAGTCCACATACCTAACGGTGACAGTAATTTGTGACATATTCTGCCCGTGGAAGTTTGCTAAATGACATTCCGTGACGGAAAGTATTTAATCGTCAGTGTAAAGTCAAAGTTAGTATTTTACCTTTGTAGTTTTCCACCGTTAAAACAAATTTTGAAACCTGTCTTTTTGGACTGCAATAACAACATATCTTAGTCGGTGCGGATGTCCAGGATATTGTTGCATGTCATCAGTGCTTCAAGTTAGGCAAGTAAGACGTAAAGTTCTTTAGCAAACTCAGCGGATTTATTCGAGAATAAATATCATGATAGGTAAAGTGCGATTCATAGTTCTGCGGCCGCAATAAGCCTAGCAACAGTAGCAACATGACATCAGCGATAGAAGTAGTCATCTAACCACGACTAGCGATGACGAGTCTCCTTGACATCATGATTTTAATGATTTAACTATAAAGTAAACTGAGTTATCTCAAAATTATGTATTTTATTTTGTTACCATACTTAATACAAACAGCAATCATAGTTCTACGATTGTAGTTCCTAACCTTTTCTAGTCTACCGTCCCCAAAATATTTAAGTACCTGAAAAAAAGAGTTGTGTAGGTATACTCGTATTATATAGAGATCTTTGTGTTTATAGATGGGATGGGACGGAACGAAATTGTAATCTACGGTTCTGTATTAAAATAAACCAGATAAATCGTAGAAAGACTGACAGGCAGTTAAATCGTGGTTTAATTGATCTTATTAAGTAGCTAAAATCTTCTATTCCACCTTATTTTATTTACTGCTTCAGTTTCTGTTGGTTCATTGTCAAATTTCTTCGTGCTTTTTTAAGACGTTAGGCGTTTAGAATTTTACAAATAAAAGTAACAACTTGATTACAATAGTTCATCTGATCAACGTATTATTAAATCCAAACACACAGTATCGACCATAGATAAGATTATATCCCGTTATTTTGGTTCTTACCATTTAAAACCTCTTTCTTTTTTTTCAGGATATTGGGCATAGTCTTCCTAATATTCGGCTTTATCACGCTAGTAGGCAGCCTCATCTACTGCGTGGTTCTGTGCCGAGAGAACCCCTACCCGCGGTACCCTGACGACTTCTACTGGACCCATCACTGGTCCAAAACCATAGGCCCTTCGGAAATACACTACAGTGCCAGTGAAAAACCCTATAGGCAAAACGGACACAGTGATAGATACAATAAGTACAACGGAAAGTATTCTGATAGAGAGAGCGCTAAAGGATATTCCGATAGGGAAAGCAAATTAAGCAGGTATTGAACGCAACCTTAAACATTGTAGGTCATTTTGTGAACGCATCGTTCGAATTTTGAATTTAGGCGGGATTTTTTCTGCCCGTTTTCAGAAGTTGTAATATTTGATTTCTTTTTTGTCATTGGGCAATTTTACCATTTTATGGTTTGTAGTTTTTTAAGATATTTTTTTGTCTTATGATAGATATATCTCTTGGTTCGTGTAACTGCGTGTTATATGGATGTAGTCAAGTGAGTTTCAAATTGGCGTAATAATCGTTTAGTAGAAAAAAGCTAAGTGCATAATTATGTACGAGCATTCACCATTTATGTACTCGACGTGTAACGTTTATAGACATTGCGCCGTTTCCGTTGTACTTTCTATTTTAAATTCAATTTATATAAGTAATGGAGTTTTATATAACATTAATATAACTGTAAATAATATTATTCATAAGATATTAATTTAACAATCTTTAAAACAAATGCCATATTACTTATTATAAATATAACTTATGTCATATTGAATTAAATTAATGCAAATCGAAGTTTTATTGAGATAAAAACACTGGAACCGTTATATTAAAATATTTACAAACAAATGTAAAGTAGACCAGTAATATATTATTTTTATACGCCTGTATCTGAATTTGTGATTTTAACTAAAATAAAATTATTTGTAATAAATAAAATTTTGTAACGACTTTAATGTTTTTATTTATTTTTTATTTTAAATTCTAAATTTACATTAAATTATATGGTAAAAAAAATCTCGAATAAGCATAATATAAAAATCAGTGTTGAATAAAAGACATAATATTTACTAAAATAAGAGACAACTTTTTTACTTTTGACTGTACGTGACTGTACCAACTAGTACAGTCGAGATCATGAATATGGTTACATTTTGTCACTTTAATCCCTTTGACAATTCATATATGGCAGTTTAAAAATGACATTAAATTGACACGGTACTACAATTCCCATATAATTTCTATCTCGTTACTTAACGCTGCCATTATGACAGGGTTCCATAGTGGCATAACGATTACAGTCCTTGACTGTACCATAAAACGGAAATAATCAACAAAATAACAAAAACATTTGTCAGAAGTGGGATTCGAACCCACGCCCTCAGAGAGGACCAGAACGCCCAACCCGCTGCGCGGGCAAGTTGCCTTGAGTCTGGCGCCTTAGACCGCTCGGCCATCCTGACATTGGCGTCACGTGCGAAATTACTCATTAAATTATCAAACGTTGGAAATATCGTCATGCTATGCGTTATCGTGATAAACGCTGAAAAAAACAATGAAATTAATATGTAGCCGTCGCCAAAAATAGAACTTGTAATGTAAACAAACCTTTTAGGCAACATATTTTCTTCGTATTTTTTTAAACTAGCTCTCGTTATTCTAATACTCATTGAACAATAGGTATAAGCTTAATCGGTTCATTCAATAGAAAAATCAATTAATGAAAGTGACCGTAATCTAAAAAAACTGTTTATCAACTAATTCAATGAACTAGGTACATGTGTAACATGTGATAAGAATCTTGGAGATTATAACAATATGAACAAAATATTCTTATTAATTTATTTCGAATTTCCGCATTGAAATTCACTCCAACGACCTACGCTATCAAGTAGGTACTGCAATAAAACAACGTGCAATAACGTCTTTAGTTTTGACCGGGTTCGGTTGCCGGTTGTGCAGTTCTCTAAAATTTAACTATAAAATCGACGTCGCGGGACCTCAGTGGCCATAGCCGCGTGAAACGAAAAGTCACGTGGTCTACCAGTGACGCAATTGGTTTAAAAACAAAACGAATAGAAACGCTAGTTAGCGTAAGGGCCGTATGAATATATCTCCATCTCAAATCTTTCATCACTTATACCTTTAGATTTCTCCATACCGACCGGTACACCGTGAAACAGTCCAACTTTGCCCGATTGATACGATACTATCTGGATAATCTTTAAAAATAAAAATGTTTTGCTATGCTTCTTCATTTCAAGGGTGGCCTTTTGACCATAGAATGCGTTGCGCCGTTGTTAATTCCGTCTTTAAGTATAATGATTACAAGCAATGTATGATTTTCATGGTGGGCAAACTTACCATCACTTGCGTCCATGTTTGCCCATACCCATTATCTGCTTAACTATAGGTACGACACGTTAGCCTAATTGGTATTTAAGTATGTACTTCTCTATACATATAAGTAAGTAAGTTATCGTTGCTAGTACCCATAGTACAAGCTGTATTATTACTGCTACAAATCGCTACGTGTCGCGTCAAATATCGCTTTATATCGCCTCGTTTTAGCTGCTTGACCTTTGTAGTTATTGACTCTCTGGCCGGTTTTGTCAATGGTTTAGACATTGATTTTAAATGTTGGAGTGACAATTCGTTCTGCGAAGATGAGAAATAAAACCTACATCTCGCTGATTTGCTCTACGTTTTGTGCTGCATTGCCATATCACAAATTAGCTTCACTTTTACTTTAAGTTTTGAAAATCTCATAGAGAACCTCTGAGATTCACTATACGAATCTTAAGTTTATGATAGATTTGACTAATTTGCTAGATCGATCAGCGTAATATTTCTATCCATTAAAGTGACAACCCAAGCACACTTTTTTTGGCAGGCAAAATTGACAACCGGGACGAGTCACATATGCAGCGTAGTTTGCCTACCGTCATAATACTTGATTCAAGCTACTTCCAGCATAAAATGCCCAACAGAAATGTTCTAAAAACTTACTCTATGTAATTAGGTATAAAAACTTACCTGTCTTTGCCATCAAGCAGAAGTTCTAGCAGAACAGAACTACTGAATATAAATTGGCCCGCACCAAAATACACTTCAACTTTGATAAGCTCTGACAAGAAACTGAGTGAAGTTAGATACATTTAATAACCAACTTCCTGCTAAAACGAACTAAATGTACTGAATTCAACTCGTTTTTTTTTTCGATTGACCTTGTATTCGGCTCAGTAGGCAAAATTGGACGCTTTGACGGTACTGACTTCGTTGCTCACTCTGTATATCGATATCAAGGAAGTGGGTTAAATCCAACAGAAATAGGCCAATGAACAAGACACAACACAAGACTCTAAATACTATTTTCGTATAGCTTTAACAGTAAGAAAATACTGCCCAGCGTTAGAACCTTACCAATTGTTGGCAGCATGAACTTTATTTCATGTTAATAGAGGCGATAATTCTATAATCACTGTGCCTATTATGAGTATTATTGTATGCCAACAATTCGGTATTTTACCAGGATAGCCCCTTACTGCGCGAGCGCAATTTTACGTTGCATATTAAGTGCTACATAAGTTGACCTAGCCCCAAACAATAAGCTACATTATTTGTTTCGGTATGTATTTAAATAAATGTAAATAAAGAAGCTGTACGCAGTAGCGCTGGACGCTTACCCGTGGTCCCACTACTTCGTCCCACTGCTCTTTTCGACGGAGCCCTGCTTCACAGCAGCAGCTCCTATTCCAGGCCTGTTTGCCCTTCGGGCATTTATAGATACCTAACGAACCTAACCTACCCAGTTTTGGTATCACAATTAAAATTGGATGGCAAAACCTGGGTGCAACTTTTTCTGCGGTGGGACAAAGAAGTGGGTCCACGGGTAATAGTGTGTAGCGCTACAGTAGCAGCGCAAATATAGCTCTTTAAACAGTTAACTAAAACTGTTTTGTCGCACTCCGAGACTGACTTATTGATCAGTGTTCTGTTTCTATTGGTTGACAAATCTATTTCACATTGTTTTATTTCCATTTAGGAAAATAAATAAAGTGTACCCCCTTTTACAGTATTCCCAGCTTCTTAACCAGCTTTCGGCTGGCTATCGCTATCACGTTTTTACTCGCAACTGAAAGTATACTTGTCACACGTGTTGAAAAAAAAGTTATAGAATGGTTAATTGTTTCAGCATTCACGTATCTTGTGTTAGTTAATTGATAAGTAAATGCAATAGCAACAATGATATGACTCTTCATCAACTTCAGTCAAAGGTAAAAGAAAACAAAAATATAATAATTATTATTTTATTTACATGTAATCGAAAATTAACAAATCGCAATGAAATTATCATAGAAACATTTAAATAATAGAATTGTATCTAAGTTTTAAATATTAGAGATGTAGAATCTTGAATATTAATTGACGAAAGTGTAAACATCATCTCAATGAATAAAATACATTCAAATGGGATCAGAGCATTCGGAAGTCACACAAAATCAAACGTAACCTATTGAAACCTAGTGAAAAGTCGCTTAATAAATTGTAATAAATTAATAAGAGAAACTTGCACCATAGAATTGGTGGAAGTCAATAGAAAAGTTGAAAGAAAAGTCAAGCAAACGAAATAATTTTCAATTATTATATACAAATATTATTATTTCATTGGCAGTAAATGTCCCGCCATCTCAAACAGTCTACAGTTTAAAAATTACTTAAAAATCTTAACAGTTTACTTCACTATAAAAGTATTCGTATAAATCGAGTTAAAATACTCCAGTCGGTACGGTAGTGAGAAGTCGCATTATCCTAATAGGTCGGCTTGTATAAAAATAAATCTAACAAGATTCGCGGTGAAATATAACCTATTTCGAGGGGGAGCTCGCGCGGGCACCGGCCCGCCTCGGGGAGCCTCTTCGTTCCTTTATGTACAAAATACTGAACCTGAAAATAAACAATATTCATTTAGTATATTGTGATACTGGATTTGGTGGTAAAGAAGACAGATTGTTACTACTCTTTCCAAGGAGCTGACCTACTTAAAACTTTTGGGTAAAAAATACATTTATTAACTTTGTTTATGTTGAGAAGGTAACGTAGGGCCCAGTTTTAAAGTATGAGGTGTAATGAAATGATTATCAATAGGGACTGTGTATGTGCATGTGTATTGTTGGTATGGTGGTGGTGGTACGCACCCATCCAACGCGCGTGCGCGCTAGTCGCTGTCGTCGGCGTCGCTGAAGGTGTACTTGTTGGGCGCGCGGGCGCGGCCGGCGCGCGCGGCGGGCGGGGGCGGGCTGGCCCTGAACCCCTCTGACTCCGAGCCGCTTGAGCTCTTCTTGGCTTTCTTTTTGGGATTCGTCTTCTTTTTGTCCTGAATAAGTAATAATGCTTTGTTAGAAAAAAGTACAAGTTAGCAGTTCATGTAGTCGCTGTATAAAAAGAATCATCACTTTTGGAAGGGATCACCTGACAAGCAATTAATTAATTAGGCGAAGTAAAACATTCTATGAAATGAGTGATTTAAAAATAAACCCTTTTGGACGCCTTAAATAGGATTGAAATAGGAGTTAAAAAGTTATTGCGCAACTATACAGAAAAACAAACAGGTATAAAAAGGTAAAAAACATGAGAAAAGCTCTGCCCTCCTAAGCCAATAAGCAGTATCCCAAATTTAACAGCCAAAGCAGTTTTAATTCTATTCCGTTAGAAATAAGGTTGATATTGCTACGGGAGTTTTATCTGACATACTGCCTATTGGCTTAGGACGGCAGAGCTCCTCTTGCGTGTAGTTGTAACACATCTGTATAAGACCGTTCGACATTCTAGATTTGAAATTTTATTTGAAATTTGACGTAAATCTCATTTGTACACAACTACATGCAAGAGCAGCTTTACTTAAGTTTTTCACCTATACGAACAGTTGCGCGGAAGGAGTAGGCAGACGCCTAGACTTGGATTCAACTAGGCAGTTGGATCCGCATAAGAACGTGCGAGATTGAGAGAAAAAGACAAACACAAAGGTCGTCTTAGAAAATATTATACTGCACCATATCAAATGCGTACGTCAACTTTACGTCTGAGACAACAGAACCGAGTTTAGAATAGCAAATCTTCATAACCTATCGAAAGAAACGAAACACTTCTTTCTTTCGATAGGTTATGAAGATTCACACTCACTGAGTGACTTAAAGAACAGTTCGTGTAAGAGCTAATTTGATTAAACCTCACATAAGTACCAAGCAGTTAAAAACATCACTTTCCTTTTCTTTGCCGTTAATAAAGAAAAATACCGGCAACAATTGATCAATGAATCACTAAATGAGTAGCCAATTACTGTACCTTCTTGGTATCAAATATGCTGTCATCCTCATCGCTGTCAATGCTGAGCACCTTGGCCGGCCGCTTTTTGGGCTTCTCGGCGTTGAGCAGTTTCTTTTTGGGCGCCGCCTTCTTCTTGGGCGGGCTGGGCGCGGGCGCGTCCTCGTCGCTGGAGATCACGGTGGGCGCTGGCTTGTTGTTAAGGCCTTTCATGTGCGCGTCGACTTTCTTGGACTCTTCGATCAGCGAGTCGAATAGGCAGTCTGAAAGGGATCATTGATGAGAATCATGTAACAAGACCAGTCCCTACAGACCAGACCACGAATCCCATTGATATAGGAACTCGTTATTTATGCAATGTTATCTTAATTATCATCGTCAGGATGGTGAAATAGGGGGCAGGTACAAAGAAAGAAAAAGTAACAGGGGGTTCTCCCCCTAACTTACTGTTACTTCTGTAACAGTAAGTTAGGCCCAAAGTCCCGATTATTGGTATTCAAAATACCTGTTCTCCGCAGTGATTGAGGATTTATCGCCTTTATTACTTTGAAATATGTATGTACATAAACACTTTATTGAACAAAAGAAAAACCAGAACAATACAATTAATATAAAAGCAACTATTTTTTTTCTTCAAAAGAACGTAAAACATTATCAATTGGTAGGATATTACAATTTAGTTAGCGATTCCGGTTCCTTTTTAGAGCATGTCGATTTGGTAACTGCTATACAATGCAACCATTTTCTTAATAGTGATCGGGAATATTCGTTTGTCTATGACACACGAGTGACAAATATACTGTCAGTTGCGAATGCAAGCGTGATAGCTATTGCTAATCGAACGCTGTTAAGAAGCTGACAGTTTCAGAAGCTGTTAAGAATACACTAAGTGCCTGATGGTAGTAACATTAGTCTCTGCGACCCATACAAATATGCGATGTCAACACATGTTTAGACCGCAAATCGTGATTGCTTTGAAAAAACCTCGTATTTCATATTTCGTGACGTACGATTTTCAACTTAAACTTGTACTTATACATCTAGAAATATTAGGTACAAGTTTTTTCCAAAGTATTAAAGATTTTTAAGCCTAAGACTAAGCTGGAAAGCGTCTATGCTAGTCACATACCCTCACAACTTAACAAACACTGGCAGGTTGGTGGTAACGATCCGATCGGACCCTACCACAAGGTCTTATCACCACATAGTCGCATGAAGCTTACCAGAGTCCATCTCAACGGGTTTCTTGTCGACGTTCTTCTTGACGTTAAAGTCGTCGTCGTCGCTCAGGGAAAGCGCGCGCGGCGCCGCGTCGTCCGAGTCCAGCTTGTTGTCCAGTAGCTCCGGCTCTGAACCCGAGTCGGACTCCTCGCCATCCTTGTACTTTTGGACCTGCGGGGACAATGGGCGAATTAACCCGGGGCACAAATACATAGCCAATGACAGTAGCAGTTCAAGAGTCGCTAATACACTAACATCGCATAAACCTCTGACATTTTAGTATGCAACTTTGAACTGTCAGCTATCATTATAGAGACGACTCCGACGCAAAGGGACTTGGTGCATGGCGGCCGATATGAATTCGCTTTTTTTAAAATTGCATATGAGAAGTGGTTCAAAACTGAAGTCATCCAAATCGTCCTTGGCACTTAATTAGCGCGTGTACCTTGGTGGCGGGCGGACACGTCCCCCCCGAGCCCGACTCCAGCCCCGAGTTAGCACGCGTACCTTGGTGGCGAGCGGACACGTCCCCCCCCGAGCCCGACTCCTGTTCCGAGTTAACGCGCGTACCTTGGTGGCGGGCGGACACGTCCCCCCCCGAGCCCGACTCCTGCCCCGAGTTAGCGCGCGTACCTTGGTGGCGGGCGGACACGTCCCCCCCCCGAGCCCGACTCCTGTTCCGAGTTAGCGCGAGTACCTTGGTGGCGGGCGGACACGTCCCCCCCGAGCCCGACTCCTGCCCCGAGTTAGCGCGTGTACCTTGGTGGCGGGCGGACACGTCCCCCCCCCCCCCCCCGAGCCCGACTCCTGTTCCGAGTTAGCGCGAGTACCATGGTGGCGGGCGGACACGTCCCCCCCGAGCCCGACTCCTGTTCCGAGTTAGCGCGAGTACCTTGGTGGCGGGCGGACACGTCCCCCCCGAGCCCGACTCCTGTTCCGAGTTAGCGCGCGTACCTTGGTGGCGGGCGGACACGTCCCCCCCGAGCCCGACTCCTGCCCCGAGTTAGCGCGTGTACCTTGGTGGCGGGCGGACACGTCCCCCCCGAGCCCGACTCCTGCCCCGAGTTAGCGCGTGTACCTTGGTGGCGGGCGGACACGTCCCCCCCGAGCCCGACTCCTGCCCCGAGTTAGCGCGAGTACCTTGGTGGCGGGCGGACACGTCCCCCCCGAGCCCGACCCCTGTTCAGAGTTAGCGCGAGTACCTTGGTGGCGGGCGGACACGTCCCCCCCGAGCCCGACCCCTGTTCAGAGTTAGCGCGAGTACCTTGGTGGCGGGCGGACACGTCCCCCCCCAGCCCGACTCCTGTTCCGAGTTAGCGCGAGTACCTTGGTGGCGGGCGGACACGTCCCCCCCGAGCCCGACTCCTGTTCCGAGTTAGCGCGAGTACCTTGGTGGCGGGCGGACACGTCCCCCCCCGAGCCCGACCCCTGTTCAGAGTTAGCGCGAGTACCTTGGTGGCGGGCGGACACGTCCCCCCCCAGCCCGACCCCTGTTCAGAGTTAGCGCGAGTACCTTGGTGGCGGGCGGACACGTCCCCCCCGAGCCCGACCCCTGTTCAGAGTTAGCGCGAGTACCTTGGTGGCGGGCGGACACGTCCCCCCCGAGCCCGACCCCTGTTCAGAGTTAGCGCGAGTACCTTGGTGGCGGGCGGACACGTCCCCCCCGAGCCCGACCCCTGTTCAGAGTTAGCGCGAGTACCTTGGTGGCGGGCGGACACGTCCCCCCCGAGCCCGACCCCTGTTCAGAGTTAGCGCGAGTACCTTGGTGGCGGGCGGACACGTCCCCCCCGAGCCCGACCCCTGTTCAGAGTTAGCGCGAGTACCTTGGTGGCGGGCGGACACGTCCCCCCCGAGCCCGACCCCTGTTCAGAGTTAGCGCGAGTACCTTGGTGGCGGGCGGACACGTCCCCCCCGAGCCCGACCCCTGTTCAGAGTTAGCGCGAGTACCTTGGTGGCGGGCGGACACGTCCCCCCCGAGCCCGACCCCTGTTCAGAGTTAGCGCGAGTACCTTGGTGGCGGGCGGACACGTCCCCCCCGAGCCCGACCCCTGTTCAGAGTTAGCGCGAGTACCTTGGTGGCGGGCGGACACGTCCCCCCCGAGCCCGACTCCTGTTCCGAGTTAGCGCGAGTACCTTGGTGGCGGGCGGACACGTCCCCCCCGAGCCCGACCCCTGTTCAGAGTTAGCGCGAGTACCTTGGTGGCGGGCGGACACGTCCCCCCCGAGCCCGACTCCTGCCCCGAGTTAGCGCGAGTACCTTGGTGGCGGGCGGACACGTCCCCCCCGAGCCCGACCCCTGTTCAGAGTTAGCGCGAGTACCTTGGTGGCGGGCGGACACGTCCCCCCCGAGCCCGACCCCTGTTCAGAGTTAGCGCGAGTACCTTGGTGGCGGGCGGACACGTCCCCCCCCAGCCCGACTCCTGTTCCGAGTTAGCGCGAGTACCTTGGTGGCGGGCGGACACGTCCCCCCCGAGCCCGACTCCTGTTCCGAGTTAGCGCGAGTACCTTGGTGGCGGGCGGACACGTCCCCCCCGAGCCCGACCCCTGTTCAGAGTTAGCGCGAGTACCTTGGTGGCGGGCGGACACGTCCCCCCCGAGCCCGACCCCTGTTCAGAGTTAGCGCGAGTACCTTGGTGGCGGGCGGACACGTCCCCCCCGAGCCCGACCCCTGTTCAGAGTTAGCGCGAGTACCTTGGTGGCGGGCGGACACGTCCCCCCCGAGCCCGACCCCTGTTCAGAGTTAGCGCGAGTACCTTGGTGGCGGGCGGACACGTCCCCCCCGAGCCCGACTCCTGTTCAGAGTTAGCGCGAGTACCTTGGTGGCGGGCGGACACGTCCCCCCCGAGCCCGACCCCTGTTCAGAGTTAGCGCGAGTACCTTGGTGGCGGGCGGACACGTCCCCCCCGAGCCCGACCCCTGTTCAGAGTTAGCGCGAGTACCTTGGTGGCGGGCGGACACGTCCCCCCCGAGCCCGACCCCTGTTCAGAGTTAGCGCGAGTACCTTGGTGGCGGGCGGACACGTCCCCCCCGAGCCCGACCCCTGTTCAGAGTTAGCGCGAGTACCTTGGTGGCGGGCGGACACGTCCCCCCCGAGCCCGACCCCTGTTCAGAGTTAGCGCGAGTACCTTGGTGGCGGGCGGACACGTCCCCCCCGAGCCCGACTCCTGTTCCGAGTTAGCGCGAGTACCTTGGTGGCGGGCGGACACGTCCCCCCCGAGCCCGACCCCTGTTCAGAGTTAGCGCGAGTACCTTGGTGGCGGGCGGACACGTCCCCCCCGAGCCCGACTCCTGTTCCGAGTTAGCGCGAGTACCTTGGTGGCGGGCGGACACGTCCCCCCCGAGCCCGACCCCTGTTCAGAGTTAGCGCGAGTACCTTGGTGGCGGGCGGACACGTCCCCCCCGAGCCCGAGCCCGACCCCTGTTCAGAGTTAGCGCGAGTACCTTGGTGGCGGGCGGACACGTCCCCCCCGAGCCCGACTCCTGTTCCGAGTTAGCGCGAGTACCTTGGTGGCGGGCGGACACGTCCCCCCCGAGCCCGACTCCTGTTCCGAGTTAGCGCGAGTACCTTGGTGGCGGGCGGACACGTCCCCCCCGAGCCCGACTCCTGTTCCGAGTTAGCGCGAGTACCTTGGTGGCGGGCGGACACGTCCCCCCCGAGCCCGACTCCTGTTCCGAGTTAGCGCGAGTACCTTGGTGGCGGGCGGACACGTCCCCCCCGAGCCCGACCCCTGTTCAGAGTTAGCGCGAGTACCTTGGTGGCGGGCGGACACGTCCCCCCCCAGCCCGACTCCTGTTCCGAGTTAGCGCGAGTACCTTGGTGGCGGGCGGACACGTCCCCCCCGAGCCCGACTCCTGTTCCGAGTTAGCGCGAGTACCTTGGTGGCGGGCGGACACGTCCCCCCCGAGCCCGACTCCTGTTCCGAGTTAGCGCGAGTACCTTGGTGGCGGGCGGACACGTCCCCCCCGAGCCCGACTCCTGTTCCGAGTTAGCGCGAGTACCTTGGTGGCGGGCGGACACGTCCCCCCCGAGCCCGACTCCTGTTCCGAGTTAGCGCGAGTACCTTGGTGGCGGGCGGACACGTCCCCCCCGAGCCCGACTCCTGTTCCGAGTTAGCGCGAGTACCTTGGTGGCGGGCGGACACGTCCCCCCCGAGCCCGACTCCTGTTCCGAGTTAGCGCGAGTACCTTGGTGGCGGGCGGACACGTCCCCCCCGAGCCCGACCCCTGTTCAGAGTTAGCGCGAGTACCTTGGTGGCGGGCGGACACGTCCCCCCCGAGCCCGACTCCTGTTCCGAGTTAGCGCGAGTACCTTGGTGGCGGGCGGACACGTCCCCCCCGAGCCCGACTCCTGTTCCGAGTTAGCGCGAGTACCTTGGTGGCGGGCGGACACGTCCCCCCCGAGCCCGACTCCTGTTCCGAGTTAGCGCGAGTACCTTGGTGGCGGGCGGACACGTCCCCCCCGAGCCCGACTCCTGTTCCGAGTTAGCGCGAGTACCTTGGTGGCGGGCGGACACGTCCCCCCCGAGCCCGACTCCTGTTCCGAGTTAGCGCGAGTACCTTGGTGGCGGGCGGACACGTCCCCCCCGAGCCCGACTCCTGTTCCGAGTTAGCGCGAGTACCTTGGTGGCGGCGCGTCGCGCGCTGCTGCGCTCGCGCGGCGCCACGGGCACGGCGGACACGTCGCCCTCCGAGCCAGACTCCTGGTCCGAGTCGCTGCCCGAGAAGTTCATCTTCTTCTGAAATTACGACTTACTTTGTACACTCTATAATACCACACGATTACGTTTGACTGAATACAGTTAATCATCACAGTCGAGGGAGGCCAGTGTTCAAAATAATGTAGTTGATATTTTATAATGACAATGGAGCCACCGCCGCCCGAAACCAAGCATGGCAGGCATTAAAAGAGTATGTTGTTAATTTGGTCATTTCTAAAATAACAACTATATTTCAATTTCTCCTGTTAACTTGTTAGAAAATTATAATTTCACCAACGCGAAATATCTAAAATGTGCTTGAAATATGCTCTGTCCTTATTTGTCATTGTGACATTTACATCCGTCAGAAAGGGACCAGGCATACAACTAAGATAGGTTTATAGTGCGTTTATGAATAAGAGTTTATTCACACGACGGTTTTGGGCGTTGACTACTTACTTTCTTAGGCTCCTTCTTGAAGGTGATCTTAGTCTGTTTCAGTCCGTTCTTGTCGGGTTTCTCCACCTTCTCGGCCTTCTCGGGTTTCTCCTTCTTGACGCGCGACTTGGGCTTCTTCTCGCCGCTCGCAGGGCTGACGCCGGCCGGGTCATCCTGATACACAATAATTATCAACATTAGGCTATCTCACAACATTGAAAACATAGAACAAATTATGCTCCCAGAATATAGCGTAAAACAACATATTTCACATATTTTGAATTAAATTATGGAAAATAAACGAAAAAAATAAAAAAATATATAAGGAAATAACGGAAACGTATAAATATAAACCTAGTTATTCATAATAACTAGCACATATTCAAAAATCGAGGAAATCGACTTGATTAAGGGGGTGAGAAACCATATCGCCCGGAGTTGGTTTTTTGATAGCTACGCTAATTAAGCGTCGCCTCACAATCCCCACTGTAGGTAGTACCATGGCCTCCCATCTCGAACAACGTATAATTAATTACTTTAATAAACTCATAGATGGCGGCACAGGTATCGATCGAAACATTTGAACCAGTAATCGTGATGATTGAATGATTTTTACACGTTAAGAAATTCAACGCATCTTAATTATATTTAAAAACATCCTTCTCTACATAAAATAAGGGTATATTTTATAAGTTGAATAAATGCAATAAAAATTATATGAACACTATCTAACTCATACAATACGTGTGAGCTTTCAAGCTTACTGCGTCTTATTGGGTACTTTCACTAGATGGCGCCATCACGGATCGCGAAAGTTCTATGGAATCACAGGCTCCAAGCGTTTCGTTTTTGTAAATTCTTGCTTGGGTGATGCGTAATATTGTCTCAAATACTAGTTTTATATTAAAAGCAAAAAAAAACGTAATAGATAAAATAATGTCTTAACAAACATAAATGGCCATTACAAAATACTGTTTTGGCGGTTTTGGTGTATTAAATGTTAGTACAAACACGGAACGAACGACGTGCTATCTTTAACTATTGAAGTAGGTATCAAAACGCGCTGACAGTTTGTGTACAAACATTGCATTGTAGTTTTTCACAACTTTCTTTCGTTGGATTCGAATCAAGTTGAAGTTGAATGCGATATTTTCTTTTATGGTTGATAACGACGACCAGGCCTTCTAAACGGATTTTGTGATTCATCCTCAACACTCGCGACTGTTTACGTCTACGGACCCGTACGAATCCTCCAATCACGACGACTTGGCATTTACTTTGGACCCTGGCAAATAATCCATAATTATATAATTATAATATAAATATAGAATTTATTATAACATAAATATATAATTCATCAAATCAATTTAATATCAAATTTAATGGATAATGTCAAATCACAATTAACCTCCCCGATGATTATCACGACAAAAGCCATCTTGATTTTTTGATTAAGAAATTATTTCAAGTTAAAATTCATGATTATTGCAAATCTAGAAAATCATCGTTTGATTCCAAATCAAAATTAAAATTTCTACAAAATAAGTAGTCCGATTATAAATGACCAATGAAATGAAATGAAATGCAATGAAATGTTTATTCACAGAACATATTATATACTTATTCAATTATCAGATTGGTACCTATTGATATTTCCAAAAAATTAAGCGTACCTATTACAAAGTGTAGTGATTACACAGATACTCGTAAGCTGAATAAGTAAATAGGTACCCTGTCCTACTCTTCGGGTCCTATTGTTTAGAACTTGTTATACAGTGTGTGGCCCACAACCGGGGCGAAAAAAATAAATGGGCATTCTTTAGAACATTTCAATTAACTATCACAAGAATCTAATATTACAAAGTCTATAATTTTGGAGAAAAGAGCCTACAAAGTTAATAATCGTAGGTAATGTATTTTCCCGTCGCGATATCGTCGCTTGGTCACTTGGTACGCGGTATGTCTGAGTACAGGGTGCCATTGACAACACGCGGTAGATTTAGCGGTGTTTGCATTACATTGAATTTGCGATTAAGTTTGTTAGAAAAAAACTGAAAGTTAAGTTTTGATTTTAATTAGGTAAGACCATTATAATGTAATTGCCGGTGATCTATAGAGCCCCTGTTTTTAATATTATCCCCAGTTTTGGGCCACACACTGTATAAGTACGTTATATAATAAATAAACCAGTTATTTTTACCTATTGCTTTTATTTTATGTCAGCAAAAAACTTCCCGAACATGTCCCATTCCTATTTTATCCTGGACATCATAGTCAGGGCAGTTCCCGTGAATTAATAAAACGCCACTACAATGTGACCGGTAGAAATATAGCGATTAGATATTAATTTATAATGGTTTAAAATCCGAATAGGAGAGAATTTGCACCGGGCTGTTTGTTTATTCGATGAAAAGTACCTATTTTATGTCAAATTAGATGCCTACGCTAAATAAGTTGTGGCTGAAAAACTAACAAAACATGTTAAGTACCTAGATGTTTATATAAAAACATCAAAAACACGGCGCAGCGGACGCGGCTAAACATTTTGGCCACGCTCCTTTTCTGTTCGGAATAACATGATACATGTTAAAAATATCAAAAACGCGGCGCAGCGGACGCGGCTCTAAAGGCAAATTATATAGGTACTAATCGAAAGTATGACGCTTATAGAATATGTAAACGTTAGGTTTGGTGCGAATTATTAGTACCTACCGACTTAGCTGTTTATACCTGCCAACCCAATAGTTTGACGGGAAAAAAATATTCAACCTAACGTTTGCATATTAGATTAGTATGCAATTTGTCTAATAAACAAGCAATTTGCATTTCTTTAGTACAAAGTTATTTTATTTTTTAATTAATTATACCTATACCTACTGGACTGAATTTTTTTAGCCTAACTATTCGCCGTATATTACTTAGCATATAAAATTTGATATAAAATACGTTTTATCGAATAAACAGCCCGGTGGAAATCTTCTTCTATTCGGATCTCCTACTAAGTACAACAATTTTCTAGATGCCTCAATTTTAAAGTCAAATATATTTTTTGAAGTCAACGCCATCTGGTAATATCTCAATAAAACGAATAGGTAGGCTGCCAGCGTCATAGTAGTGGTGGCTCAGATACGCCATCTACTGGTGTGACTACGGGACTAAAATTGCCTACACAATTGCCTACTTTAGGACGGCACGCTTTTGCTGTATGGGATTGGGTATCTGTACTTGTATTCTTTTATCTGTGGTAGTACTCACCGGGTCGTATTCCTTCTTGGTCTCCTTCCTGGTCTTGGCCTTCTCGGCGGCCTGGATCCTCTTGATGAGATCCTCGTGGATCTTGGGCTCGATGCGGCGCCCGTTGGCCGCCGGCGCGATGTCCATCATGGACTTGCGGTTCTTTTGGCCCTTGTTTTGCTGAACAAACACCACAGCGTTCAAAATCACCGAGCAAGGGACCGGCCACACCGGAGCTTAACGGTGCGTAAAAAATTGCTATGACCCATTCTTTTGTTTACGCAACGTCATATTCAACGTCCGTATTTTACGCATCGGTGTGGGCGATCCTTTAACAAAGATATTTATATTGAATACGACGACATCGTATTTTGTTAGAAAGGTTAGTATATTTTAGGATTTCTGTTGTTTTAAATGCCCATCGATCAAAAAAAATGAGAAAGACGACTAATGATACTGGAACTGTTTTAAAGCAAGTCAAATATGTAGCTAACATTCACAAAGCTGCAAGCACTTGGAGATGGTAGCGGCGCGGAGCGGGCGCTGCGAGTTGATTTAATTTAATTTTACGTCGCAGTGTCATCCTGTCGTGATAGTGGAATACCGCACAACGAACAAATTAAATAAAGTGCAAAATACACCGTAGCAAGTAAGTCAGTATCTTACCGTATTTACAGAAGGATCCTTTCGGATACACTTCGACCCCACTAGGATCTTTTGTGCAATTACACGCTATGCCCGGTTCCTATATTCAAGAAACTAATCGTTTTTCTTACGCCTCGTTTAAATCTGTCAAATTTTGTACGTAGCAAATGTTATAACGCTACGGCTCGTAAGGAAAACGATTCGTTTCTTGAATATAGGAACCGGGCATTACACACTCAACTGTTCGAATGTGCTGAACTATGTTTTTCCTTTACCGTAAAAGCATCAGGTACAGATTCCGTCCCGTAAAAAGGCCGCTGAGCGACAATGGAGGGGGACACGCGCCAACCAATAGCGTGCGCGCAAGCATATCCCATCCCGCCCCTTTCACGCCACCAATTTCGTCGATAAATGTGCGACTGTTCAGGTACATCGCCAGCGGCGTTTTAACGTAACGGAAACTATAATGTACTTAAGTCGGAGAAACTCAAGCAAGTCTGTAGGTAGTTTTGCAACATATTGAATTTGTTAGTCATTAGCGGTATGGCATCATTACCTACAATAACACTGGGAAAATCGTGGCGAAGGAGATATTAGTACTGCGCAGAACGCCGCCACCGCTGTCTGTGCGTACAAGCAGCTTCAAACGATATATCAGACTACCACACAGAAGGCTAAATATCTAGTGGTTTGTAAGTGAAAGAAAACATACCTTCATCCTTGCCATCTAGCAAGCGATATGCAGCAATCAAAATGAATAATAATGTCAATGGTTAAAGGTTCAATTACACGGGCAACTTTTTAGGCAAACTTATATAGAGCTTCACAAATTAACAGCCGAACAGGCCAGTGTTTTTGGACTGTCAGGCGCCCCGACAGCCCTGGGACAGCAAACTGTTAAAACTATAAACTCAACGCCGTATTTAGATTCCAAAATAACTACTCATGTGTTGCCAATAAAATGAAAAAGTCTTCCATCAATAAAGTTTCAACTTTTCTAAATAATGTACATATGTAATTTATTTATATATAATTGTAAAGTTAAAATTAAATGCAACCCCATAAATGAATAATTTAATGTAAATATTAATTTCACCTACAGATATTTAGTTGAAACTGTTTTGTAGAAGAAAAGTTCATATTACAGTGGTAACACTTCAGGGTTTAACAACATTTGGATACATCTTATAATTTGCGTTTATACTATTCATAAATATACGTATACAATACTTTCATCCCTAAAGTCATTCCCAAAGGATTTACATGTCTGGTATTTCTCGACATATTGTGTGTAACCTAATTAACGCAAACGAAATCGCTAGCAAAAGTTAGTATTTGGGTACGTAATTAAGTTATTTGGGGGTAGTGTTTTGTATATAGGTATATAGAAAACATCAAAAACTTAGGATAATCTTGACACTTAAATAACAACAAAATATTATTTGACTACCTATTTTTATAAATGTGCATGAGTTGGTTACATCTGGAACGTCACAATGACAATGACACTTATGACAGTGACGTTCGGCCATCTTTGGTAACTTTTTTGGAATCTATATACGGCGTTGAGTTTAGGAGCCTCCTTATGAGCTCATCAAAGTTGAAATGACGCACCACATCACAGCAATTTAAATGGTGTAGGACTGTTTCGGTGTGTGTACGACGCATCATTTCACATTAGACGAGCTCGAGCGCATATGAGAATTTTGCTTTGGTTACTAAATAGTTACTGAAAGCAAACTTAAACCAACACCCAAACCACCCTGCAGCATATGAAACTCTTGAATGAGAGGTGAATACAAATTCAATGACACGTCGCACTTTACAATCTGTCGAAGCGTTTAGGACAAAAAGCAAGCTTTGAAAAGTAGCCGGGTTTTCTCCAGCATCAGGATTCAGGGGATCGTCATACAGCATACGAAACTCCAGGGGACAAATCCAATGATACCCCACCCCGCACTTTACAATCCGTACATACATAAAAACCCCCCTTATTGGGTAGTCGGGGATGATAAGTGATTAAAAGTACAATAACATTGCACTTACGCGGGCAACTTTTAACGGCAGTTTGTAGCTGGCAACAATAGCAGTCTTACTATAACTCGTGTAATAAAATGAGACATCTGTACTGTTAACGGGCAATTATTGCTCAAAAAAAGGGCAGCTTAACATGCTCATTATGTTTTCTCTGCCAGTCTCGCCAAATTACTTAATTTTTTATACAACGTAACGTCAATTTGACTAGTGGCTGCGAGCACCGCAGTGCCGGCATGCCGTTATGCACTTCAAACACAGTACCAACAAGTTGTCCTAGTTTACTTAGCTTCCGAGACACTCTTGGAGCCTTTAAGAGTATACAATTTTCAGAGCCAGGCGCCCCAAATCCCATAAAAATCTGACCCATCATGGAGTCCAAGCGAATGTTTAGTGGAACAAACCAGAGCCTTGGTGGTCTTCTTGTTGGTGCTGGCCTCCTCCTGGCGCTCCTTCTCCTCCACGTCCTCGAGCTTCTCCAGGAAAACGTCCAGGTCTTCGCGCCACAGCATCGCAGGGGTTTTTTTTCTGTACAGGAAATGTAAAGTTAAGGTAGTCTAGATGGACAAAGTTACAGGTAGGATAATGTATATCTATAAATTACTTATTAGTTAGTTTATATATTAATGTCAAAATTAGATCGTGTGTAAAGGGCTATACTGTTACTACAAAGTATAGGTAAGGTTAAGAAATATAAGGTCTGAAAATAAGGACTGAAAAAAAGGTTTCATGTTTTAAGGTTGACTGGTAGGGAATGCTTGTAGCATTAAGTTCGCCCTTTGTACACTATTTTTATTATGTGCAATAATGTATTTAAATGAATAATAAAATAGGGTCATAATGACATATTGGGGGTTCATCAGTTCTTAAAGAGGACTTACTTAAGCGCGGTGAGCTCTGACAGCTTCTGGTCGCGCTGCTTGAGCAGCTCATCTTTCTTCTCCTTGGTGAGCATCCACATGGACATCCCCAGCAGGTAGTTGAACTTCTTCACCTCTTTTAGCGCTTGGAATGCTTTCTCTGCGATCAAAGAATAATAATATGGGCGCGGAACGTAATGCACTCGTCCCACCGTTGACGATGAGCGAGAAGCGAGTAGAGCCTGTGATCAACTTTTAATATTTGCGTCTCTTTTATTCAGACGGGATCTTTATCTTTTCTTGGAGGGAGACTATTAATAAATGTGTCTCTTTTATTGGCACCGGATCTATACCTTTTCATCGTTTGAAGTGAGAGGGGAAGTGGAAATGAGCGACCGAAATGCACGTCAGGAGACGCCGCGGCGATTTCGCGACCTCTATGCATTCGATTCCGCCGCCGCTCACCGGGGCATCGCAATCGCCGCAGCACAAATCGTGACTAGGCTGTTGTTTTACTCTAGCGTTAAAGCTGTATGTAACAGTAATCTAATGAAAATACACTACACTTGTTCACACTATTACACACAGATGCCAGTGCAGCTCCCGTCATCAACGAATGGCCCGAGGTGGCAACCTACCGGGCACGTCACCACGGGCACGGTCGCTGCCGGAAACCATCGACCTAGCAACTGCTAGGCTGGCAAGGGTTTTCATCAACCCAGAACGCAAAAAACGCAACCTAAGTCGTCGAGTTGCGGAAAATTAACCCACTCTATTAAATCGTGGGCAATATCAATATGGCAGTTTGATTAAGAAACCTATGTATTCGGCTTTAGGTGTGTTAGTGGTAATGTACCTGGGTCGACGGGCTTGCCCTTCTCGGACTCTGGCTCGGGCTCCTCCTCGGACTCGGGCTCCTCCTCCACGGCCTCGAGCCCCTGCATCTTGGCGGCGCGCTTCTTCCACTCGGCGATGGGGTCCGCCGAATAGCCTGAAATATACATCATATTACATCCCCTTAACTTTTGGTTGGTTAGCAAATGATATACGTTACTTATTACGCCGCTTTTTACCAGTGTACAGATAAAATAAATATCATACTTAAGAACAAGACAAAATATGTCATAAACTAGAGGACGCCCCGTCCGTTAGAGGCAGATTTTCGAAAGATTTTCTTTTAATGCACCTCTAAGGTTCTCAAGGAATATTCCCTCTAAATTTTGAGGTCCAACGGTTTAGGCTGTGCCTGTGACATATAATCTAAGATAAGTCTTACCTGTTACTAATAAGAACGAATATTAAATTGACAAGTATATTGTAAAATTACATTAAAATCTCAGTCTTATAATTTGTAGAATATGCTTATTTTTTTTAATTTACCCCATACTCTTCTCAACAGTGGTCTCTTTGGAAGCGCTGGTAGACTCAGACTTGTAAAAGTGCGTACAGGGCCTACTTACAAAACTTTATAAATAAATAAATAAATAAAAATAAATAAACATTATTACCCAGTAATATTATACGGCCAATTTCTTAAGGGCAGTACAGCACGTACCTCTCTTGATGAGCTCCTCGACCATGGCCTTCCTCTTCTTGTTCTCGACGACGAGCCCCTTGTCGCACTTCTCGAGGATGAAGCGCGCCTGGTTGGAGAGCTTGTCGGCCTCGGCCTGCAGCTGGCCCTCGAGCCACTCCTTGCGGCGCGCGTAGTACCGCATGCGGAGGGAGTAGAACTCGCGCAACATCTCTTCGACTTTGTCGTATCTGTAATTTAAGGATTGTTACATTACAATCCTTACTAAAGTGTAATTAGACTGGCAATGAAATTTCAGCAGCTGGTAACATTAACTTCAGTTCTAGAGCAAGACACAATTTTACTCTTTTTCCAACTTAAAAGTTAGAGTAAAGCAGCAGTCAAGTTCTGCATTTTTTATTGCTAGTAGGCCGCGTTTCTACTTGCAAGAAAACTCCAGCGATTTTTCTTAGACAGTAACTACCACTAGCCGCTGTTGGACATTTCTCGCAGATTTTTTATTACAAGTGTATTTGCGGCTTAAAATATGTGAATGTATGTTGTTTTTTGATGGTGATGTGGAATTTAGCACAAATATAGTACATAGTCCGGAGATGGGGGGACAATGTCCATGGGCGTGTCAGTTACCATCAGGCGGCCTGTGTCCTCATTTGCCTAGTCTATGCCATAAAAAAGTACCCAAATGATTTTAAGAACTGGTATTCTAACAGTAAAGAAATAACATAGCAATAAAACTACATATTACCTCATCCAAGGCGAGGATCCTACAGATTCAAAGTGTTGTGCAACCGTACATATTTCCAAATAAAATAAGCTTTATACTAACTTCTTTAGGCAGTTGTTGTGGTCAAACGCGTTCATGCAGGTCATGGAGATGGTGGTCTGCAGCTTGAACACCTTGTGGATGCCTTCAGCCTCCACCTCAGGTAGCTTGCCTGGGAGCAGCGTAACTACGAACCGGACTGTTGTGTCGGTGTTGTATTCCTGGGGAGGATTATGTGGACAACGTGTATTTTCAAAGTACTTGATGACAATATTGTAGAAAGCACTTCTAAGAAACGCTTATAGCTGTCAGAGGTACAATTTAAAAGAGACATTATTTTGCATAAAGCTGAATTTTGTATAGCTTTTGAAACATGCTTAGAATGTGAGTGATAGACACATTTGTATTTGTAGGACTTAGAAAAGGTTACAATAACTTAACAAAAATTACCAACTCACCCGGTACTCTGATATAAGCGGCTTCACTTTATCAGTTCCCAGCATGGGTTCCAACACGTTCTCCTTGTAATTCTGCGTCCACACGCCGACCGGAAGCTCCGTGATCTCGATCTTGTCCCCGGGCAAGATGGCCGCCTCGCCGGAAATGACGTACTTGTCGCCGAAGCCTTCGATGTGACCTTTGAAGTTCTTGTACCACGGGTGCATAGGTTTCGGTTCGTCGCCGTCCAGCATGCGACTGTAAAAAATATACATTTGTATTTAGAATGGAGAGTTAAAGGCTACCTGGCTGTAGTAAATTATCTCTTATATTTGCAAGCTTAACCCGCAGCCCCCATCTAGGTATTATAACTACAGGGAGTAATATAGAACTAGGTAAATGTTAACGTAAGTGCACTCTTGATTAACCAATCGTAAGTGGTTGATGTGTCCCTTATGGGACGCCCGTATCCAAGTTTGTAAGCTGTAAAGTATCTGGCGGTCATTCTCGCAGTGTTCAGGCTCTTTAAGCCGTTCGATACGTTGACTCTTTAGGGTTAGTATTGAAATTATTTAAGAAAAGTTCTATAGTCATTTTATTGCACAATATTTAGATAATGTATGCAATACCAACCGTATATTCTCGACGATGTCCCTCGGGTTGTAGTTGGGTATCTTGGTGGACCAGCCTGTGCCGATTCCCTCAGCACCGTTGACTAGAACCATTGGCAGAATCGGGATGTAGTACATCGGCTCGATTTTCTGATTGTCTTCGAACTCGTGCTAAGGATATATGAGAAACATGGGTTAATATCAAGATTGAATGTAACCTAAAATTATTAAGAGAAAACTACAATCCGACTAACACTCAAAACAAAACCACACGAATTTTCCTAAAAATCAAATAACCAAAGTGGGGATTAAGACACCTGTAAAATGACCAGCATAAAGATCTGGATCTTCAGGGTTGGCAACACACTTTCAATTCCCCTCTCACCATTTCAGAGCCTGCATGCTCGATTGTCACCCATCACATTGCATACACTTAATACTTAGTAATTTAGGATTTTTCAAGAACTATAACCATATTTGCAATGTATCAATGTATTTCGGGTCGGCAGAGGCCCGCGTGACTGGCCACAGGGCACAGGGCTCTAGCGGGTTGATGATTAGTTTGGGCCCTCTTACCACATGCTAGCCACATGCTGATCTACTTTCTCTATGCGATAACAAAGCTACTCACAACCAGCAGCGGATCATCATGAGGGTGGAACACCAGCCGGGTGAGCGGCGACATGAGCGTGAAGATGTATCTCGGGCTGGCCGAGTCCTTGCCGCCGCTCAGCCGCGTACCGAACTGGCCCCGAGGCTCGAGCAGGTTGATGTTGTTCGAGCCCACGTAGTTTTGGGCCAGGTTCACGATCGTCATTGCGAGTGATTGCTCACCTGGAAAAAAAGAATCAGATTAGTTAAGTAGCAGAAGCTACTAAGAAGGATTAATATCATTAACCACGAACACACTGAGAGCGG
The DNA here is from genome assembly GCA_923062465.1 of Acleris sparsana. NCBI lineage: Eukaryota > Metazoa > Arthropoda > Insecta > Lepidoptera > Tortricidae > Acleris > Acleris sparsana. The sequence goes on from OV281297.1 coordinate 14,708,748, forward strand.
AATTCTCTTCAAGTGCGCCAAACCAATCAATCGAGCGGCGGATCGGACGCTTGCTTTGTTTCTTCACGAACAATTTCATACAAAATTGAATGCGCAGCGCGAGGCCCGCGCCCGGGCGCTTGCTATGGTTAGACCCTATAAACCGTTCCATAAACGTGACGGAGGCGGTTTTAGTATGGAAACGCGCCGCCTTCTCTCTCAGTACGGGCTTTACATCAACGCCCATCGATCCCATATGGGATAAGTTCGCCTATGTACATTATCTATAGTGATGCAAAATGTTTTGTAATTGTTTATGTGCAATAAAGAGTTTACATACATACATACATACATACGCCCTGAGATTACATAAACTCAGTAAATGTAGTTCGCATGTAACATGCTATACTAGGTGCTTCCCTAAGCTAATACTATAAGAAAAATGTTACATATGACATGTGAATACATAGACGAAAACTTACCGTGATGGTAGGCGGAGTGTTCTGCAACGGAACCAGCCAATTGCGCCACCTTGACCTCTCGCTTGTCGTTACGTTTTATGCACGTGAAGATCACTTTACGCTGGCCTGGCTTTAGGCCGTCCATCATCGACGGAATTGACCTAGCACATAAATATATAATTGAATGCACTATGCTCAGAGTATCAATAAAAAATTATAGTTTGCTCAAATATTTGTTTGAATACTGCAAGAGGTAGGATAACAAAAAATACACAATGGTTTTTATATGAACGATTCTTACCTCACATTATCACCGTTTGAGAAGAGAACCAGCTCCAAATTAACAAAATCAGAATAAGAGACAGATTTAGTCTCTTTAGTGTACAAATATCTCTCTGGCAGCCCAATTTCCTTTCTACGCTTCACTTCGTCCATATGGTTTGTCAGCCACTCCTTCCTCTGATCGGCACCCTTCTTAGAAAATGCCAATTCAATATGGTGGTCATCTGTAGGTCCACTATACTTAAACTTAATCCTATGTCTTTCCATATTCTGGAAATATTCTTTAGCCTCCTTGGATGTGGAGGTACCCAAACCTTTGTAGTACTTTATATTGAAAGTGTGATGATTTTCAGTATCCCTCTTCCATTCTTCAAATTCTGGTAGAGAATAAAAAGATATTTCTTTGTCTTTCTTAGAAGCTTTCACGATAGGCGTGATGAATTCCTCTAAGAAAGGCAGCTTGAGCAGCTCAGGCCAGTTGTGATGTATGAAGTTGATGAATAGACCCTTGATGTGAGACCCGTCCTGATCCTGATCGGCCATGATCATACATTTGCCGTACCGCAATGATTTTAAGTCATCTACAGTATTGTACTTTTTCTTGTATTGCAAACCAAGGATTTTGATGACATTGTTGATCTCCACATTTTCAAGAACTTGTTTGTGTGATGCGTCACGTACGTTTAAAGGTTTACCCTTCAATGGAAAGACGCCGAAGTGATCCCTGCCGACTACACTGAGTCCAGACACAGCTAACGTTTTGGCTGAGTCTCCCTCAGTTAGGATCAATGTGCAAAGATGGGCGTTTTTAGTTCCCGCGTCGTTCGCGTCTTCTAATTTAGGTATACCTTTCAGCTTGCTCTGTTTTTTTCCTGATGTCTTGACAAGTTCTGCCTGTGCTTTAAACTTGGCCCACGTAAGTACAGACTCAACCAGCCCACTCTTGCTAACTGCGTTTATGAATTTCTCAGTAAAAGTACATTTCGAACCAAAGCTTTTTGCTTGGAGAGTCATATTTTCTTTTGTCTGAGAGTCAAAGGTTGGGTTTACAATTAAACAGTTAATGAACAACCACATATGGTTTTTAACTTGGAAAGGCTTAATATTAACGCCTCCTTTATTTTTCTTTTTCAACACTTCTATGACATGTTTGACAATACTGTCAGAAACAGAATCGACGTGTTTTCCACCTTTTGTGGTGGCAATAGAGTTAACAAAGGAGACTTGTTGGAAGCCTCTGTCAGAAAGAGTCAAGGCGACCTCCCAGCGGTCGTTGACCTTCTCGTAGACAACCTTCAACGGCATTCCGTTCTCATCTTCTTTACCTTTAATATATAAGTCTATATAATCCTTAAATTTATTAATTTTCAAGCGTTCTCCATTCAAATACACCTTGACGCCAGGCGAAGATGCGGCGACGTCGTATGCTCGTCGCGACATCAATGCGACTATGTCATCTTCTAGTTTTTCCATTTTAAACTTAGACAAATCCGGGCTAAAAGTCACCCTAGTAAAATCATCATCCTTCCCAGATTCTTTGATTTTGGGTTCAGAAGCCTTGGTCATATTTGAACCCCAGGTCTGTTTGAAATGCTTTTTGTACTGTTTCGAAGCAGTTTCTACTGTGAATTTTGTGGAGAAGATGTTGCAAAGTTTTGCACCATAACCGTTTCTGCCTCCTGTTACCTTTTCTTCTTCATCATTGTAGTTTGAGGAAGTGAGGAGGTGACCAAAAATCATGGTGGGGACAAACATCTTTTCCTCCTTGTGCATAACCACAGGGATACCACAACCATTGTTGTAAACGGAGATGGTGTTCGACTCCTGATTAATTTCAATTTTAATGACATCCATTTTGCCATCTCTTTGTTTGTTGTCAGCTGCATTAACCAAGATTTCGTCATATATTTTGTACAAACCTGGAAAAGAAGAGATAAACGTTTATTTTTAATGCAATTCAAAAGATGATCATTGAATATAATCTCAGGTAATAGTTAAGGATCGCAAAAACGATCGCGGCCCGCTATGCAAACACAGTAAAGTTTTAATTTAAACAGCTTGTTGGATGAGCTGAAAGTCAATACGTAAATGCGAAAAGAGATAAACCAAAGGTCAGAAACTAAATCTCCTGTGGGTACAACTAAAATTAAAATGATCAAACATTCTATTTTCTCTTTTACTTCGGTTACATTCTACCTTAAAGTTAACCAGCAATAAAAGCGTTACTTTTTTTTATACATTCCATACATTCTTATATCTATACTAAGATTATTCGACGATGATGATTATGACAGCTCATTTAAACATTTATTAGTCTTACTGCTGCACTCAGAGATGTCAATTTAATTGAATGCTTGATTAAAGTTGCTGCTGTCACTTTCTTTGCTATAGCAATAGAATAAGACAACACCTCAGTAAACAAGCATTAAATCTGATTCACGTCTCGAGTGCGGCAGTTATTTCTTCAACTTTACATAAATACTACATCGGTTGAGAAATTTAAATAACTATTCGGTATTTTTAAACACATCCCTTGCGCGTATAGTAAGTGATGGAAATTGCGAAAAATGGCTGTCATAATCATCATCTTGGAATAATCTGAGAACAATTGGAATATCATTCCTAAAATTGAAAATCAATAAATTTTAATTCAAATGTGTAAGTTAAACTGATGTTTGTACAGGACCAATACTGTCACCCTTATGAAAATTGTTGGATGGGTGCAGCAAAAATTAAATGAAATAGAGACAGATGGAGTAGACCTATACCCATAGTGGGCCTACATCTTATACCATATATTTTTTCTGCTAAGTCAAATGTATTCTTAACACTATTTATAGAACATAACATAAGATTAAGAAAACAATTCTTGTTATAAACAATAAATCTTAATTTGCATGTATTGTAAAAAGACCGTGTTCTTTTTTTATGGCCTAACAGAGAAGGCAAACAAGCACACAGGCCATCTGATGGTAAGTGGAAACTGTGAACCATAGACATTCGCATTCACAAGACTGCAAGCCTAAGACTGCAAATGCGTGGCCAACCCTGAGGACTAAGATGGAATGCCTCTATGCTAGTCATTACACCGGCTGTCTTATCCCCAAACCGGAACACAACAATGCGAACACTGCTGTTTGGCGGTAGGTTACTGGATAAGATGGTAGTAGCGATCCAGAAGGATCCTGCACAAGGTCCTACCACCCACAAAGGCAATAGTAGAAGTAAATACAATTAATTTATTAATTACCTGGCACAAAATTCAATTCTTGCTGCACCATACACTCCTTTGTCTTGTCATAAATCCACATAGTCTCTGTAGCCCGCTCAACGGACCCAATGTATGTATCTGGACGAAGAAGTATGTGTTCCAGCTGGGATTTCTTCTGGTACATCTTCTCGATGGACCCCTTCTGGCCCTTGGCAGGGGCCGGAGCGTCTCCAGTGCCATTTGGAGCTGATGACATCTTGTTGAACATAGACTGCAAAATATTTCATAGATATTGTAAAAGAATATTATAATAATTGATTTTCCACACTAAACTATTTCATTAGTGGTGCGGGCTCTGTCTAGATAGCTAACACGATTTTATCCTTTACCCTACTGCCAAGCAACATAATAATATTTTTGTTCTGATGTGGAGTTACTAGCATAGAGGCATTCCATCTTGGTCCTCAGGGTTGGCAACACATTTATTTATTTATAATTTATTGCACAAAAAAAGTACAAATTCAAAAAGTATTCTCTACCAGTCAACCGAATAATCATACAGACTAACAAAAGTGGTGCACAGAAAAACACACACAATTGCGGACTTAAAATTGTGAAGACATCTCAGTGTGAGTTTCATTTCATTTCATTTCATTTCATTTCATTTCATTTCATTTCAAGACTAGACTCAGAATGCAAGTCTATGGGTCACAGATTCCACTCACCATCAAGTGTCATATGTGATTGTTTGCCTTTTTCATGCCATAAAAAAACCTACAGCCAAAATTGTTTTTATGTGATGGGCTAGGAGCCCTCTTACAAGAACATAGCCTATAACCATGCTTACCTAGCAATGGTGGCCACCTCATTAGGAATGTTCGCATATTTCCACGCCTACCATAAATTACTTGCCCAATATTATTGAAAAACGATTTACTTCACATAATTAATTTACCATCACTAAGGATTTAAATGGTGAACAATGAATCTCTTCAAAACAGACCTTTTATCTTATAGGTATTTAGAAATATAGTGTTGAAGCATCAATGCAATATTTTTTACCTTTCTAAGAATAGGTAGCATAGCATTGTTTCTTGAAATAGGTACATTTAAAGTTTAAATTGTTGACAGAGATTATTCGAAATAATACACCTGGTGTAGGTACACCTTAGTTTATAATTGTAACTAGAGCTCTGATTTCCATACAAAACAGACAGGTTTTTGGTTCTGATGGTGCAACTGTATGAGAAAAACGCAACTATGGTAATAAAGTGGTAACCGGGAAAAAAGAAACATTTGCAATAAAATAGAAATAAAGAGGAATCAATTTCTGGTAACAAATTAAGTGTTAACAAACCAATAATTTCATGATTTAACTGATTGGCTTGTTGAGCCCAACCTGAGCTTAAACTGAATGTAAACTGAGTTGCATATTTATCAATTATATATATTTATTTAAGAACATATTTGAGACAACATTAACTAATGTAGATTTTTATAACTCAATTGACACAAAACGAAATCCAATCTTGACATATTTCATAAGCATGGTATGAATTAATTAAATCGGAAGCCAAATTGTTAGAAGACTATTTTTGTAGAATAAACTAGGTAATTATGTGAGTAATATTCAAAACCTAGTACAAATGGTGGTATTACAATATCCCAGTTTGTTTCTTACATTATGATGTATTGCTAGAGTAACATTATTAAATTTACTGTTCCATCCATTTAAAAGCCAATTTACAGCCAAATGTGTTTAACAGATAAAATTATTGATACTTAAAAACAGATTAGTTATAAAACTGACAACGAGAATACGACCAAACCAAAACAGAATCATACCTCAATCAATCAATCATATCAACCAAACCATAACACCAATCTTAGAATAAGACTTACGCCGAGATTTCTCTATACAAATTCGGCATTTTATCCAGGTATTAAGACCTTCCAGTTTGGTCAAATGCAACCTGATGTTTGTGTTGCAATACACAAACTAAAATAGAAATGGTCAGATTATAGGCTGAGCGCAAAGGAGAAAAGGTCAAAAAAATTCACAGCCTGGTATCCCAAGCAAAAAGAAAGTCGCAGAACGGAGGTGGACACTAAAATAGTCACATGGAGAACAACATTGAACTGGAGGCCTATGCCTCGATGCAAGATAATGCCACCATACCAATGTCAAAAAATTGAAATTAGTAATACAATAATTAATTATATTTACAGCTGGCACATGCTAAGGGAACCATTTCACAACATCTCGCTGCTTACATACTAAAGTGCCAGAAATCAAAATAAATGTAGTTTGATTTAAAACTTAAAGTAGATAGCATTCTGATTTTATATGCAACAAAAACACATTTTGTTTAGTGTCTTGCTGTAGCTTTTTTATTTATTTTTGCTTTATTTGTGTCTTGTTGTGAATGTATTTACTTTCCTTCTTGAATGATAATGTGATAAAATCTAATAATTTCATATTAACAATCAAATGTAAATGTAAGGTCAGGATAAATGGCTATTTTATTCATAAAACATATAAATAATATCATCTCTGCATTATATTTGTTAGCTGAACATGTAAGTTAAATAAATTTAGGGCTAAAGTTCAAAATAACGGAAGAATATTCCAATCCATAACTACCCTACCTAAACACCTAGAAATCAAGTACCTATAACATCTCGAGCACAAATCTTCTTCATGTAATGATAGATTCTTGAGAAATCTAAACGGCTAAGTATAGGGATCAATACAGTAGAAAGGGGTTGATCCCTCCGTTTTGATCATAAATAATGAGATCTTTTAGAAATGCAAGGCAAACAAGTACGTCAATTAAAGTCTCATATAATATACCGTTATTAGTCATGAAATGGAGCGTAGAAGAATAAAATGAGTAACAAAAACAAATTTTAAGTAGACAAGTACAATTTTAAAACAACAAAATAGAGACTTGACCGTTACCAACCAAAATGCCGCCAAGAGTTCTTGTACTCACCTTTATATCAGCCATTTTGTACGTGGTGCTAATATGTTGTGTGCGATCTACGCGATATAAGGTTTGTCTTAAGTATAAGACAAAGTACGAATACTTAGTAGTCGTTTTTATAAAATATCATTTTTAATTCTTCTATATAATAACAATAAGCACGGTAACGACAAAATGACGACGCGCTGACAATGTCCATAGATACGACAGACGCTGCTCGCGGGGCCGGTTCTCTATGAATTTTATAATTACAGGACGCCGGATTTTATTAAAGGTCTGACTCACAGCACTGTATGAAAGATTGAAAATAGTGGTTTATTTAGGTTTGTAGTTTAAAATTAACAGGATGTTAGGTCGCTAGGTGCATAGATTTACGGGGGTGATAGATGAGGTATTTTTGAACACTTTTAGCTGTTTATATCTTAGACAAAATTTGGAAGTTATTTTTATTGAAAATGTAAGAATTCTACAGAAAATACACAGAATTTGATAGTTACGTGTTAATAATGCCCCAATAAGCTTTACCTTGTAAAGGAAATCATTTATTTTGGATAGTTTAATGTGTCTATTGGACCAAATTTAAGAAGTTTTAAGCGTCTTTATCGTAATAAAAACAAAATAGATCAGTCATTTTTATGTGCCTTGAACGAACAGTTGTTAGGTACAGTTCGTGTAGTTTTCTTCCGAGTGCTCCCTAAGTTCGGTTTTTACTCCTTAACTCAGAGATTTGGCAAGCGATGTGAATGACTGATACAACTGAAAAAGAGCAATAAACAGGCATATTTATAACACAACATTTTTTTTTTAAGGCGCTTATAAATAACTGATAACATGAGACATGGTTTTTATTACAACAAAGACATAAAACTACCAAATTTCGTCTATGACTTATAAGTATATACAGGAAATTCGCCGCATTCCTTGAAAGGGGTTATCCTACAGCTCATTTTTAATGATTTAAGTCCAGTTAACCAGGGGTCAAAACTCATTGGTTTTCAAGTTATTCACGTTTTTAGTTTTTTTTTTTTTCAAATTCCCTCTTTTCGACCTAAAACTAGTAATTTTGTACAAACTTCGTCATTTAGAAATAAAAAAAATTATTTTCGAATAGCCAATGAACCACTGATTACGAAAAATAGAAAAAATGACAAAAAAATTGAAAGTTTTGCATATAAAAAGATTTGAAGTTAGAAGTTCTAGCAATTATTTTCCAAATTTTGTTACATTTTAAAGCATATCTAAAAAAAAAGTACCTATCACACTTCGCGTACAAATTACAGGAATAATTTGCTTAATTCATAAGCTGTCTAAAAAGGTACAATTTATGACATTTTAATACAAAAAAAATACAATTAATAATAATAATAGCAGAACAGCTAGAAGACTTTACTTAGCGTACTTGACTCTAATGGGTTTGTTTGTGTCGTTTTAGATTCTCCGAGGGCTTACTTTGTCTTCTGTTTCTTATCTTAACTTATCTTCTTGATGTAGAAGGCACAGCAGATTGCCTTTAGGGACACAAACAAAGGGTCATTAGTTTAATTAATTTAATTTGTTTGTGTCTCGAATTCGTGGGGTTTTTTGCCTTCAGTTTCTGTCTTAAGTCTTAAGTGATACTTTGATAAGTGATTAATCATGGTTAGGATAAAATGAGGAAAAAAACAGTTTCACTATCAAATAAACTTTAATCTTAAAAACTAAAATCAATTACATCACAAATTTTGCTCGAACTGTTTGCCCTGGTTTCGAATGCAAGCACGAAGCCTTTTTCGTACTTCGGTGATTGTTACTCGCCTCGAAAGCCCATCTTTCATTGTCTGTGCCGCCTCTACAATTTTTTGTCTTAACTCTTCTACGTTACGTATCGGTTTATCGTAGACCAACGCCTTCATGTGACCCCAGATGTAGACCTCTAGTCCCAGTAGTTCGGTTGATTAGTCCGGGGCCGAACTACTGCCACACTTTTCTTCCCATTAGTTCGGTTATGACGTCAAACCGTACTATTAGGAAGTGGTGTGTAGTTCGGTTAATGATGTGCAAACAACTTTTATTATTAAAAAATCCGGCCAAGTGCGAATCGGATACGCCAAAAAATCTGTATTTTGGATTGAGGGACAAACTTAACTTGCCATTGAAAAAATATTGTATTTACCTACAATATACATCGACATAGGTCGTGGTTAGTTTATAAACTGCAATTTAGATTGTAATTACAAACTTAACTATTTGAATTGTGATGTAGCTATAAAATTACCATTATCGGATTATTTTACCCGACTGCGGCGGAGCCCAAAAGGAGGGTTATGTTTTTCACAGTCATGTATGTATGTCCAGTTCTATGTTCCCCGCTACAGTAAAAACGGCTTGGACGATTTTGACAAATGAGGTATCATTGGATTTGTCTTCACAGCGAGAGTGTTATAGGCTACATTTAATCCCGGGAAAACGTCCCGTTTTTTTTTTGGGGATATAAATATATTAGTGTCGGTACAGAATGAACGATTGTAAGGCATAGATACCATTCCTTCTGCTCCAAGTTGAACTTTTTCGTGCACTTGCTCGTACTTATTAATATTAAAAATTAACTAAAAAGTCAAAATTAAAATAATAATAAAAAAAGCAAAAACCCGACTGCAAAAACGTTTTCTTGACGGAAAAGCAAAAAACAAGCAACGTATTATGCTAAATAATGTCAGCACTGCAACGTTTAGGCTTTATTTTATAGTCAACGCAGGCGGGACCCACCCATAAAATAAACATGTTGTTTTAAGCTTCTACAGCTGTGGGCTGGGCCCGCCTGCTGATATTATTTAGCATAATACGGGTTGGCAAATGAAAAAGTTGTGAAACGATACATTCGACCAAACGTATTTCGACCAAAAGGCAGAGAACCGTTTCAACCTTTAAAGCGTGAGCGATCTAATACGAAGAAGTTACTTAACCTTTTTTTTTTTATTAAAAAAAGGAATGAAATAAATGTCTCTTTGATTTTCTATTTAGCTGTGCTGTGTATGTGTGTGCATCCTTAACCGTACTTTTGAGTCGTTTTAATTCTCAGTAGTTCGGTTTGACGTCATAACCGAACTAATGGGAAGAAAAGTGTGGCAGTAGTTCGGCCCCGGACTAATCAACCGAACTACTGGGACTAGAGGGATGTAGAAGTCATATGGAGTTAAATCCGGGCTTCTGGCTGGCCAAGGAGTTGGGCTGCCTCGACCAATCCATCTTCTTGGGTAGTTCTGATCCATCCACTGTCGTACGCCCCGGTAATAGTGAGCAGGGCAGCCATCGTGTTGGTAAATCATGTTCCTTCTTGTCGCAAGCGGCACATCTTTAAGTAGCGTCGGAAGCTCATCCGTCAAAAAAAAATTAATATGCGATGCCGGTCAATCGTGCTGGCAGAAAGAAATGTCCAATCAAATTGTCGTGCACGATTCCCATCCACACATTCAAAGAAATTCTTTGCTGGTGAGCTCCTTCTCTTGATTTTTTTGGGTTTTGACCTTTGGGAGCCCAAAAGTGCAGATTGTGGTAGTTTGTTATCTCGTTACGGTCGTAATTGGATTCATCTGTCCACAAAATTCTCTTCAGGTACTCGGGATCCTCGATATCTGCATTAATTAAGAATCTGCAAAAATCTATCCTTCTCGCTGGGTCTCCCTCTTCAATAGCGTGTACTGGAGTGTAATGAGACGGGTACTGCCGAGCTGAGTGCAGTGTAAACCACAACTTCCAGTGCGACATACCGAGCTGGTTAGCCACATTTCTCGTCGAAGTAGTGCCGTCTGCCTGGAAACACTGAAGGATTTCTTCTTCTTCAGCAGGATCATTTCGAGGTCTTCCAGCGTCAGCTTGGCGGCGTTGAACTGATCCTCTTTCCCGAATAAGACGGTACGATGAACCAAACACACTTACGTGAGGTAAACGGCGGTTAGGGTAACGACGTTGGTATATTCTCTTCTAGCTGCAGCGGCGTCTCCATCGCAGAATCCGTAACAATAAACGATATCTGCGTATTCTTCGAATTGGTAAGCAGCATTGGTGAGAAAGAAGCTTAATTATCAACGTCCGAATTGAAAAGAAAGTTGAAACTAACTGATTACGTAGGTCACTCAAAAACTTTGAGGTGCTCGAAATTCGAAAATGGAACGCACTTTATGTTTTTAAAAAGCAAAATTATTTAAAAATAGAACGTCGTAAGACATTAGCTGAATTTAAAAAAGAGAACGATTTGAGACGCTCTAAATTTAAAAATGGAACGCACCTTAGGTTTTTAAAAAGAAAATTTATTTAAAAATAGGACACTAAGCCCATAGCTGAATTTAAAAAGAGAACTGTGTTCTAAATTTATTTTACTACAACGCTTCCCGTGTTTTTTGGTTGATACGACGGAGCTTATAACCGCAAACATTTCTGCTATTATTGTTAATTGTAAAATTTTAAATAAAATTAATATTAAAATGTCATAAATTGTACCTTTTTAGAAAGCTTATGAATTAATTATTCCTGTAATTTGTACGCGAAGTGTAGTACATTTTTTTTTAAATTATGCTTTAAAATGTTACAAAATTTGGAAAATAATTATTTGAACTTCTAACTTCAAATCCTATTATTTGCGAAATTTGGTATTTTTTTGGCATTTATTTTTATACCTCGGCTATCGTCCCCTTACAGCTATGCACCTAGCGACCTAACATGGATACGTGTTTATACAGTAAACACGTATTCACATTTTACACTTGTTTCTAAGGCCTTAAATTAATTATCACCCTCCTCTTTCTTTCCTTGGTTGCGATTATAGTAGTATAAATTACGAAATATGGCTACTACAGGCCAATGAAGAAAAGCCTCTCCTTTAGAAAGTGAAGTGAGGTGTTACTTTAATATATATTATGATAGTCTAAATTATCGGTTCATTAGACATTCCTACCCTTAATTCGCAATTTGGTTTGAGAAGGCATTTTTACTTCTATTTTTAGTAAAGAGCTTAAGAAGCGAAAATGTCGAAAATGTATTACACTTTTGCAATAAATTTAACAAAAAATCAAATTGACAGTTGGCCAAGCAGCTGTCAATGAATGGCATTTCAAATATGTTTATAGGTTATGTGTACAAGTGTATTCGGTAACAGTTTATTGAATAATTAAAAGGAACGAAAGCAATATGTCACTGTTATCTTACGCTTCCACCATAATAAAGAGAAGCGCGACATACCGAACTCTCATACCATGTAGGAACTGTATCAAAACCAACGCACCTTTCAGCTCGACCGTAACAAAAACACTCCACGATGTTAATACTAACATTACAAAGGATGTTATTCTTTATAAATACGAGAATCCAAAGTTTTTCAAGTATATGAACGCTTTTGCGGTGATACAATACATGTTTTGGATGTATTTGGGTACGTTCGCGTTTACCTCTTTGAAGGATGCCCCGGTCGATCACTCTAAGATTACAGAAGACACTCCGTGGTACAGAAGGATTAATTTGGGGGACAACAAGTACAGAAATACGCTTGGTGGAGTAGCGTTTCTAGTTGGTAAGCCATACATTTAATTGATGTAATTTAAGCTTCGATGGTTCGGTCATTTGGAAAGGATGGATGAAAGAAGATTGACGAAAGAGATATACATAGCGAAAGTAGGCCGCCCTAGGCGTACTTTTTCGAATCAAATCGGAGAAATACTGGAAAAGGGCCGAATCTTAAGTACCCGAAACCGACGTGCGTGCATGACTCAATGTATGAATGTGGAAAAAGCGAAAGACATTTGTCAGGATCGTGATTTTATGTATGTATGTATGTAAGTAAAGCGAAAGGGTTCTTTATTGTTTTTTTTTAAACTAAATGATTGGGAGTTATGCAGTCGGTCAGAAATATTCAGAGAGGCCCTAACTATCTTTTGCAAGAGTATGAGTGTGTGCTATCCATCAATTGGTAAGGAAAACAAATTTCTGACTGTTTTTCGCAATAATGGTTCGTCATTATGGCTCGCTCAAGACACACTAGCCCTATATTTCGTGAAACAAAATTCTACATTTTTCCATATAAAATTCACAAGTTTTTCTGAATTGTACACTCATAATTATTTTTCGACTTTGGGCTGGACTTTTCAATCACAATTTCTAATAAATTCTATGAATGTAATTAGATTTTTTATCAGGTCATTCGCTTGTGAAATATAGTATTATATGACTTCCAGGTACAGGCTCACTTGGAATGATATGGATGTATACGCTCAAATCTGTTCGCTTCCTAATACTACACAAAGGTGGACGGCATTTATCATTTGTCACATATGCACCATTTGGAAAGAACCGCATCATGAAAGTTCCTATAGAAAATATATGCTGTAAAGAAAATAGGAAGAATGCCCGTGTACAACTCCCGCTGAAGGTCAAGAACACTTGGATGCATTACATGCTGGATATGAGAGGTGAATTCAAGAATCCTACGTTGTTTGATTGCACTGCAGGATTGTCAAGGAAATTTTGAATGTTTGTAGGCAATATGCAGCTAAAAAAACTTAGAGAATATTGGTTAGTGCCCACCATACCACTAATATTCTTATTAATCTGTGTTATTTGAATTGGAATAGAAAAGATATCTAGCTACAACACCATAAGATAGCTTATAGTGTTGTAGCTAGAGGTCTTTTCTATTACTTTAATAAATAATTATATATTTTTCACAGTATGGTAACATTTTTATATTCCAGTTACACCTTTTCCTCTCAAATAGGTAATTATTTCACATGTTCTGGCATGAAATAATACTGCCCTCCTTAGCCAATATGCCATACTATCTCAAATGCAATAGCCAAAGCAGATTAAATTCTTGCCCGGTAGCAATGAATGAGGTTGCGTCATCTGTGATCTGAGATGCTGCGATTTGGCTTAGCAAGGCAGAATAGGAATTGTTAATGAAAATATTGTGATCTCTGTGAGTTTTTTTTTAACCTGAGTACTTACATTCTTGGATGGCTCCTAATCACAAACTTCACAAAGTACAACAGTGTGTCCTAACATAAATACATTTTCACATTTACTTGTTACTGGCTGTACACTTAAAGAACCAGCCAATATTGAGTTGGACATGTACGCTGCCATGCTAAGCCAAATAGCAGTATCTCAAATAAAACTCCTGTAGCAATCACAACCCCATCACTATGAGGAGAGGACTGAATATACTTTGGCAATTGAATCTGGGATACTGCTTATTGGCTTAGGAGGGCAGTACGGTCAGCCCAATGGAACCCTGACCCACCATAGATTGGTGTCACAGTGACATTATAGAACCATTTGTTTCACACTTCTTATGACTTGAATCCTATGGTCGATTAGGGTTCCATTGGGCTGATAGTACACTAAGGGTTCCATATGATTCTTGTATGGGGGGTTTAATATTTAATCTAAAGATGTTATAGCAACAATAGAAATAGACACTGTGAAAATGTCAAGTGTCTACCTACTACTGTTCACTGTTGACAGATAGAGGGACAGAGGGACAGACAGCGGAGTGCAGGTTTAGTATTAGGTGCCGTTGGTACACTATGGGTATGGAACCCTAAAAAAGGATTTTAAGTAACTACTGCATGTTTAATAGGAAAAAAAAAACAACCTAACCTTCCCTAGAAATAAATATGGTAAAAAATATCAGCAGTATTTTTTTGCAGTTAATAAGGTTAATTTTAACCAATTTCTTTGTGGTAAATGTGCGTTACGTGTAATCAGATAGTTAGCCTGTTATTTAATCATTATACTTGTAAATAAGGCGTAATAAAATGTTGTTTGTTAAACTACTTTTATTTATTTGTATTTTATCAAATAAAACTATAAGATAAAAAAAAATCCCTGGTATAACGGCGCTCGGTCGGTCGAACGAGTGAACGCATTAAACCGGAGAGTAAGTAGTCCCGTCAGAGCATACAAAATTTTAGCACACGCATTCTCAATGAGGAAGCCTTATACGTTCGATCTTATCTACAGATGCCCTGCTGCCTAATTTGAGAATGTATGCACGTGCTAAAATGGTTTGCCGCAAAGCCCAAAAGGAGGGTTATGTGTTTGGCCCGTATGTATGTCCGACTCTTTCCCTCGTCTTTTAACTACTAAACGGCTAAAAATATTTTTATTTAAATCATTATATGTGGTTAGATTCGTCTTAACCACCTAGTGTCATAGGCCACATTAAAAATATTGAAAATCAAAATGGCGGATTTTTGGCGCTAAATTGCTAGCTAATGTTAACGACATTATTCATACAGCAGTTGGGTTTTCAAAGCATGCTTTTTGTTAGACTTGGTACCTACTTTACTTTTGTATTTTAAGACTTGATTGTATATGACCTAATCCACTGGAAAGAAAACAAGTACCTTCCTGATAATATTAAATGTTTTATTCAGATAACTAGATCCGTGTGTATCTACCTACATACAAGTTTTATATTTAATTTAGACATACAATCATAGAGAATGACGTACAATAGGTACTTATGAATCATTTTTCATTTCATTTATGCAGACATAATGACATTGTTTTCATAATTAATGTGTCATATTTTTTAAATCAAGAATAGTAAAATTTTCAGAATTTCTCGTACCGCTAAACGTGTAAATACGGCTAGGCAAAGTACCTAGTTAGCTTAGGTTAGGTTTAATTTACAAAAATCCTTAAAAGTTTGTTTCTTGAATAAATATGTGATGGCTTGCGATAATTATGACTTAAATACATTATGACTAAAAATAATTTAGACCGCAATGTCCAGTAAGATCACCTGGTATGATGGGAGATCCTACCAGGGGACATCGCGCTCCAGACGGAACCCCGCTTGTTTGACATTAAATTTGTAGTATTGTTCAACCATTCCTTGGCCGCAGCCCCAGCCTCCGCCCAGGCCTGGGATAGGTCTCCGTCGCTCCTCACTACCCCGTACTTAGCAGCCAGTTTACATCTCTCCTGATTAGTTAGAACTCGTGACTTATAACTATGCATTACGTAATATAAAGCATCTCTGCCATTTACATGTGGCGCCATGTCATTCCATTTTTTGTCTCTACGTGTATTTTCAGATGTTTTCAATGATGACACTACAATTAGACCTAAGGCTCGGCAGGTTTCGTCTTCTGTCAGACTTGAATGCAGAATAGAAGCTGCTACCTCGGTTGTAGCGACGATAGGGAACTCTGGGTGGATCATTTTTAGCTGTTGGTAATTAACAACTTTGGTTAAGTCCTGTTTGTGGACAAGGTCGATGGTTACTTCAGGGAAACACTTCATTATTCTATTAAGAGTGACCGCTTTGTGGTCTCCCATTGCCTTTTTCTGCAAAAGTCTCCTTTCAAGATCGGCGAGTTGGGTTGGGCGGGTTGTAATAATCTATCCTTTGTTATTAACCATTTTCATTCCTTCAGAGCATAAAAAAATGGTTTCCTCAGCGTTGATTTTTGACTCCAACGATTTTCTCATTTGGACAGGATTAAACTTTTCATACATATTTACAAATGAGTTAAGTAAATCTATTTGACTTTGTTTTAATATCGCCATGCTGTCGTCAGCAGTCAGCACACTACACTTAACTGTTGGTCTTTCGTAGGTATGTAGTAGGTACTGGGCCACAGTCCCAGTACCCAATATAAGTTTTTGGGCCACGGCCTCTATTTTACGACGTTGAACAATATTGTTTTTGACGGTTAATGGTCTTGTTTTCAACTCCGTATAACTGTCAAGTAAGTAAGAGCTATCACAACGTTGACTATAACTTTGTAGTATTGTCTATATGGACAATACAATAACAGGTCTAAAGCAAGCTGTACTTGAGCTATACTGCACTTCGCATTAATGAAGAGCGATTTGTGCGGGCTGGCCTTTATACAGGGCGTCCCACGGCTACGCCACTTGGAAGATAAGTACCTTGAATATTGTAGATGGAACATTTTACTGAAATAAGGTAGGTATTATTTGAATTTAGAAAACAATTTAAACTGCATGCATAGATATTTAAATAATTACATGGTTGAACCCATTAAACGAGTAAAATAATTACCCTGTAGCTTTATCATACCGATGGAAAGGCTTCATCATAAGGATTATGATTTGCTAAATAACATAGTGTCAGAAATAAAAGGAAGACCATGAATTTTAGCATGTGATGTGAAATTGTGTTCAAAAAATGAAAAGCTAACGTGGTAAGGACATACAACTGACATAATCATAAGAATAGATCTATTATTATTAAATGTACTGTAATAAACAGAACTTAGACGTATTATTCAAAATATCCACCACAACTAGATCGAAAAATCGACAGGCAGCGAAATAATCAAAAGAGTGCGACTTTGTATTCAACAGGGGGTACTGATTTTGAGCATTTGATAAATTGATAAATTTTGTATTAAAAATGTTAAAATTCATGGTCTTCCTTTTATTTATGACACTATGTTATTTAGCAAATCATAATCCTTGTGATGAAGCCTTTCGATTGGTATGATAAAGCTACAGGGTAATTATTTTTGTCGTGAAACGGGTTCGATTCCCGATTCAACCATGTAATTATTTAAATACCTGTGAATGCAGTTTAAATTGTTTTTTTTAAATTCAATGTCTTCTTTCAGTACAATATTCCATCTACAATATTCAAGGTACTTTCCTTCCAAGTAGCATGGCCGTGGGACGCCCAGTATAAGGTAGGCTGGCAGCGATAGAGCCGTTTTTAAAACCGATCATTACAATTGTGTCTGTTATCAAATTCCTGGCAGTGAATGTTAGGCTGTGGCTAGACTGAGCCGCGACGCAATCTGTCAATCTGCGACATGTAACAGACTTACAAAGCTTCTACGAACAATGCAGCCAGAATAGGTAATGAGTTTAATGAATTACTAAAGCTCTATCCTGACCTCATAAGTCGTTGTTGGATCAAGGATCCACAATGGATTGAGACATAGAGAGACGTAAATGCAAAAGTGCATTATGGTACCAAATTGTCATGTAAGTTTTAAACTTATATTTACTTTTTAGTGCTAGAAAACTTCTGGAAATATTATCCGGAAACGTACCTATTACATAAATAAAATATTCTTGTTAACAGTTGGATGCAATAGTTTTTGCTGATTTTTTTAACACACCTGACCTGAGGTGGTTGAGTCTAATTAATTAATAATTAGGTACAATACTTGAAACTATATTAAATATATATTTTGTGTTATCCAAATAAATTATGCATGATTCAATGTGCCCAGTGCCCAGTACACAGTGAAACAATACCCGATTATTATTAGATAAAAAATAAAATAGAAATAAAATGGTTAAATATAGACAGTTATTAATTTGGAAAAAATGAAACTATATCCAGGTTTTTTAAATGAAAATCGTAGCTCTAAGAAAATGACATACCGACCGATCTACGAATACTGATCCACTGTTTACCACAATGATCCTACAGCAGGGGTACGATTCAGTATCCTCCGAATGTTTTTATTGATAAATAGGTCTATATTAAAATATAGGAACTTGAAGAATCTGGGTAACAAAAGTACCTACTACTTACTTACCTATATTATGTAGTTCCGCCGGGGTCGCTTTGGCTTTCAGTTTTACGTGACCACGCCAATCTCCATGGTCCTAATTTGTTTACCTATACTTATTAGCTTTATTTGAAATTGAGTCCCACCTTGACGCTTGCATTGTAGTCTCAGCCTTAACGACAAGCAAAACAAAGACGGCTCGGATCTGTTGCATCCGGTTAGGGTTACCAAACGTCAGAAATTTCGAGTTAACATTCGTTACTCTTATAATACCCCCTTTTTTGTCGGGTATTGAACACAGCTAATTCCAAACTAGTACTATACTTACTATACTTAAGCTTAAAAGATAACTAATATAATTGTGCCTACGTTGACCGCATAAATTAATTAGTGTACATGAACGATAGGTACAAATTCCATGTCCTTCTTGACATCGCTGCACGAATGGTGGTATTCCTTTGGTACATCTATACTTTTGTTTCGTCGTTTATTTACAAATATGAAGATGATTTCTCCGTAGACTTGCAATAAAACTTCCATAAATTCTTCAGATAGTAACCCGTTATTTTATCGAAATTCATTTGATCAAACGCTATTCTGCTAAACCATGATGTTTCACGATATGTTGAGCATTGACATGTACAGATGTAGTGAATAATCCTTTCCCATCGTTTTTTGTCGGACAAGTTCGCATTTTTCGGTAGGGGACGTCCTAGACGGACGTACGGTGATCAGATTCGCGATGTGCTCAATAAGGGCGTACGTGCATAAAGAGATTGATGAATGTAGAGGAAGCGAAGGTTGTAAGTTTGGACCGGTGCACCTGGGGTTCCATAGACTAGTATACATAGATAGTTTTGGAAGACATGTAAGCTCGTATTTATCTTGCTTTCTCAATTAGCTTCAGTATCCATCGGTAATCCAACTGAGAAAGCAACATACGAACTTATCCGACAAAAAGCGATTATTCATTTCATCTGTAGGTCAGGTTAGGTTAGACGAATGACTGCCCATAAATAAACTTTGCGTATTTAGGTTTGTTGAAAGGTTTTTCAATAAAATAAAGGTAGGTACCTACCCCCCTTCAGACATAAATATATGCAAATAAATTACACCTTTTTTATAACATAAAAAAAACAAACGAACACACAGGGTAAGGAACATGATGGTAAGTGAGATCTGTGATCCACACTACTTAAGACTGAAATCCTAAGACCGCAAATGCGTTGCTGACCCTGACGACTAACATGGAATGCGTGAATGCTGGTAATTTCACCAGTTGTCTTATCCCCACTTTGGATTACAGCAATGGGAACCAGGTGCTTGGCGAAAACTACAATAAGAATACAGCCGCTTCACTGTAGGCTGGAGGTTAAAAGATAAGATGGTGGTAGCGATGCGGAAGGACCCTTCCCAAGATCTTACCACTACCACGGTCCATCATAATAGAATACCCTATATACCGTAGCGATTCGAATGCTCTGTCCCTCGCACTCTATAAGAATACCGCGAGTACGCGAGGGAGTGATGAGGAAGAGCATTACCCTAACAATAAGTACCCGGTAAAACCTGTTTTTTTGACATGTTATCGTACTGTACTGACAGTAATGGCGGTCGCGGGCCGAGTTAAACAATACGATAACAATCATGTCAAAGGCAATTAGGTTTTAGGTACTACAATCAGATATGTCCACTTTTGAACCTTGTTACCATAGCTGGACAGGACATCGCAACAACAGATATGGAAATAAAAAAAGGTTTCGAGTTTGCATATCTGTCATAGTTTTATCAAATTCATCAAACAGTTTGCTTATGGTTATTTCTAAATATTTTAAATATGGTTAATAAGCGGTTTAAAACTATCCTGAGCTCTCTTATGATTAAAATATCTGTGAAATATTCTGTATAGTATTGGACATTCGCATTAAATAGCTGTTACAGTTAGATAATATTTTTAAATAAAAGTTAACCTGCCGTTATAAATGTAATTGAAAAATATAATTAAATTATACTGTACATAATACGACTCTATTAAACTTGTTCTATTACCGTGTTGCGATTGTTTTGCGATGACCTGTCCGAGCTATGCTTATTACAGTGCAATAAGGTGACCCAAGTGGATACACCTCTTTGTAGTCGACTGTACTCAACGCCTACTTTTTTTCACAACCGATCCGTAGTCACACCAATTGGCCACACTGGTGTGACTATGGTTCATTTTATTTACCCGTAGTCACACCAAGACCAAATTTGCGTCTGTTTCTCTTTCAAAAACAAACTCAACAGAGTCAACGGAGCTCCTATTTCTGGGTTGTTCTGGCCCTCCGGGCCTGATATAAAAACGAACCTAACCTAAACCTTCCTCCTATTTATGTGTTCGTGTGACTACGGATAAATAAAATGAACCATAGTCACACCAGTGTGGCTAATTGGTGTGACTACGGATCGGTTACTCTTTTTTTCTTTACAACTTAATCTTTCTGTAGAAAACAATCAGTATTAAACTCTTTATTTTATTATACTAGGGGTATTATAAAAATAATAAGTCATAAATGAGATTTGTCGGAAAAAAACTTTATTAAATCGTTTATCATTAGAATAACGGAAAAAAATGTTTTTCAACACAAAATAGACAAGAAGAAAAGGCGATAACAAAAAATAGACTTCTTTTTATATACAACGTGCCATAAAAACACAATAAAATATTAAAATTAATGAAAAAAAAAAGTCTTTGTGTGAATACCATAGACGAGGGTGATATTGCAGTCGACACATTAAGTTAACGTAATAGTAAGTTGCATAAACTATCCACCTATAGCATGATCCTGATTAAGTCTACAAATGCTTCAACTAGCTTGCTACGACAAGCTACTTAAGAATCGATGACAACCATCTGTACAAGTCTCGAGGAGACAACTTGCTTAACGCTACAGATGTAGTGCATAATTGTTTTCCTTCGTATTTTCACGGAAACGTACGAACGCGTCTTGCTATTTCAGTCGGTCACAGTACAAAAAGTACTGAGGTTGACTGAAATAGCATGACACCTTCGTACGTTTCCGTGAAAATACGAAGGAAAGCAATTATGCACTACACCTGTAACGATTTTCAAAAACTGAGGAATTGACGTCGGCGCTCGACGGGACCGTCTGAATAACGATAACGAACGCCGATTGAATCTTGTCTAGGGCTGATCAATGCCTTACGTATTCTGCGATGATCCAGTCTAGTAGATAGATATGTCTTGCGATGCACACAACGTATGTACGAGTTATGATGTTTTAAATATTATTAAAAAAACAACTTTTTCTCTGTGATCTTCATCATCGCTTAGCCAAATCGTTACGAGTCTTTCTACTATGCATTTTTTAACCCTCGACGTAAAAACATGGACAATAAGTTTAAGGTGCGTATCCATGTGTGCATGGCATTGTAGTCCCAAACGAAACCACCGATTCGGACGCGTTTTTTTTTTAAAGAGAGCCCGTTTTATCGGGTGTTCGCTATTGTATCGGGGGTTTCATCTCTTTAATACTGCCCTTAATAAAAATGGCACAATTCTCATAGAACCGCGTATGTATAAGTGACCTTATTTCTTAAGAGAGTGGTTTTGACTATCAAATTGCGCATTGATTTTATTTAGAAGGGCAGTATAATTATGCTGGGTTATGCATAGGGAATGCAAAGAACCGGTTATGACCGGTTTTTACCGAGTTTTTTTCATACAAAAACATCTAATAACCGGATAAATTGCTTTCCTTAGACTTATGTTATGATATGACAACAGAGTGGCATTCTATCTACTATATCAGTTAGGCTACAAGATTTCTAATAATATTTCTCATCTATCACTAAGATAGAGTTATTGAATAAGCTAGTTTGTATCGTTCATCTCAGTAAGCGCTGTGTGCTTTATTACTGACGGGGTCACCGATCCTTGCCTATTTAAGTACAATTATTACATATTTACATTAATAAATAGCATACGTCTAAATTTAAGAAATAAGGCGCTGTGTTACATAAGGAAGCAGTGCGTATGTATCTCGCATCGTTTCATATCCTGTCTTCCTGAATCACAGTGATTAAAAAAATAAACCTGACATATGCATTGTTTCACACTGCATTGCAGTTACACTTAACGATCATTATATTTCATCTTTACTAATACTTTGGACCTTTTACTACGAATCTTAATTGAAAATTACTAATGTATTGAAATTACGGAATAATCCACGTCGAAATAGAGTTTGCAGTTCGATTAACGTACAGCATAAAACGCCATCTTATTTCCCGTCACTCTCGAATTTTGAATTTGAATTTTGTTTTTTTCTCGAACACGACCGTTGTTCTTTTTTCTGTTGTAAGTCGTGCTTTAAATCAAATACCGCGAAGTGCTAAACAAAATGGCGACTCGCAAACAAGATGGCGGTTGGCCGGTAATTGTCATGATCTCATTTCAATCTGATTAATTTCTAACGTCTCATTAATCGACATGTATTGACTTGATATAATAAGATTTGAAGTAACAAGCCTAAGTATCCATTCGAACAACTCAATTTTAATAAACACTCGCACAGTACGCTTTGCATACTTAGTCTATAAAAAATATACAGAAATATCCATCCATCAGCTACCTGTTTACATTTTAAGTTCCACTTTTAACTGACTAACTATCTACATTTACCGGGGCGAACTGTCAATAAATCCGAAGTTACGCTACCTGTCTCTTACTCTTGACGCTTTTATGAAAGAAGATAGAGAGGGACAGACCTTTTTTCGGATTTCATTTTAATGTATTGTCGCAGTTTTACAAAATCCTAGGGAGTTGAATTAAAGTACATATAACTCCCAACTTATATTACGACACAAGACACAAGTTACAGGAAACATGACACAGGTTTACGATTTTTCACAAAATATAAATATTTACATAATTAGGTATTTTGCCTTCCTGAACCAATAAACATTATCTCAGATTCGAATGCCAAAGTAGATTTAATCCTCTCCTGTTAGTAATTAGGTTGTGATTGCTACATAAGTTTATTTGAAATGCTGCTATTTGGCTTAAGAGGACAGACAGTCAAGAGCAAAAATATATTTACATTTAAGTCTCAAAATAATGTAAGCATATTAGCATACAGATCTTTTAACTTTGTTAATATAATATAAATACGTTTTATTACCATTGTTATAAAAATCTATTAGTAATGTCTATTTATTACATACCCATATAACTTTGAGCTGATATTTGTTTTTTTTACCCTTGACTGTACTTGCGCAGGAGACCGATTACAATCGCGCGGTAAACTTTGATGTAAAATAGCGCTCTGTTATTGGTCACCGACTGTCATCATTGAACTCCTTCGCCGCGTCCAACGGCGCACAGGCAATCGTGCGAGAAAGACAAAGCTAGCTAAGTTCGCGTTTTAACTGCCAATTGATCTCGCAAATAGAGTTCAATATATTTCTCTCGGCCTACTACGCTATTTTGTGTAAACCTGTATCATGATGTAGTTTTTTTATATTTACATTTTTTATAACAGTACAGTTTCTTCTTGGTTATCAATGCATGGCAGAACCTACAATAAGTGATGCAACACAAGTTCGCCCGAGAAAGTGATCATTGAGTTTTGACACAACTTCCTTAAGGACGACTTTTTGGATTGAGACACACTTCATCGATAACTTCAGGCGGCAGATCACCTTGTATGGTCGAATATACACATCAGGGTAAACCCGTGGGTTAAAAAACTAAAGAAATCGAAGCGAATTCCAAAATCTATTCACAGATTCGTTGTAGAATATATTTAGCTAAAGTTGCGGGTAGTATGAGAATCACTATGCCTGTGAAATAGAATGTAATTGGCACAGCACGAGTTTAGTGTAGTGTAGTGCAGAGTAGTCCTTTTTATAATTCGACGAAGCAATTGAACAGTTTGAAATGCACAAATATTGCCTAGTGCTGTTTGTATCGATAAATAAAACATGCAGTGGCAATACTTTATATATTGAACTAGTCCGTCGAATTATGGATTCTGTAATCGTTGGTCTTTATATACACTACATATGTATGCGTATGTATTGACGATGATAAATGACGATGGCAAAAAATTAAATTGATGAAGGTACATACCTAAACGTGTGATTTATGCCTTTAGATACACGCCCAAAATGTAACACGGAAAAGGAAAACCCCTTTATTTGATCACCCTATCGATAGGCTTACCCTAATGATTTGGAAACTGCTTCGAACTAGTTAACTACAACCATTGAGGTTACCAGTTTAGTAAGGGTTTCGGATTTAAGCACTTACATTACGTTAGTGTTACCCTATCCATTCTCCCTCTCCGTTGACTGTGGTGCACAGATTCAAGTTTCAAGCCTATTAAACTAAGCCTATTAGTATTAAACCCGTTAAATAAACACTTCATAGGGAAAGCCTAACGAGGGTTTTAAGGAATTGGTAAGCGCTTAGTCGAATTAATTGTATCGGATAGCTTTTCATTGGGGTAAGTCGAAGATATGCTTATCGCATCGTTAGGGTTTTTAAAAACCAGTCAACTATATACCCTAACGAAAACCCTTTAAAGGGTAAGCGGTTCCGGTCCCTGTAATGTAATGATTTGAGTATAGCGATGCCAGAAACACTTATGTCGACTTTTTGGGCACATTGTCTAACAACATTTTTTTTCTTCACGTTTTTGTAATTTTATGTTAGTGTAACATTATGACCAAAGCTGTAATCGCATGCGACTTAAAAAAAAACCAACTGCATTTTTTGATAAAACAATGAAGTAATGTAATTTTACCTGAGATATTGCAAATGTCGCCCATTTCCTGACGATGAATCGTGACTTAACCTTACATTACATGTGATTTATTTAGTAAGTATCTCCCATAATCTAGTTTTAAATCATGTTAGGTCTCCAGTGCTAACAATATAATAACATCTTTGTCGTATTTCCACTGAATCTAGATAATTTACTGGCGTAAGATTTAGTCCGCTAACCTATTAACGATCAAGAACATCCATCCCTTTTTGACTCGTTTATTTTAAGAGAAGGATGCTCACACCGTTAATGGCCCCTCTACACGATGGATCATGGCCAGCGTAAGGGACGGAGTAATGCGTAAGAGTGTGATACAAGAATATGTTGCTCGCTCTAGTGTGTAAATGCGTCTCATACGCTGGCCCAAGGGGCCATAAAAAAAGGCTGGCACGTTTCCTATAACATCGATGATTTAATCGTGTACTCAAATATTAGCCAAAATGTTAATCATTAAATGCTTGTCAATCGTGAGTTTCTACGTATACTTAAGTCTTCAAACGTTGGCGTAATGATAATTACACTACCATCATCAATGTTGTCATTGACTCGTCATTCCTCTCGTTTTCTTCAGGACACACTCTTAATCAAAACATGGAAGTCTATCTAGGTTGTAAACTGAGCCATAAGCAATCTCGTCCTATTCAAATTCTTATACGCCACTTCCAATTAATCCCACTTAACACATTTGGCCAATAATCAACTATTTAACAATAATTAAGTCTTCAATAATTATCAGCGCAACTAACTCGCTTCGTATTTTGCATTGGCGTCCGTTCTCCATCCCATAGTAGCTTAAAACTTTTACACAGCATTTCTGTGACGCCATTCATCGACCGCTAATGCTATACCCTTATGCGTTTCTGACCGTCTGGTACGAGTACATAAGGCTATCAAAGACCATGGAAAGCAAAGGCCAAACCTACAACCACCACATTTAACTGTCCTCCTGGTACTCCCATCAGCTTCAGAGCGAGAAACCAAGAGTTCTCTGCCTGTAGTAAAGTTCTGAATGCCTCCGTACTGTGCCTGGTTGCCTAGTACCGCGGGCGTCAGTCGGATAGATACCGCGCGCGCGTGATCTCCCCCTCGTCCTCCCGCCCAGGGCTGATGCTTTCAATCTCGTCCACTTCCTCGAGGTTCTTTGTGCTTGGGTTGCATAGTCTGAAAATTTAAATTATAGTTATTTGTTAGTGTGATAGTTGTAACCTAACCAACGTACGATCAAGTTATATCATAGGACAGACGAAGAGAGAGGCGAGGCGACCTACGTACCATCACCTGGAAGGCTTCTGCACCCATTGGGGAGCAGTATCACCCAGGGTGGGAAACTAAATGCTGTAATTGGCCACTATTTAAAATTAACAAGAATAATATCAGATTCTCCCAAAGGGTCTTACCTGCATTTACAGCAGACGATGCATGGTGCAGCCAACAGCAGAAGAGGACTGGCCACTAGCAGCAGTAGACCGAAGCCAGCGAATATGCCCACCACCTGCAAGATTTATGTTATCAGTGAAATTTCTAAAATCTTAAGAGCACCAGAGACTCGGCCGATATAGCATGACAGTCCATCGTATTAGAACACAGAATTTGGATCACCGATCGACCACCAGCCTGCTCCAGCCGGGCGTCCCCACTCATCGTCATCAAAGTATTATACAATTCTTTACAAATTTTGACTGTCAGGTGACGGTTAGTTGGCCTTTAGGGGGTAACATCAGACTCTGCAATCTCTTACTTGTTAAAAGTGTTCCTAGACTAGAAATTTACCAACGTTCTTCTTTATAAAACTTCTACAATAAATGCAATAGGAATATATAATAAACGAGTACACTACATAATTCCAAAGAGTCATAATTTCGAATTGATCAAAATTTTCATAATGCCAATCGCATTTTATGATAGAAGACTAAACTTTTTGCTATAGCTTACATAAATCAAACCTAATCTAACCAACGTATGACAATTCAATTATGCATTTCAACTAAAATAGCTGCAGCGTAACATAGCTTTCGAGAAAATTCGGACAAATGAATTCGGAAAAGGTAATTTGGAATTTTACGGTTTTCCCAGAATAAACAAATGAGCTAGTGGCGATAGTACTTTGTGCAGGGTCCGTCTGTATCGCTACCACCATATTTTCTACCAACGGGTCAAGAAAACCGGCAAAATGACAAGGAAAAACGCATAACATCAGAAGAAAAACACATTTCATGGATCAACAAATCTGTGTAAAAATGTAATTGTATATTGAGCCCGATTGACCATCGATAGATGATTTATCGTTAAGTTTTTTTGAATTCCATTCGTCCATCATTCAATGTCATCATATTAATCGTTCCATATCAATCGAATTAGATATCGACTAATGTTCCATCCATCTCTATCCGAAAGCAATTTAATTCTCTCTTGGCACCTTCACTGCAAGCACGACTTGATTTTTGTCGCTAACCGCTCAAAAACCATGTGCCACAGTACAGTCGATAACAAAGAGATGTATCCACTTTTAGCCCTTAATACAATGCAATAAGGTGAATGAATGAATGAAATGTGGGTACATCTCTTTGTAGTCGAGTGTATCAAAATTCAATTTGGCATCGATCAGTTGAAGAGTCAAACCTTCAAGACTGAACCAATCAACAAACAAACGAACATACAATTATCATCCACTTGCTCCCTATTTCACCATCTTGACAATGACACGTGGCTGGTGACCATTCGGTATACCTACATTGCAAAGTGAACACGCTAATACATCACAGAGTTTCATATAAGGCGAGCCATGTACTTGAAATGTCACCATATCTTTTTAGTAAAGATTATCGGATCATATATTGAACACTGACCTGCGCCCGATGCCACAGCACGGATGCGCGGGAGTGCCCGAGTTTGTTCTTGCACGGGCCCTTGTCGTAGTGGCGCAGAAGGAAGTCGTCCTGAAAACAATACACACATTTCGTTGTAATTTAGCATACTAGCACATAATACATAGTTTCACAATACAGCGGGTTTTCGTCAGTCAATAACAAAAAAAATAAAGCATTGGCGGGTAGAGGATTGCATTTTAGTTTGAAATACTTTTTCTATCAAACAAATACACACACACACATTCTTCTATTTCTGATTTTAATATTTATCGACAGCAATTTTTAACAGAAGTATATATTTCTACGCGCATAGTTTTACAAAATTAATTTATATAATCGATAGAAAGAAAAATCTTGCGATTGCTGGTACGTTTTAGTCCTTAGAGTCTTTGCAACACTGACATATTAACCTGAACAATTTAAAAAACCGGCCAAGTGCGAGTCGGACTCGCGCACGTAGGGTTCCGTACCACTATACATCTAAATAAATGTTTTTCTTTATTCTTTATTATATTGGAGTTGATTGAATGAAAGGTAAAATGCGGTATTAAAAAAAAACTAATTATTAGATCTCGTTTAAACCAATTTTCGGTGGAAGTTTGCACCCACACGTATGGGTTTGATGAAAAAATAATAATTGAGTTTCAGTTCTAAGTATGGGGAACCCCAAAAAATTATTGTTTTTTTTCTATTTTTGTATGAAAATCTTAATGCGGTTCACCGAATACATCTACTTACAAAGTTTCCATAGTATAGCTCTTATAGTTACGGAATAAAGTGGCTGTGACATACGGACGGACAGACGGACGGACAGACATGACGAATCTATAAGGGTTCCGTTTTTTGCCATTTGGCTACGGAACCCTAAAAAGATGCTCTCTAGAAAATTACAAGAGGGGAAATAGAATTGGAGATACTAAAGGAAAAATCGTCAACATAGATTAAAAAACTGAAAAGACTCCCTTCTACTTTAGCCCTTTGAGCTAGACAAAGATCAGGGATTAAACTCATTTCGCCATAAAGTAGGATAGAATTAAATAAAGGAGATTTTCTTCGTAAGCGCACAATAGCGGGCGATTTCTTTGTTTTCGCGTAACTAATTATGAATGAGACCGTTATGGTGGAAAAAACGGGGTCAAGAAAGGTCAAAGTTCATAGACACCTGCCTGACGCTGCTCTGAATATACAAAATTATTAATGAAACAGTATCTCTTTGAAATATTCTCTTGTAATAAACTCCCAAAACAATTTGTTGGCCGTAGGTACCTTAATTAACAAAGGTCAATACAATAAACTTGGATTAAACGCTTGTGGATTTCTCGACGTAATAAAGGATTTTCCGTAAGTGATTTAATAACAAGGTAAACATTTCGAATTTACATTACATACATAACCTATCCATATATTAATCCGCGCGCTAAAAAGAAGAAATTCATGAGGTAATAAGTCAAAACAGAAAACCCGAGTACAGAGCCTCTATTCTGGGCGGTAAATTTCATATCAGTTTTGACCTGTTATCGTATTGTCAACGTTTTGATAGCTCTTATTTACCCGACAATAATGGCGGCCTAGATAAAAACAATTACATAACAGGTCAAATACTATTTGGATTTTACCGCCTACGTAGAATAGAGGCGCAGCTTTTCATATTATCGTCTACGTACAGTCAGCTGCAGAGATAAGTATACCCTCCTGCATACAAGTTTCCTATGCAGGGGGGTATACTTATCTCTGCAGCTGACTGTACATAAAATACCCATGTGATATATTTACTTTAGAACTCGGTATTGTAAAATAAGTAACTAGTGACATTTGCGATGCTAAGACCGATCTAACGACACTTATTTTGTCTATTGCATATGTGGTCCAAATTTCAGCCCATTCCATTAATGGTCCATAACTGGTTCACACTTGTTTTGCAAGATTTAACCAAAACTGTCATACCTACATAAAAACATTGCAAGTTCAGTAAAAGCTTTCAAAAAGAGAACACGGCCAAAAAACTTCTCTCAATTTTTACTGCTAATTACTTCTGTATATTCCGTTTAATGTTAGAATTTCATTAATTACGGACTATTTCAATTCTATGATGGGTCGTAAGTGATTTTTATCATACTAACGATTAACGGAGCTTAACACACTTCGTGGGAAAATCCCCGAGATTGTATTACATTTCATAGTGCTAATGGTCACTTTGCCGGGAATTAGTCAATTATAACTGATTGAGGTAACACTGTAGGACTGTGAAACGAGAATTGTTGATTCTCCGGCTGTGATAATTTTTAATGCATTCTGATCATAATTTGTTAGAGGGATAATTGTTAATGTGTGACTAGCGTCACTTCCATCTTAGCTTTCAGGGTTTGCAATGAATTTGCAGTTTAAAGAATACAGTCTTGAATTTTACTACAAACATGTGCAGGTTTACTCTTATTACAGCATTAAGTAATGATTCTCATGTATCTACTTAACAATTCTGGGATATCATAGTAGGCATCCAAAGTAATATGGGTGGTAAAATAACAACATCGTTTTACCTGTATGCATAATTTTTTTATGTTGAAGTATTTTAAATCATTCCTAAGACTGGCTCTATGTTCGTCATTACACTCCTACAATCCTTTGCGAGCTGGAACTGAAGGGTTATAACAGGCTTATTTAACTGGTAAAATATTCTCCACTTGCAAGTATACATATACATACCCAAGTATATGTCTCTGCTAGGTTTAAAGGTCATATCCATGAAACTAAAGACTTAAGACTCCCCAAACAATAACCCTGCTGTTCCTAAAGTTCAAAGACTGATGTTTTTTAACCTTAACTGCTTAATTAGCGCCAGGTTATTAAGAAAATACTTTACCTCGTAACAGACGCCTTGTTTTTGGTTATAACATTTAAAAATACTCGGTAATTACATACTTTGATGTAGAAACTCATTTTCTCAAATCCTCTGAAACATAACAACAGTAATGCCAAATTTAAGACTCACCATTATCAACTCTACGCGTACAGAGATGAAACTTCAAATGCATTGTTTTAAATTTGGAGTTACGGTATACTTTTGAGATATAGTTATGTGCGTTAGCGATGTACACTTAGCAACGTAAATCAAAGCGTATTAATGTCAAGGCTGGTACCCGATAATTATAAACCGAATCGCTGGAAAATAACTGAACGTGGAGGCTGATGGATGGAAGTGTTTGGCATCGGAGAGCTTTGCCTAAGTAAACTGTCCTAGTTTCATTTTGAGACTTGTTGATTGGTAAACATTGGTGCGAAATAATAAATCATTCTAACAAATCAAACACCGTATGCCAATTAATACTAGGAAGCTTGAAAATTCAAGGCATAAGTTATAGTTTTTCATCATTCTCGGGAACCATAAGTTTCTCACGATACTTTCGCAATTGTAACGTGAGAAAGCTTCCGCTATGTAAGTATGTACATATAGTTAAGATCAGTGTGGGGAGGTATGCGAATAGAATTGACACGGCAATCGGATTTCCACTGAGATATGAGGCGGTTTTCCTCGAAGTGCCACTAAACAGTATTTTTCAGGCGAAAACAATTGTATTATTTAATTGTGACTTTATCAACAACCAGACTAAACAATTCCGATTAAAAATACCTTTTCTGGAAATAAGGTCGCTCGCGAGTCGCATGAATTGACATCGAGCGAAGGGAGCGAGCAGTACTAGTAGAACCCGGCCTTGCAGTGCTTAGTAGGGCGTATTAGGCATAGAAGATGTCGAAAGCTGCTGCTGGCATTTTAAGAGGACCTAAAGTATTTCACTACGTGGAGCATCAATTAATCTTGCAAAAACTAAACACTATGATCTAGCTTACAACACACTACGCTCATTCGCATTATAAATCGCATTAGAAATCAAGAATCCGGTAAGTAGTTGCAAACCGCGTGCAGTCTTCTAGTAAACCTGTAGCGCTTGGAATGCCACAGGGTTCTATTTTAGGTCCTTTTCTGTTAATTATTGTGAAGTAATTGTGAATACAAGTTTTCTATAGTTTCATATTGCTAACAACACTTCGCCGACTTTCAAAGTGTACTTACATCCAGCGACGCGAGGCAGTACCAGCAGAAGACGTGCTTGCAGCGCTTGCACATCATCTGCGCGCAGCCTTCGTCCTTCTCAATGGGCACGCGGCACATCGGGCACAGCTTGATCAGCTCCGAGTCGGGCAGCAGAGGAGCGCCCGCGCCGGCCGATGAGCTCGCTGCAGCCTCGCAAGACAAGCTGCCGTGCCACTGTGAATTAAATTCAGAGGTTATTAATCTATTTTCTAGATAAAAAGGGTGTAAGTCATGTTTGAAGTTAAGATCAAATGTTAATTCTTTTGTTAAGATAACAGAGAGAGTGAGAGAGAGACGGTTGGTACAACAGTTAGGCTCCAAGGTTTGACATGACTTCTGATTTGCTGTCTTTCTTGTCCCTTTTGCTTTACGACGCTTCAGTTCATTATTATAAGTGTGTTAATAAGAGTGCACCTTATAAAACTCTTGTTGTACCAATTAAAAGTCCCTTTGCAGACGTGACAACAACCTCTGACTGTGTTTTGTGGATTATTTCAATGTTGCGGTCATTGGCAAAGTTTACCATTATACTCGAGAGAGTCTGACTAGTAGTGCTAAAAATGCCGTTGCATAGCCTCGGTCTGTAGTTCAACAGACGGAAGCTCGCCAATGTTGACGTTTCAATTACTAAGCGATCGCTAACAACATGCGTCTGTGCAGCCTGGAGGATCATTACATTCACTGCCACCCGCTGGAGATTGTATCCAATTTGATAACGCCGGGTGAGTCGGTGGCACATAACGTGAACGCGTTAACCGTATTCGAGTAACATCACTTTAGTATCTACCTACTATACTGTTTTATTAGTAATATTCGCTTTGATTATTGTAATTCCGTATTTACACTTAAAAAGTGCCAATCAATTTTCTAATCCTAAATACT
This sequence comes from Acleris sparsana, assembly GCA_923062465.1. NCBI lineage: Eukaryota > Metazoa > Arthropoda > Insecta > Lepidoptera > Tortricidae > Acleris > Acleris sparsana. The sequence continues at coordinate 14,741,859 of OV281297.1, forward strand.
GCGTCTGTTTGTTTGTCATAGGTCTTGGTTTTTTGATTATGCTCACCTTACTTGGCATGTGATTAGTTTTCTCTGTATGTATGTAAGCGAAGTCAATATCAGAACCATTTCAATTTTTAAAAGCAGTCGTTAGTTATCTTGGAAATATATCATTACAAAAAAATCCAATTACTGGATGGACTTATGTAAAAATACAGAAAGAGTACACTGACACATTTATTAATGTTTGGATACAAAGGTATGCCAGTGCTACGAAAACGGGAGAATTTTTAACAACTTCAGGCAGCGTTATTTCTTTATACCAGGGCTCGGAAAACGGTATTTTTTTCGAAACGGTTTCGTCTTAAATGCCTAAGGAACGATTTGTTTCGGTTTCGTTCGCAAATAACGTTATAGAAAACGTTTTTGAACAAGAACGAAATTTAAATATTTTTTGATCCATATAACGTTTTTAACCGTTTTTTTTCCATTTGCTGGGTTCGGTAGTATCTAACATTACTAAACAAGTTCATGCTTGTCGCCGCTTTGTAGCCGAACGCCGCGCGCGGCCGCGTCCCGTGGATTAAACCGGTTTTTGATAACGTTCTCGCTTCGTTTCCGTTCCGAACAAAATGTTGAACAAAGAACGGTTCGAAACGTTTTTATAACGTTATTTTGAATAACGTTTCCGAGCCCTGCTTTATACATGATATGATAAGACAAAAGTCCTATCTCGTCAGGGGTTTTATATACACTCGTATAATATAATTGCACAATATATTATTGCACAAATCTGTCCACGAAAACTTATCATTTAACTTAAATTTAACCAATCGTAAAACGTCAAATAAAAAGGTAACGCGTGTTTTCGGCATCGATTGAAACCATACCTAGGTATTTATTACTTATTTGTAAAAAAGCATATTAATACCCCACAGTTAATTATGAATACGTTACAGCATTTCTCGTAGTTTGCATGCTGACGTCAACAGCCAAGGCAATGAAACAACACATACATTAATTATTATATTCCCTCACTGACGCATTCCGTCTAAATATAGGAGCACCCAAACGACTTGCTGTCAAATTTTCGGGGTCAGAAGTATCTTTTGTGCATCAGAAGTATCTTTTGTGCATCGAAGTGTCCCTTGCCATATTTGGCACGGTTATATCTGGCTGAGAGTGGTATATATGTATAATATAAGCTTCTAGTGATAAGCAGGACAACCGCGAGCAAAGCCCGATTAAAGGCTGCATTTCCACTGAGGCCGAGAGGAGCGGAGCATAATAATATTGGCAATATTAACCAATAGAATCTGAACTAACTTGCGCAAGGCGCGCTCGACGTGACCGCATGCGCCTTCTATTGGTTAAAATTGGTGCAGTTCAGCTCGTCTCCGCTTCGCTTGTCTCGGCCTCAGTGGATAGGCAGCCTAAAAATGGGCTTATACACTCAGGAGCAAAAATGCCGGGTCAGAGTGCGTTTTTCATACAAACGAGACTATTTCGAAGCCTTCGTTCCTCGCCTGGGGTTGTTTTGAGTGAGGTCTAATGGTGGCTACTGCGAGGTTCAATAGAGGAGGCCAAAAGTTCTTAAGATACCTAACTGATTGCACAATCAGTTAACACCACAGCGGGAGAGTTTGGGTCAGCACTTGGATTTCCTTACATTTAATTGCCATTTTAGATGTTTCTCTGAACATGCTCAATTCCGGCGTTAACCGCAAAGGAGATAGGCGAAAGTGGGCCTAGCCGTTACAGGAATCTAACTAAAACAATAATTAATGATGTATTTTTTAACTACTCTTTGTGAAGTATCAGACTTTTTTTCTATGGGATTTAAAATACAACAATAATAAATAACATTGTTGATTTCTGTTTACCGTAATACGCCGTAGTAGGACATTTAAAAAAATTGAGGGAAGAAATACCCTCCATAACATAATAATTATAAATGTCAGTGGCATTCGCTTCGTTTTGTGTACCACCTGCACAATTCCTAGATGATATATTAATTATTTATGATGATGAAGATGATGAATAAATGAAAACAGTGTAAGTATTGTTTTATTTTAGTTTAGAACCTATATAAAAATAAAATATCCCTCCTCCTTCTGCCTTCTACGCTATCCATTGTTTCACAGACCAAATGCATACTGAACCATATTGTAGCCCTTGGAATTTTTATTCATGTTCTTATAATAATATGTTGCATATGCTTAACATCTATACCATGATTATTTGATGCTTTTTTAAATATAACTTATCAGAAGTATTCGTCGAAAGACTTTTCCAAAGACCAGGCCCATAATTTTTATCCTGTAAATATCCTACATAGTGATCTACAATACGGCCTAAAAATCATTAGTGTAACGGTTGGGCCCAAGAATCTATGGATGTTCGCCGATCTCCTTTATTCAGTTGGGTATCCTAGGCACTCTGGAAGTCCTGTATCGATACTCGAGGTATTCATCATCAGAATTCACTAAAAGCATACCCTGGCGAGGAACCAAGGCTTCGAAATAGCCTCTTTAGTATGAAAAACGCACTCTGACTAGGGAATGCAAACCGGTTAATCGGTTAACCGATTTTAATCGAAATTTTATGCCGAAAACCGTAACCGGTTAAAATATGAAATTAACCGATTAACCGGTTAATAGAAGTCATCTGCAAAAAGCTTCATTTGTTAAGTTTTTACTAGAAAGACGACATAAATTAAACTATATATATATATTAAAATTACACAAACATCGCAATATACGCAATTATGCATAATATCAATTAAAAAACTCTTAGTGAGCTGTAAAATTAATACGATTTTCACAAATGAAACAAATAATTTTGGTGTCGCTTTTATTATTTTGTTTCTAACAAAAGAAGATATGTTGCACTGCACTGCACTGCACGGGCCGGTTACACGTTTATGAGTGTAAGAGAGAATGCTCTACACGCTACAAACAAGGCTAACCGATTAATGGTCTCTTTCTAAAACACCGTTATAATCTGCTAACCTCCCTAGAGCGAGCGAGATGTTCGCAAAAGGGTTTTTATGGCCCCAGAGCTCAGATGATAACGTCAGAGGTATAGCTAGTGTACCCTTCACACTTGATGCAAATAGACGCGTACCTGGAGTGTTAGTTTGTTGGTTTGCTAGTGGTTAGTGGTTACACAAGCAGTTAAGCGCGTGTTATTTTGATCACTTTTTGTTATTAAATTGACTTTTTACAAGCGAAAATTACGAGGAATACTATTTTTTATATTATACTACTCCATAAGTAACATTCTATTATACCGTTGTTGATTTTTTAAGATACTGAATGTCCTAAATGTGTAGAAATGAAACTAGTATACTGGTGGTCTAAATACTGATCTCTAATCTAACATTTAAGAAATAATTATATCACTAATTAAAGCGTTTTCACATAGTAAATATGTCTGTTTTATTTACACGTCTTTGTTCACAAGTTTTCATGTTAAATAACTTAAAGGAAACTATTATTTCTAAGCAAAAAAAAACAATCGGTTAATAACCGGTTATTAATCGATTAATCGATAAATTTCATCTTAACCGGTAAATTAACCGATGCTACATTTAATCGGTTAATTGCATTCCCTAACTCTGACCCGTTATTTTTGCTCCTGAGTGTATATAACATTGGTCAAGGACAGTGGACAGTAGGTACAGTAGTAGTGTAAGCCGATCGGACAGTAGCGAGTCCAGTTGCCTTGCCAGTGGATCCAAATAGAATTCTATTTTTTCACTCCTTTGTCTTTGGCACTATGGTTGCCACCCTTGCCACTGTACTTGACCGATGTAAATCAGGTTTAAAACGAAATGGACTCGAGTTACTCGTCTGCCAGGTAAAGATTTGTGTTGTTATTACCAACAGATAAACCAGTTTGTGTACCCATTAACCGGTAATCGTTTACGAAGAACATAAGAGCGCAAAGGAGATAACAGACGGCCAAATACCTAAGTCCAAAATTATACTCGCATCTCACTCGTACACGTACAGTGCTTTAATTTTCCAAATAGCTATCGGCAATCTTCGTTTTACTATGACACACGTACACGAGTGACAAATATACTGTCCGTTGCGAGTGCAAGCGTGATAGCGATAGCCAGCCTGAATACTGTAACAACGTCGCTGCACGGGTAGCGCAAGTTGTATTTTCTCGCTTGTCGGTCTGTGCGTGTCTATCGTTAAGGCGCGTACAAATTATGCGCGGCTGCCGCGCGAGCCAGTGTTCGTGTGAACATTGGCTCGCGCGGCAAATGTTCGACGGAATTTAGGTAGACCGCAGCTGCCGCGCGCGGCAAGCGATCCAACTCGATCAGCGCATGGCATTAGTTCGTTCTTAACCATGGACTGATTTGTCGTGAACAAACAACCGTCCAAATTGCGCGCGCGGCAGCGACTGAAGCTCCTTTGATGCGGGCTAAAAAACCGATCGCCCCGCGCCACGCGGCACGCGGCACGCGCGCGGCACGTTCGAGCGCGGCAACGTTCGAGCTGCCGCGCGCGGAAACCCCGTCTACATTATGCGCGGCCGCCGCGCGAGCCAATGTTCGAGTGTTTGTTCATAGTTCATAGTTCATTTTATTGATAATAATAATTACATGTCAAGTAAATCTAAAACATTATATAAAATATTATAATAATATTAAAATAATTGTAAAATTAATTGGTACAAAGCTAGTATAAAACATTTCATTTCAACATTTCATGAAAATAGATCCCTGTAGTCATAGAATGCCTTCTCTACAAGCCATTTCTTAAGCTTGTATTTAAATGTCGACAAATTATTTGCAGCGATAATATCGTCAGGAAGGTGATTATATATCTCAGGGCCCATGACGTGTGTGAGTTTCTCCGACTTAGTGAGTCGGTGCGCCACGCGGAGCAGCCGGCCCGCGTGCGCGCGCCGCGTCCTGAGTTTGCTTGAGATCTGGTATTTCGAAAATGCGTCTAAGTTGGCTCGCACGTACACCGCCACCTGCAGTATCAGTAGGGACGGCAAGGTCAGGATACCTAGGGATCTAAAGTAGGGTTTTACGGAGTCTGTTTGGGCGATTCGCACAATCGCACGCACGGCACGTTTTTGAAGCCGAAAGACTCGCTCCCATCCACTAGCCCTGCACCACAACTCCACACCATACAGCAAGTGTGAGTGCACCGAGGCGAAGTAACATGTGCGTACCATCTCACGAGGCACCACACGAGCCAGTCGTCTCAAAGCGAAGCAAGCTGCGGATAGCTTGCCGCATACTTTGTCGATATGAGCCGCCCAAGTAAGGCCCCTATCTAATTCGAATCCAAGAAAGGTCGTGTTCGTTACTTGGTCAATTTTGGTGTCATATGCAACGACTGATAAAGGTCTTACTTGCCGGCCCGAGAAATCAAAGTTTATGACCTGAGTTTTTTTGGCGTTAAGAATGAGGCCATTGCTCCTAAACCAGTCATATAAGCTCACAGCCGTCGCGTTGAGTTGCAGTTCGAGCGTTTCATAGTTCGTAGCGCTGACCACTACAATCACATCGTCAGCGTACATAAAAGAGTCACCACTGCGTATGCAGTCCGGAAGATCATTCAACAGAAGGGAGAATAAAATATTCGATACTGATGAACCCTGCGCGACGCCCATGGATGTGTATGCCGCGTCGGATCGAACTCTACCGCTGTCTGCGACTACCACTTGAGATCTATTTCGCAGCAGGTCGACAAACAGGCTCAGGGCTGAATCTGCAATACCATAGTGGTATAGTTTATCCTGTATAACTCCATGGTCAGCCACGTCGAATGCTTTCGATAAGTCGCAGCAAATGACAGCGACCTGTTGCCTGCGCTCTCGTGCGTCCACTATCCGGCGAACAACTTCTCGCGTCAGTGATGTCGTCGAATGATTCTTACGATAGGCATACTGCTTATCGGAGAGTGCATCGGTGGAGCATAAAAACTTGGTCAGCCGGGCGCTGAGACCGTGCTCGAACACTTTAGCAATTACAGGGATAATTGCAACCGGTCTGTATCCATTGATGTCGTCCCTTTTACCCTTACCTTTAAACAGGGGCGAGATTCGGCTTTCTTTTAAGGGATCAGGGAAAGTACCCTCGCGAAGACATCTGTTGTACAGCAAGGACAGTATAGGTGATATGTGTACTGCCACTGAATTCAGTAATACAACAGAAATATCGTAAATGTCCCTAGTGGTTTTTTTAGCAACATCCGACGTAATAATTCGGTACACTTCATCTGGTGTGAATGGTGTCAGCCTGAGGCTCCGGTCGGCCGGCGCGCACACCGCACGCAGCGCGCCGAGCGCGCGCTCACGGTCCGCGGAGGGCGCGCCGCACGCCGCCGCCGCGCCAGCCAATCTGGTATTCATGACGTCGGCAGCCTTCTTTTTGCAGGAGAAATTTATTCCGTTCGAGTCTTTGATTACGTCCGTGAAATCTACACGACTTCGTTCAATTTTACCTCCCTCCTGGTTTATTACGGCCCACATTGATTTAATAATGTTACTGCTATTATTTATTTTATCAGTGTAGAAAGAGCCTTTATTTGAATTTAATAGTTTAGTATATTTAGTGTTTAATTCTAGAACAAAATTTTTAAGTTTAATATTATTTGGCAAGCATTTTTGAAGGCGTACAATTTCAAACAATAGTTTTTTGTATTCATAAATATCGCTCGTTACCCACGATTCGCTTTTTTTATTAACTACTGTTTTAAACGGAAAGCAAATTTCAAATTTATTTCTTAAGATGTTAATTACAGACGTAATCAAACACTGAATGGATGTTTTGGTGTTCATTGTTGTGCGCCAATCCACACTCAAAATAGCAGCCTCGAAGCTAGCATAGTTGTGGGGGCTGAAGAGGCGCGCGCGTCGGCAGCGCGGCGGCGGCGGCGCGCAGCGCGGCAGGCGCAGCACAGCGCGCACGGCTAGGTGGTCGCTGAGGTTCGTGGTCACCGGCGCGGCGCGCAGTGCGCCGCGGGCCCCGTTCCAGTACACATGATCAAGGCTAGTAGATGTCGTGGCTGTGATCCTTGTCGGAAATCCTACCTCATTTCTGAAATCATGGGCCCTAAGTAAATCGTAAAGCTTTTTTAGTTCCAGACGTGTATTACCTTCGGTATCGTCAATGTTAGTGTCACCTATTATAATATATTTTTTGTCAACGTCGCTCAGCTTGTCAAGAAGGCGTTCGAGATAAAATAAAAAATCATTACCACTTATTTGACAATTGGATCGGTATAAGCATATTATAGTCAAATTTATGTCTATGAGATCGACTGCAGATATTTCACAGTAGCGTTCCTCTGATAAAGCAGTAATGTCTACGTTTTCAACCGCTCTAATATTATTCCGCACATATAAACAAGAGCCGCCATGTTCGTAATTAGATCTACAAAAACTAGACATTAAGTCAAATTGATTAAGACTAATACATTTTAATTTAGATGCGGACAACCAATGCTCAGTAATGGCGAGAACATCGCATTGTAATTCATTTTGGAGCAGAATCTCCAGTTGTAATGTCTTATTATCTAGTGCGCGTATATTTTGATGACATATTACAAGATCTTGAGGGTAGTCCGGCGCACTTATTCTTGTTGCGGGTGGATCGCCGTCGTCACTGGCGCCGCTCCCGCGCGGCTCCACCGAGGGCCGGTTCGGCTCGTGAACACGAGTGACGTGTGTTTCCCCGCGCGGTGCGGGGTCTCGCTCGAAACCACTCCGTTAGTCTTACCCGTGGGGGCCACGCAGTTGGCGTGTTAAACTGATCGAACAGTTGTTCCGGAATGCCGATCAAGAATGATGCATGTCGGTCCGTTTTTATTTGTCGTTTTTCTACGGAGTATTTTTCTGAGCTCACCGTTTTTTTTAAGAAGTTTAGAATATTTTCGGGTGTCGTTTCAGGTGTAAACATCCATGCTTGTAGGTATTTCATATGTTCAACAGCCTTAATATCGTCATGCTCTTTTCCCGTGCCTATTACAACATCGCTACGTGATTGTTTGTTTTGTTTTCGTGATACTGTCTGCCAGCTGTATTTATTAGTATCTGACACGATGGTCTTGTCATGTAGATTGTTTTGCATCGCCGGTTTTGTGGCCACACAATGTGTGGCTTCGACGCCGTCGTTACGGTTGTTCTCGGTAGCATTACGTTCAGAGCTCGGAGATGTGAGCGGTAAAGACTCACGTGATGGTGTGACGGCGACGGCAACAGGTGCAGGCGGCGGGCGCGACGAGTGTGACAAGGACTTCCGAGGCGCTGCGGTAGTCGGCGGCACCGGTGCATTTCTAGCTCTTGCTCGCACGGCTCGTGCTGTCGCGGCTGGCTCTGACGGAGCGGGTGACGTACCTGCTTTCGGCTGCTCCGATTGGACTCTAGGCAGAAGTTTCGGTAGCGGATCGGATGGTTTCGGCTTCTCATGCTTCTGTCCTTGTTTGGCAGCATCGACGTCCTTGTTTGTCGCTGTATTATTTGTGTTATTCACTGGCTCTAATTTTGCTAAAATAACGTCAATCTTGAAGTGGATTTCAGAAATTTTAAGCTCAATTGGTGCGACGGCATTTTGTATTAACTTTTCAATTGCCGTTAGTGTTAGTTTTGACATGTTGCCTCGAAAACTTGAAATCAATTGACGAGAGTATAGTGTATACGTCCGTTCACAGTGAGCACGGTGACGTTGCCGCGCATAATCTGGACGCGCCTTTACAGACTAGATACAAAAGGAGATCCCAGCGACCAACAAGTCTTAGACAACATGATTCGACGACGCACTGGCCTAGTTGGTGACCCAGCCTACGAACCTAGTGGTCCTGGGTTTAAATCCCGGTAAGGGCAGATGTTTATGAGCGCGAATATTTGTTCCTGCCTGAGCCATGGTTGTTTTCTTTGTATTTAAGTATATTTTTCTCTTTATAAGTATTTATATCGTTGCCTAGTAAGCATAGTACAAGCCTAGAGCTTAGTTTGGGACTAGGTCGATTGGTGTGACATTGTCTCCTAATATTTATTTATTTATTATTTACATGTGTTAGCCGTGCTGGTGTTATATTTTTGCAGAATACGCAGAAACCATCTAATGTTCTCAGAATAGGGGTTTCAGTCGTCCACAAGTGTGAAATAACTATATCTATATTAGGTATTTCCCGTGACTAGACTTGAATTTCATTTACATCCGTACTGTCAACTGACAAACTAACCATAATCTCAACAATAAACAATGTACTATAAAGAAGCCATATGGACGAAACAAAGTTAAACAATTGATCAAACGAATTACTAAACTCTATGCATCCGTGTAAACATTCCACAAATACACGATCGTGACCTTGAAACGATAGCCTATAATATAATACTTAAATGTTTATATAAGCTTAGACAACGACACACGAGGCTCGACGTACTAAGCACGACGTTTGTATGTGCGTCGAGCAACAGTCGTTACCGCGAACGTGACCGGGAGCGACATCTAGTGGCACGGTTACGACACCGGCATTGGGTTAGAATTTGAATACAATGGCGGCCGAAAATGTATTGACAGGTTTATTGGAATCGATGAATGTTTATTGATTTATCCTCAATTTATTAATTAACCGTGAACATACATACAGACAAATAAATTAAATAGATTAAATGTCACAATTTCAGAGGTACCTATCAACTCCTAAACTACAAACTCATTTTCATCAAAGACTACAAACCACCCCTGTCAAACTAGGGTAATAATAAAGGAACCAGTAATGGACAAAGACCAATAATGGACACTTTGATCCTTATTTAACAGAAGATAAGGGTTTTTCATTTGTTTTGCAACAGTAAAATTATCTTTGAATTAAGAGTTAAGTGTCCATTACTGGTGGTGTGTAGTAGCTTAAAGTGTGCAACATTAGTGCCCTAGCGTTCCATTAAAAAAAAACGAATTATAATCAGTGAACACGTTTGGGAGTTACGATGCCACAGATGGTACACATTCGTTAAACTTATAACACCTCCTCCATATTCGTTTCGGGGGTAATGGAACGGTAACGGGTCATTTCATCGAATTTCATTGCAAATTTTATGATTAAATACTAACACAACTCAGGATAACTTAAACATTACTTACGTAGGTTACGTAGGTTAGGTTAGGTTAGGTTAGGTTAGGTTCGATTTGTGACTACAAAAAAATACTCATGCGGCGACAAATGCAAATGTGGTTGCAAGGTGTTTTGATAACATAATAGGTAATAGGTACCCAATATAACAGTACGGCTATACTACGACTTTTAAATAATTCATAGGCAACATATTAGCGACTGTGACGAGTTCATGCTTGTTTTCCTGCCTGTCAACTTGTCAACTCGTAAATAAATCGATAAATATTAAAAATAATGATATTGATTATTTATCAATTGCACATGTAAATGCATTTAATCGACCACTTTGTATTTATCAAGATATGTTAATACTGTACCGGTTTGTACAAGTAATTTATATTAGTTATAGAGGACCGGACCTTGATTGCTGCGGTTTATGAGATTTTTTTGCCAAGTTTAAAAAAAGGAAGAGGTTCTCAATTCGACTGTATGTTTTTTTTTATGTAACATCCATACATCATGGTAACATCAGCATCAAAAACCGTTGTATAGTTTAGCAGGATAGAGGAATACCTAACAGACAAACAGACTGATGCGGAAAGCGACTTTGTGCAATAATAATAATTATGATGATATAAATGCAAAACTCTGAAAGTTATTTAAAACAAAGTGAATCTACCTACGAAAATATTTTATTTTAGGTCGTTCCTTGTCTCTGGCGTTGACCTAAAACGGTGTCCTTCCCTATCAGGGACAAACGCTGACAGGACAAACAATCGGGATTCTAATTTAACTCCGTTTAATAACTTCTCTTTGACCCTTTGAGAGAATCCCACCAAATGATTAACACCCTTATAATAGTGGAATAAAGTTGAGAATGGTGCTATATAGTCAAGGGCTCATTCATTTTGAATTGGGTCAGTAAGCGCCCTGGCTTTATATATCCCTCAGGAAAAGTTGTGTTAGTTTAAGTTATAATTAAAGTATATATACACTCAGGAGCAAAAATACCGGGTCAGAGTGCGTTTTTCATACAAACGAGACTATTTCGAAGCCTTGGTGCCTCGCCAGGGGTTGTTTTGAGTGAGGTTTAATGGTGGATACTCCGAGGTTCAATAGAGGAGGTCAAAAGTTCTTAAGATACCTAACTCATCGCACAATCAGTTAACACCACAGCGGGAGAGTTTGATCAGCGGTTGGATTTCCTTACATTTTATTACCATTTTAGATGTTTTTCTGAACATGCACAATTCCGGCGTTAACCGCAGATTCATTCAGTTGGGTTGGGTATCCTAGGCAAGGAAGTCCTGTATCGATGCTCGGGGTATTCATCATCAGATTTCACTAAAAGCATTCCCTGGCGAGGAACCAAGGCCTCGAAATAGCCTCTTTAGTATGAAAAACGCACTCTGACCCGTTCTTTTTGCACCTGAGTGTATTATTCGGCGAACTAAAACTTTTACTATAGAATTTTAGAATTAGAACGCGTAAGGGCGTTTCATTTTAGTCCTCAGGATTGGCAACGCATTTGCAGACGATTGTAATTCCCACTCAGATCTAAGGTCTCAGTTCCCGTGAGACGTTTGCCTTCTAAAACGACGACGACGTTTGTATTGAAAAACGAAAGTTTGTTTGCCGTTGTTTTTATTTGAGATTGGCATAGCATGACTTTTTAAGTACAGTCTAGTTCACAAATAAGTGCACACTTTAGTACCTTGTCTATTTAATCTCATGTTTAAACTGCCATATAAAATTGAGAATTGTCACAGTGATAAAAGTGACAAGGTAAGGAAGGGACTTCTTATGACTAGAATCATATATGTCATTCTGACACAGTTCTATTGTAGGTCAGGGTTCTGATGCGCTGATAGTACGTACATATGTAAGTCTGCTTTAACAATTGCAAGTCAATTTTGAACCAGTTCCCATTAATGGAATGGACTGTCATTTGGACCGCATATGTAAACCTCATGACAATGCATTATTATGAGCTGATCTGAAGACGGAGTCGGAAGGTGACGAGAGGATCTCCGCTATACTAAACGTAGATCCAGTGTTGAGACTCATTAGAGTCATTTATATAGTCATAGCAGGATAAGCAGAAAAAAAGGCTGCAAAAATAGTACAGTCGGCGGCAATAAAAGCTGAACACGAGTTCAAATTATAACACCCCTATTTTTGCGTGGGAGGTTAAAAGCCAATAGGATTGATTTACATCTCTTTGATAGAAACTCCTAAGCACCTACAAAACCCTTTTTCTTAGATAAGCCGGGACTGCTTTCCAGCTCCATTTCTCTTTGTTATTTAAACCGTTAATACCACGCTCCTACAAAGGCTAAGTTAATCAAACTAATTTGCAATTAAGCTTCAGACTTGGCTTCCAAAGTTCCTTGTCCTATTAAGCTCTGTCGAGTTCATCGGCCTAAGGAAAGCGAGTTATAAGAGACGGATCTTGTTTAGGATGATTGACAGATGACGAGGCAGTGAGAATTTTAAATATTGAGGTAATTTTGAGCGACTCTAGGATAAAATGAATTTTTAAATGTTGGATGAATGCCAAATAAATATGGGATATTGAATTTATTTAATTTTAAAATGTTATAAGTGTAAATTGATAAAAACACATTATAACATAAAATATAATAGTTGCATTAAAATTGGGCGGCTTTCATTTCAACTAAGGCACATAGTAGATTGAATTAATCTTCCTTTAAAAAATATAATAAGCTTTTTGAGAACAGTACTTTAACATTTTAAAGTATTTAGGCGTTAAAAAGTTGCTGTTCATAAATAGTACATTGTTGTAGAGGTTAGAAAGTAGGCAATAGATGGACGAGTTAGTTCGAAAGTACGAGTCCATCTATTGCACTTTCGGCCGAGGCTTAACACAGTGCTTTTCACGACTACTGCGAGGAAATAAAAAAAAAAAACTTATAAGGCGTTTTTTAAACTGACGACTCTCACCGTGACAAGAACTTTATTTCAGATAATTAAAAGCAGACATATATGGCTGTATGGAATCTGATTGTGTTCTGATTGGTCGAATTAGTGATCAGCGGACCGATGTTATTGGTCAATGGAACAGACCAACAATGTTAACATAGTTGGTCTGTTTAAATTCATAGTAGGCCTGCTCATTCAATGTACAACTATCGATTGTTTTGGGGACCAAGAGCAGACCATCTTTCGCCACATTTCCGAGCAGTGGCGTGAAAAAATATATATCATCATGATTTTTCGTAATAATACAATACAAGAATAATTAATATAAAAATATATGAGGATGTTAAAAACACTGTCAAAACCTACAAAGCTATTGATTACTGATTTAACTGTTTTTTGACAGCCTATGAATAACTATTAACCCTACAAAAACCAATAAATCTATCCAAATTCGTAAACGGTTACTCACATAAAGATAACTGGTTGCTGTCAAAAAAATCATTCAAATGATCAATGTATATCTATGTACTTGCTTATCAAGACCAAACTAATTTGTCCCACCCAAGTCCAACACGGTGGTCTACGTTAAGTATAGCGGAGATCCAGTCGTCACCTTCCGAGTCCATCATCAGATCAGCTATTAGATACCATATTAGTCATTGGGTTTATTTGTAATAAAACAGACCAAACCTAACCTACAGATCATCTACGTACGTCTCGTCAATTTAATAGCTATTTTACTATTTTTTCTTCTTATTTTTAATCCTGAAGTAGCCTTCTTAATGCCATTCCATGTTTTATACTAAAACTGCATTGTCCAAGCATAGCCTCTCAAACCAAGTGGTCGCGTAGCCCCAATCGTTCGCCCGGGCATTGTGGCGTGACCTAATTCTATAGACCTAAAAGACCTAGGCCAAGCGCGCTGGAATATTTATATATTATAAAGGCAAGTGCTAAGGTAGGGTTTGTCGAGGTACTAGGGTTGGTAAAGGCTAACATAGTAGATGGAGTTCGTGACTAAAAGTATTCATTTTGCCAGAATTACATTAACCGTGAGAAAATTGTAACTTTTGGTAAGATTTTTTACCCGCACTTATTAGAATTTAACTCTGCGTGTACTTGTTGCTTGCTTTCTTTATTATGGTAGCACCTTGACCATATTTGACAAATATAAATATTACATCTGTAACATTTAACATACCGAATAAAAGAGATGCAACGAAAACATTTGACAAATAACAAGTAAATGAAGTGCCACTTTTACGCCTATATAGATGGTGTGTTTGTTGTGTTCTGTAGTGTTATAAATTGTGTTTTATGTGGATCATTAAACGAGTCAGTCACATAATGATAATAAAATAATAACATGATTTATTTGGCATGATGAATATAAAGATGAGTAGAGTGAGCACCACAGGCCACGTTAAAGAGTCAGGAGAATGTGGAAAAGACGCCTAAAGTGGGGAAGGCCGACTCATTGACACAGCTCATCTGATGGTAGGTGTGTGATTTGTGGCACTTGGAATCTCTTATTGTTAAAAAACTGACGCTAACAAGAATAAGACGAGACCTACCTCATTGGGAGACAGGTGTGAAGGTAGGTATGTATGTATGTATGTATGGACTGATGCTAGCAGAGCGGTTAAGTTGTTATACCACAAAAAGTTTTAAAACTACATTTTAACCAACCATATCCGCAATACCAAAGAGGCCTTCGGTGGGCTCAGTTTTCATTATAACGCACCGTGAAGCACTGATACCGTGTGAACCATTGTCCAATCGAGAGAGCGCTTTTCCAAGCACACATTCCCTGCCACAGACTAGGTATTTTATACAACTTGAACATAGAACTCGCGTCGCTGGCATGCAATGTGTATCATTGTCGACACCCGCGTCAAACAATGCGCTAGCGCGCCATTTTGTAATGTGAAAATAGCGGGAAAACTTGCTTTAAGATCTCAAAGAAAACGCGAGAATTACAAATTACTTTATGGTTGTAAAAGGCTATAACTTTTAAATTACTGCGCATGAGTCTATTACGGTGCGTTTTTATTGACTTATGAGTAATGACTGCTATTGTTTTTTTTCCCCGAGTATTAAGGCTATGTTTTTTTAATCAAGCTTTCTAAGAATTAGGGACATATTTTGTATATTTTCGGGGATTGTCTGACAACTTTTCCGTGACGAGACGTAACAACGCATAATCTAAAACGCACGCTGGACCTAGGGACTTGAAATTAGGAGAGATTCTTCCTTTTGTGCCGTAGGTGGGTACACTAGGAGAGGTTTTTTAAAAATCGACCCTTAACGGGTAGAAATAGGATTGTAAACGTTGCCTTGCTGCTGTATATATCATCTGACTAAGATGTTAAGCCTAGAAATGATAACAGGAAGTATACCCATCTCAAACGTGGGGTTTTAAGATTTGTAAGGTACTTAATGTTTATTTAATCGTGTTTAAGGTATCAATCCAACTTCAATTCCCAAAATTTAAAATTCCAACATCTCTGTTCTAATGTTGAAGGAGTAAAATATTCGTATTGTAAAAGGCAGTCAGCTTTTTAAAGTGTGCCTTTTGTTTTAGCAACCTTTAGTATTGAAATATAAACGAAGTAGCTCAAGAATGACTGACCTCCTGATTACACTGCGAGCAAAAGTCGTGCCTGCAAGTCGGGCAGTGGGCAGGGCTGGTCGCGCGCACGGACACGACCGTATCGCACCCGACGCGCGGGCAGAACGCGCGGTTCGCGTCCATCGCCACTTCTGTAAACAACAAGAGAAGCATTTAAAAGCACCGAGCCAAGATGTAACGCAAAACATTGGCATAAGAAGTTTCTTAGTTTAATACATATGATGGGAAGCTGTTATTTACTCTCATTCGTATAAACTAAATAGTAAGTAACAAATTTGTTATATCTGACAATGACATTCCGGCAAAAGAGGAATGTGTTTGTCCAATAACGGTATCCGTGTAAACAAGTATCTGTCTAATCTACACGGCGGAAAAGGAACCGATCACGTGGCCTCCGGGGTCGAATGACTGGTAAATCTTAGGGCTTATTGATGAACTCGCCTTTGTTGGGTAAAGAGAATAATATACTAAAAACATATAGCCTGTAGATAGGGGGTGTTTATGGGTTCTTTCCTGAGACTTTCCACAGTAGCTTCCTTCCTGGTATGCTAGGCCTTTATTATTAAGTACTTACAGTCAACAGTTATATCATAATAGCTTAGCTAACACAGTGCTCAAATATATACATATAAAACGTCTTTATTAGGGTACTAGACGTGACTTGTTAGATAACTTTCGCGAAATTATTATTTCTGTGAAGCGATATTTCTTTTCGCATTTTCTTCCACTCTTAATTGTACCCATTTCGATTTCGACGATCGATTTCTATCCCAGTCTCACTTTTTCTGAAAAGGATTTACAGCGTTATGTAGGTAAGGTAGGTTTAGGTTATGTTAGCTTTGCAACTGGCCCGGAGGGCCGAATAATCCAGAAACAGGAGCTCCGCGATAGCGTACTTAGCTCCGTCGACTCTGTCAATGAAATCTCTGTTCATGGAATGGGAAAAACACTACATTGCTAATATGATGACAGAAAAAGAAGCGAATGGATGAAACTCGCAAGGGGAAGAACACGAATGTGAAAATAAACTGCCGAGAGAAAGGCAACTGGTAATATTACTTTCGGGAAAAAACGCGAATAGACAATTATCTTCAAAGAAAAAATGCGTTTGGGAAAGTCATATAACAAATCCTAGACGTAAAGAGCACCTTGCCTTTTATGTATAAAAAATATGGTTTTAATAAAGAAGCCAAACGATTATTAACCAATCAATAGGCCAATTACTCATCCAATAACTTTGGTAACAGTACTCGTATTCGAAACGTGTTCCACTTCGCACATTTAAAATCGAAGCGCCACAAACCTCACTTTAATTATAAACCTTATTTGTTAATTATTATGATTCAAATCGCAAAAGATACGTATTTTAAGTTATATAACTTGAAAAATAGCAATTCAATAAATTATATGATCATGATGGTGTATCAATTACCTACCATTAATCATTCGTTTAAAGTTGCCCATACCTTAAAAGGCATACGCGGTCAACATAAATTTATGCTTCAAAGTGGATAGGTCATTGAACTGTTCACCGGTACACCTAGACCTTAATTTATGCATACATAAATGCATCACTATTAAAAGCAGACCAAGTAAACTAGCTTCCAATTTAAAAAAAAACTAGCTTGATTCGTTAGGGAGCTTAAACGACGTAAAACTTATAACAGCTAAGTTGGCGTAACTGCATCAAAACATACGTACATCAACTGCACTGGAACTGCCATTTTGCAGCTGGCTTGCAGTTCAAATTCCGGCCCTACCATTTAATTGCATCGTAGGTTAAATAATGAGGATCAAAATTGACGGTAATCAGAAAGTTCTTATCGTCAATGTATTAATACTCTTATTATTTGCAACTTATTTTTCTGATTGTTTTGTAAAAAATCCAAACGTATTATGGGCTTAAAATAAGAGGGGAGTAGTGGGAAACTAATTCTACACGTACAAAGTCAAAGCGGGCGTCCGGAGAGAGAAGATATACTGGTATTGATCATGAATTCACGGTTTGTTTAATTTTATTGCAAACTTTAAAGTCGTCGTGTAATATCCGTAGGTTCCGAAATATCCGGATCCAAAGGGTCGTCGGATCCGGATATCCGGATTGCAAACCCTATCCGAGATGTAGCATACACCCCGCTCTGATAGCAGGACAGTACGGACACGCGCACAGCGAAGGCTTAGCAATAAGGCCCCGTTGGCATCCATTGGAGACGAAACTCTAAAAACATAACTCTTCCATATTACTTTTGACTTCATATTTGCTCTCGTATCGCTTCTAGGTCAACATTTATTTATAAACCAAGACAAGCGGCTGGCGGGTTCAACGCCAGACCTTACATTTCCATACAAATTCGACCTCAATTCGAGTCAAGTGTTGAGCTACTTACATGACGGTAGAGCTCGAATAATCGGGAGCTAATTTACCTAAAGTTCGCGTTGGGTCAATAAGTTGTGGCTTTTAAAAGATTAATAAGTATGATGAAGTTTTTACGACGATCAGCACAGACACCATCATTTACCATTAGATGAGATAAAACCCCGACTAGATATAAGATAAGAGATATAGTTAATGTTATAGAGAAGGTCGTCATATATTCGTACATGCTTACACATACATGCGCAAAGGTGACACTGAAATGATTTATACTTATAATAAATCATATGGATATCGGTTCTTATAAATGGAGTAATGAATCACTATAATTGTGGCACCAATACAATAGGAAATGACCTCTGAGGAGATGTGAAGGTCGTGTCCTTTGGTTCGCCTTCCTCTGCTACTTGTAAGGTATCTCCACACAACGTGCGTTGTGATTATAAACGGAAAGTTCAAGTGAAATTCCACTCAAGCATATATTTAATTTATTTTATTAACCATCGCTGACATCGGGCGGCTAAATCCGCGCAAAACCGATGTTACAAACTTAAAAAACAAACATGTTTATGTTAATGTTCATCGTAAAAATGTACAGTTCCATTTTATATTAAGTCAAATGCAGTGAAGTTTATTGTGAAGCCAGTGGAAACGAAAGAAGACACTTTATCAGCCAGGTCCACACCAACCTTAGATGCTACTGCTATGCTTATAAGTAGTGTTAGGATTTTGGTGGCATATTGTGGTTGTAGAATCCATGGAGTCGCTATTTCCTAATTATTAAAATACATGACACTTTGATTTTGAGCTTCAGTGTGGTTATATTTCATAATGAACTAAATATATTTTCGAACGCTTTCAAACCAAAATTTAAATTGATTTAGCATTTATCTATTGATTTAATGAATACATGATTTTGGAAATATTAAAATACTGAAGGTCAAAATCATAGTGGTATGTATAAATAGGGAATAGCGACTCCATGGATTCTAGAACCGCGATTTGCCTACAAAAGTCCTAACCCTACTTATAAGCTAGATAACTTGATATTGGTCTTTGTAATTTGGGCCAACAACGACCAAGCAGGGCCATTATTCTGGTTGATAGAAACAATATTGCCTTTGATGTGTTATCGTGTTGTCAACGTTTTGATAGCTCTTATTTAGGTGACAGTAATGGTGGACGAGTTACAATACTATACACATCAAAATCTATATGGTTTTGCAGTATTATAATTATTAGTGAACACTTGCAATAAAAAATAAACAAAAGATTTTAAAAATTGGGAAGGAAAGCGGAAGTTATTATAAATGCAAATGTTTGGATGTTTGTTCCTCAATCACGACAGAACGACTGAACGGATCTGGATGATATGTAGAATGGAGATGACTTATACCCTGGAATAACACATTTACTTTTCATCCCAGAAAATTTAAAATATGAAGAATAACGATAATGGAAATCTATGCGTAAGAAGCTAGTCCAGAAATATCGTGAACGAATTTTTAAACTATTGAGATACTCCTACTTTTTATTTACACTTTTAGTTTCACTATTTATTTATCACTAGCTGTTATCCACGACTCTTTAACTGCCAAATTAAAGAAAAAACATTAGAATCTATAGATTAAATTTCGCATTATTTTATAATACACAAACTGCTGCATTGAACCATAAAGACTCACGCGGCGCGGCCGCATTCAAGTTAATGACTTTTTTTTAATGCCATGGCAAGGCACGCCAGCACTCAGGCTCAGGTCAGGTGAAGTCGTTCTCAAGTGAAGATTTACAAGTGTGTAAAAGCGCACACAGGCCACCTGTAAGGCCACAGGTAAGTGGAAACTGTGACCCATAGACATTCGCATTCACAAGACTGAAAGCCTAAGACTGCAAATGCGTTGCCAACCCCTGAGGACTAAGATGGAATGCCTCTATCCTCTATGCTAGTCATTACACCGGCTGTCTTATCCCCAAACCGGAACACAACAATGCGAACAATGCTGTTTGGCGGTAGGTTAATGGATAAGATGGTGGTAGCGATCCGGACGGACCCTGCACAAGGTCCTACCACCCGCGAGTTGATTGTCACTTTAATATCTTTGAGTACGCCGGTCAGAATTATAAAAGCGTTCGTAATACAATAAATCATTTATTCATTATGTCTTGCCAATCGGTGCGGTTGATATGAACCGCTACCTATATGAGGCGCTTGTTTACGGCTATCGCAACGTAAATCTTGTGTCACAGGCGTTATTGAAGTCAATATACTGCCGTGACATCGCTCTGGGGTTACTATGTGTTCCCAAAGACTTTCGTGAATAACTTAGGATGTTAAATATGTAGCCGGAAAATAAAGGCATTATTATGTTGGTAATTCTATTTCCGCTGATGTATATCTCGGAAATAATGGGGTCGCTGTTCATAGTTTAATTGGCAACACAATCCATGTATAAGTAGGTACTTTCAGATAAATATATGTTTCTCTGTTACTTTTGTTTCTTTGTATTCAAAAACCGTTTTGCATTTTATGCGGATATGGTAAAGTACACTATAGCCTGTTAAATATTTGCCCCCGCACACCCGCATACTCGCCGCACAAATACATCAACGTCAATGAAATTTGAAACAACTATTCATCTCCTTCTAACATCAGTGTTCGCTACGGAGTGCCGCCTTTTTCTGTAGAAATATGGTAACGAAGCAACGGCAGTGATCGTTGCTCGTCCTGTTCCTTTGCACCTGCACAGCACAAAGCACAACTAAGCAATGTGTTAACGATTTCTTATCATTTAACACTTATAATCGTGAAAAATATACTTCAAAAATTGTAGACAGGCCTTTAGCTCTTAAAATACTTTCGGGATGGGGTAAAGTCGGATAGACTAGCGTAAGAGCGTATGAGAGAGAGTGGAAGAGAAGTACAAACCGGAAGGTCTTTATAGGAGCTATTGCACTGTTGTTTTACCAGTCATCAGTTTAAAAAAGCTTTCGTAACATTTTAAGATTCAAGATTCGTACAATTTCTATTGCGTCATATTTTATAAACAGAGTAATGTTTGGAACAATTACTCGAGAAAAATTGTTTGTTTCATAAAATAAAATGGTGCTACGTAAATTTAACAACTTCGTATACACCAGCGCATTCTCCTTGCCATAACACACATTTTTATGGCAACGAGCATACAGGTCACCTGATGGTGCGTGGGATCCTGACTCCAAATGCGTTGCAAACACTGAGGACTAAGATGGAATCCCTCTATGCTAGTATCCCCACACGGGAATACAACAATGCGAACACTGTCAACGGCGGAAGGTTAAAGGATAAAATGGTGGTAGCAATCCGGGCGGACCCTGCCTGCACAAGGTCTTACCACCACTATAATGACACCTAAAGTCGCAATTTTTCCGAGTTCAAGATCAGACAATGCCCTATTCATCTCACCAATGTTACATTGAAGAGAAAGCATAATTTTATTATTTGGTTAGTTAATTTAGCACAAGCCTCAAACACAGGATGCGGTAAAAAGTAATAAAGAGTAAATAATGAGGAATAAACGACCGAGCGGAAACCGCGATCACCTTCCATCGACAACGGGTCAAAGAACACTTCATCTAGAAACTTCGTCTGTACACGCCTTTGCTCGAATCCTGAACCTTATGTGTGTTTAAGTAAGGACTAAGGTTTTTGGAAACTAGACTTGAGTGTTATGGGCCTTTGAGAAAGCAGCCAATCGACTTGTTTGTTACGTACTAGTTTCTGGCGCAGCTTTCTTGAGCTTTTACGGTAAACAATAACGTTTATCTATTACACAGAAACCAAACTACTATGAAGTCCTTATTTAAAACGGTTGCTTATCATTTTTACAGTGAAGGTAAAAAACCTTTATAGGGTGACGGCACAAATGATGGACACTTTTAGCTGACAGGCACCAGTAATGGACACAGGTCATACCGTACTAAATTGATTGTTGCAAAACAAATGAATAACCCTTATCTTCTGTAATAAAATAATAAATCCATTTTGGGTCCTAGTCCATTACTGGTTCCGTCACCCTACCCCGCGTCAAAATCAGAATTAGTTTCAGAATTTGAAACGATAATGGTCCATAACACTACTTGTATAAAGACTAATGTAACAATATTATAATGTAGTGACTAATGCAATCATAGCCAACAAGATCTGTTAAACCGTTTCCAGATTTAGAAAATAAACAAACGAAAAAGTAGTTTGTCGGAAAATCTCTAGCCAGTTCACTCAGCTTGAGTACCAATTGGTAAGCTAACTGAGAAAGCAAGACATATACGAATTACGAACACAAAACAATATACAATATCAAGATGCATAATGTTTTCGAAAATCGTCAAAATGTATAGAATTGATGTAATCTGACAACAGATTGCATGGACCGTTTATGTCGATTTCATTTACGAAACAATAGTGGCAGCGTTTATATCTCAGCTAGGCGCTAGGCGTACTGCACTCTACAGAAGCTCAAAAACAACACATTTGTGGATATACGCAGTCGAAAGCACTCGTCGATTAATAAAACATGATTCTAGTAACAGGTCTATTCTGTTACGTACAAACTTGACGGAAGAGTACAATTTCTACATACATTTATGCATTGGATGCAGAAATAGGTAAGAAAGCAACGTAGTAATAATCTCTGACAAACACGCCGGGAAAATTCACCTAATGGATATTTTTCCTGGCTCCTTGTTGATATTGATACCCCCATTCTCACAGAATGGGGACGGAAATTGCATTGAATATCGATAAGAGGGATAACAAGTATTCATGTATGCGATTCAATCTATGCTACGACTTCGCAGAGTAATTTTAGCTGATATTGTAATAGATATTTTATGGCTACGGCTATACCCAGAACAATCAGTTTAACATTATCTGTGGGGAAGTAAGCAAGTATGTAAGTGCGAGAGTGTCAATGCCGTTAAATGCGACCATTAAATATAAACCGTGTACGAGGAGAATATGGCAGAAACGGTGTGCAATTTTACAAGCAAAATTGCATATACAGGGTGTACAATCCA
This sequence comes from Acleris sparsana, assembly GCA_923062465.1. NCBI lineage: Eukaryota > Metazoa > Arthropoda > Insecta > Lepidoptera > Tortricidae > Acleris > Acleris sparsana. The sequence goes on from OV281297.1 coordinate 14,764,936, forward strand.
AATGGGTCAGTATGGAGAAGTCGGAAACTATGAGAGATAGCGAGATCTGTTCTTAGGAACCATGACGTCGATTTTAGATTTAATAATAATTACATTCAAACTTTTTTATTAACTCTCATACATAACCGGGAATCGAACCTGGTCAAAATCAATGTGTATAAATTCTGCAAGTCGCAAGAAGCACAACACTAATGGAATCTTGTTTAAATAATTGAAAGAAAAACCCACCAATAACATAATTATTTTATTTCAGTAAATGTTCAAAATGGTAGCCATTCTGTTGAATGCAATAATTAATTCTTTTGGGTAACGATCGCAAGATTGCATTTCGTATTTTTATGGGGTGAACATGCGTTAAAATGTTTTCTAAGGCTGTAGTTAAATCTTCTACAGTGTCGTAATTGATAATTGATGATCGATTCATATTATTCACGACTTTTTGCAAATTAATAAAACTGTGGGCATTTTAGTCTAATCTACTGTCAGTTGTGTTTACACAAGATTTCATAGCCAAATTTGGTCCTTTTTACTTACCGCGTTTACAAAAATATTGACCAGGTTCGATTCCCGGTTATGTATGAGAGTTAATAAAAAAGTTTGAATGTAATTATTATTAAATCTAAAATCGACGTCATGGTTCCTAAGAACAGATCTCGCTATCTCTCATAGTTTCCGACTTCACCATACTGACCCATTTGGATTGTACACCCGGTATAATAAAAAAAACTGAAAGCAGAGCGCTCGGGAGTTGTAGGGCCGCCACAGACGATCAGTCGAACTGACAGACCGAGAGGGACGCGGCTGTTTGATAGAATGAGAAATTTATGTACGCCTCTCATTCTAACAAATAACTGCGTCCGTCTTTTCTTGTCAGTCGGACTGATCGCATGTGGCAGCCCTTGAATGTGAAAATCTACCAGCGCTTCCCAAAAGGAGACCAATGCTGAGAAGGAACGCCGCAAGAAACTCAGTCAGTAGAAGAATAGATTGTTGGAAGGTAATAGAAGTTACAAAGGAAAGGTAATTGCTGACCATATGCCACTGGTGTGTCTGCTGATTTAGTTACGGTCTGCGTTTGCTTCTTAATCAATGGAGCCTTGATTGCGTGCTCTAATATGGTTAATGTAGCCAATTTTGTGTGCGGGAACACCGTTAGAGTTCCGTTTTCGTAGTTAAAATGTATGGGTGTGGTTTCTTTTAAGTTAATTTTGCTTTGCATTCAGAAGCTTCAGCACGAACGTGTTAATCATAGTAAGGGCTTATGTTTAACAATATGATAAAGCTAAAGGTCGAAATCAAGGTGTTGTGGATATAAGAATTAGAAAATAGCGACTCTATGGTTTTTTAGAACCACGGTGTGCTGCCAAATGTCCTAGGTTTAATCATAAGTCATCATTTAATCATCTTGACTAAAGCAGCACAGACCTCTAAAATAGACCCACAAATCCATACATCCTTTCACGTATACCTCGCCTTTAATACTAGTTGTAAGCCTAGCTTTTGGTGTTATAATATTTTTCATATCCACGAAATGAAACCCTAGTACAATGTAGGTCTAATGTTTAGGCATTAGGCAACCTTGAGGGCCATATCTCGATATTGGTTGCTACCGTACCATTACGCTATTTTAAATTTAGCCTCTGGCGACACGCAAACCCCGCATTTGCATTTATTTCGATACCTTATGAGTTTGAAACAATAATAAGCTTTCTTTGTGGTATTTTGTGGTCGTGAATTAATCGGAAATTACAATGGATGGTACAAATTGATTGTTATGTCGTGCTTCTTCAGTAATGTCACAGTGTACGATGTTAACGCCTTTCATAACTATTAATAAGATTAAAAAAAAACCGATGAAATGGAGTTTACTTTTAGAGCTGATAACTCGAGGATTGTGAGTTGTGAGACTGAAATTGTTCATATAAAATGCGATAACGTTTCTCTCCCCTTAAACCTTGTATGATTTTTCCGTTTTTTTAATGCATTGTAGATATAATGAAAACCAAGGTATGTACGTTTTCCATTCTAAGAAAATAGAAGAAGAAACAAACGGAAGCGTACCTACAAAGCTAGTTTTTCATAATAACTACAAACATATTCAAAAATCGGGAAAATCGGACTTGATTTAGGGAGTCAGAAACGTTTTACTATTCAAGCGTTGCCCCACAATCCTCTTTTACGGCTCAAACGGTTATGTATAAATTGACATAAACAGGCCCAAAATTAGTACTTTAAGCATTTACCCCGGTTTACCTTATATAAATTAATGCATTACAACTAAAGCCTCGATAGATACAAATCCAATTATACTAAATCAATCAAAGCAAATCCCTAATCCGCATAAACCAGGAATACCTACAAAAAGCTACAACTAGAAACCTATAAGCAATTGGTTTAATACAGTGAATAGACACATACAAAGAGAATCAGAGCGCGGCATGCAAATGGCATGGGATTGTGCCATGCTACGTGTTACGTGGGCCGTAGGGATGTCGACTGCGGTGAAAATATAATGAGGTGACAAAAAAGAAATGGGTCATTACTTTAATCAAACGTAAAACGAAGGCAAAGATTTAAACGAGCAAAAAAAATTAATAATTCAAGAAAAATATTCAGTAAATTGGCCACATGAGAGCCTTTTTACACTTCACTTAATATGGAGTGGAATCTACTGGCGCGTGTCGGATAAGACCATTATTGCGGAGAAGAAGAAGCCTAATGGTATGAGGCCCCTCTCATTTGATCAATATTGTGCAGTTTTATCCAATATTGAATACTTTTTGTTACTAAATTTATACTTTTAATTCCGCACGATATAATTGACAATGATGATTTATGACAAAAATGACGGAATTGATTTAAAGTATTTGTTTGTATGTAACCGAACATCGGATGTGTAACTTAAAGACCTCATTATTTAGATTGATGGAGAAGTGCGAGTGTCACAGGCCATATTATTATAGGAAACATTAAATATCTGAGTATCATAACAGCCGAAAGACATGTACACTGCTGGGCATAGCCATTCCCTGGGATCGTAGCAAACCGATAGATGCGAGAAGCATAAAACCATCATGAAGTTTAATTAATACGGCCCTGACAACTTGACGATTGCCAACCCTGCGACTGACAGCGTTATTCAGCGTCAATCAGGGCGCACTGTTCATTACTCTGCGTAATGCGAGCATTCACGTGTATTACAGATTACAGAGCCATTGCTGGCAGTTGACTGTGTTATTTTATGATAATGTCGGTATCGATTACACAGTCGCTCATAACCCGAGACAAATTGATGAACATGGGATCACACTATTACTAAGAAAAATCATCAGCCTTCCTGTTTTAATAAAAAAAAGGTATGATAAATATACTGTCAGTTGCGAGAACGAGAGTACTCGTAATAACGATTGTTTGGCTCTGCGCTCGAAGTTGTTGACGACTATATTTACCTGGGACAAACGGTCTAGTTAGGTAGGTCCAACTTTGAGAAAGAGGTCACTCGTCGAATCCGACTTGGCTGGGCAGCGTTCGGGAAGCTTCTCAGCACTTTTTCGTCCGAATTACCGGAGTGTTTGAAGTCAAAAGTCTATAACCAGTGTGTGTTGCCAGTGATAACTTACGGATCTGAGACATGGGCGCTAACAATGGGCCTCATAAGGAAGCTCAAAGTCACTCAGAGGGCTGTAGAGAGGGCTATGCTCGGGGTTTCTCTGCGTGATAGAATCAGAAATGATGATATCCGCAGTAGAACTAAGGTTACCAACATAGCCCGAAAGATAGCTAAACTTAAGTGGCAGTGGGCGGGGCACATTGCTCGCAGGACTGATGGCCGATAGGGTCAGAAGGTTCTGGAGTGGCGTCCGCGGACCGGGAGACGAGCTGTAGGTAGGCCTTTAAAAAGACGACGACCTTGTAAGGATCGCGGGAGCGCGGTGGATGCGAAAAGCACAAGACCGGTCTGAGTGGAGAGCCTTAGGGGAGGCCTACGTCCAACAGTGGACGTCTTTCGGCTTACATGACGAACGATTCTTTACCGATTCCCGAGTCCGTCATCTCGCCTATCATTCTCGCAACGTAAAGACAGCGGAGTCCTTAAACTATATCTACCACACCCGTATAGAGCTAAAAGGGAATGCTTTTTTGATAGGAATTTCAATTCTCACCTAGTCGTTGGAATAGTTTTTTTGAGAAAAGAGTAGGCTTGTTTTTTGAAGGCCCCCAAGTCGTTTTGGTACCTCATCAAAGTAACAGTTCTCGACTCACCATGGTTGAGCCTGAACTTGAGATGCTTGTCCATGACACTAGCGTCGACCAGCTGGGAGATCTCATCGAGCGCCAGACCAGCGCCCACCCGGCAGCGCGCGTCAGGGCAGGAAACCTCGTAGGCCCCATTGCACACCTCGAACTCCACGTAGGCCTTCATACACTGCAACAAGGAGAATGGACATGAGTTTTGGTAATATTATAAACCTGGTAACTGATTGAAAGACCGCACACAACCTAAACTGCTGCAATTTAAGAACTGAAGTTTTATATTTATACTGTTGGAGTACAGTGTAAGAGGTTTTAAAAAGTCTCTTACTACTACTAGCATTAGAGTATAATATGAGCGCGAATGGGAGAGAAGTACAAATCCCTTTTTAAGAGCTGTCGCATTGTGCAGTAAGGGATACTGAAAGACGTACCTTTTTCGCTTTTATCTTTTTCAGTTTCCCTTAATGTATGTGTTTATGTAAATATTTTATCCACCACCACCCTTATATCCTCACCCTTTTTATTTTTTGTATTAGGTTTTGTTGTGTAAGTTATCCAATAAATTGGCCACATGAGAGCTCCTCTGCGTCTTAATAATATGGAGTGAATCTACTAGCGCTTTGGACAAGACCATCATTGCGGAGAAAAAACATCTTGATAAGTAGTAATAACAAAGCGTAAGTTGTGTTTCTTTTCTGTGTTTTATTTAATGTTGTATGGGAAAGTGCAAGGTTGTCATACATTTCGAACTTACATTTTAGGTCTTACATTTCTTTTCACCCATTCTCAACAATCAACTATGACAATATTTAAATACAAACGTGAATCCAACGAGAACAGAAATCGTAGCTATTCCATGAATTCCTAGTTTGATAAAATACAGATCAAATGACATAAATAACAGCTAAACTAGCATCCGCTCGCAATGAATGGAGATCGGTTCCACATTTCCAACGGGTCGGAAAATTATCGCCGCGCCGGCAACGTACGATGCATTCATACACGCTGCACAAAAACCCATTGGAAGTCTACACGCATTCATATGTGCCACGAGATTCTATAGGCATTGGGGATTACAAGTTTAGGTAGAACGATATTGGGCACGGCTTAAAATATCCCTACACAACGCCAACAGGGCAGGGAAAAGACTAAATTAATTAAGAGTATTATGATTTCATAATAACTTTATGATAATATTGATTGGAATAAGAATAATTAATTATTTAATTATTATAATCTAATGAAAACAGGTAGGTAATAAATTTTAACAATCAAAAATCCGACATTAACGAAATAAAATTTCCAGAATGCATAGGTATTTACATACCTAATCATCATTTACAACATGTCATATGAAAAAACCGGTCTTGAATATTCCGTTTAAAACTTCCAAGCAAAAAAAAGTCTTTTAACTAAACAACTTTTCCTGTTCATAACTCCATCTTTCTTGGGCAGAAGGAGTAAAAGGCGCACTTCCTGTGTTATTTCCCGTACAATAATGAGCCGGTTCACCATTATTTTCTCGACCAAGACCAGCTCAAGTGCAATCACTCTGCAGGAAATTGCCTCTACTTTCACAAGTTGATTCTCGTTTAAGGTAATTCTTATAACAACAATAAGAAATAATAGGTGTATACCTACTAAAAACATTTTGCTTTAAATGTACAGCTTTTCTCCACGAACTTATTTATCGTAATATCATGAAAATCAATCAAAATTTCCGCGTCAAAAAGTATCCTGTCTTCGACCACTGCCTGAGCATTTCAACCTCGCTTCTAATCACCGTGTCATTGCTCAAGAATAATAACAGTTTTATATGGAACCAGATGCCGCATCATAGAGAATATAGGATCTCTATTCAAGATGGTAAAACATTATTGGTTTTGACGTGTTACCGTCTTATTATTAACTCGACCTACCTTACTGTTGTAATGAGAGCTACCTTGACGATACGATAACACGTCAAAAGTGATATTGCTTTACCGTCTTGGATCTCTATCTCTTGGGCCTCTGCCCAGGCCAAACAATACAAAATAGTAGTGTTCCATGTCGTAAATAATCAGGTGAAACGGTAATTAGAAATGCAATAAGCGATTGAAACGCTTAGATTTCGTCATCCAAATCGGTTCGGTCAACCCTGCGCGATTGAGTCCATCATGTCATCATCATACATTTACAATGAAAGGAAATCATAATTTAAACACGTAATTGTCTTATCAAAGGCTTCATGACGACAGCGAAGATTTAGACGAAAGAATGCCTTTTTGTTTTCTAAACGTTCACTTCTGCTGAATGACTATGATCATAGGAGGAAATAATATTGTATCACATGAATCCTTTGATACTAAACGTTTATCGAAAATAGAAGAGGAATTATGACAGCATACCTGCTACGATACGATGTTTTCCTTAAAAATATGATAGAAGGAACGAAGAAGAGGCAGGGAAAGACCAAGGAGAAATTACTTAATACATATGAGAAGGTTAAGGTCGTGTCGTGCCAGAAAGTGGAGCAGTTGACAGAAGAACACCGGAGTGAATGGCGATTATCGAAAAGAGCTTGCCTCTTAAACAATGAGAGAGAGAGATCGATTTTGATATCATGATAAACAATGATACTATGCAATGATTGTAATTTATGTTATACTTATTATGATACTTACTTATTTGGATATTTCGTCTACGTCACACGGTTAAACGTTTCATAACTATTATAAACACTTTTTAATATCGCCATAAACCATAATATTACTACATTGTCAATGCTGGTATTATATCAATATTCACGCGAGGATATTGTAACTACAAAGTAAATATGTAGCACATTTTACCACAGCATTTACGACATTTCAGCAACACACTGAAATACGCAAAAAGATAAATGTTATAAGTTTAAATTTGTATATGTGTGTTTGTCCGTAGAACCGTACCGACCGATGAACCAAATCTTAGCCAAATTTGGTGAAAGTCCGTCGGTCCGTTTAAGAGATATCAACTCAAAGTAAAGGTCACAGTTATATGTCTATGTATAAGGCAAAGCAATCGTTTTATAAATAAAGGTTAGTATTAACCGGAACTCGTGCAAATCCATTTGGAACCAAGGCACGTGCTGCGTGGGCGCCTGACCGAGAAATCTCTTCCCCACACTTAAAAGCAATATATTCCGGGTGAAGTGAATTTGCACGGAAGACAAAAAAACAAGTCGGACATGTCCGGCCCAGATTTTAATCGTTACTCTCTATCTTTTCTTTTCTTTATTCTTTCTTTCCTTGGCTTGGGAACCTATTACTAAGCCTACTTGTCACTTGTAACTTCTAAACTGAATAATAAAACATCCTTAAACATCGTTGTATCAGGTTCAAAGTCTGGGAAATTATCCTAAGAATATCGTTAAGACGTGACTTCTAACCCCATTTATCAATCTTTCAAAGTAAACAAACCAGATAGCCATCTTTTAACCAGATATTTACACGTCGTTCTTAGTTATAATTTATTTTGTTTTACTTTTTCTTGGTCGAGTTCCTTCTTCTTTGCAGATCGGACGTAAATATCATAAATTAGCATCCACGCAACACGCAATAGACATCGTAACAAAATCAGTCCCAGAAGGAGAAGGCGGGATGACCTAGATGTTTATGCGAATATTTCCCAGCAAAGGGACCCGAAAACGGGCAGTTTTTTCGAACATAATTACTAAGCTAAAAAATTCCCACCAAAAAGGGCGTAAATCAGAAGCTAAACCGGCATACAAAATCCAGGGGGCGGGCGGGAGGCAGGCCCCCCTTCGAAAATACTCTTAAACGTCTCTGAAATAACTTGAAAACCTAGCCTCCACCTCCACGATCCTGCATTCACCAGAACTTTCAACCCTATTTATGTGCTTTGGGGTGAATGCTAAATGGCTAGGATCGATTTCCGATTTCCTTGTGTAGGAGATTCGTTACTTGACGCCAGGTTTTCTTGTTTCCTTTATTATGATTAGAATAAGAAGTGTAATTATAATAATGCTCGTACGTTGCAAGACGACTACTTTGGCGCTTTGCCCATTTTTGCAGCGTTTCCTCACATCAGTAGTTCATCAGTTCATTCCGCTTCGGAAGGGCTGGTGGAATTTTGACGAGTAAAAGTGCCCGTTCGGCCTAGTTACCTACCAACTAAATCAACATCTTTATCTTTGGAACATTAGTAAGCCACCACCATCCACCTTTACCTGGCCTGATGGCCTGGTGGCCGGAGTGCTTGCGTGCCTTCTCATTACCACAAAAAAACTTGGCCCTTTAAGGGAATCTTCAAGATATAACCAACAAACCTGGTAGTCGATGAACTGGCTATGGAACTATGTTCTTAGCGATCCTGATCTCTGTTCCGACTACATTTGTATGAGGTATTCAACGCGAAAATAGTGTGTATTGAAATAGAAACCATGGTAGAATTTATTAAAGTAAAAGCTTATGTTCTGTTGCGTGCCGAGAACCACACAACCTGAAAAATTGTGGTTACATCACTGTGCGTGATACATCACAGTATAATAATAGTATCATTTGTTGCTAAAATAACAAGGATATTTCTAGAAAATTAAAGACACTCATAATGTATTAAAAAGTATAGCAGTTTTGAAATAAATCTTATACGTATTTTTTACGAAAACTACAGAATCGTCATGGCACTGTTGCATGCATATATCTCAGGCATAAATTATTTTTTAAGCCTTAAAAAGATAATAGGCCAATGTGCGAATATTAGCTCTACTCGGTATTGTTTAATTTTTACTTAAATTCTTCCTAATGCAAGAAAAAGATTTACGACTTATGAGTGACGACGAGGTCTAAGATAAGAATTGTCTTTACTGAAGATGCTGATTTTCCAAAAAGTCACGTTTATGAAAAAAAAAACTGAAGTGAAACGCTATATTTGCATTAGAGTTATTGTTCCCAATGGTCAAGAGACGTAATGGACAGTATTTAAATACAGGTAAGCGATAAATCGCGCCTTTAAAGCACTTAAAAAGTAATTTGATACAGACAAATGTTTTGGTGTTATTCCGTAATACACCTAGCGCGGTCGACAGATCGAGTCGCGATAAAGAACAATTATTACAACATGTAGACATTAAAGAACGTAGAAATGCGGCAGTTGTTTTATGTTATCGAGGGTAACTTAGATTTTCGTGACTTCACGAGTTGAATGACCATGGCATGCAGTCCCAGTATTGCTGTGTGCAGTAGGTACCGGAATTAGTTTTAACAATTGACAGTGCATAGCGTAATTATCAGGGACTCGATTCAACTTTGTAAATCTATATTGCTTTTGACATGTTATCGTATCATCAAGGTTATGATAGCTCTTATTTACTTGACAGTACGATTACAGTGTAAGTTTTAGTCATTTGTAAGCGAAATCAACGTCGAATTGAGTTCCCTTACAGAATACTTCCAAAGGTGGCGTGTCGCGCCTAAAGATGATAGAGGCGCTATCGTAGACACGCGAGCGTTTATCTTTTTTCTTTGTTTACAACTTGACATATAAAAAAGTTGATTGTAAAAGTGTTTATTGACGGTTATTATCGCCGTATGGACGCCACTTGTTGTTGTAGCAAATGCCAAGAAAATATTCCACATTTATAAGTTCTAAATTAAGTGTTCAATGAATTAACTGTTTGCAAACCGTATACGGGTCCGTGCAAGGTTTAATCCGCAACATTTTAGTTTGTGAGTTTTTAAAAGTTTGCCATTCTCTCTTCTGCAAATTATTGTAACTGATTTAGGTACCAAAATGAACTATAGATCCTCTATTAAACTTTTACTCAAAGTCAATTGAAGTAACTTTTCGTTTGATCGGAATTTTTGTAGATAGCTTGACTCTCACACAGTTTATTCATAGGAGCTTACTGCAAGACCAAGATAAATACGAAGTTATTTGACTAAATACGATGTCATTTTATTATTTACGTACCTACTTAACTAAAAGAAAACGATAAAATCTAGTGATAATTCGTCAGCCAATAGAAGCACACACTGATAGGTCAAAGATAATTTTGATTGGCTGTTACAGTCACGTGATTTGGTTGGTTTGCATTTAAGTACCTTAACAAATGAAGTGAATATACATATACATATATATTTTATGGCATAGAGAAGGCAAACGAGCACACAGGCCACCTGATGGTAAGTGGAAACTGAGACCCATAGACATTCGCATTCACAACACTGCAAGCCTAAGACTGCAAATGCGTTGCCAACCCTGAGGACTAGCAAGGAATGCCTCTATGCCAGTCATTACACCGGCTGTCTTATCCCCAAACCGGAACACAACAATGCGAACACTGCTGCTTGGCGGTAGGTTAATGGATAAGATGGTGGTAGCGATCCGGACGGACCCTGCACAAAGTCCTACCACCTACAATATATTCTTTGTTATATATTCTTTGTGAAGATTCCGCGTTGCTATGCACGAGCCAGTACAAATATGTTTGTCATTATCATTATTTAATAAACATATTATTATTAGCTAACCATAGCTGTGAAGGATACCCAAGCGTAATAACATCATTACGTTACATATTAGTCATAATGATGTTACTCGTAGGATTCATTGCGTATGACACGATGAACAACTTAATTTATTATATTTATGATGAGATTCTTTGGAGACTTGTGTTTATAAACCTAATGTTATTAGGATTATTAACACTAAATAAAAAAGATATAAATTTGTGCTCTGCTCTGTTTGTGTACAGATGTAGTGAATAAACCTTTCCCATCGTTTTTTGTCGGATACCTTCGTATTTATCTTTCTCCCTCAGTTGGCTTATTGATTGGGACTTAAGCTAAATCGAGAAAGCATCAAAAATACGAACTTTTCCCAAAAAAAACGATAGGAAAGGATTATTCACTACATCTGTAACTTGGTCGATGAAACTCGCGACCAAAGTCAAAATACACGCAATATAATGTTACTAATACGCCCTAACGAAACCTCCGCTTATCGGCTAAGAATGTCTCACTATGTAACTGAAAACGAGCTCATTTCTCTTGTGTTATCTTCATAAGCGCCAAAATCTCCCCCTACTCAGACACCTCAATAATATTTACATCTACCAAAGGAAATATATTCAGTAACGGAACAAACAATCCGCGCGTGGTCTTAGTTTATTGGCGGTATGAGATATTTATTCAAATCGAGCGTGGGCCGACGTTGGTGATGCGTTTCGTCCCTCCGTAACTAGAGTCTGGCAAATGAAACATGAGAATGAAAAAATGGCAACACTGTAGTGTCGTCCCTATTTTCTTAGATTGATTTGAAAGGGACGACACTACAGTGTTGCCATTTTTTCATTCTGTTGTTTCATTTGCCAGACTCTAACTCCGCACTAACAGGCTAGCGGGAGTAGCGGGGCCCGAGATTCTACATGGCAAAACCTTATTGCTATTGACGTGTCATTGTATTTTCGACATTTTGATAGCTCTTGACAGTAATGGCGTCGAGAGATACAATAGGGTAGCACGTCAAAGGCCCAGACTACCCCCTTATTCATACATAACGTGCAACAAACGTACTTTAGTTAAAGTTTAGTTTAAATTTAAATATCACAATGTAAGAGAAGGCCAAGGCATATTTTAAGCTGCCTGCAGTTTCAAGTCTGTGAGACTTTGTAGAGCCATTTTTCATAAATATAAATTCAATATCAAATCAAATCATTCCGTGTTTTAGTAACAAATAAGAATCAATAACTGAAACAACAATTGTCTCATCTCCTACTAAGAAATAATTGTTAAATATTATTAAAATTCAAACATAAATACACTTAGTGTACTAAAATAAACAATCTTCCATATTACACTTCTCATTTTTGACGACTAGTCGAGGTGCTAAATTGACGCTTTGCATCGTTTATTGATATATTATGGCATGGGGAAAACCATGTTGGGATTATCATTTTCAACTAAAATTCATTAAAAAAAGTATACCTACCAAAAAATCTAAAAGTAAGTAACCGAGCGCACAAAACACAATCCTTGAAAACCCATTAGCGCAAAAGCAATAAAATTTAACTGGCCTATTATCTTAAACATAACTCCATATTTAGAGTTCTCGTAAGGTTTTCGTTTCAAAATCCGTTGCTCGGCATTCATTGTAACTAAGAATCGATGTTAAGGTAACATATGCATACATACATACAACTGTGTCGGTGCATTATACATTGTATAATGATTGTTTACGACTGCGTAGTTTTCCCACTATCAGTAATAAGACTTAATTAATAATTAGCGCGGTTGCAATACAGTTTTAATTGTGTTAAGGTTGATTATAAATAGTGAGCACTTGAAAGTAAACTTCAAAAAAAACGGTGGTGGTAGAAAGTACCTCAACAAATTTGATTTATATGCCACTATACAAAGTTATTATTAAATTCTACAGAGATCTCTCAATTGGTTGACTGTATAAGATAACTTTTCACTTCTCATGCTCGTAAAGTCCTTCTTTATGCTGGGTACAGGCTGCATAAAATCGCATTTTATGCACTAGTGCATAAAGTAATTTCTTCTTTTAAGACTAAGGCAATCAGGCCTTACAGCCTTCACACAATACACCTTCATTTAATTGATATATTTTTATGAGATTTTGGTTACCTACATCTTAATTTAATTACGACATTTGTATAACTATCTAAATACAAATTTACGAATAATACCTACGGCGTGCATTTACGGTAATAAAATACAACGCAAATATTTATAATAACTTGGCATTAAGCATCAGACCATCGTCAAACCTGTCAAACGTCACATAGTCGAAAATTAAAAAAAAAAGTTAAGAAGGTAATCAGGCCTTACAGCCATGCACAAACATAACATTTTAATTACTTACATTAAATATAAAAAATTAATAAATTAACCTGCAAGTATGTGCTTCTTGTTTTATTTCCTTGCAATCGAAGTGAAAAGCAGAGTGTAAAATTCGAGCATAAAACCCATTTTACCCTCGACGTGACTATCCACACTCGCCGTTCCGGCTCGTGTGGCTATATGCACATCTTGGGTAAAATGGCTCGTTTTATGCACTTGTTGTACAATCTACTATTTTTTTCAATCCTAATGCTAAATATTAACGGATTGATCAACCTGCTTCGTTAAAGCTTACATTTTCTCCTATTTGATTTAAATTGAATAAAACAGCTATAATAACAGTTGGATCATCAAAAGTTATTAGGAACAACAGCAAATTTATTTGTTATTTATAAACCGACTCTTAACAGTCGTATTAATAAACTCATCTTAGCTGAGATAGGTACGTCAAAGTAAACGTCAAGCCATAGAAAAACTGTCGTTTTTGACGTAACTTAAGACGAGCATTACAATCGAGATCGGTGAATAAGTACGGCGCAGTGCGGCCGTTCTTCATTTAATTAAGACAGACAAGAACCGAGTATTTTACAATGTTGAGTCAGTATTTGCGTGTAAAAGCAAACAGTTAGAAAATTGCGCTAAAGATACACACCAAATATTATAGAAACACATGAGAATGCTATATCACAATAAGCAGTGCTACGATGACTCACCGGTTGAAACCAGTTAGCCACTTAACATTCTAATTAGAAACACCTTTGCGCACAATGTCGCCTTTAACTAACATGAACACATAGTTGCAGATTACCTGCTGGTTAGAAAAAAACTGCTCATATTAATAGAGCTAAGTGCATTGCCAAGTTCTTGAATCGATTTTCTTATGTTTTCATAAAAACAGACAGTTCTCCTGAAACGAAGAATGAGAGTACAAGACCGACAGACGTGGAGATCATTGGGAATGTCCATCGAACGCTATTCTCTGCAAACCATGATGTATTCAGGATTATCTTAATAGGTTGGAATACTTAGACTTGTGACTAACAGAAAAGATTAACTCATGCGGCGAGAAATGCTTTTCAATGATATGAAAATTCTGCGTAATGATACGATAGCCTTCCGGCTAATATAATAATAATGATGACTGACAGTGATGTTTTGCAATCTTTCAGTTTGCATAAGTTAGCCAAGGTCACATTACGGACATTTTATCATATCATGCATCGTCACGTCATAAATTTGAATAACTTATGATATATCATAAAAGTAATTGACGAAAACTGAAAGTAACAACCGCAAATTCATATTATGATTTGACCTTCCATCATATGAACATTAATGAAAACTGGAGGTAATCCTCAGCAAGTTCGTTAGGTGATTTGAACTTCCATATTACACTCAGGAGCAAAAATACCGGTTCAGAGTGCGTTTTTCATGCAAACGAGACTAATTCGAAGCCTTGGTTCCTCGCCAGGGGTTGTTTTGAGTGAGGTTTAATGATGGATACTGCGAGGTTCAATAGAGGAGGTCAAAAGTTCGATACCTAACTGATCGCACAATCAGTTAACACCACAGCGGGAGAGTTTGGGTCAGCATTTGGATTTCTTTACATTTTATTGCCATTTTAGATGTTTTTCCGAACAGGCACTATGACGGCGTTAACCGCAGATTCATTCAGTTGGGTATCCTAGGCACTCTGGAAGTCCTGTATCGATGCTCGGGATATTCAGCATCAGATTTCACTAAAAGCATTCTCTGGGAGGAACCAAGGCTTCGAAATAGCCTCTTTAGTATGAAAAACGCACTCTGACCTGGTATTTTTGCTCCTGACGTTGACGCATCTAACGTCTTGTTGGCCTAGTACCAAAATGTTTTTTCACAACAATCACCATCATAGCAAAGCATATTTTTAAGAGTGAAAAGGGTAAAATTATTTGTTGAGATCATCTTTCGTTTACCTAGACTTACAGTAAAAGCGTTTAACGCAAAAGCCAAGGTCAAAAACGTTTAGAATTCAAAGTAGGAGGAAACCACCACCCTCTCGCCGCACGCACCTATTAAGCCCTGTCAGTCAACAACTATGCTAAAACCTAGGATATTAATGGGAAACGTAGTAACAACAAACACGAATTCATAGAAACTTGGCACTTGAAGGTCAAAGACGTTGGAAGAGAATTATATGAAATTGAAAAGTTACAAGTAGTCAGTTGAGAATTTATACGGCAGTTTAGAATAGTAATTTTTGGAAAGTAGCACGTTGTTTCCAATAACGATCGGCACTCCTAGAATCCAGATTCGAGTCAATGGCGTTACGCTTACGCCGTATACGCAAGCCTTACTCGGTTTGTGGGTCGCATCGCGTCGATCAAAAAGAAGACGGTGGTAAAATTTATTCCATATATCTGGGGCTTTTTTCAACTCTGCAAAACAATATCACTTTTGATGTGTTATGGCATTGCTGTCAAGTAAATAAGAGCTTTCGTAATGTTGGCAATACGGTAACACGTCAAAGACAATATGGTTTTACCGTGTACAATACAAGCTGAACCATGCTTTGTTTTACCTTGTTTTGCTTTATCTGTCATTGTGACATTTGAATTTGACAGATAAAGACAAAGCATGGTTTAGCTTATCCCACGGTTATTCCACGATTATAAGTAAGGGCGTAAGTAAGACCTTTTCCTGAGCGCTACGCTACATTTTCAAGGGAATGCATTTAAATGAAGACGACTGTAAATTTCGGCGAGCAATTTGCATGCTGGTACGCGGAAGTAATTACTTCGCAATTACAGCGCGGATAGCGAATTCTAAACTTATAATGTTCACGCAACACGTTATTTTTGAATAAATTAAGCACTTCCTTGATTAAGTTTTGAACTTGGCCTTAGGAAACGTACTAAGCTTAACGGAAGTACGTCTGTTTCCGCCACGTAACATTGATCAAACATTTCAAGTGCAATAATAAAAGTTACAAGCTGTTATGAACAAAGTTGAAATTACAGATACTCCGACTTATTGTCAGGTACAGATATACAGGGTGTCCCAGAAACCCGAACGCCTAGGGCTGATAGAGCAGCTAAAAAGCTATCGATTTAACCCCTATAGGTTATAACCGTGTAGCAATTTTTAGGAGTTTCGGAGATATTGAGCAATATAATCTGTATTTTTTTGAATTTTCCCTTATGTCCATGTCACGAAAAATTATTAATTTCATGTTTCATTTCATACGTTTTTTAGTAGTAGTTTTTTTTAAATATTTTTATTAAGTAGGCAATCACATAAAGTTGTTTTTCCAAACAAAGTAAAAAGCAAACACTGGGACACCTAGTATGGAGAAACAAACTTTATGTGATTACTTAAAAAAAACGGGCAAGTAGGTTTATAAACTTCGCTGATTCGTAATGGCTCTAATTATGTATGATACCACTGAAAAACTTATGAAATTAATATTTTTTCGTGACATGGACATAGGGAACATTACAAAAATTAAGATTTAAATGATGAATATCTCCGAAGCAAGTAAAAATCGCTAAAAATACATTTTTATCTGCACCCGGTAAATCGTATAAACATACGACATCGTATTGTTAACCGACATCAAAAAAGGAAGTTTTAAGTTCGTTTAGGTTCAGTTGGAATATTTTTCTATTGTTCCGTACCCGTACGGTAGCCGAACGGGACCCTATCAATATGCCTACGCGTCCGTCCGTCTGTCCGTCCTAACAATAAAGAGCTGTAATCTTTTGTCTTATTACAGAGGATTTCGTAAAAATTAAAAAGAATAAAGTGGGTACCCATATAAGGAACGTTTTTATTTTTGATTCAACGTAAAAACGGTAAAACGTACAGGTGTCAAATTTGGTACGATTAAAGTACAACCCCTAAAGAAAAACCACTAGTACTAAGAACCGGTCAGGAGTTCAGTCAAATTGAATCATAACAATCTTTATTTCGTAAGGACATGACATTCAAATCAAAATACAATAATACCTACCGTACGGCAGTACGGAATCCTCAGCGCTCGAGTTCGACTCGCACTTGACCGGCTTTTACTTGAGATCTCGTACAAAAAATCTTGACATTGGTCCAACCGGTTGCAGAAAATATGACCAATTATATTTGCGAACAAGCCGTGACCTTACCTCGCGGTCAGAGCAGTTCCGTTTGACCTGAACTTGGACAGTTCTATTAATATCAAGTGGTACAATAGTTCCGGGTTATTTTGAGACCAGTTGCTATTCGTAAAATATAGCCATTTATACAGTCCACGTGTTTACTTACAATGACGATGCCTAGCGGTTCTGGGTTCAATTCCCGGTATGAGCAAATATTTGTGAGATGAGCGCGAGTATTTGCTCCTGAGTCTTGGATGTTTTCTGTGGAAATATATGTATGAAGTTCTCTCTATATATACTTAGTCGGTTCTTAAGTTCTGTCACAAAGGTTTAGTCAAATAAAACTAACATTTGTTTATTTTTTTAATTTCAAAATATATAAAAGTTAAAAGCTTAATTAAAATACATTTTTAAGAATTAATAATCATTCCACATAGTTTCCGCAATTTCCGATACTATCTTCTAACATTCACGGCCGAAACCGATTAAAATACGCACCAGTTTTCTGGAAATAACACTTATTGAAAACGCTTTAAAGGTCAGTTTTTGTTAACTAACAATCTTTTTTGTTTAATATTGTGAAGCCTCTCATTTGTGGCTAATGTGGCTATGTTTAGAGATCAGCATTATTTTCTTAACGTCCCTCAAAAACCAGCTTATGATGCCGGGAGACTGTTCAAGACGAGCCTATGAGTGGGCGGCCGTTGACGGCTACTACGGATGAAAATGTCAATAAAATATTAGATGCGATAATGAAGTATAGGCGATTGAAGATTGTGGAGATAGCGGAAGCAATGGGTATTTCTTATGAGCGGGCACAGAACACCATCACCGATGTTCTTGGATTTTCTAAGGTGTCAGCCAGGTGGGTGCCTAGACTGCTTTCAGTCGAGAACAAACGAGTACGTGTTACAATTTCCCAAGATTGTTTGGACATGTTTCAACGTGACCCCGAAGATTTTCTCAATCGTTTTATAACTATGGACGAGACATGGGTCCACCACAGTACACCAGAATCGAAAGAACAATCCAGGCAACGGAAAAGACCAGGTTCACCGCCACCCAAAAAAGCCAAGGTCATTTTGTCAGCTAATAAGGTAATGGCCTCAGTTTTCTGGGGTTGCAGGGGGGTTATCATGATAGACTATCTCGAAAAGGGCAAAACAATAAATTCGGACTACTATTGTGCTCTTTTACGTCGTCTGCGAGAGGAAATTAAAATAAAGAGACCAGGAATGCTGTCGAAAAAAGTACTGTTTCACCAAGACAACGCTCGCGTTCACACTTCGGCGAAATCAATGGCACAAATACATGATTGTGGATTTGAAGTGCTGCCGCATCCCCCTTACTCGCCGGATCTAGCTCCTTCCGATTATCATCTCTTCCCAAAACTCCAAAAACACTTGGGAGGACAAAGATTTTCGACAAATATGGAGGTACAAGAAGCAGTCGACTCATATTTTAACGACCTCAAAGATTCTTTTATTTTGATGGGATAATGAAGTTGGAGGCGAGGTGGACTAAGTGCATTGACCTTCATGGAGACTATGTCGAAAAATAAAATTGTTATAAAAAGTGAGCCAGTTAGTTTTTTTTACCCGGCTCAGAACTTTTCAATCCACCCTCGTATCATAACGTTGACAATACGATAACAATAGATGAAATACTAAAGAAGGCAATCAGTGACAACGAATTGTTTTTCTCAGTCTATATATGTATGTTTGTGACGCTCCAGAAACTAAACGCGTGGACCGATTTTGATGATTCATAATGTCAATCTATGTGTCTTAATTTTGTGTGTCACTAAAGATACACTCACCGTTAAGAATAATCGCCCACGCGTCTTTTGTTCGTACAATTGCTAACAGAAATAACTTCTTAAGATAGAGAGTAACTTCAAAAATACTGATCTAATCTCGATGAAGTTTGTAGTGTTTTGTTGCTAATTAACCTAGGTCCAAAATGGCCGCCAAGTATTCTTTTTAAAGGACGCAACTTTTTCCAACGGAACCCAGAATCCATAAATTACCTGTTCGTAGTAAATTATTGTGTTTTGTAAGACTTTCAAATTTATTGATCTTTTGGGCCCTGAGGAAAGAAACACGCCATCTAGGTTAATTAGCAACAAAAAACTACAAGCAACATCGAAATTCGTTCAGTATGTCTGAAGTTACTCTCTGATTTAAGAAGTTAGGTTTGTTAGTAGGGTAAAGTCACCAGTGGTCGGCCAGAGACCAGTAAGTCGACCTTATATGAGTGCGAAGAGTGGGAAATATATCTTCTTTCGTACTCTTTCCACTCATACAAAGTATAGGCAGAGGCCGACTACAGGTCTCTGGCTGACCACTGGTTACTTTACCCTAACTGTATGAAAAATAGACGGGTGGGCGAGTATTTTTGCCGGTGAGTGTATAACAGTAATTAAAATTCAACATGCAACCAGACGGTATATTGTAAAAAACAAAAAAATAATCGATGATTTGTGACAAGTGTGGTACCATTGAATAGGTATTTAAAAAACATCTGTCGGTTTCTTTCATCATTTTTCATTTTGAACGATCATTTAGGATTAATATCGATTTATAGTTGGTTAGCAACGGTCGGATTTATTAAACCTTTGTTTTTATTAATTATTTACATTGTATCTCTTTAGTAATTACAACTGAAATTGATTGCCTTCAACTTCTACTAACCTATATTATTACTACGTCACACAAATGACGGCATGAAATGCCCTTGGTATAGCAAATCCGCACGTGGATAATCGGATTACTTAGTTGCGAATGGAAACCAGAAGCGTCTGTTAGTGCACGTGGTGGGGTAACCGGATATCAAAGGATAGAAATGGTAATATTGATATAACCGCCTAGCTGTTGCAATGCCCGCGACTGCGTACGCGCAGAAAAATAAAACATAGCCTATGCCCATCGGAGTTTTAACAGAAGTAATGTATGCCCATAAAACCAAAATTTATTTTGGTCACATGAATGAAAAAAAAAACAACAAACTTTAATTGTGTGTAGATATTCAAAGTTATGAGAGACGAACGTTAAAATTGAGAAGATCTATATAATAACCCCATACAGTTTTACAATTGTTGCATCTCACAAAACGCACACTAGGAAGACGCTTCGCGGTGACAGCTGCGCACACATTGACAAAGTGCACATGCATCTACACACACAAGTATAGCCGGCTTTCGTGAGAAGAACCACTGTAACTGCTTATCATAAAACTCCATTATCTAGACCATAAACGTTAAATTTAGTACGACCAGAGCCGGCCAACTTTCCGGTTTCGTTTCCATCAAAACACCCGAATGAATAATAAGCAGGTTGGGATTGAGATCACCGATAGCAAAAATATCGATCGCACAAAAACATCTACACCTGTCGATTGATTTTGTGCATGATCTGTATCTTAATTCCTCAACATGCTTCTGTTTTTTCCGCAACTATTATGAATATATTATGATTAAAAACAAAATTCACGCTTGATGTTGTACGGACGCTAACGAAAAAACATTTATTCGTGACAAACAGACAAACAAAAGTCAATCGCGATTTAATTATGCTGTTTTTACTTGTGAGAATGTATTTCAACGACTTTATGTTTCTTCAACATCGTCAACTGCCCGATTTACCAATCAGGTTCCACAAGTTACGACAAGCTGTCAATAATAGAAATAAAAATAGAAATAACATCTTTATGTCACTAAATTTTCACCGAAACTCGTTTGCGAATAGAGTTTGTACTTCGTATTGACGCGCAAAAGGAATGTCAAATAAAAGTGTACCTTTAATTGTCTATTATTTAGCATTGCATACGTGCTCTCGTGCTTTTACAACCAGTACAGGTATACACAAACACAATTTTTGAGAAGACTTTAAACGGTGCATCTTTGCCCTTAAAAAACGTAAGTTAATTTACTATGCTAGACTGTCACAACTCTTAATCTTTATGTTTTTTAATCACGTCAATGACATAGCCAAAGAACTGCAGACTGCAAATCATTTTAGATGAACAACAAAAACCTGAAGTACGATCACAAAAGAGCACATTCACGATTAGATCATTATTCAAAAGTACAAAAGCGAGAAGCCTTGATCGATAGAAGCAAAACGAGGTCATGATATTAAAACACGAAGCAACTTAGACCGTTACGTAACTAAAAGCTCACGCAGAGACATTTCTTAATAATTAGCGAAGGTCACGCGAGCAAACTAGGGGTTCTAATCCCAAAATTCAAACTCTATTCTGTTTTCTCAACAGTGTAATAGTGGTAGGTAAAAGGGATAGATATTTCGAAGTTTAAGGTTTTAGTTTAACGCGTATCGCATGTCTAAAAGGAATGACCAGCATTAAAGCAGAATATTTAAACCGTACGAAGAAAAAATCAATTTCATAGCTCCGCCACTAAATCATCGATGTTTCTCTTTGGAGATACGAAAGACATCTAGGTATGAAGAGTATTTTGGAGATCGTTTCCAGTAATTCAAATTCGTATCATGTGTTTTTGCTTGATTTCGCGATGGTAAACACGTCACATGAACAGACTCGAAAAGAATAGAAATAACCAATCTGTCTGTTGCTTCAAGAATATAAGTACGACTTTCTGACGTACGGAGATTATCAGTCACAGCTGTGAAAACAGGAACCATAAAATATCTAAATTCATCAAATCCCAAAAATTTACATTACAAAATAAAACTTCTACTAAAATACCTCGGACCGGGTAATTTTGAACGCGATCGATGCCGCGGTCATTGCTATCGTCTAATTACGCGGCCGGATTTTATTTAAGAATATTTCAAATTTGCCAAAAACATCCTTGTTTATGATTTTTTAATCGCTTTTGAACTCAAGAAACAGTCCTTTTGAGATCCTTTCGAATCCTTAGCGCTGCTTGAAGTACCAGGGAGGCATGAGTCAGTAAGAGTGTGGCTTACCGGTTGCGAACTGCCTTGCTTACGTATACATTGAGCTCTACATAAGGCTAAATAAAATGCATGACGTAATTTTCAATGCTGTGTGCGGCACGCGAGCACGACCGGTTGTGCAAGTATGCACGGCGCGGTTCGCGAAAACCACTACGGAGTTATAAGCTCCTGGTACTTGAGAGCGAATGATTCGATGGAGTTGTTTAATATTCACGTAAATAAACAATATAAAGCAAGAAATAATTTGATTAGCAACAATACAGAAAACGTGGAAAGTAAAACAAATATAAATAGGTTAACAAGGGGTCTCAGCTTTAAATAAAATTAACCTAACAAAAAATAGAATCTACGACGCGCTGATATGACTTATAATGATTATGAAGTCAAACCGCAAAATGAACGAAGCGAAATAAAAAATAAACTATTGTTACAAACAGTCGTTCTCATCTCAAAACTAATCAAAAACACCATTATAATAATGATGCGGAAAGGACAACAACTCGTCATTATTTTAAAATCGAGTATTGTTAACAGGACAACATTGACAACAGTTATAATACCTATAATGTATGAATATCTACAGTATAACACAAAGCCTTTGCTATCCTATATTAGCGCGCAACTGCAGACGCTAAGCAAACGACTATTTCTAATACGAGTATAACAACAACCATAGAAATTTTCCATCTCGAATGTTGACGGATTAAGTATAGTAATTTCGTAGAGACGGTCTTGAGCACGCGCGCGAAAGACGTCGGTTTGCTTAGGGATGAGCAGGCGAATGCTTGCGAGAGATTAGTATCACGCGGGTTTAGATGATATTCAACTCGTGACTATTCGTAGATAGGTAAAAGTCGGCGTCAAATGCATGCCACAGAGATTATCTTTATCGTGACAATTCACACTTAAACTCCCGACAAGAGTGTTTATCGTCAATCACTTTCATATTGTTTCTACCGGACTCATTTTGAGCACCTGTCAAAATTAAATTTCGACGCCATCGCCACTTTCCGTCATATTTTATTTGTGTCTGTAGACTTAGGATTGAATTTTGTTTACAATTTGGCAAAAACGAGTTCCTCGCGGTGATACATTTGGAACAGCTTCTGTGTTGCCAAGCTACATTCGCCATACTCTGTCTTATTATCTTTTTCTGTCTTTACATTACGTATGGTAAGGTAGAACTTTATTGGTATTATAATACGAACAGTACAAACACTCGCAGAATCGCAGTTAACAAGCAAATCGTAGCTGATTACCGGCAATTTGCAAACAAATACAATAATTACGAAACGATGATAACGGCTTATCATTAGCCGGCGTCATTACTGACGTCTGTGGCACTGATTGCTTTAAGTTTTGTCTTATTTACGGATAAGGACGATTTTCCATTAGAGGCTTCAATCGATAAGTGCCTGAGCTAAGTTTAAAACAGATGTGACGTCAAGCGGAAGTTTGAATGACTCATCTAGTCTACATAGTTTAATAGATAGTGAACTTTATTCTGTTAGAAAGGGCACTTTTTTAGGAGTTTACTAGCGCTTCCTAAGAGTAGACACCTGCTGAAAAGGAGCGCGAGAAACTCAATGGTCAGTCTTGTGCAACAACCCAAATTATATTGGCTTCCGATAAGAGTTCACGCTGGTCCCAGTCTTGTGCGGTTTTTCGCCTATCACCAGTCATTACCACATCAGCTCATCGTTATCTGAGGGAGTATCGAATTGTTAGTTTACAGGGTCTATTTTTTGCACGATCTTCTTCGGTTCTTCCATCCGCTTGAGACGCCAAGCTTACGCAGTTTGGTTTTGTCATAAGTTCTTCAATTTCGACGTTTATCTGTAGTCTCCAACTGTCATCGGTTGTTTGCTTTGGACCAAAAATTACAGCTTTGCGTCCGAAATTTAAAATTAGATAAATTCCGGCCTTGTAAATGCGGATTTTCGGCCTTCTACTGAGAAGCTGGAAAGCTGCACTTAATGCAGGGCGCGCTAGTGTTGTGAATATGGGTGTCTATAGGTGTCACACCACACCCAAATTAAAAAAAGGATATGTAAACCTCGAATGATTGGAGAGGTTGCTATGAATATAACTTGAGAAAGTCCAAGGAAACAACTCCTCGCCTTTACCCAACGGGATGCAATAGCAGTCAAAAGTAAAATATTAATGACGTGCGTCATAAAAACAAAGAAACCTTTTTTATCACTTATTGTGTTAGTCAGTTTTTAAACTTACAGTTGCTGAGGCATCCCTTTAGACTTACAAAGTCTGTGTTGGGACGCCTCGTGATAATAAATAGCTAAGCCATACTTTAATATGAAAAATATATAATTGTTAAAATACTAGTATCGATCGAGCAATTACGAGTATTTATATAGTTAATTAACTACTACAGCAACGCCTGCGGCGACAGCCGAATCATTATAGTAAACGGTTTATTTTTTAATTACGTTTAATATTTCTCTGTGCCCTGCAAAGGGCTAACATTAACACAGGCTATAAACAAAATGTATTCTGTGTTGCACGTGGAATTTAAAATGATTAAGTGGTATGAGATTACCGTTAAGCGGGAAGGTATTCGGTAACAAGTTTATTAGGTACGTACGAGCGTGCCAACATAATATGTCGCTAGTAATGTATTTAAAACGGTACTGTACTGTTATGTAGGGAACATGATGCGTATACGGAATAAACGAGTGCTTGGGAAATTTGGAAAACAATAGTCGGTAAAAAACATACTACCCAAAAAATCTACAGATGATTCTTTTCATCAAGTAAAAAATATAAGTTTTATAAACAAGTTGTTTTCTAATTACAGTAGAACGTAGACCAACGTTCCCGTTAGCCTTTTATCCTGACGTTTCTTTTGAGTCAAAGACGTACTAAAAGTAGGTAATACTTCTGAAATAAATTGTAACTGCCGTAACCAAGTAGACTGTTTTGTCTTTTCAAATCCTTCAATAAAATACTAAAATGTAATAGGTCTTTTAATATTAGCCGTGGGTGGGTCTTTTAACAATATTGGTATTAAGTATTAACATCTATCATCAATGTTTTTTTTTTCAATCATCATTATCAACAAATACGAGTAGGTACAAAATTATATATGAAAAGAACCTCATCTTCTGTTACTTTATCGACGAGAAAACTTATAATCGTTCATTGTATTCCGAGAATAAATCATAGATCAAAATAGATAATACATACTATTGATCAATTGTCACGTCAATCAACGTTGCGTTGTAATGACAGGAGATGTCAATTGTAAAATGTCATGGGTAGATAAATACAGAATCTAGAGGTCGTGTAGACAGACATGCCATGATCTAGAATCTAGATGACAAACAGCAGTTCCAGATTTATGTACTAGAGAACGCCCGCGACTTTGTACGCGTAGAATTACTCCCCTATTTCTTCCCGTGCGGGTTAGATTTTTATCGTATCCCCCCCCCCCCCCCCCCCCCCCCTATCGTAACCAAGGTATATTCCTTAAAATGTCAAGTCCCTAGGTGTGCTTTGAGCGGTTTAGGCTGTGCTTTGTTCGTCGGTCAGAAAGTCAGTCAGACAATTGTAGAAGAACTAGATGTGTTGTATGGTAGCGGTATGAGAAAATAGAGTCGAAATGTGACCAATTTTTTTCTGCCTTAGAAGCAATTTAAGCGGCATTTCGTGTAAAAAAATCTTGTTTCCAAAGCGTTTATCATCGAGGCATATCCGCCATGTTCTTTTGCTTGATTTATTTCCCGGAGACATCTGGTTGAGAGGTGTATTTTTAAAAGTTATTTTTGTCCCGCGACCTTTACAAACGTGGCTTGTTTTCTCCGAAGCGCTATTTTCACTGCTTTTATTCGGTCTATTTATAAACGGATCGTGAATGGAATGGATTTCACAGATATAAAGTATAATAAAACATCTTTCTACGGTGGCATTCAGTCATTTTTAACAATATGCATTTTTTTACCCATCCCACACTTATTCATTAACTTATTACGTATAACGTAAGTAACAAAAATTGCTACTCATCGCAGACTAATAATAATATAACCCCTAAATTGAAATTGAATTTCCATTTTCACTGCTTTCATGTAACGTTCAACATTATTATCATTCAAAATTACCTCACCGTATTTTCTCTTAAGCTTAAGTAAAGGGGTTTCATAGGGCATATATTCCATTTTCCTTTGTGCAATATTCAACCAGAAATTGCATAGAGGGCTTAGACACTAGGATGTCAAAGACAAAGGTATGCTCTAGTTACTAATGGAGCCTTGCACTGGAGCGAGAGTATCTCGTACAGGCAGCTGCAGAGAAAAGTAACTCCTCCCGATAGGCAATTTCTATGCACGCGGTGCTGTTTTTTCTGTACATTAACAGTAGAAGTCATAATTCAAATCCATTTAGAAAAAAAAAACCTTTTGTCTACATAGTTAAGTACATCAATTAAATTGAAATATGATTGGATCCCACACAACAATATAACTATCTTGATGTAGCTATACGACTACATGTTGTCTGATATGTATAGCACATATCAAATACAGTCCAATTATGTATACAAATACATTAGTCCTAAATAAACATATCTCTCATAAGCAACTTACCTTTAGAATACATACACTTACATAACTAATTAACAGGGGAAGGAAATTATATTTATACAGTAAAACTTTCTTCACGCTCAGCGTTAGTAAAACAAGACTTCATAATTGAGATTTACTTATGTTATCTAAAACGTAGGAAGTCAGTTATTAAAGTGCTATTATCCTTTCACACTAGTAGCAACAAAGAACCTTTTTAATATTAAAGAAAACGTTTCTAAGCGCATGGATGAGTCAAGCTGACGTATTACTTAATTAATTTTATGTTATCATAATGCAATCATCCGCCATGATGAGTCACTAGAACAAGAATGACTTCTCCTACAATTATCAACAAACATTCTTTCAATTAAAACAAATAACAATCAAGATATTAAACCTCTGGGTTCCTCTGAAAATCAGCGTCACGGGCTGCCGCTGACATGTCCTTTTTAACACGATGTACCTACAGTTTATTTCTGTGTTTCTCGTTTTGCATTTTATGTTTTTATATCTGTAATTATTTCTGTCTCACTGCTGGACAAAAGCCTCCTCAGGCTTCACCAAAATTCCCTATCCAGTGACTCCTGAGCCCAGTCCTTACAGAACTGGCCAAGTTCTTCCTGCCATCTCCTCCTTGGTCTGCCTCTTTAGCTGTAAGTACCGGCGTTTAATATATTTTTTCCTTCTATTAGTACTTTGCGTGGAATAATATTTTTTAGGTTTTTTATTAATTGACTTCTTCATTTTTATAGCATGGAGAACGCAGGCAAAGTTCCTAGAGGCTAGGTGTACCTAGAGGTAAAAATGCACTATTAAACTATCTCGTGACTGCGAATCACGAAGACTATGAAAAAGATATTCTGACAGCTAACTGATAGTTTAATTAAATAAAGAACGATCTCTTCCTCTCTACCTATTATCAATGATTAAGTGAAGAAACATAATTTTCCCAAAAGCCGGACATTAATATTCAATTGCTAAACACGGCCAATTTGCATTCTTCAGAAGCATGAGACTAACTCTACTAAAATGTAGGGGATATTCGGCGAACATAAGAGATAGCTTACACAAATCCTATACAAACTCCTTATTTTTGCAATCAATGCAAAGTCATCCTTAGCGAAATGCCACTGGTCCAAATGGCGTGTTTTCTGACCAAACTGATTAATACAAAGCTGAAAAAACAAAATTTGCTTGCATCGTACAGTCAGAGAATTTAATTCCTATACCACTTTGGACTATGTCAAAGTGACGTAATTAATGAAAGCGTAAGAGACTGCTTATGATTTTATTTACAGTGTCACTTTGTCAATAATTTATAAATAAATTTTGTTTGACTATACCTATCCTTTAAATGTCAATTCCTCTTCAACATTGTAGCCAAAGTAAGGGAATGTGTTATTATGATTCAAAAAGCTTTTAGAAAATTAGTCGTCTCAGGGCGACTTTGTCTACAGTCCTATTTCGTCACCTTCTTAACTCGTCCACGGTGCTATGTCGTCAGCATGTAATTCCTAAATTGTCACCTTCCTAACTTGGCCACATTTTTATATCGTCAATTTCCTATCTTGTCTACATTGCTATATTGTCCATAGTGCTAAGTCGGCCACATTCCTATATCGTCCACAGCGCAAACTGAAGTTAGCCACACAATATTGAAGAAGTTGACCACACCATAGAAATGTGGACGAGTTAGCACTGTGGACTATATAGGAATGTGGACGAGTTAGGAAGGTGACAATATAGGAAAGTAGACAAGTTAGGAAGGTGACGATATAGGAATGCTGACGAATTGGAATAGTCGGCCATATCGTATTGTGGACGGGTTAAGAACGTGACGAATTAGGACTGTGGACGAAGTCACCCTCGAGCCATTTAGTTTACATAACAGTTACCAGTACATGGATACATACAAAGGTATATATAGTAATATATTGATGCTAATGCGGTCATCACGTCTGTACTGCTCGTGCCAAATATCCATTAGACTCATAATAGCCATAATATTACGCATCCAGAAACTACGCACAAGGCCAACCAGAAAGTATAGCCTTTTTTGTAAGTACTTTAATACGAGCAGGAGAACGTGAAATGATTTTAAAGGTTGAAAACAAACTGTTCTAAGTTTTTAAACAGCAATTTGCAAGTCACAACGAACGCAGATTATAAAAGGGGTGAAAAAATATTGAAACTCAACGTGCCGCAAAATTACATAAGCCTGAAGAAATATTGAGCAAAAGCTTTTGTAACAACTGAAAAAGAATTCAATTTGGAATTGCGAAGAAACCGTTCAATTCTGATTGTATAATCAACGCTGAAGGGTGAAAATTCAACGACGGAAAAACATATTGATAAGGAAATAAAAATCAAGTGCTAGTCGGACGGTGATGGTTGGTTTTTATTATCTGTTTTTATTTATACTATGCTCTGATCACACCCAATTTGACGCTCGTGATTAGCTAAACTCCCCGATATAAAGACGAACCCAACTTTTGGACCCCAAGACACCTAGCTAAGAACCATTCTGATTAAACAAGTAGTTTAAAAAACACAGAATCAAGAAAAAAGGCAGAAACACAGATCCACACTGTAAATTAATAACACCACTCATTTTATCTCGCGAGTTAAAAATAAATTAGTCTCGAAAAAAACTTCAACACATCCTTGACGCCTCCCGAACCAATTTCACATTTATTATACTCGTCGCCAAACATCTCAGTCACTACACCCACACCCTGTATAATATGGTACAGGGCGCTCTCACAATTTGTTTGAAGAGTCGCGAACGTGCCGAGCAAACCACCTGACGGTAATCTCGTGGCTATTAATAACACCAGACACGAGCCTTAATCCCGCTTTAGTTAAGGACTTTCAGTTATGACCTCCGTAGCCTATCCGAATATAAATCGGAATGTTTAGATGTTTGAAAGTTTGTGTTTCAATCACGTAAAATTAAAATGAAGTCAAATTAGGAACATAAATATAATCCATACCCTAGACTAGCCCGTAGGAGTAGGATCCTTTTTTTGTCACTAAACCTTAGATAGCTCCAGAGAGATAAAATGTAGGTCAATACGAGAAAGACTAGTAGTCCATATTACCCCCAAATTTGTGTAGACGACCAACAAACCGTACTTACCGAACCGTACCGTTACCGTACCGAGCTTGCGAAACATAGCCACGTTTCACATGAACAATATTAATAGAGCAGGTTTAGGATAACACATTTAGTTAATGTGCACGATCCCAACGTGACGCGGCTAAAGATAGATGAAGGCTTAGTGATTAATCACGGTAGAAGCAGTTAATTAACTGTATTAATGGTACATTTAATCAATTAATAATTAGGTAAATGTATCCCAATAATTTAAAAGCGTGTTTTAGTAAAAGCATGTCGTTATTTTTTGTCAAACTGATAATGCTAATTTGACAATATTTTGTGAGTCGTTTGGTGCCTACGTATAGTAGGTATGCATTTGTTTTGTATTTTAAGTAATAAATAAGTTTTTTCCATTATTTATACACACAATTATTTTAATAGAATTGCATTTTCATTACGTACTTACAGCTGATGATATCCGCAGTAGAACTAAGGTTACCGACATAGCCCGAAGAATAGCTAAACTGAAGTGGCAGTGGGTGGGGCACATTGCTCGCAGGACTGATGGCCGATGGGGTCAGAAGGTTCTGGAGTGGCGTCCGCGAATCGGAAGACGAGCTGTCGGTAGGCTTCCAACAAGATGGAGTGACGACCTCGTCAGGATCGCGGGACCGCGGTGGATGCGAAAAGCACAAGACCGGTCTGAGTGGAAAGCCTTGGGGGAGGCCTGGACGTCTTTCGCCTGACATGATGACTTACAGCTGTCTCGTAGAACATGATATAATAGGTGGACAATCGATCGAGACAATAAGTTTCGGGCAAGTTGTGTTAACCGCCGAGAAAAAGAATCACAAATGCGATGACGGCTTTTGAAAACATTAGCCTAACCCGGTTCTAGCCTAGCATACCTTTATTTATTGCGTTTCCTCTCTTATAAATACTTTGAATGAATTACAGTGGAAAAAAAAAACTTGGACGCCTTTAACAACATTGTTATTGTTGTAAATAATTCCATTCCATTCGCGTCAAACAAGATGTTAGTTGAATCACTAATGAACTTGCTGTTGTTGAGGTACTTTTTGTTGGTTGATATAACTATTTTTTTATGTGAATAAGGAGGTAGAAGAGCCAGCGAGTCTCCTGATGGTAACTGATCAACGCGACCCACAAACACCCGCAACACCAGAGGAATCGCAAGTGCCCCGCCAGCCTTTGAGAAAGAGTAGGCTCATAAAATAGTTATGATATTTTTATCAAAAGAAATTTTCTCATGGTTGCAAAATTTTTTTTGAATGTATCCTACATCCCCTGAACTGGAATCCGTAGACACAGATTCTATATACAAGATGTAAGAAGGCAGTACATCCATTAACCCCCTCGGGATCAAACACCAGCGCACAGCGCCCGGGTCGCGACATTCATGTCGCAGCTTGTTCCATTGGCCTACATTCAGTGCGATGCACCCAACTACAGGTCATTCAGGTAAAATTCAGAGGCTGAGCTCAGGACACGTTTTATGTGGGGTACCTGGGAGACAAAGCGACATACGGGTTGAACCAGAGTTATCTCGAAGATGACATCAAATCACATGCCCTAGCCAAGATGCGGTAAAGCACGTGGCCAACTGTCATACATTATGAATGATAGCAAAGAAAAACGTTAGCAGCGTTTGCACCTCCGCTAGGGCCTCTGATCCTACAATCGCAAGAGCTGTGACTGAGAAACCTATACATATCTTTATATTTATTATTTATACAAGGTTTGCATACTTAAAGTGTAAGAATTAAAGATGCAACTTAACGTGATACAGCATTCTAGTAACTTATCGCCGTACTCAGAGGCATTTTAGAGAGAATTCACTTGTTTTTATTTCAAACTTGTGTATGAAAAATCCGGTCTATAGAGATGTCCCTAGGACCCGTTGTTTGATCACCAGTTAACGAATTGTTAAAAATCTTATAAATAATCATCTGAACCAAACCATGTTCTCTTCGATTTTCGAATTATTGTCATTAACTGACTCGGAGTGGCCGTTATACACTAAGAGACAGATCTAGAAGTTTAAGACAAATCTAATGTGTATTACTGGTAAGTGGCATGACAAAACGCAATAGTAAAGCAATATCAATACAAGATTTCAGACATTTTTAAAATAACTTCTCAGATATAAGAAATAGTTATTTACGGTTTATTCAACTCACAAGGTTTCCGTGTGGCTTGACTTTGACCCCCAATATGCAAATGGCAGTATTTAAATGAATTTCAAATGGGTTCGTGGGGTTATATCTCTGCACCCTCTTAAAAACAATAACGTTAATAATCGTCAAAATTATATGTATACACAAGATAAACCGATGGGTGTAACAAAATGCCTGCAAACATAGAGATACTTACAAATGTAACTTTGTTTGGCCGACCAGATATTAATGAATCTTAGCTACGAGAACCTTTATATAGCTTAGATAACTCTCGTATATAATACATACATTAGTATAAGAAATGCATCAGCAGCTCTTTAATCAAAACTGGTCTAGGAGTTAGGTCACTACCACAGAATAACGCCACTGCGAGTTTTTAATGTATCTACGAATTACGAGTACCTCTCCTCACCAACATTAGTAATAACTCATTATGGATGCAAAAGTATTATATCAATTATTAAAAAAAAAAACGTTATGATAGTATTTTGATTTTAAGTGATTTTGAAAGAGAATTGGTAAACCATTGAGGCATGTTAAAACTTGTTATTATACCATCCGAAGTTACGAATTTAGTTTACCGTCGTAACCAGCCCGAAATAGCCTGAATCCAAAAAAGACCTATGACAAATCTGACCTGACAGATTGACCTGAAGCTGAACTGGCTAACTTCGAATCTGTCCTGGCCCGCCTAATGTTTAAATACCCCTTCAACTTATATAAAACGATCAAGGTTATCGTGTTGCTTTTACCACAAATTGAATTGGCTTCGCATTTCTATTTGAACGGCTAAAAATAACGTCACCACGCAATCGCGATCCATACGGCTTCCTTCTGACTCATGAAATTAAAGAGAAAGTCAATACTCGGGGGTTTTCCATAAATAAATGAACATTGGAGTACCCTCGCAGGTACGTGTGCATTTTGCATGCGTTTTTGACTTTTGCACTTATAAAATTAGTTATATTATGATATTAGTTATATTAACTAACAACTGAAAATTATTTAGTGATACAACTAACATCTTACTTGATGTGTCCAAACGTCTTGTTGTTGAATGATTTTATTTTATAAAAGGAGACTAAATTATTATTATTAGTAGGTAAGTAAATATTTAAATACTGTGATGATAATTTTTGCCATAAATAAAAAAAAACACATTTAGAAAAAAAAAAATGACCTTAGACATAAAAATAAGATGACTTGTGTACTTGTGTGTTCAAATTCTCAGTGCCGCTGAACTGGACCAATATTTACAAACAATTTGATTAGAATGCTAATTCAAAATAATTTCAAGCTTCAAGTCTATTTATCATCGCAAAGACATCATTAATCATTAGTCATTACTTACCTACTCATTTTTTTTCGTAATCGTTTGCGTCAAGATTATTCATAACTCAATCAATCATTGTTTAAAGAGAATTCGCCACGACCTATGCTTGCTTGGGAACATAACCTTGAAAGATTAACTAATTTGGAAAAATTAAAAACAGTCTGCTTCATAAAAAAAACTTTGTAATTATTTGACCAATGTAGAAAACATGAGATTTCAAGGTAGAGTAGCTACTAATAACAAAAAAAAAACACTTCTCAAGCTCTTAAATGACCCATAAAAAGCCATTTATAAGCGGCCTAAAGTGATAATTTTTGTCTAGAGACTTAAGTACTTTGTGTCTTTGAATTTCCTTGAAAAGCTAAAAATAGCCAGCAACATATTGCTCATATCCTCGAAAAGGGCGGTGAAGGTGTAAATTGATCGTGTAACTCATGTAGGACCAACGTGCTCCTTCACCGCCCTCTCGGCTGTATATGTCGCACCAACGCTTCGGTCTAAATTTTTGGAAAAGTTGTCTA
The DNA here is from genome assembly GCA_923062465.1 of Acleris sparsana. Lineage (NCBI taxonomy): Eukaryota > Metazoa > Arthropoda > Insecta > Lepidoptera > Tortricidae > Acleris > Acleris sparsana. The sequence continues at coordinate 14,798,817 of OV281297.1, forward strand.
TGTGCCACTTTTTTATGTTCCCTAAGTAATGCCAAAAATAACTATGTAGTTTGACTGCATATATCGTGTAATTATGACCGTCCCTAACCAAACTACAATTTACTTAGGCCAGACTTATCCAATTGGCAGATAAACATTTCCTTTTCCCTGAGGTATAAAAGTAAAGGCTGAAGCAAAAAAACTGTCAGACACATTATTTTGAGATGGATATTATTAACGCCCTTAATATGCAACTTTCAAAATATTATAAAACGAACAAAAAATACCGCTACCATCGATTTAACATTAAAATTGACTGCACAAACAAATTCAAGCGCAGTAAAGTCTAAAAGTAAACATCGGGGTCAAATCAAGCCGACCGCTAGCTAATTTGAACCACACCAAAAAGACGTATGATGTTAAAGACTCATATGAAGCTACGATCTTTTGTAAATGAAGAAGCAATCGACACTTAGCCGTAAGTGAACCATGTTTGCGTTTCCGCGAACACAGTTAAATATGAATTCAGTGAAACGAGAACCTAAACAATGTTATTCAAATGCGAGGAATTTCCCAAATACGTTTCGCTTTCGCCGAAATTGTACACATACGTTTTGAAAAAAGACGCTTCGACGGGTTTCCCGAAAGTGCCTTACTCACGCAGGTCTATTTGTTTGACACGCGATTAAACTGCTTAATGCTAGGAGCTTATAACGTATTATAGCGTAATTATAGACGTCGACGTGGGTCACTTTGAGACTCAGGTACGGAATTAGGAACAAGGATAAAGTTTTTAAAATAACAACTATGAAATTCCAAATTGATCGATGACTAAATTGAAAATTAAACATTTGACTTAACAAGACAGCAAAAAACTAGTCTGTGTCTGTTTTTGAAAATGGTATACAAAGTTTTTTTTTATGATTTATAAAAAACTAACCTAACCTGTTTCTTGAGACGTAACAAATTTACCCTTGTAGAGTTAAGATTTATAATGTATTTAGAATCTAGAACAGCCTGTTTCTGATACTTGTTTCTAGGTGGATTTAGTTTAGTAGCTCTTGCTTTACAAGTTTCTATTGTCAAAAACTATAAAAGTTAATTCATAACGGTTTTATATTTAGGCATAATAAAGCATATTAAGTAGACGCAGTTTATTGTTTAGGTAGTGTGCTGGTGAGCCTGCTCATTATGCTATGACGATGTAATACACAAGTTGTAGTTCCATGAATCAAATGGGGATACCCCAATCCCCAAAACTACGCATTTCGCTTTGACCTATTATGTCATATTTAAGACCAGTGTTCTGTTTTTCAAATCGAACCAATCCACTCAAACTCTGAGCTCAAGCCATTATCAATACATCATATAAAAAATGCAGAAGCAACTCAGTGTGTTTGTTGTGCTTTCACACCGCTGAACAGATTTAAATGTGTTATACCTAGTTACTACGACATAGTACTATTTATACCGGAAAATTGAACAGTTCCTGATGGAATGCCGACAGCAACTTCCACGCGGACGGACTCGGAAAAATACATTTAGAAGCTTTAAAATCAGTGATTGATCAACAATTGGGATAGACCAAAAATATAACTCACGGTTTTTACATTCTAATTCGAAAGAATAGGTAATTTTAAGAGACCAATTTCATTAATTTTGTATTTGACCCAATAGTTGTTTCAGTATCTTTATTTATTTTGCAGATATTTTATGGATGACATTATTATTTAATGCTTGGTTTGGCTTTTTCTAATCAATTACAACAATTAAATGATATCTAATGATACAAAGTGATTGTAATAAAGTATTAAAACATACTATTTCAAGCGGCTTTCGCCTAACCCGTAAGATACACCTAGGAGGGATTCAAGCCGAAAACAAAAGTCAAACAAAGGTTAAATACGCTTTTGTCGAAATATCCGAAATAGATAAATATTTCATAAACTTAATAATGCAGAACGGCTTTAAAACCCTAATCCTCGAAATGGTTTTCGAATAAGAGTAATTGTAAAAATATGAACAATCCCAATTCGGAATTAAGACGCCATTTTAGCCTAGTTGGTAGTATTTGTTCCTAAGTCCAGGTTTAGTTTTTTGGCCGATGGTAGTGGACACCGCCTTCGGTCTAGTGCTAACCTTTCCCTTACCGTTCCATCCAACAAGACTCGTACCTATGCTAAATCTTTCACGGTACACTCTGTCCAGTTATGGAATGGGCTTCCGCAGTGCTTGAGGCAATCTGGATCTGTCGGTTCATTTAAGGAAAAGTTAAAGAAGTTGTGGTTAAATGTACAGGATGAGTCGTGACTCGTGAGTGTTGTTCCTTTGCCTTGTTGTAGGTTGTATTTGCTGTTTACATATTATGTGGTAGTATATATTAGTATATTTTATTACCTATGTATTTATTTTATTAAAGCAGATATTATTACTTTATAATGTCTATTATTCAGATGTATGTACCGCTTTTCTTTTTTCTTTTATCTGATATTTTGTAAATTTGCCTATCCTCCTGGCTATTTTCCTGGCTTATTCTACTCCAAGGTTAACTGGAAGAGATCCCATATGGGATATGTTCGCCTATTTACATTATCTATAGTGATGCAAAATGTTTTGTAATTGTTTATGTGCAATAAAGAGTTTACATACATACATACATGTGTTCTATATATTTCAGTATTTATTGCATGCATTGCATATAGTTTGGGGCTAGGTGAATCTGTGTGAGATTGTCCCCTGAATTTATGACTTGGAAATTATACACGTCTAAAACAAGTGTTCTTTCAATCTATCACTTATTCACACAGCTCGCATTCTCTATGTGCACATCGCACGTCGAGGTCGTCGCCCTAGAACTTGCCCAGGTCACCTAGAACTTGAGGCTTCACGGTGCAACTGGATCCACGAATAACTGGATCAGAATGCATACTGGTTGTAACTAAGCCACCGGTTAGCAATGGGTATTGTTACGTTACAATTTACAATGCGATATCGAGTCTATTCACTCTTGCTTGCTATTATCTCTGTGTTAAAAGTGTTTGTTGTGTTATCAGCAGTGATCGGGGAAAACGGTGAAAAACTTTAACAAAACTTGTAAAGCTGACATAAAGGACAACTTGCAACCAAGAAAAACAACAATATTATTAAAAAATAAGAATAACATTGGCAGATTAGTGTTCAATTTAACTCCGTGTCAGAGTCTCTGATTTGGTATAAGGATTATTAATAGTTTCATGGCTGTAATGCAAGTTTTATTAAAGTTTTTCATTGTTTTCCCCGATCACTGGTTATCTGTGTGGAGGAGGCGAGGAAAGTTTGTCTGGATCGTAGCAGGAAGTGGAAGGAAGTGGTCTCTGCGTAGGCCTACCCCTCCGGGAAATAGGCGTGATTGTATGTATGTATGTGTATGTATTAAGTATTTCTTGTTGCTTTACCCATAGTACCACCGGCCTTATAATTAGCTGCTCACTTTAGTGCTTTCTCGCTTTAACGTCAAGTTTGAACTGCTGCATTAATATGTCAAAGACGTTAAAGCGACACGGTCCGAAGTGTTCAACTTCTTATAAGGCTGACTGTACAAGGTTAGAGCTTAGTTTGTGAATTAATTTGTGTGACTGTCCCTAGTTTTTATTTTCATTACCTAGTCTTAGTCTAGTTGGTAGTAAGGGTGAATCAAATTCTAAGGTACTCCTTTTCTTTTGCGGTATTAAAACTTTCCTGGTGATTTATAGTTAATAATAATGTATGAATACTAAAATCAGACCAGCATATTTACGGACGTTACACGTTTAACACCTCAAATATTTCTTAATCCTCGAAAAAACTGGGTAGCTCAGGGGAAAATGCACATTTTCTAGACAAAACCGAGGGACAACATTGAAATAATTGTTAGGCCATTTGTCTGATTTAATAAGCGTGTAAGCCACGTCATTAAAAATATATATAGTTTTTCTAAAAACAAATAATCTGTGAAACATGTCGCAAAATGGGGAGTACCTCAAAAGTTGATTCACAAATAACCCTGCCTACAAAACTAGTGGCTCGGGTTTGTTTCCCGAAAAGAGAAAATATTTTTGTGATGGGCGCAAGTATTTGTAACTGAGTCTTTAATCTTTCCCTGTGTATATGAATATGAATTTCATGTTCTAGAAAATCCCTGATTTTGCTGAGAAATCCTGAAGTCCATTCAGTCAGAGATGATAATCTTTATAACTGAGGAAACTCATTTGTAACACAAATTAAACACAGTGCATATTTGTCTGAAACCTTTTTCCTCAAAAACACCACCCATGTTTGAAATGAAATTTGTTCAAATGTAATTTCCACTGAGCATTTACGCCAAACATTTCGAGGGGAAACTAATTAATAAAATTCCCCTGCGGTATTCCACACTGAAAAGCTCGCCATATTGAGATTTGTTGGAATTAAAGGTCAGAGTTAATTTCCGTGTGAAATAACTTACTTAAGCACTGTATAGCTACTATTTATATGTATTACCTCCGTATTTATTTAGGCTACTGACTGCGAAAGTAGGTACCTAATTAAATGTAATAATAGGTATAGAGAAGGGCAATGATTTCGAATGTATATGGCTGTCTCTTTAACAATGGGAAAAACGAAAATTTGTGGATTTAAAACCTAATCACGACGTATGATTGAGCCTAACAACGATTCTAAAAACACCTAACAAAATCATGAATAAGTTGTCACAAGAAATCATCAAAGCAGTCATGTTAGCTTACTTGTTACTAGACTTTTAATCATCATCATCATCATTCTTAGGGCCGTATTAATAAACTCATTTTGGAAGTGAGGCTCATCACAAGATACGTCAAAGTAAACGCCAAAAACCATAGAACACTGTCATTTTTGACGCATCTCGAGACGAGCATTAGAGTTGAGTTCAGTATATTAATACTTCATTCTAATTACATTCATTTATGTCCGTTTTTATATTAAAATCGCGGACAGATTAAGATAACTTAAACTAATATTTGTCATATTTCGTACAGCCAAGAGTATAATAACTATCCGCACATAGGTGCAAAAATATGTACATTGCCATAGTAATAAGTTATGTGTAGATATTTTTCAGACTTTGTGATGTGTACATTGCCTTGACTGTACGTAGCAAAAGTCAATTTTTACCTCGAACGATCATTTCGCGACTACACTCAAGTAAACGCCACATTTTTCAGTATCCACACCGCAACTCATGAGCCAAACGAGTTTGCGCGCGCGCATTGTTACGCAAAGGATGAGTTTTTGTAAGTGCAAGGCCGAGGTCATTTACCGGCAGAAATAAATAGCAATTAATTTCGCAAACTACCAGTTTAATGCCGGTTGCGTTTCGCGGACCAGTGGTTCGGAACTTGAGACACGTTCACTGCCTTTAATTAGCAGTTGTAAGGAACTTTAATTCGGCACGTGTGTCGCTGGCATTCAATGCCGATTGTAAGGATATCCTTACAATCTCTATGTACAAAGCAATGAAATTAAATAATAAATTCAGTAAATAGGCCACATCAGAACTTCTAATAACCTACATGCGCTTCGGACAAGACCATCATTGCAGTGAAGAAGCGCCGCAAGAAACTCTAGCAGATACACAAACAAAAAAGTCTGTTGGAGTTTGAGCCGAACAAATCGTTGCGTCCCAACTGTTCCAGAAATATTCCCTCATTAATTGATGAAGTACTATTGATTATTTAAACGTGACGGCGAGGAACGGACTCGTGCGCGAATTATAAAGCAGGAAGATGAAGTTGTCCCGCGTGATCGTGGGCATGGAAAGACTAAGGTACCTTCCCTTTTTAGTTGCATGGTTCGTCGTCGAAACGATGCCACATAAGGAACTGTCTTAATGTTTTAATGTTTAATGTTTTATTTGGGCACAATAAAACAAAACAATCGGAGTTCCCTTTCACTGCCTGGAATTTAGAAGGATTTAACCTAGGCCACAGCTCGGCCAAAGTCGGAAGCTACATAACTCTACCTTATGCTTACGAGCAATAACCTGTCGACGAATGGATGTTTGGAATCAATACTTTTATTTATAGCAGTGGTTATCAGTGTATGTCTGTGGCTTCGCAGCTCCCAAACTCATGTACCGATTCAGACGGGGTTTTTTTAATAGAAAGCTAGTTTTATTGGAGTGGTTCTTAGTTAGGTTTGATGACTTAAAGGAGGAATGTGATTATTTCGGTTTTTTAAATCTTTTATCTTACCAGCCTTGGCAGCACAAGTATTAGCCATATCTTGCAAGTCTGTTTTGAACCACTTTACGTTATTTTAACGATCTGAAATTTGGAGTATTAACATATGTAAACCCGATGACAATGCGAAATTATGGTATCTAAGAGCGGATCTGATGATGGAGTCATTCAACCCGCGACTTCGTCCGCGTAGATTTCGATTATTGTTATTCCCTCGGGAACTTTAAAACTTTCCAGGAGTAAAAGTAGCCTGTGTGTTAATTCAGATCCAAATCCGTCCAGCCGCTGCAGTGTGAAGGAGTAAAAAACAAAACCTTTCGCATTTATTATAGTAGGATATATTTAATAGTTAGCTGTCATTAATTACCGTGTGAAAACTTGTATTTGACATGGCGTCGATAAGGTTAATAGTGATAGTCGTTGACTACATAAGTAGTTGCAAGTCGTCACGCTCCGCTGAGTCAGTAATGTACTTAACAACCAAGGTAAGCGTATTATGTTTTATCCGTCCAAGATCCAGGTAGAGAAAGCGTTAGATCTAGTTATAATGTTATCAGGTTTTTAGATGATATGAAGACTGATCTTTGAATGAAATATTTATAGTGAATGAATAATATCTGTCGAAAACTAGAACAAGAAGTATAAAATAAATGTTCCGCGTTCAAGAACGCAAATAAAAATGTTCTTTTAAGAAAGCAACACAATATTTTTAACCAAAAGCCGACTTCAGTTGGACTGCAACACAATTGAAGGGTGTTTTTGTAAAAAAAAAGTGTTGTGAGTTTGAATTTGTTTGTTTAAAAGGACAATTTATGAAACGCTTCCTACTTTTTCATGCTAAAGGAGGCTAATGAGCCAGTGGGTTACCTGATAGAACGCAATCACATGGATACTTGCAACACTAAGAGAGGAATGAAAGAAGAGGAGGAACGCGTTTAATACTAAAAACAATAACAACTAAGAGTTACACTTAGTTGGTATAAATTTAATAAAATCCATGTTGGTAACTCTTAAATCATTTATTGATGCAAGATAAAAATATAAATTTTGTACTCTTTCCTTATTCAGTGTCCAACATTGGTCCTAATGGTGCCTAACCTTAATAACCTTAGGTAATATCAAAAAACAGCTGTTAGTAATGACAGCAATTCAATCTGTAATTTAACTTGCAGTTTGGTTGTATCTAACGCCTTGTTAGAATCGTTCTTCACAACAATCGCCATCTGATTCGTTTGTGAAATCCGATTTGTTTCCTAAAGTATGTCCGATCTTTATAAAATAGTCTATATCAGATGTCCAGTACTCCATAGTTATAACAGCTCTTACCTTAGTGCAGTATGTGCAGCCGCAACCCGCGATGACTGTGACCTTGTCCGACGTAGCATCCTCCAAGCAGAGCTTGCAGTTCACCGGTGCCGCTGGGATGAATTCGCCGCCGGCGCCGTCCAGGGAATACCTACAATAAGAACATATTCTCATTACAATCCATCTGTTTGACCGTAATGGCGGCTTTGATACTATGTATATACTAAATACGTTAACGAGCTCAAAATCCAAGAAGCGGTAGGGGCCCATAGAGTTGCAATTTCAAGATTGAGATGTTTTTATGAGATATTATCATGAGTAGTTACCATTGTGATATGAAATATCAAACATATTTAAAAAATGACTGACTGCTGAGTTTCTTGCGGCGTTTCTTCTCAGCAGTGGTCTCCTCTTGGGAAGCGCTGGTAGATTCTTGACTTGTAAAAGTGCTCGAGCGGCCTAATTACTGTTTTTTTTTTTATTTATTTTTTTAACCTAATAAGCCGTAAGACGTCCACTGGTGGTAATGACTCCCTTAAAGACGAACACAGTTTATCTTTTTTTATGGTTTTGAAAGGCCCAGCTAACTGTTATTTTCTTAAATTATGCTTATCGAAGGCTTTTAAAATGCTATCTGTAAATATCACCAGTTACTAAGCAAAAGAACATTAACTTTGATGCACGAAACCCTTTAATTTTGCATGCGCATATTAAAAACACATTGACATTACTTACAAAACGCAATGACAATGGTATTTTATTAGAGAATAATACAAGAAACCGCCATTGTGGCACTGTGGGAAACAGGTCGCACCTTACTTAAGAATCTTAAGATTTGTACTTATTAAAAGGCACAACACAAATCAAATATTACTTAATGACCATCCTCTTTCGGATAATACTGAATACTTACAAAAAGTCACTTTCAATCCCATGGATATTAATGGTTCATAGCCTTTAGGCGACTAATGTTTTTATAACTACAGTGAGTTTGCTATGAAAGAAAGCAAACGTTGCAAACTTTCGTTTGATCTTCCTATCCATACCAATATTATAAATGTGGCGTATTCGTTTGTTTATTTCTTCCTTCATGACTCTTCAGCGCCTCAACCGATTTCATTGAACTTGCTAGTGTTCTCCGGGTAACTCCGGGAAGGACTCACGACACTTTTTATTTCAACATTTTCAAAAAATTGGACAGTTCCCCAGTGAATAACAATAAACGTCTCCCACGCAATCTTATCCAGTTATCTAACCGACTCTCGGTTAGACATAAGAAAGAGATTTCATCATAATCCTCAAAGTTGGCAACGCATTTGCATTGAACCCTGGTATATCCAGCAGTGGACGTGTTTCGGCTGATAAGACGATAAAACTGTCGCTAACCTTTCTTTATTCCTTAGCATTATTTATCTTGACGCTAATAGTTATTTATTGCGCAATAATGTAAAGCTCATGTTAATGACAAATTGTCAACACAGTGTTTCGCATTGCGGCGACCGACAAACGCGACAAAAAGCGGGTCGAGTACACTCTTCACTATTGTTCGTCGGCATTTAGACTAGCTAGACAAAGAGATTTTTAGGCTCAGATACTGGAAAAGAACAATAAGCATTTGTCTTAGGTACGTAGAGTGCATCTCGAGACTTTCTCTTTGTTGCTACTGTGGAAACCGAATAGAACATTATAGAAACACTGAAAATAGTATCCGTACTTAGATCATTAGTAGTTTAGCTAAACGAAGGTTTATCATTATTCATAATCATTATCAATCAAAGTAAGTATTAAAGTTAAATATAATAATAACCCTGCCCTACAAAACTCGCATTTTTATTCTTTTTCAGGAACCTGATCAAAATAAGTGAGATTATTCCGAAAAAATTGAGACAACAAAGGTCAGGTGGAGTGAAGGGACCTTTACCTATCGGGAAAGGGAAACGGTAGTTTGTAAATCACTTTAGGTAGGTCTAAGATCTATCTATAGATGTAACTAAATTTAAATTTCTGATTTATCTACCGAGCAATCAAAGAGCTGCAGCCTATAGATTTTTTCAATTACTAATAAACTACTGATTCTCTTTCCCAGCGGGTCCCTTACCCCAATTAATATTAAACTGTATTTAAGACCATAACTAAATTAATTTGCAAAAAAGCTAATTATTCATTTATGAACAGTCCTAATTGGAACAGCTCTGTGAAAATGAAAAATCGCAAACTAAAGACTTCTCAAGATCTGCTAATGCTTTAAAAGCTATTACGGACCTGGTGGGTCACTAGTTCACCACACTAAATCCAAATCTATTGCAGCTCTTTCCGTGACACATCACTTATTTTATTACACTACCGCGACAAAGATAAAATGAACATAGGTTAACTGTAACCTAAAATAAAACTCCTAAACGAAAAAGGCAGTATATGAGTATAAATTCCTTATACGTATGCCTTTTTTCTTTGGACAGCAAAACAGAGACTACCTGAACCCACTACCTGAGCACACTACCTCAAAAGAGGTAAAAGGGACTTCCTAAAAGAAAAAGGACGTAACAGAGTATGAAGTCCAACACTAAGTCCAAGTCCTGCCGTCCAAGTTCTGGACGGCAGATCAGAGATCCTTGTGTACCTGGAACCACTGGCACCGGCGAGAGACAGCAGGGACGAGCACCGGGAGCAGACGGAGGGCGCTCGCAGCCGATTATGTGCCCGGATCGGTTCCGTGACCTTCTCTCGGTCCGTCAACGCGAGTACCGTCGAGCACTTCCTCAGACCTGGAGGGAAAAATAGTATAAATATCTTACTTGTTCGAGGAATCACGCAGCATATCCAAAATTTTGGTTTTCAGTGGTACATTCCGGCCTACGACCGGAAAGCTACTGAGTTTTATTAGAAATGAAGTGCACTTTTATAATTAAAATGAAATTGCGATTGGTTGACGTCTGTTGTATACTTGGGAATGGATATTGGTGATCAGATAAAGATACTAGACACACCATAGCGCCTATCGATCGAGTTAAGTCGGTGTTGTTACAAGCACTACCTAACCTAAACTCTTGACAAATTATATTTGGATAGGCTTTTTAGGAACTATTGCATTTTAACGTATTTTGAAGTAGGTACAGTACTACAGGTACAGGAGGTAATGAACATGACCTATTGTTCCCAACTAAAGTTATAATTACTACTATAGGATAGTTACTGCTAAACTTAACCGATTGGTCTGTTTGCACATACAGGACTCTAACACATCATTTAAAAAGAGATACCTGTTCCAAGATCACGAACAAGATTAGTCCTACCTAACATTATCCACTTGGCATTTATTTGCGAGGCCGCCTGATCTCTTTCACATATTTACATATTCTTTTTTACATCGAGACATACCAGAGCCTTATAACAGACCCAATATAATATATTAGCTGTGAACTTGTGACCTCATTATAACACATTCTCTACCCGTGACGCTTTGGAGCGTCGGGAGTTAAAGTTCGAGGCAAACATGTGAGACTGGGCTAAAGCCGGCCATCCACGTTACGGTCCACCGGAGAGGTTAACTGCGCAGACGACTGGAAGACACGGCACACACGCACAGGAATTTGTTTTTGGGTTTTGCTCTGGTCGCCTGCACAAGTAGACCTCTCCGGTAACCGTAAAGGCTTGGTCAAACACACGGCGCGACGCAGCGCCGCGGCCGCGCCGCGCGACCGCGGCGGCTTTAAATACATGCTAACAGGTTAGCGACGTCAAACAGACTGCGTCCCGCCGGCATCGCGCCCATGTTTGACGTCGCTAACCTGTTAGCATGTATTTAAAGCCGCCGCGGTCGCGCGGCGCGGCCGCGGCGCTGCGTCGCGCCGTGTGTTTGACCAAGCCTTTAACGTGTACACTAAAATTTGTTTCATTAAAATCTTTGGAGCCTGAATCTTTGGTCCATATTATTGGGAGTACGGCGCCCATTTGTCCGATCTCTGGTTATAAACAATACGTTTGGCTTAGTTGGTAGCGAGTGACACTGCCTACGAAGCTAGCGATCCATTGTTCGATCACGGGCATTGGCAATATTAGTGTGATGAGCGTGAGTATTTGCGCCAGAATCTTGGATGTCTTCTATGTTTTACGTATATATTTTTGTATTATAAGTTTATTGTTGTCTAGTACCCATAGTACAAGCCTAGAACTTAGCTCGGGACTAGGATGTTCTAATATAATTCTCACTTGATTCATCTCCAGCTATTAAATTAGTGTTGGTATCAATAAATCCGTGGCAACTACAGTCTCTAATAACGTCATTGGTATTGTTACAAACCAGCTGTTGTTTGATATCACCATTATAATGTTCAAGGCGTTGTTTTGAATACCTTTAAACGAGCCATTCTAATATGGCTTGAAATGTAAGGGTTTACGGGGGCGAATCGATCTGTCAGTTTGTCATCTTCGGGAAATTTACGCTCGGTGTTCCAGGTACTATGTATTAAGGTTTAAATCGGCCAAGTGCGACACGAAAGGTTCTGTAACACCGTAAAATAGAATCGTGAACGGCGTGAACTGTGTACAACTATGATTTATTGGATACAGTTCGATCCTACTAATTAAACTTAGACCCTAGGTAGGTTAGGTTAGGCTTAGGTTTGGTTAACTTATCGTTACTTATCACAATTAAGTGTTCGGAGGTGCAGGTTTCCTCACGTTTTTCTTCTTCAAAAACTCATTGCTATAGGGAAATCGCTTCGATCGACATCCTAACCAACTAGGACACCGATGATCTCTATGTTAATACATTATAACTAGTACGTGTCTATATTTGTTGATTTACATCTAAATAAACTTCTAGTGAAGCCAGCAAGCATATAACACTGCGATGGCTCTTTCCTAAACGGTACAAAAGGGCCTCGACAAGATGCATTCGGCGTTCGTTATCGTTAAAAGTCGCGTCGAGCTCCTACGTCAATTCCATACATTTATCAGTTTTCGAAAATCGTTTACGTTAAGCAACTAGTTGCTTTACGCTAACGTAAACGATTCTAGCCTGACCTATCTTATACCGACCATGTTTGTAAAGCCTCACCTTCAAGCAGTGGCTGCGGTTGGGACAGCACGGAGTCCCGCGAGGCCGCCCTACGGACCGGCCTCGCAGGCCTGCCGAAGGTCTTTAGGCCTCCGCTGAGTATCAGTTCGAGGGCTCTGCGGCCGCCGGGGCCCGTCGCGCCCACTCCCACCTGTGAACAAGGAGAATTGAATATAAATACGGGTATTCTATTATTATTATACGGATATTCTATTTTTGTTTGCAGTAAATGCCGACTTCTCCGGTATAAATGCAGCGTGTTGTTTACTGTTTACTTGGTAACTCAGTACAGTACTCACAACAGTATTTTGCTATTTCGACTCGGCAACTTCTTCTGCGTGTAGCCGTACACTATAATAAACAAGTAAACATAGAACATGTATATACTATGTATATAAAAAAAAGAAACTGATCGATCGACACACAGCCAAAGTGCTGGACGTATGGTTTTGAAATTTTGAGGGGGAATATTGCTTAGATATCCTAAGTTAGCACTAAGAAAAGATTTTTAGGAGTTTATGCCCTAAGGCCCCCTACAATAGGGGGAGTAGCGGGATACTAATTCTACAAATACGAAGTCGCGGGTGTCCTCTCTCTCTAGTATTAAATATATTATTTAAAAAAAGCCTTTCCTTTGCTTGGTCATCACCATTCGGTTCTTCAGTTTAGCCCTTATGTAATATAACAAGGAGGGAAACTTATAATATAATAAATTCTAAATTTAAATCGGCTGACACTGAATCCAAACTGCTCCACTGAGGCGGAGATGAGCGGAGTGGAGCGGAGCTGTGTCAATATTAACCAATAGAATCTAAACTAACGTGCGCATGGCGCGCTCGACGTGACCGCATGCGCATTCTATTGGTTAATATTGGCAAAGCTCCGCTCCGCTCGTCTCCGCCTCAGTGGAGCCGCACCCTTACTTATCCATACTATGAATATTAGTGCAATATCAACACATAACATCAACACAACACTAACACGGCCTCAGCGAAAAACAAATATTGTATCAAACACGCGACACTTCAAGAAAAAAATAGGTACCTAGGTTTATATACCTACTTTACTAACATTATTGTAATTGCAACCTTGTCGAATTATTTTATATTTGGCATTATGGCCTCAAGCAAGAACTTAGGGACTATAACGTGAAACCCCGCATAACAATTAAAAGGGTTATCTACACTATACCGGGTAGGCTATAAACAGATAAAAACCCCCTATAGGTATAATGACGACCCCTACTTTAAACGGCACGAGAACCATCCAACGACCGATTAAACCCGCACATAAAAAAAACCCAAATATCAAAAATCATCCGCATCCGAAAATCTGTTTGAGAGCTACGAAGCCATAGAATAATAATACATATTTAAGTAGGTATATAATGTAGTAGTAGCTATATTATTTACTAAAATAAATCTACGTCATTTTTAACCAAAACATGCTATTTGCAATATTTTAGGTAGTTCCCCTACATGTGGCATTTAATCTTTCAACTCAATATTGGTTTCTCGGAAACGGCTCTAACGATTTCCTTCGAAACAATGACATGTAACATTTGATATTATATTACAAATAAATGAATAGCGTTAGTTATGATAAACATATCGGTACATGGGTTTTCGGGGTCAAAAACGATGCCAAGTTGTCATCTCCGCAAAAAACTCGTTTTTACCCGAGCTCGGTTTCCTAACCACTAATCATTGAACACAAACATTGATGTCACCGTGTTAGCACACAAGTAAATGAAAATAAGTCTTCAAAATATAATATTTAACGTTGTGTGTCTAATTCAATCGCCAAGTAACTTTTTGCAATATTATTGCCCGAAATTTCAAGGTGAGCAAAGCCTGAAACCAACATTCTTAGTAGTTCTTACGCACCAAGAATAGAGATAGTAGAGAAATTAGTAGGTACATGGGGATGGAGAGACTATTGATTCTATTATTTTTGAAGGCAAACGAGCACACAGGCCACCAGATGGTAAAGCGCAATTCACACAGCGGGCGGGAGCGGGTCGGGCGCCTAGCATCGTGGGACCCGCGCGGGAGTCGCGCGGGTCGTCGACCGTCGTATTCACACAGAGCGCTGAACCGCGGCGGGTCCCGCACGAGTGATCTCAGGCGGGAATTCGGGATCGGGTGGTAATGGCGAGTATATAGAGTAGAATTTACAACGCGCTCTGTGATAACGCCTATCGGAGAATGCGTGTTATTACGATCAAGGAAGCCCGCGACGGACCCGCCGCACCCGCGACGGACCCGCGCGGGTCCCGTGATGCCCGGCGCCCAACCCGCTCTCGCCCGCTGTATGAATTGCGCTTAAGGTGGAATCTGTGGCCCATAGACATTTGCACTTTTTATCACGGAAAATTTAAAAAATCCCGTTTGAGGAACGATAATCGAAATCTACGCGGACTACCGCTATAAATGACGAATTTACAAATATTTTTACAAAAAAAAAAAAACAACTCCTATTCCTGTTTTCATATTTGCAGTCGTCATAGAAGTTTCAAACAAAAACAATAGTGGCTAGTTTAATGAGTAATAAAGTAATAAGGCTTTCAATCTCGACGCTAATAAAATCATCGACTAATCAATCAGTCTATTTCGCGCTGTGATATCATACTAAATGCGTTTATAAATACTATAATTAACATACCATACCAAGAGCTCCAGCCTGTCACAGCATCATCAGAGAGCGGAAGCGAGCATTTCGCTCTCTGATCATCATGACCGCCACAGGTGGACATTCCAAAGGTCCCCACCATGATCGGTTAGCTTACAAACCTATTAACACCAACAGCAACCTTGAATTAACATACTAACTATATGTTAATATTTCGACAAAACCAGGACCGCAGGAGACAAGAAGCATAACGCTATCGACTTCGGCGACAGCTGTCAAAATTTATAGGATTCTCGTAAGCTGACGATCTATCGATTCGGTCGCATATGGCAACTTCATACATTTTAAGTTTTCGGAAATCGTTAAGCATCTTGTCTAAGCCTAGCACAGCACGGCTAAAGTAGTCGAAACATCTTTCGTAATACTGCTCGTTAATTTGTAAGTCATGACGATAATTTACATACAATCCCACTAGATATGGAGTGGGTGGAACATAAAATCGATTCAACTAACGAACTACGTCGTCACACCCTTACAAAATTGCGTCTATCATAGGACACTTAATACATAATACTTTACTGTAACTTGCATTGGTATCCCAGTAAAAATAATTTAAAGAAAATCATATCATATTACGAAACTATACCTAATAACAATAAGTAATAACAAACATAGTTTTTTTCACTAAATAACCCTACTTTTCCAAAATTACTTTCCAATCCTTATTGACTTCCCAAATAAATAAACGTTTATTTTATTTTATACTTTTCAGTGATCCTATTTATGCTGTTATGTAGTCCCACTTCTCAATTAATGAAAGCCATAGTCATATTTAAACAATGAAATGTGCTTCGTCATAGTCGCTCAAGTACCTTAATCGAGATATTTTATCGCCGCCCTTCGAATAGGTACTGTTAAGGAGTTCCAATGGCCATCTGTGGTCTTCATCATCAGTTCCATTTCACCATATAGTACTTTTCAAACGCGAATGCACGAGTTACAGCGAAAAATACCGAAATCGCTATAGGTGTGCGTATAATATTTGAGGAATTTCTTTGATTTCTCCAAGATCCCATCATCAGATCATCAGACATGTTGACAATGGGACCAAATAGAAAGTATAACCATACAAACAAAGAAAAAAACAACTTTTCGGTCCAGTGGTCTTCGAGTAACCGGGGAAAAAACATTTTTAAAAAAAGAATCCGACGAATTGAGAACATCCTCCTTTTTTGAAATCGGTTAAAAAACACAGTAAACAGTGAGATCATCTGGCCAAATACTAGAACTAACAAATTAACATCCAAGCAGATCTTACATGCTTGCATTTAAAATTTAAAAACAAAGCTGTACAACTGAACGAGTATTGTAACACCTAGCTACACCTTACAATATAGTTAGTGATCTATATACTCATTTTATTTAAACAAAAATACCACGTGATTGGTACAGTCAATAGAAGCAGAACACCGATACGTCAAACCTAGACTAAACAGTTTTGATTGTCTATTCAGAGCCACGTGTGTTTTTTTTGTTTATTAGTCAAAACTTCTTGTGAGGCACGCATAAACAAATGCCTCGTTAACCACTTCCGGATTTTAACCATAAAATTACTGTTAAAAATATTACATTCCAAATCAGTATTTATGAAAACAAGGGTTGGTTGGGTCGCATGTTTTATTTTATTAGTCAAAAGTCTAACCTAATCTAACCTACTTAAATAATGTTCAAGACATCTTAAAAACATCATAGTTCCAGCAGAAAATAACTTTTTATGAAATAAGACAATCGAAGCTAAGGTAGAAGTACTGGTTCTAGCCACTCTAAATTTTAACTAATATCTAAAGCATTACTATTAAAGAATATTTAATCTTAACATTAATCTTCAGTCTTAACTATTTATGAATAATATGTTGAATTTTAATAGTTTTGATACTCATTTCAACCAAGTGGCCACAGAGCCCACAGACGGTACTTCTACCCTACCATACTCAGAACACGCGTTCCCGCGTTGCTGCCTACGCTGCTAATAACATGCGTTCGGCCTTGAACTGTAGTTTCACATATCAACTCGGCACCTGATCAACATAGCCTAATCAAAACAAAACACTATATCAGACCTATTTCGAATAGAATACAAAAATGTTGGCATTGAATCTGTAAACTCAAGAGGCTGTGGAAAAACATAAGCCACGTCATTTGCACTTGTTCGATTCAGTATGTTCATAATCAAACACATTACTCTTGATTTACTCCTGTATGAGCCATCGCCTAAGTGGTTTTGATGTATGCATGCCAAAAGTCACTTAGATATCACTGGTTATTGTCGAAATGACTCATACGGATGCTAGATAATATTGACTTCGCGATATCTTTTAAAAATGTATCTTTAGCTAGCTGTTTGAGAGCCTGAGGCAAGACCCGCAAGACTGATCTCAACTCTAATGCTCAAATGACAGTGTTTTATGGTTTGGCGTTTACTTTGACGTATCTTGTGACGGGCCTCACAGTCAAGATGAGTTTATTAATACGGCCTTGAGAGTTCAACTTAACGGGCGTTTCAGACAATAGTCGTGAGTTTAGGTTCCTTTAAAGATTATTTCCAATGCTATAGAGCCAATCAGCCGTTCTGGCCTATAGCTGTGTGCTCATTTGCCTTATTTATGCCATAGGTACTAAATGGATAACCAGTATACTCGATGTATCAAAGTATGAGATAAGTTTTATTGTAAACACAATGCGGTAACATATATGAGAAATTATAAAACTATATATTCGGGAGATAAGGCACTTTCCTTGTTTATAAACAGATATCACACAAGCATTGTTATCAGTATAGAATAGATATATATTCTGTACATTTCATACGACCAGTTTTTTTTATAACGATATGATAAACAAACATTAGAATTAGTGATGCGTGATTATATAATAAAATAATCTGCAAACCTTTATAAAGTCATTTACTAGGATTATTGTTTAAACCAACAAAACATGTATTTATTTTATTTCTAGAATTGAAAGTCTAACATTTTTGTTATTGTTACGTAACATATATGCTTGCTTTGTTTACATTTCCATAGACAATCCTCTTTTTCTTTCGGCTATAAATTTTATGATTTACAAATGATTGTATTTGATCCTTGATGTTTTTCTTTTAGCGTTGTTTTGTGTTAAGTGTGTCACTTTCCGTTTTTTCACCAAGCGGTTCCAACGGAAGACCAGTGCTGGCTTCACTGCTAGCGAATGCTGAGTTGGGACCGTTTCGCAACAATTTATCTGTGTCTTGATCTTTTTGTATCTATGTAATGTGGTTTTGTTTTGTTGCGAATAAATGTCTCTTTATCTATATCTTTAATCAGATATTCCGTTTAATCGATTTATATTTAATGAAGATGTTAATTTCAAGATATATATAATATAACAAACCAGATAAATAAATAATAAATCATAATTTGTCTAGATTAAGTGCAGCTAAGAATCAAGAATCAATTTGTATGAGTGTCCCCAATATTTATTTATTTATTATTATTGATGAGCTGTCACCGGGATCACCCAACTATAGTGTGATAACGGCTGTTATGTCACATGTGTTTGTCCTTGACTATACAATCTCATGCCTCACGAAATAATACTGCAATTTTGTAATCTTTAATTTGTTTGCGATGTAAAGATTACATCAACCGTTGCAATATGGAAGATATTAACCGCTTTGACCCCTGTCGTGACATTGCCGCCGATAGATCCGATAGAAACCTATAGATCTTTGAGTTATATATTCACTTTAAAAACAAATAATTAGATTAACAAAATATATATATTTAATAGCAAACAAACGCGATTTTTTATAGATAATAATACCTTCGTGCGCGATTCCGAAAACTAAAATGACAATTTTATGTTGAAGATACCTATCATAGATTATTAATATCATACAAATTATAGTAGAATCTTAGGATAAACAGAATTTTTGTGTTTGGGTTTGAACTCTGCTTGTTACATTTCAAGATGCATCCATAACATCCGATGTTAATTAACATCTTTGCATAACAAATAATGTTTATAATTCGTATTATCAATACCATACATGTAACATTTAAATAATAACTTTAATCGTACAAAATCAAATCAAATTAATCTACCGTATTTTCTTATATGGCTAATTTGTTTTATAATACTGCAGATAATTTTTTCAAATTTCCTCGTGATCGGTCACACAAACAAACCTTGAACATTCGAAGTCAAAAGTGGCAAATGCTTAGCAAAACTTGTAATAACAGTTTCGCTTAAAATTATGTTTTACATAGCGTTTAATAATACAGCGCAATTTGCTTCTCAATAACATCACGAACTTTCTAATGAAGCTACACAACAACCAATCAATTATAAAAACCGGCCAAATGCGAGTTGAACTAGCGTGGAGAAGGTTCCGTACATACGTTTTTTTTATAACAGTTGTTATAGGTTTTCCTTTAAGCCCCCCCAATGGTAAATTTTTGTCTTCTTTCATGAATAAAATCAAAACTATTTATTTTACAATAAATACAAACATATATTTAAGATCCTCATAACGAGCCCTTTCATTTGATGTATGACACAGTAAGGTTTGCAAAACTTTATTTTTCCTAAATAGTCCCCGAAAATGAACATTATTAAAAAAAATACTTTGCACATTCGTGATTGTGTCATCATCACTCATCAATTTACAAATGTCCACCAAATTTCAACTCAATCGGCCCCGTAGTTGTGGAGTACATTGGCTGTGACAGACAGACGCACAAGCGATCCTTTAAGGGTTCTGTTTTATTCATTTTTTGTACGGGAACCCTAAAAACATTCTAATGCCTCCCAATTGGTTGTTTACACGCTGCGGCGTCATAACGTCCAATCAGCTCATCTGTATTCAATTTGAATCGAGTTTGATTGCAAACAAACAGTCGCAACTGGCCAGTGCGCCGATAGAATTTCAATGGGTGGACATGTAACCGCTGTGGGAAACATTTGTTAGTACAACCCACCCAGAAGTTACGTCCGAAGACACCAGGGCAGCTGACACAAGGTTGTCCTTGACTTGTTTGTCGCTTGGTCTAATCGAGTAGGATTTATTGCGACTTCATTTCATAATACCCTGTTACCAATAGATCTAGATCTCAAAACGGGTTCTCTGCCTTTTGGCCGAAATACGTTTGGTCGAATGTATCGTTTCCCAACCGTTTCATTTGCCAACCCACTTATATTTCTGTAACTGTAAATATTTCAGCATTTTTATAAAAAGAAGCCTAACCTAACCTATAGGGTCTACACGAAGGTACAGAAATAAATCCTGAATTATTTACAGTTACAGAAATAAAAGTGGGTTGCCAAATGAAAAAGTTGGGAATCGATACATTCTACCAAACGTATTTCGGCCATAAGGCAGTACACCCTCAGAACGACTTTGTATCATATCGCCTTAATGCCTAAATATGGAAATACCTCATTTCTCTAATTATCGGATCCCTTTATGATTAAAATTCGTAACACTTATCCCACGGAGCCTAAAATCAGAAACCACTCAATTCCAAAATGTATTATCTAACCTTCTTCCGTGACTACGAGTACTTCACTATCTTGTCATTATTTATTTATTTGGCATTTTTCGTTTCAGATGTTTTGGATTTAAGTTAATCTAAAATTCAGGTATTTTGGTAATCAGATGCTTTGGATCAAGTCAATTTGAGATTTTTAAGTCAATTAAATATCAAGTTACTGTGAAATTCAGTCCTAAAATCTACTTATATAAAGACGCTCTGTGCAATAAGCGAGATAATGCAACTCGTCCACGTCATATCCCGAAGCAACTTGTCAATTATGCGTCAAAAAAATCCAATGCATCTACTTCGTTCGCTATATTAAATGTGAGGAATGTGAGACCAGTATTTGGCCAACACTGCCAAATGAAATGCCGCCATGACAGGCGTTTAAAACACGAAAATCCGCTGACGTGCGCGTGGGGAATAATACCCGTTCTAAATATTCAAAACGCGCGATAATACTTAGCTACTTCTGATTAAAATTGACACATTTGAACGAGTTAAATGTAGGTACGGTATAAATATTGGGAAGGAACTTTAGATGTCCAAAACTGCCAATGAGTTTTGCGTCAGTTATCCACGTCGCTGCTCACAGCTCGATTTGACATTGCACGATTAATTCATTAAGAGTACTTTAATGTAAGAGGTGGATAAGACGAAACTGTGGTGTGTTGCTAAGGCGGCATCTTCTCGTCTCTGTCTTTAGCACAGGAACTACTTTAAAAACTTTCAATCCATATCTTTCTCCCCATCGAGACACGAATAACTATTAAGAGAAATAGAGCATCCGATGTTTCGAATTTACTGCGTAGTGACCAACCAAACGAAGCTTCTACGTAGAACTTCCAACCCCCACTTCGCGTTTCCCCTTAATATTTACACAAATACTAATTATTAATTCCAAGCCTGAAGTAACTGCGCTACACCGTCGTCGCTGCAGTCGGATCGTCACTCATGCAAATTCATTCTCTCTCGCACTCGTGGGTCTAATGAATAGGCGTTAGTGTAGGTTGTTTCAGCTATAAATAACTGTGATCGATATCGATTGTATGTAGACATTGCAAGTTTAAGTTATAATACTTTATGGCAACCATCTTGGAAAATTTCCCAAATCGTGACAGGACCCTAAAAACCAAGCGCCTGCAGTTTCCTCCCATTGCAGAAGCAAGCCCAGATGCCATATTATTTTATTTGCTCTGTGCCTTTCGATGCTTGGAACTTGGCAGGAATTGACAGCGTATATTCCCTCTTTGATGAAGCACTAACGAAGTATTTTATTTTTATTACTCAACCAAGAAGTTAAGTATCATAGACATGTATACAATGCTTACCTACAAGTATACGCATTTTTTGCGGACGTTCCGATTTGCTTACATAATTTAACTGTTGTTAAGCTGCTATTCATTTATGGTTCAAGAAATGTACCATAAGCAGCATGTCAGCCAAAAGACCACTACCTACTAGATTACTATTGTCCATCTCTAACAACAGAACGACTCTCTCTAACTGTGCGACGCAGCTCAGCGTTGTGCAAGGAAAATCCACCAATAGGATAGTGAGGCTAGTAAAACAAAATAATCCTAATGGTGTATTTCTCGCACAGCTCTGGTGAACACGCAGCCTTAGCAGAGCAATTATCCGAGCCACGCCAGTTACCTCAGCTCTACAAATCTCATTTATTATTTGATCTCGGAAGGAAATTCAAATTCGCAGATTCCATTAAAAACCGTCGTGTGGCGAAACTAAGAACTGACTAAACTCGGAAGCAAAACGCAAGTATAATCTATATTCTTACTGATAGGTATTAATTACGAATGTGTTTTGTTTTGTTTGTTCCGTCTTCACCTCTTCACGGTTCGGAACTTGTGAAATTAGGTACAGATATAAACACATCTATCTACCACTGTTGATATTGGTTCAAATTATTTATTTGCGATAACTCAATTTTTATCGCTGCCTAAATAGATAAATTCTATTGACGAGTCTTAGTACAGATTATTGCAGATAACAGAATACTACACCTATTTTAATTTTCAGCCCGAAATGGAAGCCAATTCTGTTTTGTGCCATGACAGACGAACAACCTATACGTACTAATCAAGGGCATGAACAATCTATGAGCCGAAACAGTCAAATAGCAAAACATTTATAATATTGGTAGCGTTATTGGTTAGGAAGTAGTCGAACAATAACATGGATAGAATTAAATTGTTTTAATTTATTTGCGGAACTGTGGTAGTTGGTTGTCTATGGGTCGATCCCACTTATCATCAGGTGGCCAGAGTGCTCGCGTGCCTTCTCATTGCCATATAATAAACTACGAGGTTTCGAGGACGCTACGCTATAGAAATCTTGTAAAGAAACGGTGCAAAAAGGTTGAATTTAGTCCGTTCCCATTCGTATTATGGCCATCAATATTTAGTAGGCCCTTTATACCAAACATGTATTAGGAATAGGGTTTTTATGTATTAGGACTACAAAACGTTTTAATATAAGTTTCCTTTGGTAGGAAATTTAAAAGGTATTTTTTTCCTTTGCCTACCTTTTCTGTATTACTTCTAGGTACTATATGACCCTTTTTTTATTTTGTACTTAAATATTGATTTCCTTTCGGAATTTTCTACTTACCAATTACTCAATGTGTATTTTTTTTGTGTGTAGGTATTGTATATTGTAATCAATTTTAAAAAGAGCTCAGCTATAGCTCATGTACTCCATTTTCACGTTTCTTTCACCTCTAAACTCAAAGTTACTGTTCAAAATCTGAAGATCAAAATCAAAACAACGTAACCAGCATATTTCGATCCCCAATATTAAAGACCTGCTTCAAGCCTAGGGTTTATTAAAACGTGGTTTTTAATGCCACCAGTCAACTCGTTGGAAAATGACAAAATCGCAGAACAACAAGAACATATATATTCTAACATTTAATTGGGTAAGTAAGCGAGGCAAAATACCTACCAATTATATATATCCGCTTTAAAAGGTTCATAATTATTTATAAGTGATTAAATATACTAACGACGTAATTATCACGACCGGTCGTAACAAAAAGTTTTGTTTTAATTAACTACTATCAACAAAGTATTTATGTTATTATGTCAATGGAAACGAAATTATACGCCGAGCAAAATAACGTTTAATGCGAAATTATTTTGACCCACTTATCTATGTATTGATAAATATATTGAGCGACCTTTTTAATTAAGATTTTCTTAAAATTTCAACAACCTTTTCTATTGCAACAATATTATTAAATTGAGATGTTAATACATATCAAAATTATGATATCATATGGTTCCTACGTTTTCCAGCAAGATGCGAAAAGCTAGCTCGTTGTTAGCGATACCATGCGAGATATTAAGGAAACTAAAACACCTTAATATCAGTATTAGATTCATAAATTCACCATAAAACGTTTCAAAGAAACATAATCTTATAAAATCAAGCTAAACCCACTCAGGTCTGGTATTGCACCAATTTAACCGACTTGGCCTGCAGCATCGACAGATTTGGATCCTTTGGATTCCTCACTATAGGGTTACATGCTCAGTAAAAAGGCTTAAATTAGAATAGAAATTAGATACGGGACGAAGTGTGTTTGCCGCATTTTCTAAAGAATAAACAAAGAACATTGTATTTTGTCGGAGGAGTTCGTATTTACTAGTATTTGTTTTCTCAGTTTACTTCAGTACCCATCGCTGAGCTTACTGAGAAAGCAACATAAACACGAACTAAGACAACATACATTCTTGATAATTATTAAAGTAGTATCAATGCCAATTCTAGCGGCTCGAAGTAAATCAGCCATTAAAACTTATCGTCTTGATAAACAGACATTTCATAATTGTTTACCACGGGACCACATCTCGAATCTGGCAGACAAGACCTTCACTCACAAATCCTCCAGCCTTGATAATGAACGGCAAACTGGCTAGGTTTCCGCCACTGTCATAAACACGTACATGTAAATATTTATAACAGCATCCATATGGCTATGCCGCGGCCTTACCATCGCTAATGCGATCGCATTAGAACACTAGATATCTTTTCTATCTCACTCCGATTTTAAAGTTCCGTAATCTTAATGTAATTAATGTCCGTCTGTTCGTATGTCACAGGCATTTTACGCAGAAGGGCGCTTTCACTAGAAATTAACAACTTTAACTTTGTCAACTTTGTGACGAAATTTAGCTAATTTTTGTCACAAAACTGACAAAGTATAAGTTCCGTAATTTCAGTCCTTAATTGGGGTACACGTTTTAGTGAACGCCCAGAAACGTGTGAGGTAGCTGCGCTCACTTAGTGCACCGCTAAACGATTTTTTAATATAACGGACTGGGAGTAACTTGATTTTGGCGGGTAGATTGTAACACGATCACGTACTGTTATTCCAAATAAAACTACTAGCTCGCCTGGTAAAATCAAGATATTCACTGAACGTAATAGCTGACAAGACCAGTTTTATCACAAACTAACCTTGTTCTTTTTAATGAAATAATAGCAACCAAACTTTATCCTGCATTATATTATCTAGCCGCGATTAGAAAGGGATTAGAAGTATATAGATAAATAGATAAAACGTTTATTTGCGTACAAGAAAACACACATAAAATTGACAAAAAAATAAAAAATAAAAATAAGCAGACACTAACATTACACAAAAAATTGCCAAAAGAATGTGTGCGGTGCAGCAGGACAAAACTGTAATGGCTCAGCGCATAACGTTCCTCATCAGAGCATAACACTGGTATTCTGCCACAACCCCGGGGAACGACAGAGCAACAACAAGCAAAAAAGGACAAGAAAATAGTTAATTATGTTTATACATACTGTCATGCGTTTGGGTGTCTGTGCGTGGATTTAGGTGTGATATATGTGTATGTGTGCATGCGTGTGTGTGTGTGTTTCTTTGCAAAGAGTATATACCTACCGAGTGACAGTTTTACCATATACTTACACCAAAGTGCATATGAATTGTCAGCTACTCCAATCCCAAACTAATCGCGTTTTAATAATACAACGATCTGATTAGCATCGTTGCAAAAACTATAAAGAAAAATAAAGTATTTAACTTAGAACGTCGTTTTTTTTGGAAGTTCTACCGCTCAAATAAAAAGTAGTAAAACAGTATGGAGTCCTTAAGGGTAAATCAAAAAGGCAGTATGCGCATACGGACTGCCTGTGCGCATGCTACTTTTTTGCCTCGGTCGGCTGTTGGCATTGACACACGTGTGGAAGAGACGCTATATCCGCAAACATTACGTAAACGCTTGGCCGACTGCCCTGAGTTATATAAAATACAGAAGTATTTTCTTTTTTTCTTGAACGTGACATTGTTAGGTTTAATTCGGATACTAATAAAATTGTCGGTTTCAGTGTCAGAGAAAAAAGTTTTTATTATGCTGCCTCGGAAGTATAGTCAATGTCGTGCTATAGTTAGCACGTATCCTATAGTTAGTTAGTAGTAGTAGTTCTAAAGTATCAATTACAATATTTAGCATCCTAATAATCATTAGTGACGCAACGTATGCGTCAATGGCATTCAAAGTATTTAGGCACGTTTTTCAAGCAAAAAAACTTTCATAAATTATTGATGTAATATTTATAAGTATGTTTTTATCATAAAACGTTCATTAAAGTAAAATGAAGTTTTTACTTCATGTTGTATAAAAAAAACGTAGGATAACAAAACCGGTTATTTTTTACCCAGATCATATTTTACAACCGCGTTTTCCCCATTAACGCATTTATTCTTCTTCTTTTCCTATTCACAGATTTCCCCATGGGTAAATATTAAAACAAAATCTCCGCCGCGTCTGTCTGTCTGCATATTCGCGATAATCTTAAATAATATTGATCGGATTTCATGCGGCATTTTCACCATCAGTTAGATATTTTTCACGGAAGGTTTTTATGTAATAAATTCTGGTATATATACACATAGGTGTTACCGAAAACACACTTGCGCATATTTGTGTTATCTGTAAATTTTTCAATGGTGAGAGTACCTAAATAAATACTGCCCTCCTAAATAAAAAGGACGCATGCGTAATTTGTTGGTCAAAGTAAATTTAAGCCCACGACTTAAGAAATAAGGTCACTAATAAAAGCGCGGTTCTATGGGACATAAGCCCTTTTGTCTAAGGAGGGCAGAATAGAGATCAATCATGAAAATAATGTGACGGTCAAACTAGTATGCACTTCAAGTCTTTTCTTTACTACTTTCGCTAGACATTGTTCATGACTGGATAGTGAGGTGAAAGTTAAATCGTCCACCAATCTAACTATAACAACGAACTGTCAAATCTAAACCGAAAGTTATCAAAATGGCAAGACGTGACGAAGTAAGATTACGACTAATTGAAAGGAATAGGATGATAGATGATTTTTTTTTTATTGCTTTGATCGTTACGTTAAAAAATCTGATAATGGCGAGCTAAAACGCCAAGTGGGATTTTCTACGTCACAGCTAGTGCTAGACTTGAAAATAGAACATGGCTACAAACAAAATGACGCGTTTGAGTACCGATTTATAGTATTAGTGTGTAAACAAAATGACGTCATTCCAACTACTAGTCCAAATACTGATTATTTTAAATTTTTTTTGTCAAGAAATAATAAACAAAAAATTGTATGCTTTGATACGAACCCTTACAAGTATGGTTTATATCAGAAAATCTTTACAAAAACTATTGTCAATCTTAATTTTCAGTATTTGTCCAGTATTAAAATGGAAGTTTAGATGACCAGGTCGAAGGCAGTGAACCGCCAAGTTCAAAACTATCAATAACTCCTAACAAAGTCAGAACTTTGATAACTGTACAAAATCTTGAGTTGGTCTTACTGTTTTATTTGACAAGATTTGAGGAAAATTGGGCTACATCGAAGAGCCCTGGAGCCCTTACAAACTTTTGTTAACTTGCAATGTTAGTATGTGTAAGAACGAGTAAGTTAATGAAACGGGCTGAAATTTGGACCACATATGCAAACGCGATAAACATGCAATATCATGGTATCTGATAATGGAGTCGGATGGGGGCGACAGGTTCACCGTAGGTAATACTTAACCGCCCACCCACTCGCCATGTTCAGCCTCATTAGTTTAGTCTCCATCGACAGAGCAAACTTTGCAAAAAATAAAGGGTAGTCGGCGAAAAAAGCTTGAGTACCATTTTTTTATATATGTATGTATCCCTTCCACCCAGGACTGTGATTAAATTACATAACGTAATTAATGGCATGATATTTTAATTATAAATTAAAACAATTCATATTTTACCCTTTATGGTGCAAACCAACTCTGTTATGCCAACACACTGTGAAGACGATAGCATAGCATTTTCTTGTTTAATAATAATATATCAAAACTATGTTAAAAACTAAAAGAACGTAACCAAATCGAAAGGAACCTACATTCCAAGTGTCACTGTATCCGATGGCAAGCTGTTTAATAGGATTGTTTTCCCTATGTTGACCTTTTCTTCGTTCCCTATAATATAAAGACCTTGACGGCGAAGATCCCGTACCAAGTTATTTGAAGACAAACACATTCAAGGTTCTCCCGAATCCCGATACTTGAGTGGCAGTAATCGAAATATATAGCCCGAAATGGCCCGAATCAGTTCAGAAACGATCCTGCTAAAAAAATATGAAGTAATTGAAAACTAAGAACATTTCGATTATTCAATGAATTGTTTAATTTTATCCGCGATCAGTAGGTACATTGCAGATTTTGATGCAAACTTGGCGATACACAACCATGCAACAATAAAACTCAATAACACATCAAACGGCTCGATATTATACAATAAAGGAAGAAAGAAAGAAATATAAAACAAAACAAACAATGTTATACACAGCACGGAATTTGTGTCGTCGCGGTAGCGAAACGGATTCTGACTTAACATTATGCTGAGGTGTCGGACACCTATAGCGCTGAGTTCCAGTACCGTCTTGGTGATTGATATATTGATTACAATCACATTTACAATAAGGTTGCTCATTTTTCAATTTTCAAAATAAGACGTAACTAATATCGCTTTGTAATTCGAGCTGCAAAGCGTCCAACTGTCGAATCGAATTTATTTTCGGTTGAAATTCAATTGGAGCAGTACCGGGAATATTATTGAGAAACGTTCAGCTTTCGCAATGTTTTGGTTTCTTAAACGGGTCACACGACGCGTTATTTGTCCATTGCATTTAAAAGAAAAATTGTAGATTAGGTAGATTCTGAAAAGAGCACTGACCTCTTTACAAAATACATGCGTTAACCCGGCGTTATACGGCCAGTGAACCATTCAATATGCATAATAAAAAACACCAGTTCTTTCAGAGCATTAGGGTCACGGAACCAGTAATGGACAAGGACCAAAAATGGACAGTTAATTCTTATATTACAGAAGATTAAGGTTATTCATTGGTTTTGCAACAATGATTTTAGGACCATATGAAATTTTAATTAAGAGTGAAGTGTCCATTGCTGTTGCCTGTCAGCTTAAAGTGTCTATCATTGGTGCCGTTACCCTAGAACGGTCCAACTGATTTCTATCAAAGCTTAAAACTAGAAAACATGTAAAATGATGTATCGAATAAAACATCCATTAAAATTAATTCATAGGTTTACAAATCGGGTATAAAAAAAGGTACAGAACGGGTACAAAAAGGTTGCTCCTTTAACTAGATAAAGTACTAATGAATAAATTTACAGGTACTAATAATTGTTTATCAGATCGTCAGTCCACCTTGTGGAAGGTCTGCCAACACTTCGTCTCCCGGTTCGCGGTCGCCACTCCAGAACCTTTCCGCTCCAACGGCCATCAGTTCTACGTGGATGATTTGATATATTATTAACCGCTGGATGACAGCAGCAGAGGACCGATCGTTGTGGAAAACCTTGGGGAAGGCCTTTGTCCAGCAGTGGACGTCTTGCGGCTGATAATGATGATGATGATGAATAATTGTTTCAATACGCCACAAAAACTCTGTTTTCACAACCTTATTCTGAAAAGAGCCGTCCTGAAATATCCAAGCGGGGTGGCAAAAATAATTTGCCCTACTTTTTCCTCCAAAGGTTTTCTATTACCGAAACAAACCTCCCCGACCCCTTTGTTCATAACTGGGGTACAACTTTACCTACCTCTGCTATTCTTTTTACTATAGTACGAGTATATTATTAGTTTACTAAATTGCTCTATTGTAACTTTTAATCTACATTTCCCATTTATATAAAAGGCTTTAGTAACTCGTTGTCACAAGAAGTAAAGACAAGACACCTAAAATATGGAGATTAAGAAAACGTTTTCAAAAACCGACGACTTAGAGCAAGAAATAGAAACAGAGGGAAACGAATTGCTAACGGGAAGAATGCTTGAGTACATCAAAAGAAAGTCAATATGAAAATGTTTCACAGGAAACTTTTCATTCTCAGTATGTGATCTGATTTATCTATCTGCCGCGGCAATCAGTTGGATGATATTAGGTCTGGACCGATCATGGTATAGATATAGAAGGCCGTTCACCGTGGACGAGTTCGACTTATACAATGACGTTGTGATATACGATTCAAAAATAGTGACATCATTCCCTCAACCCTTAAGCGATAGTTAATATAACTGAATTCGAATAAGTTACGCACTTCGAAGTATCGATAACGTAATAAGCGTCCTTGCACAGTTAATAACGAATATATAAGACAGTCGGCGTGTAATGGTGCAGGTGGGCAGTAATCAACACTTATCATTAAGGAAGTTGTGCAGTGCTGCAAAGTTATGGCGATATACGTGAAAGTGTTTACGAAGAAGCGCTTCTCCCAATTTACCATCGGGCGGCATGTACGTCCACAAAAAATACTTTAGAATGGAACCCTGCAGTGGCTATATTAAAAAACGGCGAGGTATAAAAATGTCGACATATAACAATGACCATCAGATTTTTCTCGATATATAAAAATGACGACAGGTAGGTTTAGGTTATGTTAGTTTTGCAGCAGGCCCGGAGGGCCAAACCACCTAGTAACACGTCACACTCGGAGCTGGCTGAAAATCAGCGCTGCAGGTGTTTAACACCTCAGCATTATGCTGAGCCAGTGTCCGATTCACTGCCGCGAAGACACACTCACTACTTGTTTATTGTTGTTACTGTTTTCAATTATTTATTTTTCTGTGTGTCTTGTGTGTGTAGTGAATAAATGTATTTTTCTTTTCTTTTCTTTTCTTTTCTTAGTAGTCGACACTGTCTAATTGATTTGAAATAAGACTTTTAGGCGACTTAGGTCTATATTGTAAAATGACGAGATATGATAATGCTGATTTTCCAAACAAAAAATTCAAAGTATAAAAGTGTCAAGTAATAATAACGACGGAATAAAAAAAAAACGAACTATAATAATTTCGAAATAGAATAAAGACGAGGAGGTATAATAAGGGATAGGTGGAACAGGGGCTAGGTAGGTTTAGGTTATGATAGTTTTGCAGCAGGCCCGGAGGGCCAAACCACCCAGAAATAGGAGCTCCGCGTTAGCAGACCTCCGTTGACAATCTTATTTCACATTTAGGCGACTAATGTGTATATTAAAAAACGACGATATTTTGTAGCTACCAATTTCAATGCCGTATGAACAAACATAAAGTGTATGACTGAAAATAATGAGTTACCGCGGTGTGGCTAACTTCTCGTTACTCTAACATTAAGTTAGCATGAATACTTACTCATATATGGTAAATGTGTCACGCAGTAACCGCCCGTCTCGAATCGGTGTTAAAAATAAATTGCGCAGGCGGTCGTAAAGTGCAATAGTTACCTAAACCGTTAACGGCAAACGACTGTAAACGGAGAAATAACTGATATTTTCATAGGGAAAACATTGTTGTAAGTTAGTACGTGTTCCTATGATAACCAGCAGACTGAAAAGGTCTATGTAGCAATGGAGTATGCCACACAAGAGCATGGTTTCTAAGAGGTAGATCGACAATCTGGTTAAGATTAGTTGGTCAGAAAGTAGATCAGAGGTGCTCGCTCACTCGATGTGTAAATCGTGTGGTTTTACGCTGAGCCAGGGCTACTACGACTCGCCTGTTAATATTTGGTGCGTCGAGGCAAGAATGAAAGACCATGCCCTTTTGCCGTTCATCTGATGGTATGAACTCTCAAGGCCAAGAGATTTTCAAATGCCAACTGTCAGAACTAAGATGGAGTGCCTCTTTGTGTTGTCAAATCACCGGCCGTTTTACAGGAAAACCTGTCAGTGCGATGCGAACACAAGGCAGGGTTAGCAGGTAAGATGGTATAGGCGTCCAACTTAATTGAGAGCCGGGGTAGGCATGTGAGGTGAGGGGAGGGTACCTCATCCATTCCTCATGCTTACCCCGGCACTTAATTAAGAAGTAAATTAGAACGACTGTAGTAGTGATTCGGATGGATTCTGTACAAGATTGTACGGCTGTTAATCATTGAGGTACCTACTATAGAACGCTTGCGGCGTGCGAAGTCAACGAATAATATCGAAGTTTTTTTTATTTCTCGGAAATTGACGCTGTCATCATGACAGGGCTCCTAGTGGCCCATCGATGTAATTAGGTATGTGATTGTACCTACCAATTGTAGTATTACAGAATTCTTTAAATATTTTTCCTCAACCGCTTTGTGCCTGCCATGTTCTTATCGGGGAATATTTCATTTTCCAGTTATTTGTTCATGAATAACATTAATAATCCCAGTTACGCCGAAATGCGTCACGAGATCATTTTCGCAGTGCTTAAAGACTGAGCCATAAATAATGAACAATGAGTGAACAATAAGTACAAACCTAAAATAGTTTTCCTGAGCTGAATGTAAACCGCAACATCTTTGCGTTTGAGCTTATAATGCTCAAACGAAGAGTTTACTTAAATGTTACTCACATTTTTGTTCAGATTTGTATTTGTCTCATAATTATAATAAACCGTTCAAATGCGAGTCAGACTCGCGCACCGAGGGTTCCGTAGTACCGCATGGTAAGTATTTTAAATATATTCCGATTTGGGTTCGATATCGAATCGAATCAGCGCGAGCCCAACTCACAATTGTATTTTTTTTACTATTTGTTGTTTTTCTTCAGGATTTGTATCAATATCATACCAAATTTGACGCTTCCGTTTCAAAAATTACTATAATACAAAACAAAAACACATTTAAAAAAAAAAAAAAAGTGGACCCCCGTTATTAAAGCAATTTCTTTGAAAAAAAAAATCTATAACTGTTCAAAAGATATAGCTGTTTCAAGTTAGAACAGACGGACAGCAAACAGACAATTGTAAAGCCGGGGACCATTCTACCTTTTTGCTATAAGGCGGACTAAATTAATAAACAGCCCACAACTTATGACAGTTCCACAAACCCGAGTCAGCATTCCACTCACGCAAAGGTAACAATCGCCGACACCTGAACACGCGCGATAAAAACAACTGGCTGCCGGCCAAGAATCCGCAGCATACTGATGTGCACAGATGCGCGGTCTTAAGCCACAGTGAAATCGATATCACATGGAATTTAGCCAGAGGAAGCTGTAACACAGTGCGACAAGAGCCCGATCTAGCTGGACAATATTATTAGACGCTAAAAATAAGCTCAAAACTCAACACATTCAAGCTAAAATTATCAATATTTATAAAAAGTTGAAAACAAGCTAATTTTAACGAAAAACCAGTGTAAGTTGATCTCCTCGTACACAGATTTACTATAAAATGTGAGGTCAGCGTAAACTGGTTTTTATTTAATTTACTCAAATGATCTAATGAATATTGTTATTTGTTAGTAATTTAAGGTCATCAACACATTAAGCTCATTTTTCATCTATGATTTTTGGAAGTCTGAGCGGTAATCATATTGATTTTTTTTAATTCTTTAATTAACCGCTTTAATTTATCTTTTTTGATGTACTTTAACCATTCTTCATATGGGAGTTATATGAATCCTCGGTATCGACGCTTCATTTTTTTTTAAAGTCATAACATAAACCACGAACCAGCACGAGGTTTCTAATATGCATTAATATAAAGCCTATCAATGAAGCTACTATTAAAAATAATACAGCCTGGGTACACGAGGGAATTTCATGTCCATCAAATCGAAAGTTTACTCAAAAAACAAATATTTGATCACATTAGAGTGCATATATCCTGGCTATGGAATAAGAGTTTTAAACATCATTAATTTCAATATGCACTACTTACCATATACTTCATGATCCATCACTAAAAGTAACACAATTAGTATACGACTCACTGTAAGATACATATCGATGACATTGTTAATCGCACTTTGACGTGAATTACAAATTACTTGAGGGTAGTTGCACAAAAACAATGCGGGGATCGTTACCTCGCGAATGTTAGCTATCATTTAAGCTAGAGCAATATAAGAAATGATGTGACGTTTTTTGTCCAGCTAGATCGGGCTATTGTCGCAATGTGTCAGATGCGAACGTCAAAGGAGTCAGTTATTTTTGGGCCTACTAGAAACGATTACGTTTATTGATTCACATTTGTAGTGAGATTCATAATTGAACAGTCATATTTTTCAGCATTCCGGTTAGACGCGGTTCATCAAAATTAACCACTGTAATTAGAGGTTAAGAGGTAACACTCGACCTATCTTTTATTAATATATATATATAACGTTTTTGGAGGCCTATTCCCCATACAGCATTTTGTTTTTTAACTATCTGTGGCGCTTAAAAAAGGGCCAAAAGAACGAGTTCATGAATGTAAAGAAATGGGGCGCATATGATTCTTCAAGAAAGTACGAGTGTCATAAAGTCAAAGTTACTTATTCTTCAATTAAGGCATAATATAACTACATTAAAACTAGTATTATGAGTTTATGACGTTCAAGACGTCCTTAGAATCCTTATAAATGTGTGAAATCTATAAATATGAATGCTAGGATCCATTGTTTTCATTCCGAATGAGGTTTTCCTGTACATACGTAATTCGTCATAAAGTTTACTGAACTGTTTATATTAAAAATATGTATTGTTTCCTTCATTACATAGCAAGTATTAAATCAGAAACGTCATTGCGGTTTGCATTGCAATGACAAATAGGTACAGTTAATGCGAACTGTATAACGGTAATATTTAAAATTAACCTGCAAGATAATTGTAACAAACGAACACATCCAAAATAAAGAGATTTTAACTTGTAAAATACCCAGAAAAGTATGTATTATTGTAAGTAAAATAAACTAAAAACGAGAAGTCTAACCTAAGGTCAGACTCTTATTCTCCATCCAGGTAAACTTAAAACAAAAACATTTTTTTTTATCAACGGTTTTTTGTTTTAGCTGCGTAAAAAACGGTAAGAAACAAATGTCGGCACTTTTCTAGAACTACACTTTACATAACGAGTAATTAAAATAATACATCAACTGTATTATTTTAATTACAGTGCGTTCATAAATATGTACACTTTAGTACCCTGTCCATTCAATGTCATGTTCAAACTGTCATATACGAATTATCACAGCGATTAAAGTGAACTCGACTTTACTTACTAGTAATGTAATTATAGCAGCTATACTATATTTATTTAGGTTCTTAACTAAATATAAACAAAACAGCCAATCAAAGTATGTCATGCTTTGACGTATCAGTGTTCTGAAGTTCCTATTGGCTGAAGAACTAGCTCGTGGTTCGGTCTCGGAGTATTCATAGTACTCGGGTGACTATCGCTTTCCCACTCTCTCTAGCATAATAAATACTGACAGATGCCAGAGAGAGTGTGACAGTGATAAATAAATGAGTACTATTAATAAACTGATAACGTATATTTTCTTTGATGGAGATATATGCTACAAAAATAGAATTAAATTGAATAATCTGATGTGGAATATGTGATTATGATTACCTAAACCGATCTAAAACCTATGGAACTCTTAATGCTTGGTTTTTTTTTCAGAGATCGAGATTTACTTCGACTACTCCAATTAGAATGACTAAGTCGCCCTTCAGACACGACGTCCCAGATCCCTAATCACATCAGGTCGCGAACCCTGGAGCTAAATTAACGTTGAATATCAGATGGTACACTACATTACATACACTGTTCATTTACACTCTTGTTTACTTTAAGCGATTACAATACACAGAGAGGCGTCAATCTACATGACGAATGGTGAGAATTTCGCGAGGTCCGTAAACCTCATGTCTATGGACCACAGAGCACCCGTACATCAGGTAAGGTAACCTAGCTTGTTTGCGTTGCCAATGCCATAAAACTGATAGAATCTCACTGAAGCAGCAAATTAAAAAAACATAAATAGCAAAAAAGAGTGACTCTGGTTTCATACAGAGGCAGAACGGTGGAAAAAACAGTGGACAGCAGAGTACTTCTACTGTGAAAGCACACACGCCGAGACAAAATCGTGCTGTTTGTTTGTGTCCACTATTCTACCTCGCTGTTCAGCCTCCGTGTGAAACCAGCATAAAACGCGGTAACAGGAGGAGCTACAATATTTTGAACCTATGCATTGGCGACCACCATGTGAACTTCCGGCGATTTGGTCAAAATTGGATGAGGTTGCGAGTGAACTCAAAAAACGAAATTCAATTTAAAATTTAACCAAAGATAATATAATCCGTACACAAAGATGTTTACAAACTTTTACCGCTCCCACACCAATTAGCAATGAACCTGATTCCAAAACAAAAAAAATGGTTATCCTTTGTTGGAAACGATGCCAAGCCAAAGGTTAACGGGGCGGAAAGAAGGCTCTTAACGGGTAACAAGATTCACCCACTTAACAAACGACGTGGAAGTAAACGATAAAGAACAGTCACAAATGCATCAAAATGATAACATTGATAACCTTACCCGCGTTCTGCGTTCATTCGGCATTGATAAGCCGATTAGTATTTACGTAATCCACAGATAAGATAATCCCGGGTCATGTGTCACTGTCACTATCAACCAATCCGCACCGATTAATAAATATGACGCGCACAACAGCTCGTTCAATACACACGTTATTTTGCAACGGATATCTATCACATTTTGAAAATAGAACCCACACGCGAGCACGCGTCCGAGCGCAACGATGCTTCGACTCAGAATGAGTTCCCGTTGCTTCCTTGACAACAAAAAACAGCTGGGATACTAATTAAGTAGATTGAAATTGGAACGTCCATTCCGTATCCGTAATCGTTAGTTCCTGATTCCATAGACGCGGACGCAAGCGCAAGCGGAGCGTTAAGAGCAACCGAGGACGGTTTTTGCATCGATTTTATAGAAAGCCATCTCAATCTTTGCAATGTAATAGAGCATACATCACGGCAACTATAAATCGTTTCTTGTGATTTTTGAAACAATAAAAGGCCTGACTTACTCCCTATCGTTTTGCAATCGTTGATGACCGCTATATTTAGCAACTCATGCCGTTAATGGATCATTTAAACATGAGAAAAGCTAAGCGAATTAGTATTTCGCCTTTATATTATCTTAAAATAGCGAATGACGCCAGAAACGTTACAATCGTATGTAAGTGTGCTGCGGCGTATAGAACAATGCTGTTTTGAAAACACGTTGTTATTCATTATTTATACGGACTGTTGGCACAGATGTCGCGTTCTTGAATTCTAAATGTTACAAAGTACCAGTCGGCGAAGCTCGCAAAAGTAATGGAATCATATCAGATGTTACTGAAGCCAACTCGAATAATTAAGACATATTACAAAACAAGAAACCTGCAGAAAGTTTCTAAATCATAAGACTTCGAACAGCGTTATAATACTTTTAAATGATGACTAGTCGAACCAACGTTATAAAATGTAGACGAAGTAAAAGCGAAAAGTAAAAGTAATTGTCTAAAGCAGCATTAAATCTGCTCCACGGGTAATTAAAAGGTAATTTCATATGATTGCTACGCCAAGGTTAAATCAGATAACATAGATAGCAGTGAAATTATGTTTGCACCAGCAAGACGAATTTCACTTTTATTTTTTTTACAAATAATAGCTATTGTGCGCACGAAACAAAAGAAAATGCCACTGAGCCTCATTAAAATGTCATTGCGTGCGTGCTTATCATACAGATAGACAATCAATATTATCAAGAGCATCGTTAAGACATACCTTTTCGCTATCGGTGGGTAGAGTTCCATATCCGTACCAACTCCTAGCTGTCTTCAGTCTGGGCTCCTCTTTAGGAGACAGGAGACCACTTCCCCATCGAACCACACCTTCGGCTATAGCTGCTACTCCTGGAGTTAAGGGACTCCTATTAGGAGATTCCGGTGACTCCAGCCCTTTCTCTGCCACCGGAGGCAGACTCGGTCGGGCGCTCCCTGTCCTCCTGTCGTACAGTCTCTTGCACGTCTCTTCAAAATTATCTGTCTCTAACAAGGCCTTCTTACTACACTCCTTGTTTCCCTCCACAGGTCTTTTAACCTCATCTTGCTTCACCCGTTTCGGATCAGAGTCTCTCCTTTTAGCACTCTCATTTGATTCCTGTCGGAATAAGAAAGCTTTTTTGAGACTTTCCGTAGAATCCTGCTTATCGACCTTTTTCTCTTTGACGATGGGTTTCTTGTCGTCTTTGGTCAGGAGGGATCTTTTGAGACTGTCTGCGGAGTCTTGCTTGATGATTTTGCGTGGGCATTCTGTGGTTAGGGAGTCTGTTGTTTTGGATATGAGGAGTTTGGGGTATTCGTAGGTGGGGAGGTCTGTTGGGGGGTTGAGTTCGAGGGAGCGGCGGTTCTTGCGCTTGTCGGCGGGGGCTATCTGAGCCTTGACGGGGAGCAACCGACGAGGCAGGAGGCTCCGGTGATCAGCGAGGGGCGACTCCGGGCGCAACATGGTGGGCGGCGGTACGATGCGGCCGCTGGACTGAATACCCCTGGAACAAGAAGGGGACAATTTAACACAGCTGATTAAGTTAGTGGTTAGGACTAAAAAAAAATTTCTTTATGGTCATTAAATAAATAAAAATAACACAAATAACTAAAAGCCGGGCAAATGCGAGTCAGACTCGCACACGAAGGGTTCCGTACAATCTTCGTATAGGGGGCTTCATTTTTTATTTTTTATTATTTGTTGTTATATAGCGGCAATAGACTGTAAATGACGCACACTGTAAATTTAAACTGTCTACCTATTATGGTTCATGAGATACAGCCCGGTGTCAGACAGACGAAGCTTAAATAAAAAAGCAAAAAAATTTAATTATGGGGGTGACATCATTTATATATCAAGCTGAAGCTCATAATAAGTTAACGTATTTGTTTATTCTTAAAATAAACGCAATTTTTTCTCATATTGTTTGCTCCCCGATTTGTAGGTAGGTGTAGGTAGGTATACGCCTGACATACTCTAAAATAATATTTCTCAATAACTTAAAAACACACGTTACGCCGTCACGTGGTGAATTGAAAAAAAAACAATTAGAGTAATAACATTTTAAGGTAATTTGTGTGAAGGTCTATAAGGTGTATTCGTATTTGTGTGTGATAGAAAAAGAAAACGTATCTCAAGGCCTAGGTTATCAAACTTATTATAACAAATAAAACAAGGTTAAGCTTTCTCACATTTAAATATGTCATGTACATGTTATGAAATTAAATCGAAAATTCAATGTCACTGCGGTAATTGAAGAACGCGTTTAAAGTAATAAAGAAACGTTATCAACTGTTATCACCTGCAAATAGAGGACTGAACTACAATAAACGTTTGTTATCTCACAAGTAATTATAAGACATAATCATTACTCGCGAAATATTGTTATTGGTAACATGCCTCTCTATGGTGTGGTCCGACTGGTCTGGGACCGGAAATCCCCTTTATTTGATTAAGTCTATCAATCGGGTACTACATCATATGCTCTCCCTATTGATAGGGTTACCCTAATGATATGGAAACTGCTTCGAACTAGTTAACTACAAACATTGAGGTTACCAGTAAAGGTTTCGGATTTACGCACTTACATTACGTTGGTGTTACCCTGTCCATTCTCCCTCTCCGTTGACTATGTTTCACAGATTCGTGTGATTGGTTGGTTTCAAGCATATGCAAAAATATTTTGTATGGACTGCGCGTAGTGCCGAGAAGCCGTTAAATAAAGACTTCATAGGGAAAGCCTAACGAGGGTTAGGGGGGTAAGGAATTGGTGAGCGCTTAGTCGAGTTAATTGTATCGTATGGGATAGCTTTTCATTGGGGTAAGTCGAAGATATGCTTATCGCATCGGTAGGGTTTGCAAAAACCAGTATAATTGATACCCTAACGAAAACCCTTTGGTTCCGGTCCCTGGGTGTAGCGTATATACAATGTAGTAAAAGAATTAAACTACAGCATTTTGTCGAAAACTCATACGACAGCAACTTTAATGAAATCATCTTTATTTTGGTAGAATAAGGGCACAACACAATGCCCAATGTGATACACGTGCAATTGTGCCCTTGTTTTACCGAAGGTACGTTTTATCCAACCCCTTGCATTGTACTCAAGTATTTCACTCCTCGGTTTACTGGAATAGATCGCATATAGGAAAAGCTCGTCGTTGTATTTACAGGATCGATGCAAATAAGACTTATAATTGTTTATGTGCAATAAAGCGGTTACGTACATGCAATCTGACATCATAAATTGGCTTTATCTTCCTAAGCTCTAGGCTTCTACTATGAATACCAGACGTTAGACATTGTTATGATACATGTGGCGGTAACACACGACTTCAATCTTATTGTTATAATGTTTTTTACTCCATTCCAGATCTGGAAGAAAATTAGCACATCAATAGAGTCTGGCTGGGATAGGCCACTTTTGATCCCGGAAAATTGGAAAGCTCCCCTGGGAATACACTGAAAACAATGCTAGCTTCCTACAAGATTGGGATTGTTGTGCAGAAGCGTCTTGATTCCATAAGAGCCTGAAAAGAAAGAGGATATCAATAGCCATCAACTAAAATATTAGTTGAATCACTAAAGAAGTTGTTGGTACGGTCACGGAAGTTGATTTGCTACCCATTTCAAAGAAAATCTGCTTGAAGATGTCATTGTCATTAGAGATGCCAAGTCATTTGTAATTGATAGGGAACTCAACCTTATTGCTGTGGAATATCAGATTGACTTTGGAACTAAGGTGGGTGACAAATTTAATTCCTTGACGGTACTAGCTTTGGTTGATATAACTATTGTTTTAATTTAATGTCAACTAAGAGAAATTTTCTCTCGCTTATTTTTATGAGTGTAGCGATAAACGACTTCTGCAAAAGGCGAGTCACGCGCAAATGTCAGTTTAAAATATTGAAGAAGATACGACATCCAAAATGATAAAAGCTAATTGGGTGGATCAACTTATTATTGTTGTTATTCTGTCCCGTAAGCCAGGAGGCCAAAGGTCATAGTTTCTTAGAAAAAATGTTATAATATATACTTCCAGCACACTCATGAGAAAGGCCATAAAATAATGGGTTTGTAATTGCCAATGAAACTGACTTTTAGTGGACTTATATCCTTTAAAATCATAGTTTTAAAGAGTGATCCAGGAAATGTCACCATGGCAATGAGCTACAAAGAAAAGTTTTTCAACGGTGGAACCGCAAAACCGAAGGAATAATTAGTTTCTTGACATATTGAAGAGAAAGGAAATCCAATTAAATAAAAATTCATACGTAAAAGTCTTTTCATAGAGCCCTCGTGTTATGAATAGCTGAGTTAATGCCGACTTTAATTACAAGCCGGAGTTTAGAACATCGGGGATTAAAGGGAAGAAAACTTTTAATGAATAGAAAGGAATGAATGGGACAAGTATGAGAGATAAAATGTGGATTAACGTATATTTTATGCAAAGCTGACTCAGTTTGTTTATACCTTTTTTTACAATATGGGGAAATGCATTAACGCATACCATCTGGCTCCGGGGGTACCCTAGATGGTTGTGGGACTCACCAACCGATAGTGGAAGAAATACCCACTCACACCGAAAACCCGGCAATTCCCCCTTTGCTGGCGGGGGCCGCAGACCCAGCTTGCGCACTCGGCTACAACCCAGGGGACAGAACAGGACCCTACTTTGAAAATCAAAGTTCGAAGTTCAATTATCTCTATCCTTTTCTCTACTTAGCCACGAATGAGGAATGAAAGGGGCGGGGAATCCGAAGTTTCGATATTAGCACTTCCTAGTATAACCATCCAATTTGTTTATAGGGTAGGTAGGGTTTACCTAGAGTGTGTGAGTGAATTTTCGTACACCTACAAAATTTACAGGAGTGACGAAAGCTGATACATTTCGAAAGCATCGTTTGCATGTAGTGGTATTTACTTGTGTTAGCTCTGACGCAAGGCAAGTGAACTGCAACTATAGTGGTGGTAGGACCTTATAATTTAACCTGTATCAAAAATGATGGGACTATCTATAAAATACCTAGTACAGAGGCATTCCGTCTTGGTCCTCATCACAGTTGGCAACGCAATAACGGTCTTAGGATTCCAATTTTAAGCTTGTAGTCTTGAGAATGCAATTGTCAATGGGTCTCAAATCCCACTTACCAACTACATGCCATAAAAAAACCCAACTTAACCTGAGAACGTGTGGGCATCATGCAAAGATCCTCCCCTTGGTTGGTTAAGCTCAGTTCAAGATCTGGTCCTTAAAATACCAAGGCATGTTTAGACCTGCCTACGCTGCATCTTAGCATAAATCTTAGCATAAAACAATCAATTTGCGCAAGTCAATCCGACCAATTATGATCACTTAACGGCCATGGCAAACCTTATATTAACTCGAATAAGCACGATAATGGCTGTAGAATTACGAGCGATCCAGACACACACAATGAGGAATTGTTTAGCCAATGATAGGCACGTGCCAGTCATCAAATAGCACGCTCCATAAATTACCGTGCCATTATATAAAAGGAAACATAGAAACCTCAATGCCTGGAAAATTCTGCGA
This sequence comes from Acleris sparsana, assembly GCA_923062465.1. Taxonomy (NCBI): domain Eukaryota; kingdom Metazoa; phylum Arthropoda; class Insecta; order Lepidoptera; family Tortricidae; genus Acleris; species Acleris sparsana. The sequence goes on from OV281297.1 coordinate 14,841,503, forward strand.
GAGTAACATCCGAGACTGCAAAGAATTATATTGGAGATGCAGCGGTAATTACATAATACCACCATAGTTATTAGAAGCGGTTCCTGATTTGATACCTGGTAAGGGCAAATTAGTGGGTTGAGCACTAATACTTGTGCCTGGTTGTTTTCTTTGTATTTTAGTGTGAATTTCACTATCAAAGTACTAGCTTCTGCCCGCAACTTCTACCGCGTAGATTTCGAATATCGTTATTCCCTCGGGAACTTTAAAATTTTCAAAATGAAATGTAGCCCATGTGTTAATCCTGGGCGTAAGCTCCATTACGAATTTCATCCAAATCCGTCCACCCTTTGCAGCGTGAAAGAGTAACAAACATCCATCCATACATACAAAGTTTCGCGTTTATAATATCAAGTAAGGATGTTTATCGTCGTCTAGTAGCCACAGTATAATCATAGAGCTTAGTGTGGAACTAGCTCCACTCCATTTCTCTAAGATTGTCCTGTGTAATTATTATTTATTTAAATTAGGACGAAGAACAACTTAGAGCAGTTTAAATAAAACAAGGCAAATAGTAAGAATAACGAGGTAATGAAAATATTAAAAGATTAAATCGTAAATATGTCTATTTCATTTAGTATTAAAGAACTCGAATACCAATCACAACCTTCAAAAACAAGCGCAAAAAATTTACAGACAGCAGAAACAGGTATTATTAATCAAAATTGACAGCGAGACCTGCAAGGAAAACGAAAATTGTTGTTATGATTTTCCTTTATTTATATATTTGGGTTTGCTTTGAGCACATGAAAGTTTCAGAAATCACAAAAGCCTGTAAAAAACAACTCTTTTTCCGTTTTTCTTGAATTCATTGTATTAAGAAAGATCATCATCAACATTCACCATAACGTCCATAAAATCAGTCAGAATGACGCTCTTGTCAGTGAAAAAGTTTTCATTATTTTTTATCCCATTATCCCTTGAAAATAGGACGATATTACGCCTACTTTTTTTTTAAAACTTGGTCTGAATATGTTGTGCTATGCAAAAAAACCCAAGTCAAAAATATTCCCTCGTCTTTTTTCTAGACTAGACTCTTCTTCCCTTTAACTAACTACTAACTTCTTCCTTATTCTTTGTCTTCAAATTGCAATTATTGACTTTTACGCACAAACTTCAAATTTACAAAGATCTACGCAATTGACTTTGAAAGGTATAATAATAAACCGTCCGATTACAAACACACACACATTTGTCTGTATTTTAGTTACCACTTAGAAGGATTTAAAGAAGCATTCACAAAATTCCATTATTTCCTGTTTTAGACGTATCCAACAGTAGTAATAGTTTCTCACTAACCGTTGTGGAAAACAAATATTGTCACAAAGTCTCGTACCCAACTAAAACAGCTGTGATACCATTACAAACTAGGCAAGGATTTCACAAACTAAAACAAAACAATACTTCGTACAAATATTCAGCCTGAGGAAACTTCTAGCTCCATTTCGACAGTCTCAGGATGTTGCTAACATCGGCCTAATTGTCATAGTCTAGACATTTACACAATTACTTGGAAATTTCAATGACTAATAACGAAATAATGAGCATAATGTTTATAAATATATTGCAGCTTTTCATGGCTCCTATAATAGGAGCCGTGAAAATTACACGTGTAGAAATCAAGGTGAAGGCCAAAGGGTAATTGTGATTTTTTTTTAGGTGTTTTTCTTATTTATCCCATTTTACTAGAAAAGTAGTGAGAATTAATGTTGATGGACAAAGGGGTAGAAAAGGTGTGGATGTACTGTGTGAAGAATGACATGTCTATGAAAGGTGTGAGTACTGAGCTAACAGCAGATAAAGGAGAGTGGAAGAAAACATGTTGTGCCGACCCCTCTAGTGTAGGAGCTGTAGGATGATGAATATGATGATTTATATTATAGGCAAGGAATTTTTAAGATCATTCAGCCAATTCTTCTTTGTTTTGGAGATGTCGGAATCCAGCAAGCAGAGCACGACCCGAATAAAAGTTAACATATAGGTGTTCGCATTGTTAGGAACTTTTTGCAGGTGGTAGGACCTTGGGAAGGTCCGCCCGGATCGCTACCACCATCTTACTAGCTATGTTCGCGCTGTTATGGTCCAGTGTGGAACTGTGGAGAGCGCCAACCGCCTGAGAAATGATTTAATCTTGAAATTGAAAATGTGTGTGGGCGGTAGAAACTCCGCTCTCTTAATTATTACCGTAATTTCTATGGCTCCCTGACGTCCCGACCTTTAAGTTCCCGTTACTCGCCCACCATGTATTTTGTTTAAAGGTTGCGACTGTTTATGTCTTCCCAACCTTGTTATACAGCAGACACGTGCAGAACTTTCCGTAGGTGCTTTCATCAAAGTTTACTGCTTCATGAGCCATTTAACGTAACGTAGCTATTAACTCTTTTCGGTAAACACCTGAGGAACGTTCCGTGAATCATACGCCCGTTTCGAACGTTGACGTAATCTTTCAGGAATAGACTATTAGCAGATCATATCGGATCCGGGATATTTTGCCCTTGAATATAATTATGCATACAATAACAACGCGACGTTATTTCCGAGTTAACCTTGGCGAATTGTGAATAGTGAAGGTAACGTCATTATATCTTACAAGACGTTAGATTAGAACTTTTTTGAAAGATGTTATGAAAAAAAACATGCTTATTGAGGTTTTCCTCAAAAGCGTATCTTTTTTTTAAATAAATGATTGCAGCTAAATTGATAATTGACGCTCAACGACCGTGTTTTAGAACAATTTAAGTCCAATAACTTGAAATGTCTAAATTAGAAATTGACCACGTTAATGTAACAAATGACGATAGTGGATGTGTGTACATATACACATGCATACATATGGTAACACTTTAATAAGGCCCACCTAATTGTTATTCGTTATAAGTAGGATAGTTTAATAGGTTGTTGTAATTATAAAAAACTGAGCGCGTCTCGCCATCAAACGTAGCAGTTTGGCGGGAATATAAATGTATAGTATTTAAGTTGTAATTTGAATAGTGCAATAAATTAAATAAAAAAAAAAGTCAATTTCAAGTGTCAGTCTTGACAATGTTTCGGCTAAATAACGTCATTTACCACATTCATTATTCACGCCCTTTTGAAATACGTGTGATTTTCACTTGCAAAGACAAATATAAAAAATGAATAGTTTAAAATGAGTTCACCTTTTAAACTAGATAATAAAACCTTTGTTGAAAAGAAAATTATCTACATCTCATTGTTGCCTGAAGAATGTCCATTTCAACCTTTACAACAGTTTTAATTTAACAGAGCAATCCCAACTTGGTAGAAATTAAAAAAAAAGCAACTGAATTCCAAACTGTCCAATAAATTTTGTTGTGTTTAAAAATCCGTGAAAGAATTTACATTTGCTTAAGCGGGACCAGAAATACTTTGGGAGGTTCAACATTATATTTAGGATGTTTCGGGCTGAGTAAGTCACGTTTCGTTGTGTACGCTGGATATACAAGGGCTTTCGCCGTAGAGACCTGCCTCGTCGTGCTGTGTTCCTAGTCGTTATTTTTAATTAAATGTTGTTGACCTTACATTTGTAATGATTTTTTGCTGTTCTAGTTTAAACTATTATTATTATTATTCACTAGAGGACGCCTGCAACTTCCTACCCATCATCATCATCATTATCAGCTGCAAGACGTCCACTGCTGGACAAAGGCCTTCCCCAAGGTTTTCCACAACGATCGGTCCTCTGCTGCTGTCATCCAGCGGTTTCCCGCGACCTTTACCCATGGTTTTTTTAAATTAAAAAGTTAACTTAATCAGGATTATTTTTAACAAGGTTTCTTAAAAATCGTTGTTTAATGACCGGTTCCTATATTCAAGAAACGAATCTTTTTCCTTACGCCTCGTTAAAATTTGACACATTTCATACGTAGCTAATGTCATAACGCTACCCGTAAGGAAAACGATTCGTTTCTTGAATATAGGAACCGGGCGGCATAAGGAATATTAGCTCTGAAATAAGAGATTGACATTAGATCGTTTGCGTCTATTTACGAGTAGTAGTTATACGCTTAGGTGTTAGAATTAAAGAAACTAAACAGGCTTTCTTTTTTTTGTTTACTCACTCCCAATTTAAAAACCAAGGTAAGTAGTTATACCTACTATTAGAAGGTTAAAGCGATTAGAGCGAAGAATGTGAACCGTAGTAATAGACAAAACAAATGATGCTAAGCGTTGAGATAAGATTAAAGGTTTTCTACAGATAAAACATACATTACATGGATATACCTACATGATTAGAATACTAATGTCTTCCGGTTGGGTAAATAATAAACTGATACAAAATACGAAGATAGTGACGTAGTAGTCTATTTGAACAAAATTATATAAAATGAACAAGGGATTGCCTGACAAGGTGGTTAGCAAACCGAGCCTTGGCGAGGCCTGCTAAAATACGAGTCAGGCAATCCCGTTTCCGATAAGGCATATATAATTTCTTAAACACTTTTAAGTATTTTTTCTACTTTTAAACCGCTAATATTGATATCGTTAATGGTACCACAATACCACCTATAGCGAAACTGAAACGTGAAACTATTCTATAATGAGCGTTCCCATGGTAATAACAGTTCTATAATTATTATTAAAAGACTTCGACGAATTAAGAGATATTCTCCTTTTGAGATTTATTTACATGGTCCTTACGATTTTATATGCAATCAGTAGGATCGAGGGCATTTTTAATTAAAATATCGCAACGGACAGAAAATGTGTTATGAATTTATGATACGTTTATTTTACTCATAGGAAGAAAATGAGCCTCTTTCCGAGCATGTTTGTTAATAAACAATTACGAAACTAGTATGACGCAAATTAAATCCACGACCTGCATGAACAGAGCATCGATTAAACCATCAGGTCTGTCAACAATTAATAACCTCAAACGATTACTGTCAATTGCTTATATCTAATATTACATCACAAGAGTATATTTAGCTAAACACCGGACTACCGCAAACCGCAAGTACCTACAAACGACCTTAACACTACCAGTGCCGGTGAAGCGTCTCTAGATTACATACATTTTTACTTAGCGGCAGCAAACGTGTTAAGAGGAAACATTGTGTTAGAGATAAATGGTTGAATATAGTAATTTAGGATACAGCCTTATCTAATTAATTACAATGTTTTTTTCCTAGCGTGTTTTATAGGTTACCACATATACATAACGAGGCGAGGTATTACACAAACTAAGACACAAAAAAACTCGAGAGAGATATTAATAAATTGATTTTAATATTATCTGTAGAACCACACGGCTGCTCTCATCGACTTGCGCGAAATAAATTTATAATAATTAGGTGCTTAAAGGGAAAAAGAAAACACAAAGACATCGCAATGGCAGATATTTGACTGTATGGAAAAAAATCCTCTTATGTTATTATCCAGAGAGAATATAGGGAATAGTTCGTACAGACTAGATGACGCTAGCATATTCTCTTAAAGTACCAAATTAACGTAAGGTATCAGTTGAAGCATTGAAAATCATGGGCGATGGATGCTTAGTCACATCATTACTCGTCACTATGCACTTTAAAAAAAACGCAGTCTAACATTTGAATAACGACAAAAAGCGACCTTCCGTAACTGCCAAACAAATGTCATTTGTTTGGCAGTTACGGAAGGATATTTTTTTGAGAGTTATTAAGCTTTGGACTTGTGTTCGGCTTCGGAATGACGTAATTTTGTTTGTAACCGCGTTTTGCTAGCACTAGCACTGTAACGTAGAAAAGGCCATGAGACGTTTAAGGTCTTTTCATCACACTTGCTCGTAAATGGTGTTATTCCATGCCTGTATACAGGAGGACAATGGCCTAAATTGTTCCCGCGGGAATTATGGCGAGTTTGTCATCCCTAGGGAGTAATGACTTTCTTTTTAAAATTTGCAACTCTTTCGTACATCATTTCTGACTAAGGAGGTTTAATTTTCAGCCAAAAATTAAATCGGTTTCTAATTTCATCTTTAAAAATTAGCTATAGACTAACTTACATTACACAAAACCTATATATACGCTTCATTAAACTTCATTATTTTTATACCTATTTCAAGTTTATATCAACATTTATCATTAATTTTAGTAATTATACATTTTTATCAAATTGGCTAAATCTGGCTCGAATCCAGGTCGAAACTAAACGCAGTTATTAACTGTGGTAGAGGTCACAAAAAAAATATCGTTTCCATTTACGTTCCCGTTCGTCAAAAGTTATTTCTTTATATTTTGCAGAGTTAAAGTGTTTTCTCTTTGTTTTTTTTCCTCGCAAATGTGATGAAAACCATTGTGTGTATCACAGGCAGTAAGGGGATTACTAACTCGAGTCATTAAAAGCTATCCGCCTTCGGCGTCGGGCTTCTAACACTCTCGTTAGTAATTCCCTTCATACTACCCTTGATGCACAATGTACTATATTATCTTTAGCCATTATCACCAATTTGTTTATTTATTTTCACAGCAAATAATGAACAAAAATTGATTTGCTTTCGACGCTTATTAATTATTAATAGAGGTAGCTCAAAAGCCAAACATTTTTTAGACAAGTTCCGGTTATCATTTGTTTGGCAGTTACGGAAGGTCGCTTTTTGTCATTATTCAAATGTTTGACGGCGCTTTTTTTTAAAGTGCAAAGTGACGACTAAAGACGTTATTTATTAGGCAACCATCGGCCATGATTTTCAATGCTTCAAATGATACTTATCTTTAACAAGAACTACAATACGACGTCGGTGACTTTGTACGCGTATTATGTAAAGTCGAGAACTTAAATATGGGACCCACCTTAAGTCCTAAGTCAATCCGACATTCTGCAACAATAAGGTTGAGTTTCCTACAAGCTACAAATGACTTGACATCTCTAATGGCATTGACGACTTCAAGGATATTTTTCTTGACATGGGTCACAAATTAATTCATGATTCATGATTAATGGGGTAAATTGATGAAGACGAAATCTCAACATAACATGACAACATCCACCTGCTTTTAAAATCATTTCAGACTTCAAGAATATCTGCCTAATTTACGAAGTTTCATATTAATCTACCAACCCAGGAAATTGAGGACATCTGCGAGTTATCTGATCCCATTAGGGCAGTCATTAATAGTACTAATGACCCTAATGAAGATCTAGATCCATCACCTTCATATTACAGAAAAGGACGCCAAATATAACAGATTAACGAAGAAGCCAATGGATTAATAGGACGGGATAAAATTATAAAGACGTATTCTTAAGATAGATATGAAAACACATACAGCTTTCAATATCATCTCTGACTTTAAGAATATCTGCGTCATTTACGTAGTTCTGTATCAATTAACCAACCACAAAAATATTTTTTTGTTAATTATTATTATGCTTTAATGGGCGGAAGTTAATATAATAATCCTAACGTAGCTAATGAAGATCTAGATCCATCAGCTTAATAATACCTAATGGGACACCAAATACAATAGATTGATGAAGAAACCAGTGAAATGACTAGCATAGCCACTCCATCTTTCTTATGTCAGGATTAGCAACGCTACCAATAAATCTTAATCTCGTTTGCAATCCCAAGATTGAACACGTCTACATCAGAAATGACTTGCCATCGTTTGCCTTCTCAATGCTATAGAAAAGATGTAAGATGTTCAAGCATCTTTTCCGGGTATATTAAAACGTGGCAAAGATGTTGCTTCACGGTAGCCGAATGCTTTCTCGGGTTATTTACGCAATAGCTAACATAATGATGTATTTTCTTGTCATGAGTTACATCACCGGACTTTAGAAAGAAAATTGAAAGTGACATCTATGATAACTTTCACTAGATTGATATGAGTGGGCGGGTGTTACGTAGTAAACAATCCATAAAAATACAATCAAACAACGCGGTAAATATGAAGTTGGGAGTACAATACCAGTCCGTTTTTTCACCAAGCGGTTCCAACGGAAGACCAGTGCAACAATTTTTCTGTCTTGATATTTTTGTAGCTATGTAATGTGGTTTTGTTTAAAAAGAGATTAATATAGAAAATGACTAAAATTCGAAGAACAGTCTCCTAATTCGTCAGATCCTTGGCAAGCAATGCTTTTAAACGAAAGAAAATGTGACTTATCGTAGGAAAAACAAAATACTAAAGCAGCTTTTCTTACAGTGTGCTCGATCGAGCGCTGGGACTTCGTAATGCATCAGTAAGGGCTTCGTAAAGTTATTTTAATATCAAGGTTTTGCCTGTTTGAGGACCCAGTAACATATTTACTGTTTCAAAAGGGTCTGACACTAAAATAGTTTTGAGAACCGCACTGAGAAATATATTGTAAGAAGATCTAAAACACATTTATATTACAACAAAGATTCGAATTTTGTACAAATATCTTGAGAAAGGTAATTGGTCTGTAAACACGTCATGTCATAGCCAAAACAACTTATAGATTACGAACACGTTTCTGTGAATCACGAATGGTGACTATTCATAGCGAAGTTTTTTCAGACTACATTTAAAACCGGTACCGAATACAGGTTTTGGACAGTCATGAGAGTATCGTCCACATATACGACTATTATTGTGAAATTATAACTTTTTAAAGCGTTATTTAAACTTTATTTAAAAATAAAACAGTGTCAATCGTTCTTACGACATAAATTAGTCTTTATAATTATAAAATGCAAACCAGTTTGGCTGTTTGTCATATTTACGTCTAAACTGCTGATTAAGATGATATTTAAAAATTACAGTCGGGAGCAAAAATACCGGGTCAGAGTGCGTTTTTCATACAAACGAGACTATTTGGTTCCTCGCCAGGGGTTGTTTTGAGTGAGGTTTAATGGTGGATACTCCAAAGTTCAATAGAGGAGGTCAAAATTTGTTAAGATACCTAACTGATCGCACAATCAGTTAACAAAACAGCGGGAAAGTTTGGGTCAGCACTTGGATTTCCTTACATTTTATTGCCATTTTAGATGTTTTTCTGAACATGCACAATTCCGGCGTTAACCGCAGATTCATTCAGTTGGGTATCCTAGGCACTCTGGAAGTCCTGTATCGATGCTCGGGGTATTAATCATCAGATTTCACTAAAAGCATTCCCTGTCGAGGAACTGAGGCTTCGAAATAGCCTCTTTAGTATGAAAAACGCACTCTGACCCGGTATTTTTGCTCCTGAGAGTAGTACTAGTAACTAATTTGAACCCCCGGCATGAACAATAATACTTTTTGTCTCGCAATCAAATTTGATCCAGAATGTCCAAGATTTAGATTGATGTTAACCCACGGAATTCCCCGTCCTGCCATTTGTCGTCACGCTATTTATTGATCGTCAGTGCGAAAACATTGCGCCGTAGACCGTGGCATCACGCAGCGCACCCGTGATGGACGAACTGATATCCATTTGGGGGGTAGTCGACAGAGAAATGACAGCCATTGGAATGACGTCGTGAGTGAGCTAAATTTTTGATGTCCTTCCATTTGATTGATCACGATTGTTCTTAAACATCCGGCTAAGACTTGAAATGAGCGAATTCTTAACCAATCCAAAGCAAGATTTAATCAAAACATGTTTTGATAACAAACGCAAATACGGGATGAACACATTCAACGAATTTACATCTTTGTGAAGTTTGACCTACCGTACGAAAGATCGTACCGTCCACTGCCCAATAGAAAATACCGTTCGGTTATAGAAGATTTATTTTCGTTACGTAAATAACAAAAATGCGAAGTGGTGCTAAATAAAATCGTTTAACAGCACTATGTTAATCGACGCATTGAAAATCCTGTTTTAGATCATTACTCATTTATTTATAGATTAATGGCGTAGTTTCACGGACGTATTATATTTCGATTTTTAATAAAACAACCTAATTACAAACTTACCATTATGAAGAAAAGGTATCTTGCTTTTCGCCCATCCGCACCTGAAAAACAAAACGCATATCAGATAAAAATGTCATCATCAGGCCCACATCCCTCAAAACTTAAGGAGTGTGTCATGTCGACAATATTGTGGACTTTTTCTATGGAAAACCTTACAATTTTGTAAAACTATACACTTGCGGGTGGTAGGACCTTGTGCAGGGTCCGTCCGGATCGCTTCCACCATCTTATCCATGAACCTACCGCCAAACAGCAGTGTTCGCATTGTTTTGTTCCGGTTTGGGGATAAGACAGCCGGTGTAATGAGTAGCATATAGGCATTCCATCTTAGTCCTCAGGGTTGGCAACGCATATGGAATCTTAGGCTTGCAGTCTTGTGAATGCGAATATAAATGGGTCACAGTTTCCACTTACAATCAGGCGGCCTGTGTGCTCGTTTGCCTACTCTATGCCATATTTTTTTTTTTTATAAAATAGCACGGAATCAATTTAGAGCATTAAATTCGACAAGCATCTAGGTATAAATAATTCAGTCTGTAACAACCTATTGACATTTCAGAAATGGATGTAACTTGTAATGAAACTCGCTGTAGCGAGGTTCTAATGGATTAGTTCATATGAAATGTCACGTACTTCGGTTAGGGGGATTAGGGAGGAGGGGGGTTTCATTACGAGGGCAATAAGTGGGAAATGTTCAACACATTCACGGCCCCCTACCCTATTTAAGTATAAATTTGACTCGATATGGCGGTCGTGGTTCTGGAATGTTCTGGATGTGGAACTGGTATTTAAGTAACGTCTATTGGATTCAGGCTCCTAATTTGAACGAATTGGCGCAAGTGGAATTTAATTTACTATAGAGCACGTTTTTAGGTGGAAGTTATTTAAAAAGAGGAAGGAAATGACGGCAGCCACTGTAAATGTATTGATATAAATGTATTAGAACCGAAGATGTGATGTTTCAGTATAAAAGCAAAAAAAATACATATTTAATTGTTTACCGATAAATTAGGTGCTGTGACTTAAATTATCAGTAACTTAATAAAAATTAATGTATGAAAATGCGTAGAATAGTATTTTATACACAAACGAATTTGTATAAACCGTATAATAAATTGTAAATAATAATAATAATTGTAAATTGTTCAGTTTGCCTGTTTGGCAATTTATGTTGACTTAAAATGTATATATAACAAAGTCACATTATTATCAAGCGTGTGTTTACAAAACATAATTGTCTTCATTCAAACAATCCTCATTTCTTGGTATATCCACTTGAAACGATCTCTCATCTCTTTCGTATATTTATCAATACAAATCGATCACTAGCTATTAATAAATCGGTCTCCATATCGACCGTCTGCTTGAGAACTAGGTTGATCTAGATCTATTAATACTCCTGCGCGACCCAGGTTAGCGATGGGTCAGAAGTCTAATAAACTTTGCACATGTAGATAGATCATTTATGTATCAAGAACTCTGTAGTCTGGTGTATATATGTTTGTCTCTTTGCTTAGGGGACCATATATAGGAAATGATCCAAAATTAAAAGTAAAATAAATATCAGGAGACAATGTCACATCAATTGACCTAGTCCCAAACTAAGATCTAGCCTTGTGCTATGGGTACTAGACAACGATATAAATACTTATGTAGAGAAATATATACTTAACAACATAGAAAACATCCAAGACTCAAGAACAAATAGTCGCGCTCATCACACAAATATTTATAAAAAAAAATTGTCTAGATATTTAAGAGTTAGACAGTAGCTAGCATAAAACATTAGTATTTTACCTATGCATATACTTTTATCACAATATTGCAGATTAAACACCAATAAAATGACCTAAGTTCAATGTCGCATTGTTTGGAAAGAGTAAACAACTTATAAAAAAGCTACAAACCACCGAAATAATAGCGACCCTAAATTAAGATCTGATAACTCGTGTTAACGACCTAACTAGCCAAGAACCACTAAAACGGTTTTTTTTTAAGCCGCGTCTGAAACGATCTTGAGTTTGGGATATACGATGCCGCAGACACATGATACTCAAGCTACAATTATAAAAAAATCCCTGGTATCCTGCCATTTGGCCGAAATATGTTTGGCCGAATGTATCGTTCCAGCCTCGGACCGGTACTGTTCCTGATCATGGTGAATGACTCGTGAGTGACCTCCAGCATGCCCAATGCTTGCTGTACGCGGACGACCAGTTTGAGTCATGAGAATAGGGCGAGAATCGGATCGTCTTATATTACAACAAGACCCAGACCAAGTGCATCGATGGAGCATAGCGAATACACTTTACTTCAATAACGACAAATGCCAAATTATGACATTTACACGCCGACAATGTCCGGTTAACTTTAACTACACGATGGAAGGTCAGGCGATAAGCCGTGTAGCCTCTGTAAAAGATCTTGGAGTGAAGTTTGATCGAGAGCTGAATTCCGTGACCATTACTAACCTCGCTAAGGAGTCGTATCCGAGGTTGGGTTTCGTGACGAGAAACGTTAAGGACTTACACAATTCCGGCGTCATCAAACTTCTCTTTACAGCCCTAGTTCGAAGCAAACTAGAGACTAGACTAGCGTAGCGTCTGAAGTCCTAGCGAGGCCAAGTACAGACTCATGCTTGAGAAGGTCCAGAAGGATTTTTAACGTTTTTGTATCCATACATGTACCCGGCTAAGTTTTTGGTAGGCGTCTTAGGCTTCAACTCCCTGGAGGTGCGCAGAGGGTGCGAGCGGTTGAGTATGGGGTTCAAGGTCCTTCGTCATAAGATCCATAGCACTGAACTGCACAATATTCTCAACCGCGTCATCGTGCCTCCCAATAAATCACGCCGGCGTGCATGCCTACAGCTGTCGGATGGAGCGGGAGCGCGTGCGACTGCTCGCCACTCACCACTGTGCGACATGATCGCCTCACTCAATGTGCTCCTGCGCACTAATCCCCAAGTGGATATTTTTGTTGACCACTGGTCCAGGTTAATGTCTCAAAGTCGTGCGTACTGTGAGATGCGGTAAGAAGGTTTGTACGTGAATTATAGTGAATAAATGACTGTTTAATGTGTGAGAAAGAGCGTGTGTGATATAACTATAAAAGTCCACTATTAGAATGTTGGCAAGTGTAATTGGTGTGAACCGTTCTTGTTCAATAAATAAATAAATAAATAGTCGTTTCGCAGCCGTTTTATTTGCCAGCCCACCTTCTTCTCCTGTAACTGTAAATATTTCAGGATTTATTTCAGTCCTATCGTGTAGCATACTGTAGGTTAGGTAAGGTTAGTTATTATAAAAATCGTGAAATATTGACGGTTACAGAAAAATAAGCGGGTTGGCAAATGAAACGGACACTCGCTCAAACCTATTTCTGCCAAAAGGCAGAGAAGCAACATCCCTGTTTGCGTCGGGGGGATTTAATAAAACGTAGCCTTCTCTATCGAACAGCAACAGTTTCTAATTTCCTACATCACGAAGTTAGGAACTTGCAATCAGCGATAGTCAAATTAGAAATAGGTATTACCAACTTAGGAACCTTTGCAATAGCCTATTTCAACTAGTGATTCGTCACACGGTTTGATAAAATTTCGAGTTGTTATTGCAAAATATAAACTGTGATTAAGTTATTTATTCATGCCATTGCATTCCTACATTGATGGTCAAAATCTATTACAATTTGTTACGTACGCCAACACTAACATTACATACTCAAAGTGAAACGTATGAGTTAGTTTCATTATAAATAAATATCAGGACCATGTCACACCAATTGACCTAGTCCCAGCTCTAGGCTTGCTTGCACGAAAAACACTTCGAAACCCAAATCCGAGCCGGACAGTTGGGTACCTTTCCTTGTTTGTAAATTGGAGATTTAGTTCAATTGAAGATAAAACATATCTCGAACAGCTAACATGTTATGTCCAGTGTGCAGTGCAGGCTATCTATTCCAAGAAAACTAGTTCTGAAATGAAACTCGATACCGCCCGTGGGCGAGGCAGCGGGAATGTTGTACATAATGCATGTAGGTACCTAGGTACTTTACACATTCTATTAATTGCATAAAAGCAAGCTCGGGATTCGTTTCCAGAGACTTCTGCTTACGTTTACGTTTTTGGATACCTTTAAGATTTATTCTGCGTTAAGGGATTTCACTAGTATAACAGATTTGTTAAGCTTCGATCCAATACCCAGTCCGTCCAAATCGGATTTCGCCGTTCGTCTACTACGCAGTTCCTCCATAAAAGAATTTGACGACACGTTAGCCTACAGGCGTAAAAGAGGCCAAGGAGCACCAAATGGTAAGGTGGGCCTCAGGCTCTATATACAATCAAGACAGCAAACCCACGACTGCAATCTTAAGATTAAAAAAATCATCCAATATTTCAATATTTGTAGAAGTTTTCAAAGTGTTATTGTTAAAGAGACATATTTTTATTTCAATACTAAAAATGTTATATCGATTGCCAACCCTGAGGAGTTTCACCGGTTGGTCTTATCTTATACACCGAAATACAACAATGCGAACACTGCTGCTCGGTGGCAGGTTAAAAGGCAAGACGGTGGTAGGGATCCGGTAGACCGAGCTACCTGGCCCTACGGTACTTCGTAGCTGTTGCAAACGTTGCAATGCAGTTGAAACGTCAACGTAAATATCAGATACGTGACTGAATGGTTGTCTTAAATTAATATAAGAGTTTAGATATCAATTAAAATACCATCAAGGTTCACTGAACTCAGTATTAATAGAATGCTCTCAAGAGCTGTATTGAGACGGCACGCTCGTTCAGGTGTTTCAGTTTATTAAAGTTGCATTTATAATGCACTAGTGCAGTGTGTGGAAGAGACAATGTATTTTATGAAGTTTAGTCTAGACTTAGTAATTTTGTATTTGTTTGTATGTTGGGGTAAATTATTTCATTAAGAAAACCCACATTATACCTGAAGCTAGTATAAACCAAAGGGAATCGAGGGCGGGTACTTATATTTATATTATAACTAGAGGACGTCTGCGACCTCGTACGCGTAGAATAAGTTTCCCGCTACTCCCCCTATTTGAAACCTTTGAATTTTGAAAAAATTCAATTGAAATTTAGTAATATAAATTATAATGCTTTGCGGCCGACCTCGGAGCATTGCAGAGGATTGCGGCGGAGGAAATTTATTGGGAAAACTCCCCTGCCGTCCGCAGGTTTTGCGGGTGGTAGGACTCTGTGCAGAGTCCGTCCGGATCGCTACCACCATCTTATCCATTAACCTACCGCCAAACAGCAGTGTTCGCACTGTTGTGTTCCGGTTTGGGGATAAGACAGCCGGTGTAATGACTAGCATAGAGGCATTCCATCTTAGTCCTCAGGGTTGGCAACGCATTTGCAGTCTTAGTCTTGTAGTCTTGTGAATGCGAATGTCTATGGGTCACAGTTTCCGCTTACCATCAGGTGGCCTGTGTGCTCGTTTGCCTTCTCTATGTCATAAAAAAAAAATAAAAAAAATGCGCTGACCCCAAATGTCTGGTTGTCAGTTTGTTATGCTTCCCCGGTTAAACCGCTGTACCGCTTTTGCTGAAATTTGATATGAACATAGATTGATTCAAGAGAAAGGACTGAAGACACCTTTTCATTCCAGACATTTTAGTAGCGAATAGGGTTAAACGACTTCTACGCGGGCGGGTCGCGAGCAAAAGTCGATTTTTAGGATTCCGTCTTCCGTCTACGATTCCGTTTCGCAGGTCCGTCCGTCCGCAGCCTAGTTCAGAGACCCTTAGTACTAGAAAGCTGTAATTTGGCATGAATATACATATTAGTCACGCCAAAGAAGTGGGCAACCTCCCCTACACGTAGCGTGCGGATGTATTTTTTATTCTCGTTTACCCCATAGTGGAGTGTCCTTGGATAAGTCTTTCAAAACAAAAACGATATAGGGATACGTTTATGAAATATTAATCTTTAAAGCGCAAATTTTTGTTAAAGTCAAGTTTTATTAATTTTTTGCCATTTTTAATAATAATTATAATTGAATTGTTAATGAATTTTATGTCATGATTGTCATAACTAATAAAATAATGTTGCAGTATTCCTGAAAGGTACAGTCGGTTTCAAAAATATGGTAGAACCTAAAGTTCCAGAAATAGGTCCACATGACGTTTAATTAATTACGGTCAGGAGATTATACCTAAGCTTCTAAAAGGTTTAATTAACTCTGAAGCTTCGAATGCTTCCACATTGTCATTTTATATATAATCTTTCAAAATGAAGTCTTGTAAAATGTAAAAAGTCTTAATAAAGTTAAGCGCAATTCACACAGCGGGCAGGGCGGTAACGGGTCAGGCGCCGCGCTGATGATCGCTGGATCGGACGGTAATGGCGAGTGTATAGAGTAGAATTTACAACGCGCTCTGTGAGAATGCCTGGCAGGACCCGTCGCGGGCGCGTTGTAAATCCTACTCAATCACCGTCCGATCCCGAATGCCCGCCTGCGATCAGCAGCGCGGGGCCCGCCACGATTCGGCGCTATGTGTGAATACGACGACCGCGCGGGTGGCGTGCGGGTCCCGCGATGAAAACGACATGCCCCGCGCCCGACCCGCCCGCTGTGTGAATTGCACTTAGGCGGACAGACCAGAGCGGCATAGTATAATATATACCCTGGGAAAATGGACAGTTCCCAAAGAACAACGGCTACTTATAATTAGTAATTAATTGTTCGAGAAGTAGGTACCTACCTAATTAACCTTACGAAAGGAAGCCCGTAGTCTGTAAGCATGCATGCGTCAGGATTCCCACTCCGCAATCCCAACCCCCACTCCTATTCCCCCTTTTTGGAAAACCCCGCGGATTATTAAACAGAGGAAGGACTTTCTCCCCCGGCCTTTCAGCTCTGGCTGGGGTAGTATCCGCGGGAGTCTAAATTTACTTTAATTTTATTCGTTTTATAGATACTGTTTGGAAGGAGGAAGACACTAATAGTTTTAAGTTTTCTCTAGAATGAATAATTATTTTATTATTAATTTATTAAGATGTACTTATTCTAAAAGGGCGTAACTTCATTTCTACGACACAATGGACATATTACGTAAGTCCAATCTGTATTAAAAAAAAATTAGTGTCAATGTCAAATTTGAAGTATGACAGCTTTTTTTCTCGTGAAAAAGGCAATGGTATTATATCTATTCAGGCATAGTATTGGTAAAACTCGATATTTTTTTAAACTTACTTGTAATTTTGTAAATCAAGAAAAATAAATCTAAATAAATATTTTGCCGTGTTCAGGAGGCAAAACCCTTTCGATTCGTATAGTAATTTGCAGGTGTCACCAAAATGAAATGTTGTCAATTTTAGTTGGTAATAGGGGTATTGGGGTATAGGGGTATTTCCCTCCCTCCATTCCCAGCTCTCCGGAAGGGATTTTCACCTCTACCACTTTTCAATTAAAAACCAAACGAAACCAAAAGACTTTTGTCTTTGGCCCTTCAGACGATTACCAAAAAAAACACCTTACCGCCCCTGCCCAATTAAAGCGTTTATGTGTCAGCAAGGGAAATCAAATAACACGAAATGAAAATAAAGTCTTGTGACTCCAATCGTACGGAACGCACTTTTAATAGGTAGGTAGGTACCTGCCGACGTTGATAACCCCATAAAAAGAAATCGTAAGTTACCTATCAGCCATTCGTTCGGAGGTCGACGCCCGATACCAGTGCACGTGATCGGGCTGCCGTATAAACTTGAAAGTAGGTACGTATTAGCACCTGAAGTTTGATATTTTTGACTCGAGCTATAGGTATTCTGTATGTAGTACGTAGTAAATACTTAAACAGAGATGGTTGAAAGTTGTTTAAAAATCGGAATCAATTGGTAGGTATCTATATGGGCTCAAAACAAATTAACCCGCCCATTAATTATTTTTTAGATCAATTTACCAAGATCGTTATTTCTAGGAACAGGATTTCTATTGGCATTTTTTCCCGAATAAGGTCATATTTTTCCCTGAGTTTTTTTTTCCTGTCACATTAATTTGGATTACAGAAATCAATTGAACAGTATCGACAGAGCTCTGCAAATGCGGAGCTCCTATTCCTGGGTGCTTTGGCCCTTTGAGTCTACTGCAACACTAATACCTAACCTAACCTAAAACTAGCTACCCATTTCAACCTGATCATATGTGGGAATAAAATGATCTAACAAGGTGATACCTACTTCAATGGGTTCATAGTAGGTATCTCATAATTAAAACACACAAATAACATAACAGACGCGTCTTATATCACACCGACATAACTTATATAAAACGGCAACGGATACGCATCTCATTACGCAACGAATGCACTTACATAATTTTCTAATGCATCATCCATCAGACAACACTTTCCTTTTATTAGTCACCATTGATTCTACAGCGCATCAACTGTGTGGACTACATGCGGTAGTTCCTTTGGATGTTCCTTCGGATGTTCCTTTGAAGGAACTCTTGCGGGTTTTTTTTCGCACTAGTTCTTTCACAAGAGATGAAGGACGTCCTGCGACTTCTCCTTTGCCTTTGTTCCTTAACAAGAGTTGAAGGAACAACAGTGACTTTTAATTCGCACTAGTTCCGTCAAATTACCAGAAGTAACTTTCTCGCAAAGGAACTAATGCGAAAGAAGAGTCTGGGTTGTTCCTTCAGCTCTTGTAAAGGATGGATACACATGGCCCATGTGTATGATTGAGTGTGTTTGCTACCTAGCTTATAAAATAATATACCAATTAGATAGGTATTTAACTTTACTTTTTTCATTTTGCAATTATCCTGAATATTATCCCATACGTCACCGCGGTCCAAGTCGAGGGCAAAAGCTAGTTGTTTATTCAACGCGTCGATTTGCGCGTGCACCTATTTGGATGCGCCCTGGCGGGGAAAGCTGCGCAAGCGCCGAGTGAAAGTTAGCCAATGCGGAAGAACGGGTTTCCGCCTACCCTCGTCTTGGTATCCTGTTGGTCGAAAGGCTGAAAAATGCACAGGCTGTCTTGGCGACAGATGAAATAGAGAGATTTTTTAACCTAGTATTTTTTTTAGGGTTAGTTACTAAAATTGTAATATGTAGTCATATTGCTGACACTTTCTCGTGGGTCCATCAGTCTGTCTGTGAGTCTTTGGTTTTTAAACTCGAAGCAGTGAAAGATTTGTAATTTTGTAATTTTATAGGTATACAAACAAGCTCTTTCCCTGTGACTCTGTGTGCGTCGAATTCCTTCGAGAACTATCGGAATTTTCAGGATGAAAAGTTCCTAAGAACCCAATGTCAGTCTCCACACTATAAACAACCGATCTTAGTACCAAATTTCACATTGTCAGTAGAGGCAAGAAACTGCGAGGACACTCACAAAATCGTATTACCATAGTATAAGGTTCTTTTCATCCTGAAAAATTGTATGGTTCCCGAGGGAACAGGCAATAAACGCCAACGGGGACAGAGTGGGCAGCAGATACTGGCAGATAGTATTATTATAATATAAATAAAATTCCTACACCGTATCTGTCTAATGTTTTTTGACACTTAACTCGGACATAAATCAGTAAATATTTTTGAGTTTTTTACCAATATTTTTAAGATTTCTCATGGAATAGTTTAGGTTTAGGAGATAAATATTAGAGAGAAATAAACTCTATTAAACGTTATTTTGTGGCTAATAATAACAAATACGTTAACAGTGTTATTGCATGTTGTACAGTCAACAGCATAAATAAGTGATCATTTATGTACCTTGTCACTTTAACGTCGTGTTTGAAATGTCATACAAAATTGTGAAACGATTGAAAGCGACAAGGTACATAAATGATCACTTATTGATGCTGTTGACTGTACAGTCGAGTTCATAAATATGTGTACATCTTAGTACCTTGTCACTTTGATCGCTGTTACAATTCATAAATGGCAGTTTAAACATGACATTAAATAGACAAGGTAGTAAAGTGTGCATGTGTCATATTTATGAATTCGACTGTAGGTATAATGTAGGTGGTCAATATTTATTTATTTTAAGGCGAGCAACCTAGTCACCTGATGGTAATGGTGATGGTAATTGAGATTATTATGTTCCAGAATAAATAAAAATGTCAATATTACATAAGTATTGAGATGTAAATGTATATTATATTAATAGGTAAATTGTTTATTTACTTTTGATAAATGTTTCCTCAAATTCAGCACCAAACCTCTACTAGTCTCTGGTGGGCGTTATGGTTGACTGGTAAAGAATGCCTGAAGGCATTAAGTCTGTCATTTGTACTTACTTAGTTAAAGGTGCAATAAAAAGTCATCTGGTATTAAATAACTAAAGATCAGGAGGACAATCTCACACAGACTGCGCTGCGCTTGTACTTGTACTTGTGGGTACTAAACAGATAAACAGACTAGTACAGAGAAACTAATAGAAAACATTAAACACTCAGAAACAAATACTTAGACTCATCACACAAAATATTTCATCTACTGTCCAACAGCAGAATGCTGCAACTCAAGTTACATCGTTTTGTCATCTACCATACCCACAGACAAACTTTTAAAATCATGTTCCAGTTTAGGTGGTAGAAAACTGTAAAAATGCGGTATCTCTGCATAAGACCAGCCAAAACATAACTCTTAAACGTTTTTACCTTGAAACTAGTATTTTTGACTTGCAGCATTATGCCGTTGGACAGCAGCCATGCTGGGAATTGAACCTGGCACTGGTAGCTTCAGCAAGCAGGGTCACTACGAACTAGGCTTAACATGTCATCATATAATAGGTAATAAAGCTGAATATTAGGGATGTAACAGATGTGGTTATATCGGAACCGAAACAAGAACCAGATGTTTTAAATTTAGTTTAACGGAACCAGAAGCGGAAGCGGAACCCGAGTGATAGGTGGATTGGATGGAGGTGGATGAGATTGTTAAGGGTAGGTCTAAGCTAAGTCTATCTATTCATAATAAAAACAAACCAAACATTAATCATCAGCCTTTAAAGCCGTTTTGGAAGTAACAGAACCAGAACCGAAGCGGATGTTTAAAACTAAACGGAAGTTCCGACTTAACGGAAGCGGAACCGGAGCTCTGTTACATCCCTGGTGCATATTACTATCAGGAATTCTGCTGAGCCCATTTCATTCAAAAATCAGAGAGTAAATAAAATAAAATAAATAACAGATCTTTTTTTTAATTAAGTTAGTATTGTCTCACATGCATACTGTTATATTTTTATATTCATTTTGGAAAAACAAATCAAATCATCCCCACTACTAGTCCAAAGAAGGTGCAGCAAACATTATATTAAATTTATTTTGTCTCAATAAATAAAAACAACATTTTTATTTACAAAAAATAGTATGCTTTAAAGACAAACCTCAATAAGGATGAACTTTTTTAGCAACTAAAACAAAACAGGAAGTTCTCAAGTTAACCTGTATATATTTTTTTCTTTATTTATGTTGCCTCACTACTTTTTAGTGATTTCCGATTATAAAAATTATTTTGTTCTATTGTCACCAAATCTGAATCTCACAAGGGGATCCATGAGGAATTGAAGGAACTCCTCAAAAATAATTGGCATACATATAACAATGTTATTATTTTTGTAACAAGTCCAGCATTTAAAAAAAAAAGATAAAAGAAAAGAAATTTATTCAGTAAGTAGGCCACTCGGGCACTTTTACACGTCAAGATACTACCACCGCTTCCCAAGAGGAGACCACTGCTGAGAAGAAACGCCGCAAGAAACTCAGCAGAGATTCGCATTCAGGAAGTATCATTTAGTGAAGTGGAACTGATGATGAAGACCACAAATGGCTACCGGAACTCCTCAACGGTACCTATTTCAAGGGTGGCTATAAGATATCTCGATTAAGCTAGTTGAGCATACTGTAATGAAGAAAATTTAATTGCTTAAATATGACTATGACTTTCTTGCGGCGTTGCTTGCGGCAAGCTTGAAATGTCTTTCATGTTAAATAAGAAGTGGGACTACATAAATACCTACCATTTTAAAATATTTTGCATTTGAAAGGCGGTTTTCTGTTTTTAAAACGATTAATTTTATATCCTTTTCAAAAAATTCCTGTTGTCAATTGCACTATCTGGAATTCTGTTGAAGTGATTTTGTTCAGACCTCAGTGTGTATTAATTACCATAACGTCAGGTACATTTTCAACATATTATCATTTTTAAAAAACTGTTTTTATTTTGTAATGAAAAATAATATGATTAAATAGTAATAGTCAAAGAAACAATTATGGCATTAACATTCATAAAATAATATTGTCTCAATTTGGCATTTTTAGTAATGAAAATTGTAATTTTTAGAAATGATGATGCTGTTTTGGTCTGTATTTTGATTGTGATTAAGCTGTATTTAATTGTAAACATTATAGCACTTCTTAGTTTTCGTTTTTTTTACTTTTACCTGTTAATACATACCTAAAGACCTGCCAAATGAAAGCAGACACCCTGTGTGTAAAATTTGTCATTTTGACATCATCGGCAAGAAAAGTTCGACCCCTGGTAACGACTTTCAAGTATCTTTATCACATTTTGATACTAATGATAAAGAACTACTGATAACTAGGTACTTAGTTCTTTAATAAGATATATTATTTGTTTTGCAAAAAAGGTAACATGGGAATGTTTTTTTTTTTGTACCAATCAAATTTAAACAGGTAAGTATAGAAATAAAGTTATAAAAGTAAAAATCCCCTACGAAAGTTTGACCGATTATTTGAGCCATTTAAACTCAATATATTAATCAAAAGTATAAGAAATATTTTAGTATTTCTGCCATAGAGTACTTTGATTTCATTCATAAGATATTCATTAATAAAAACACCCCAGAAATCGTTGATTGGCAAGTAAAAAAAGCATTGGTACCTCCAAAACCAAAAATAAAGAGACTAATGATGAGGCATAAACAAATTGTTAAAAACTTTATTAAATAAGTAGGAAAAGTTTAATGACCACACATTAACGTAAACATGTGATGTAATATTAATTAGAACGTCTTAAATGCTTACTTTAAATTATCACAAGGTATTACTTACTGTGGTTAGGTCAGGAACATAACGGCACACAAAAGACAACATGGTTCCAAACAAAACTATACACGAACAACTCAACAATCACTTCGTTCACCACAACGTCCACAACACCTGTTAACGACCAAATAACGCACTCCTACAACTTCTCGAATATAATTTCACACGGGCATACAATACACAAACAAACACCTTTGTCAACTTGCGAAACGAGATGTCAAATCAGAATTATTTTTCTCAAATTCTATTAAATAAAGCACATTACAACTCGTAGTAAGTAATTATCATGTTGTTTACAGAGAATAACAATAGAAAAAACACACTTAAAACACGCGTTTCGCGTATCTGGCGAAAATATTGAATTATTTGAGCACACGTAAGCTTATCACGGTACCGAATTTTATCGAAAACTGCTGGGCTAACAGACCGCTGGCAGATAGAAGCAGTCACACACTACTGCCAACATAGTAGGCAACACAACTGTGTTTTGACAGATATAGTGATACCAGCTCATACTAAAATATCTTCTAAAATGAGTAAACAGTCTTATTCACGCACGGTAAAAAATAAAAAGCTGTGCTTATTTAAAATTAATCATTTTAATAATACATTTCACTATAGGCAAGAATAAACACACCTGTTGCTCATGAATTGTCATTATGGGCATGGGAACATTGGACTGCCTACTTTAAATAACTAACACGCGACGCGACTCGAGTCAAAATGTGCAAGAAGCTACTAAATTGCCTAGAACTGCTGCAAGTTAACACGCATAAAACGCAAACATGATCGAAAGTTATGTTATGTCACCGTCGATATTTCTGCAAACTCTAAGCGGTTACACGCCGTCTCCATCCCATCATCACAAATACGGGTGGGTTTCGCGATTTCCGGGACAGTCTTTGTTTTAATGTTTGTTATAGCAACCAGTTAGGCATGGTTCCCGCAGTGCGCTGCGTCTAGACTTGCGTTCGTAAAAGGTTTTTAAGTATAATCTTTATAATACGCACAAACATTGTGACCTTACGACTATGGCATTGCTTTAAAGCTTAGCCCTAACCAGCATTGTCACCAATAAGTCACTTAATATATCTGTGTTCAACAGTCTTTTTTTTTCAAGTTTAGGCAATGGCCTGTTGGTAATTAGCAGAGCCGTCCCACAGGTGACAACAATAGTTACTCAATGCATGCAAATATTTTGTTGGCAAAACCTTCACCTGAGTCTTACGGTTTGCAAATTAAAAAGTGAACTCTTCGTTACACGAAAATGTATATTTCAAGAAAAAGGTACCTAGTTAGTGAAAAATATTTTCTACTATTATTGATGAGGTTTATTACGCTAGCAATGTGTTGGACACATTGTTGATTTGATATTGATGGCATGTTGGCAAAACTGTTAAGCTATATTGATTTGACTCAATGTAAACTAAATAATTACAGGTAATTTATGCGAAAAACTTCGGTACCAACGTCCCATTTGCTGACCTTTTAAAATATGAATTCAATAAGAAAAGACGACGTAAAAATAGCAAAGAAACTTTGTGAACGAGAGATTAATATATTACCTACTAAATACCTAACTAAAAATCTTTTTCGATATGGGTTGGCTCTTAGAACAGACGGTACCTACTACTTACAAGACACACACGGACTTCGTAAGATTAATGACTAAGTATTGCCTAACTCCACATCTAACTCCGTCCGCGTAGAAGTCGTTTATCGCTAATCAATCACGGTAAAAAGATTTTTGTGTCCTTTCTTGAAGTTCATGCTGTCGCATAGCTACTTTCACATTTAAAATATTAGTATGGATTTTCTGTAAGTACTTAATATAAAACCATTCTACTTAGCAATGGGCGTCTTCAGGGCAAAAAGAAAAATGACGGTATGACTTCCAAAATTTATAATTAAGTATGTAGTTAAAAGGTAAGAAGAGATTTGCCGATATGACAATCGACATCTAAATACAGCGTGTCAAAATGCTGTCGATTATTCAGATACCTATAGTTAAACACTGCTTATAAATTTTAATTTCTATATTATCTAACTACGTACAAACTATTCTAACTTTATTCTAAGTATACATACTGTTTATTATGAAGTAGTTCAAGGAAGAGATCAACAGCTGTAACATGCTGTTTCATATAATAACATTGAACACAAAATTCGCTTACAATTTCTTCATGTGATACACAAATCTTAGTTAAAAACGGCGTCATACCGCACTGTACAATTGCTAATGAGTAGAATAAATAATACGAACAATATCAGTCAACAAATCACTTGGCATCAATCCTTTTCTTCTGCTTCAAGCACCGGAATTTAAACAAAAGGTCAGTCAGTTACATCTTATTCAGTAGAAGGATGCTGCCAGGTAGACTGAAAGGTCCAAGACGAGATCTTATGTCAAGGGCTCTTACAGCAAAGTAGTATTTGTACCCTGCCATGAATTGTGTCAACGTACAAGCCATCGGCAAGGGCAAGGCTTTAACATCGCCGATTTTCTTCCACAAAGCTGTGTTAGGTGGCGATGTGGTTTCCTGGTAAGCGTATAGTTGGTAACTGGCTATTTCTTCATAGCTGTCTTCTTGATATCCTTCTATCTTCCACGATATTACTATGCCATTTTCAACTTTGGCTAATTTTAGGTCCGGTGCCGGTGGCAAGGCTTTCCAATTGGGCGGTTGGTACTGCTTTACGCAATCTGGCAGCGGCGCCGGGTGCCTCATTCCCTGAGGTCGAGGCATACGCAAAGTCTGCGGCATTCTTACCATGTGTGGCGGGGGACACCTTTGTCTCGCACCTGAAACGTTTAAACAATAGTAAATTGATGCGTAAGTAAAACAGACGTTTTTTTTAAATAGTTGTCGTTCTTACCTTGACTAGGAACAGTTTTCAACATGATGGTTTGTCCTGGTCTGACGCTCTGACCTTGTGGTCCACTGATAGGAATGTAAACTTTTCTAGGACTGCTGTTTACGACCTGTGGCCGTGAAGACGCCATGAGATTTTGTGAAGGAACCAATCTGACAGGCGGGATAACGGGCACCGCTCTATTCATGATCTTTGCTGGAGGTTCGTCGTCAGTTAAGTCTACCGTGACGGACTGTATTCTATTGTGTGACCGTTTTTCACCTTTCTGGGCTGGCGAGGGTGTTTTGATTCCGTTGGGTACAGGACTCGCAATTTTACCCGGGTTAGTTTGTTGAGCAGTGGGCGATTTAAGCGTAGGATTGTTGGCTGGGACGAGTCTTGGAACAGGTATTTGAGGGGTAGACTGTTTTTGTGGCGTGGCAGGTTTTTGCGGACGAGGGCCTTGTGGGACGACATTACGCGGCTTATTAGCTGGTGGTGGTCCAGTGGTTTTTCTCCGAGTCACCTGTTTATCTCCCAATCCCATCATAACTTGCATTCCCACGGACCTCGTAATCTTTAAAGGTACTATAGAATCCGCCCCTTTCTCCTGTTCGTCTTGAACAGACTTTAACACCAGTTGAAGATCCCGGGTTTGTTTCTCCAACACCATCGCTTTCTTTTTGTAGTCATCAATATTTTGAGTCATAGTTTTCAGCTTATTTCTAATTTCACTCAAATTACTTCGGTCTAAAATGCTTTCGACAATTTTGAGAACGCAAAACTCCTCCAGTTCTTCTCTCGTCATATCGGCTAAATTTTTTTTGCAATTTTTAAGGAATTTTTCTTGGAGAAGTGGCTTTTTGATTTCACAATCAGTCTTGGGTTCCACCTTATCATTTATCTGTGTGTGATTAGATGTTACAATTTCTTTTTCAGTACTGTCTTCTTCTGAAAGGATTAAAAAGCTTTGATTAATTCATGTTGGTATATAAAATAATACAAAAATGTCTTACAATTAATATTTTGCTTACCTTTTTCAGGACCATATTTCAATTTATCTTCTTCAACTTCTTTACTTATTTCTTTATTTTTTACTGGACTCTGCGGTTGTATTTCAGCCTGTTTTTCACTTTCAATTTTCTTTTCCTTGACTTCATCAGTTTTACTTTCATTTCCACTTGTGTCGTCGTCTATCAGCATGATATCATCATCGTCCTCAATATTAATACATTTATTATTCACATTTGTTTCTTTTAGTCCCTCTTCGTCGTCTGACAAAATATCTAAAGTATTTGACAATTTTAAGACAGGTGATACGACTCCATAGATTTTCTCAGTAGCATCGTCTTGCCGTTCATTAATGTTTACATTACACATTTTAGATTCAGATGATGTCGGTTTCGGTTTAGTCACAGTTTCATTCAGATCGATAATATCATCAGATTTAGCCGGTGGATTGAGTACTTCAGATATTTTTTCCATTGTACTTTCATGCAGTTTTTGATTGTCTTGGTCTGGTGTATTCAAATCAGATGTTACACATTTCGAGACGGTTTCGTCCAAATCAATAATATCTTCTGAAGACTTATGAGTTTTAGTTTCAGGTGCAATGACATTTTCAACAACTTTCTCATTATCAATGTCATAATTATCTTTGTCTGCTATTATTTCAGTTGACACGACTTCATTGACATCAGACGGTTTTGTAGATTTTTCTTTATCGTCATCGTCCACATTTAATATAAGATCATCAGCGATATCTGGTACTAGAGCCACAGTATCTTTTTGTTGGGTTCTAGCTGGTTCATTTATAGTGCAGCCTATAGTTACAGTGCTATCAGCAGACCCATTAAAATTCAAAGGACTATTTACTGGCGATGTACTTAAATGTATATCGGTTTCTACCTTTTCATTAATATTGGCGTGCTCATCGTCCACATTCATAGAATTTTCCTGATTTTCAGTAACGCAATCCCCATCTGAATGAGGTTTATTTTCGACGAGATCAGTAATTTTAGTATTTTCATGTAACGACTGGCTTTCATTTTCACTCCCATTGTCATCCACATCATTCTTAAAATCTATACTAATACTTTCCTGAGAAACATCCATCTTATCAGTTACTATATAGTCACTGTGGTCAGATTCGCTTCCTGTTTTTTTTATTTGGTTTGGGCCTTGTTTTTCATCTATTTTTTCACAAGTTTTTGTTATTAATTCATCCTCCGGGCAATCTCTGATGCCATCACTATCTGTCATCATTTGTTCGTCATCGTATATTTTTTCGTTGCTAGCAGCAGTAGGCTCTGTTTCAATAGTTTCATCAACAGATTCACTAATTTGTGGAGTATCTTTTTCTGTATTTTTTATTTCGTTTGAGCGTTGTTTATCATCCGTTTCTTTACAAGTTTTTGTTTTCATTATATCCTCCGTGCAATCTTTGGTGCCATCACTATCTGTCATCATTTGTTCGTCATTGTGTATTTTTTCATTGCTAGCAGCACTATTCTCTTTTTCAATCGTTTCATCTTCACATTCCCTAATTTTTGGAGTATCGTTATCTGTATTTTTTATTTGTTTTGTGTCTTGTTTTTCATCCGTTTCTTCACAAGTATTGATTTTCATTTCATCCTCCAGGAAATTTACGATACAATCATCAACTGTCATCATTTGTTCATCATTGACTAATTTTTCATCGCTATCGGCAGTATGATCTTTTCCAATAGTTATATGAGCACCATCAATATTGATCAAATTATTTTTAACTATATCGTCAATGGTACCATTTTGATCCATTGTTATAATAATATCATCTTCCATGGGATCATCTTGGTCGTTTAACTCTGTTTCTTGCTTTTTATCTACCGGTTCCGTATCGACCATTTCATCAGATAATCCTGAGTTCGCATCTTCTGTACCGCTGTCGTTACATAATTCCGTTGCGTTTTTATCCATGGCAGTTTCAGTTTCTTCATCAACTGCAAAACTTTTAATTACATATTCAGATTTCTCGGTTTTATCAGATATTTCTGTCTCACTGTCATCGGTGGCAAGTTCTGTGTGTACTTTTTCAATATTATCAGTAAAACTTTGTTCAAAGTTATGGCTATCATTATTTTCTGTTAATTCTCTGTTAGCATTTTCAGAAGGATTCTCATCAACTACACTTTTACAAACATTTTCAATTTTTGCATTTTCAGGGCATTTTTCATCATCAACTACACTTTCACAAGCATCCATATCAACTTTATCATCGGTTTTGCAGATATTTAAGTCTGTGGCAGATAAAATTAATGAAGTATCTTCTTTTTCTGCTTCGGTATCGAGATTTTTTGTTGAAGTTTCATTATTTGAAAGTGATGATGAATGATGAAAGTAATGACTTACGACATTAATTTCGTCTGCTTGGTCAAGATCTTGGTTTACAGGTGTTTCAATGTCAGCATTACTACTTTCAACATCATTTTCAAGTTGTTCTAATTCACCATCTGCGGTCATTAGTTCAACTTTTTGATTTTCGATCACCGGCTTATTTTTTTCACCTTTAATACTGTCACCGGATTCACTGTTTTCATTAGAAATGTCGCCATTGGAAAGATCGCCATTTCTGACAATAGAAATAATATCGGTGACACATTTTTCAAATTTATCATCATTGAGAGACATCTTTGTTTCTACGTCAGCAGTAGTTTCAGTTTTTAAAATTAATTGCATTGTATATAACTATCTCATATCAGCGACGGTGGAGAGTTCACCCTGGAAATCCAAAATAAAATATATTAGTTGTAATTATCGTTAGCGTCAATTGTTAACAAAAGAGGAGAAATGATATGAACAATTTACTCGTATTTAATATTTTTAAATATGACCTCTGCATTAGTTATATATGCGCACCTAGAGAAACATTTATCTAAATCGTTTACGGGAACCCAAAAGTCAGATGTACACTTGAATGATATAATATGTTAAGTTATTAATATGGCCCAGAAGGGGGAGAAAGACTTTGATCGTCAGTAGAAGGGGAGAGAGGGGGAGAAAAAAATTGAACCTTTCGTCGATGTGGTAACAACATTCACTCATTTTAGGAAAATTTACGCTAAGCCAAAGGATTTCATGTAGAATTGTAAAAAAAAAACACCGCTTCTATGCCGATTGTACTCAATCGCGAGGCTACTAATAAGTACCCATTGAAGGATCCGTAGGCCACCTTATGTCTCTAGCCTGATCAAATAAGTAGGATAAAAAAACATACAGCCTAACAAAGAACATCCCTCTTTACTAAGTCAGTTAAAATCTACATTCTAGAGAAATTATTTCATAGTAGTATTTAAGTACATGTTTTTAGTTCTACATAAGTAATACAAAGAGATGGCGTGCGAGAGCGAGAGCGAGAGAGAGATAGAGTGAGAGAAAACAATAATAGTACGGCTTTTATAAGAGCGTAATAATAGTAATAAAGCTCCTTATTTGGATTATTTCTACATGTAATTTAACACAACAGGATGTAATATGAGTCAGGAATAAAAAAGACGTTAAATACCGTAGTTGTAAACTGACCGCAAGGAACAGTTTCTTGTTAGTTATTTTAGTATCCTAATAATGTATATTAATTCAGTATTACACATCATAACATGTGTGATTAACTATAAGCGAACCGTCCTCTATTCGCTTCAGTTTATGTGAGTTTTCTGTAACACAAGCCAGCCGAATTTATTATACATAAAAACCTTCCGTGAAAATATCTAACTGATGGTGAAAATCGCATAAACATTCGTCTATCACTTTTTGAGATTATCTGGAAGATACAGATAGACATACGCGGCATTTTGTTTTATAATATGTAGTGATTTTAAAGGATGCTAAATAAAGAGGGGAAGGGGGATGTTAATACCGGCTCCATTTGAAAACCGGTAAATTATCGACCTGCTGCGGTTATAACGGGTAAGCCGATAAATTGCTGGTTTGTAGGTAATTCAAATAAAAACACAAGTGCTGTAAAATATAATGTTTTGAGATAAAAAAACTAAAGATAAGTAAATATTAAATAAAGATAAAAGATGTTTAAATAATTGAGTGTTCAATGATAATAATATAATTAAATAAATAATAAAGAAATAAGAACTTCAACAATACAGTTACATTGTAACTGCTGCAGTCACACGATTAAAGAAGGTATAAATAAAATGACACGGATAAACTTTAAAATCGTAATCTATAAAATTAACATCTTTATTCCTAGGTAGGTATATTGGATTGAATACTAATTGTAAACTCAAGAGAGTTCGTAAGATGGAAGTGAACTAAAAAGCGAAGTATTCGATGGATTTTTGATTCATGCAAGAGTTGCAAGACTATAAATTATCGTCCCCAAATAAAACCGCTTTACCGGTAAACCAGCAAACCGGCATTCCTTACTTCAACAACGTGGAGAGCATCAGAGAGAACTATAATAACATATACAATGTTTGTCAAAAGGACACAGAACATTCATTATTTTGTTAAGAATTACACCAATTTCACACAATACATTAGAGTCTAACACATAATCACAGTAACACAGATGTCAAACCATTAAAACATCCACATATTTATATTACACCGAATTATGATCAATGATATCTAAAATGTATTGTACAATTCGAGTTTTTCCATGCATTGTATTAAAAACACATTTCCTTTATTTTTTACCCCATATCCCCTTTGGGACAGAGCCCGGCAAATATATTGCCGTCGCACTAAAGCGGTAAGCGCTCAACGTTGAGCGAAAAGGATAGCTGCATGCTCAGTCGATTGCTCACCCAAGTTTCTTATTCCCCTGTTACCTTTACAAAAACCGGGCCGAATTATTATTTTCAATCCTCATGTCTATAAAGCGTGTCATTTCCTTTGTTTGTCTGAGTGTTGTTAGTACTATTTATAACGATTTTCTAATAACAAGTGAAAAAAAAACTACTATTTAACCTTGAGTGTTTTTAACGACGGCGCCATTTTGCAAAACCTGCCGCAGAACTGGCAACGTCGGAACCAAATGTCAAACTAAGCATTTCTATCTTATATAATGGTTATCATTATATAAGATATGTGTGTTATTCAAAATAAAGTGATAATTTGAGTTCTGTCTTGTGAGTACAGAACGCTTCCAAAAATACATAAAGATTATGATAGTTTCGCTTGTTATTTGACAGGTGCCGCAGATGCAGGGCCTCTATTGTTCACGGCACAGTACCAAAATATTGCCTTGATGTGTTATCGTATTGTCAATGTTACGATAGCTCATTTACTTGACAGTAATGGCAGCCGAGTTAAAAAGACAATACGGTGCCAAGACCAAGAGGCCTTGGTAAATTGGTGAAAGCCAGAAAAATATAAATGTATGAGTCTATTCGATATCACAAAAGCAATTTATAAAAAATACTACCGGACACTGTCCTCCATTTCCTAAAACTATAGGTAAATACAGGGTGTCCGTGGATAAAGTTGACAAACGAATAGGGATGATAGAGCAGCTAAAAAGCTATCGATTTAACCCCTATGTATTTTCAGCGATTTTTATTAGTGTCGGAGATATCGGTCATTTTAATTTGATTTTTTGTAATTTTCCCCTATTAAAAATCTTACATAATTAGAATCATTAAGAATCAGCAAAGATTTAAAACCAATTTGGCATTCTTCTTCAATTCTTTTTTTTTTAAAGTAATGACGTTAAGTTTGTTTCTTCATACTAGGTGTCCCAGTGGTTAATTTTCACTTTGTATGGAAAAAATTAACTATATGTGATTACTTGAAAAAAAATGGGAAAAAACTGGCAAGTAGGTTTAATAACTTCGCTGATTCGTAATGATTCTAATTATGTAAGATACCACTGAAAAACTTATGAAATTAAACATGGATTTAATTATTTTCCGTTAAATGCACATAAGGGAAAATTACGAAAATTTAGATTAAAATGATCAATACCGAAACTAGTAAAAATCGCTGAACATACATACGGGTTAAAGCGATAGCTTTTTAGCTGCTCTATCATCCATATTCGTTTGTCAACTTTATCCAGAGACACCCTGTAGTAAAACAGGTAGCAAAACATAGGTAGGTATTAGTCTTTAATAATATTAAAGAATAGATGAATGTTTTGTGACATGTACCTGATTACTCATTAATTAGATCTTAATCGCGAAATAGAATACAAGAATTACACTAAAGTAGTTCTATGGTAGCTGGAAGAAACGGCCTTTTAGGGTTCCTTAATCAACAAGGAACCTTTTAGGAAATTTTTCGCTGTAGTAAAACGTGGGTAGCAAAACATAGGAAGGTGTGTAGCAAAACATAGGTAGGTATTTGTCTTTAATAATCTTAAATAATAAATGAATGTTTTGTGACATGTACCTAATCACTAATTAATTAGACTTTAATCGCGAAATAGAATACAAGAATTACACTAAAGTAGTTCTTTAGTAGTTGTAAGAAAGGGCCTTTTAGGGTTCCTTAATCAACAAGTAACCTTTTATGAAATTTTTCGCTAGAAAAACCTTATTTTCGTAATAATAATAAATAATAAATAAATAAATAAAATAAAATGATTATTTATTTAGGTATTAACCCATCAATTCATTACAACAATACTACAAACATTTAACATTTAATTAAATTAATTAATTAATCTAATTTAATTTCATTTCATTTATAATTTATAATAATAATTTCCTGAGCAAACTTCGCTCCCAAAATAATGGAAATAGTTCGAGTTGGAATAATATTAATCATATTGTGAGGAGGTTTCTCTCTCTACAGCCCTAAACACCGGTAGCTTGAGACCTTTCCCGCTGCCGGCGGCACTCGTGGATATTTTTTATTTTTTGTATTAGTATTGTTATTAACTTATTATACTTTTATATTTGAATATTTATAGTAAAAAACCTAACTTATAGAAAATTTAATAAATATCTGAATAATCATATACTTAATTAATAATCTTAAAAATAAATACGCGCGTCACGCGTCAAACACTTTTTTGATTATTCCATTTGAAACAGTAAAAAAATAGACGTTTGAGAATAGGTGCCTATAGCAGAAAAAATGTACTTGTCTACCTACTACATATGAACAAAGTAAAATTAGTAATTAATACTTTTTACTACCTAGCAGAAAAGCGCATTTTTTTACTATAAGCTCATATTTGTCTATAAAAAGTAAAATATAATAGGTGTAGGCTACACTACCCAATAAAAAAAAAAACACCGTAAATAAGTACGATGTAATTTCAAGTAGGTACGATGACATTTCAACCAAGGTGGTGACGGAATCGATATACCTACGTAGTCGAAACAGCAGATTAACTTTACTGTTTATACCTACTAATACAAAGGAGGAAATCCAAAGTTTTTTTTTATAAAATACAAAAATGTATTAACTAAAAAAAGACAAAACAAATAATAGAAAAATAGTAAAAACATAAGTAACAAGTAGTAGTTTTGGGTAATGAAACTAAACCTTGATTTTGAATTCCGTAGAATTCTGACTGCTGTCACATTCTGACTTTTTAGGATTTTCAATAGTATTTAACATGATTTAAGTACATAAAATACATAACAGGGATTTGTAACAAAGAAAAATTAAGGTTAAAAAAACGTCCAAAGATTTGTAACAACAATGATCAGAATCATCCAATTAAACAAGACCAAGAAACGTCAGAATTCTATGGAATAATAATAAAGGTATTGAATGAATGACAAGGTTTTTTAAGGGTTCCGTTTTTAAAAGTGATCCGTTCATTTCGTTATAGAACCAAGGAAAATATACGGAGTGTTTTATTTTTCAACATTTTACGAACAACAATATCGATTTTATATCAAAGTATTAAAGATCTGTGCCAAACTGAAATGCAAGATTTTAAAAACAAAACTGGGGCATTTGCCCCCAAAAAGGATCCAGTAAGTAGCGATATCAACATTGATGTAACAGAAATCGCTATCAATTCAAGATGGCGGACTTCTAGCGCTGAATACCGGAATAAAATTCCACACTCGGTTACAGAGTTAACGCTGATCGCCATGCAACTACCAGAAACATGCTTATAGCACTCTAGCGCTGCGAGCGCGGCATTTGCGCGAAAGGGATGGATAGCGGCACGGCGCTCGGTCGAAAATAAACGCGATTGAGGTGAAGGTGGAACAAGGGGCTATCGAACGGAGTCGGATAGCTGACGACTGAACAATGTATCAACATTTGACAATGCTGGAAATAGCTGTTTTAACATCAAATTAAGGAAAATTTGAATTAGGGAGTTAATAGAAATATTCAGACACCAACCCTTGAAGGATAAACTTCAAAGACTGACAATTATTTTTTTTGACATTAAGTACATTTTTGAATTAAATGTCGTAAATTGGTGGAAAATTGAACAGAAATTCGATCAGATCAAATTTCAGAACACAGGCAAGTACCTATAAATAGAAAATACAAGAAATAAAAAAATAAAATAATAAAATGTCTGTAAGCTAAATAAATAAATATTAACTAATTACGTAAAAAGAACCACTGAGAAACATTAGTAACTACTTACAAGCCACTAATAATGTAAACAAACAAAAAAACTAAGTAAGTAAACAAACTACTACTAATACCTACCTCAGATGCCCTCGGACAAGAGAATCAAGAAGTAGGGAGAGTGATCGAGAAGATTCTCAAACAGCGCCGAACGAGCGTCTAGTCACGCGGCTATAGCGGTACTGACAGCGGAGCAGAAAGAGAAGAACATGGCCGCCGCCACAACCGACAAACGCCAGTCCTCATCTCGTGGCACAAACACGAACTAATTCTACAGAGTAACTGTGCGCAGAGCCTGGCGATTTCCTTCCTATAACATTCCAAAGCCGCGAGCAACAGAGACGACCGCATAGCAAGGCCGCGAAGTGAGCACGGCGCGACGATACAACGGAGAATGGTGGCAAGCAACACTCTGTGTTATCTGCGTACTCTGTGTAATTGAAACGTACTTGCTATCGAAGCGGGGTCACATTACGCTTATTCAAATGGATTCGTTCTCTTGCGTTCTCCTGCTCTGGAGACTAGAGTACCGGCGGAACTTCTTTATTATGATGACGTCATTCAATAAGATTAACATTCTATTTATTTACACAAATACAAAGGTATGTCAACAGTAAGAAGAAGGAAATTTATGTAAGTATGGGGCAATTTTAACGGCAGAACTGTTCCGTCAAAAATGTCATGTAGACGTCATAATGCCGATTAAAATAGTTTTTCATTCGATTTCGCCAGACAATTATGTTTATTCAAAATGGCGGGTCGTGCAGGTCTGGCACTGGTTATTGAGGGTATGCGACGTTGCCGCTTATACGGAAAGCGTTGCCGGCCGAGCAAGCAGCCGCAGTGCCGAGTTGTTTGACATGTTGCCGAATATGCCCGAAGGCTTCCGAGTGAATCCGAGGGATTTATATAAGTCATCGTAAAAGAAAAATTAAGTGCTTTTTGTGAATATATCCTCTATTAAAAGAGGAAAAATGGTAATGTTTTGAACAAAATACCGAAAGAAAGAGAATCTACTTGAACGTGCATAAGTCTAATAATGATAATGCGTCGTAATTACATGCCTCGCGGCATGTCAAAAATATTTTAGAGCATGTTCACAACAAAGTGTGAAGTATTTTCTATTACGTAGGTATATTGTATGCATTCCGGGTTGAGCCAAAGCTTTTGTAAAATTTAAATAAGTAGGTACCTAAGTACTTAGCTTCTAAGAAAAGAAATCCAAATGTTCCTGACAGGTCACCAGACATGCTAACTAACCTAACAATACGTTAGAACGAAATTATGTATAGGTAGGTATAGTAGTTTATTTTTCGTTTATGTACCTAGGTCGACGTCACTATTGTTTTTATCTTTGTTGTACCTATATGACTAGATGAATACACGTACAGGGTATTTGTGGCGACATGACGTCTCAGGTATTATTACATCGTTTTTTACAATAACAAAGATTGAAATAGAAAATTGTAGGTGCATTATAAATATGAAGAATGCATGCAGAGTTATCGAGGAAACATCATCCTAAATCTGGACACCACTAGAAACGTCATCAGTCATCACAATATTGGAGTTCAATGCTCCAAAGATGACGGAGGGCACGGCATCGCGCGGTGAATGTAGCCGCCATTGGCTTACCTGTCTACGAACTAAAACATCAGAGAATTATGGAAAAATACATTTTAACCGTAATACTACTAGATTTAACATTATTACTGCCCTTGCCAATGACCCACAGGTCTGTTTACTTGTTAAGAATATCAGCGTAGTTAAGGACTTAAATGTTATTCGAAACAAGGTCGAATTTAGTAAACGATGGTAATAGTATCTACACAATCTTCAAATCTTTTAAATTACAAGCGAGGTGCGTTTCCTCTTCATTGAAAACCATGAGTTTCCAACAGAAGTTAGCTAGCATAATTCCCAGTAGAATAATATATTGGATAAATATATTCTAAAAGTCGGTGAGTGGAGCGAGCGAGCCCGCACGATACTACACTTTAAGGCGTAGTCGCTGGAGTGAAAGGAACGACTATATTAGCACGCGCCGCCGAAGCGATCTTTACATTAGACGTCAAAATGGCGGACGGTGGTATTTTTGCTAAAGTTAGGTCATCATTTGACAAAGCAAAATATCGATTTAAAAGTATATATGATCTTCGCCATAATTTTCGTTTTGGATTATTTTGATTTAGTCTATGATTATAATAATGAATATTAATGATGATGATTTGATGATGATACAACAGTAACATTAGTAAAGTAGCTAATCAAGGTCGCGCATACCCACTCACTTGATAACGAAATTCATTGTTGTCAAAGACGGTCGGTGAAACGAAAAGAAGCTGTTTTAATTTAAGCAGTACTGTAAAATAGGTAGAAAAGAAGATGGAATAAAATATTAATTACCTACGTAATGTTAGAATATTAAAATTGTTTCGCATTACGTCAATCTAGTAGTAGAGTTTAAAGTAGACCCTGATATGCGAACAATCTTCTGAGTGGGAAATAACCCTGCCAACGACGAGTGCCAGACTGCCAATCGTTGCCAATTTCGGTCAAACTTTACAATCACGACCACGGCTCGACGTGCCATTATCTACCGAGCACTGAGCAGCGCGCACCGAGCGGCAACAACGCCCGCCGCTCGGAACGCCGATAACGCGTGTCGCTGCTATTTCACTTCTTTCTTGACAGATATAGGAAGGTTGGAGTATAGAGTTACTTGTCCGACGAAACAAACCAGTGATCAGTAATGATGTATAAAGGTTTGTTGCTAATATAAGTAAAAAAAAGAGTAATAAATTTAACAAAGTCGACCTTAAAGTTTCCGGCAGAATAAAGCGATGTCCAGTTCTATAAATTGGAGCCTAATAAAATTTACATAACAAATAATAATATAAACTTCCCATAACCATGAGTAGTAAACGCGGTAACTAAAATGAGGGTAGTCTATAGCTATAGTCTGCCGGCATAACCTAGAAATAAATAATGTAAACAACTCACTCACCATTTGCGAGAAGAAGTGAAGCCACGACCAAATAGTAGTTTTTAATACTTTAGCTCTTTTCCAGCTGTTAAAGACGTTGCGCCAGCGACCGCGTTCAATATAGCTCGAAGGAGAGGCGAAATTAAAATGTCCGTAGACGTCCGGCTGCAGCGCCGGCGGTGAGGGGGAGTGGCGGCCATTTTGTTCAGCCGTAATCCTCGAGTAAGAGCGAGACCGATAGATCCCGAGGAGGAGTTGCTCATAGCCGTACGGTCGCATTGTGCATAATGGCAGAAATCGAGCCTGCTGTTTGATGATAATCGCAAATCAGTACTTACTTTCAGATTGTTTTACTTCTCTTCTACCAGCTCCTGAATTCTTGCACGAGGTGCTATCCGTTATGGAGAGGAGATCTATATACTACTGCAAAATAATTTTCAGATTTGTTTGACAAAACTCATATTGGTTGCCGTGGTGCTGTTT
This sequence comes from Acleris sparsana, assembly GCA_923062465.1. Classification (NCBI taxonomy): domain Eukaryota; kingdom Metazoa; phylum Arthropoda; class Insecta; order Lepidoptera; family Tortricidae; genus Acleris; species Acleris sparsana. Next base: position 14,880,325 of record OV281297.1, read on the forward strand.
TTGCATTTGTTTAGAATTATTTTGACGCTCAGCTGTTTTATATTACAACCTTCAAATTTGGACACGGTTGTATGTTATTGACACTGGCAGTAACAACTACCTAATGGCTTTGTTTTTAGAAGAATTTTTTTTTTTGTCGTGATTAGGTTTAGATTTGAAGTTTAGTTTGAACTGAGGAACTTCCAAGTATAGGAGTTATTTCAGTGATTTAAAGAAATGGTAAATACTCGATAAATATGCATATTACAGCATAATTAAAAAAGGTAATCAGTTGATAGCATCGTACAACGTATCGACTATTTCACTGCTCAAAATTACGTGACAAATGGGAAAATATTTACTTACTACGACAACTAACGACATCTATGAAAATAAGCTGCTAATGCGTTGGATTCCGGTTGGAGAAACGTTGATAAGGTTCTACCTACTTGGTTTATATAACTGGTAGATGGCATTATAAGTAAACAAATAAATTAAATTAAAATACAAGAAATAAGAGTGAATAATATTGGTTATTTTCCACATTTTTTTTCATATGGAATATCAAAGCTATTTAAATAATTTGTTATCTAACTCTACCTTTGTACTTAAAATTTATAAAAAGACTTGCTTCTTTGTGTTTGACATTGAATTGACACTGACAGTCAACTGACAGTGCGCTAGCCGCTTATTTACGTCACTTTAATTTTAATGTCGTGCATTGCGTTTCGTGTTATTGTTTTACAACAATGTTGAATAAAATAAGTTGATTCAAGTCATATTCGTAATGTTAAGTTAAAACACGATGATACTTCTTAACTCACATCATTTGAGAAAGTTGGTAAGTTGGGAATCAGAAAGTTAATTGATAAAACCGGAATAATCATAACCTTATATTTTTAAAACTTACTTTACTTCTCACTTGAATTATTTATTAGGCGGTCGTAAACAAGCTATATAACTTGTTAAATAAAATCTAAAACTTAGTTCGTTTCAATACAGTGAAACCTGGATAACTGGGACATTAAGGGACCTGCAAATTTGTAGCTCACAACACATTTTAGATTGTAGTCTTGAGAGTGCACTACACATGTCTAAGGGTTTCTGATACCACTTACCAAAAAAAAAAACTGGCAGCATTATCCGTTATGGATTATATTAGAGATGGATTATATTTGATATGCAGAAGTTATTTTTAATTTCCAGAGTGCTTTGTGCTCCAACTGCAGATGTGTAGCAGCTCCAAAGTTCTATAGTCAAGATTTTGACAGCAAATATTCAAACGACCAAAAGGAGAAAATCATTAAAATTATTAATGATTCTGAAGCTGACATATCAGGGTTGGTATTTATATTTTTATAATCATTCCTATTATTTTATCGAAACACCTTTCAAAGAAAGTTATTTCTTGCCCCATGAGAATTTTTGCTAGTCACATGTCTAATCTCAATTAACCTACATACATAGTTTACATTTAAGATATCATGGAAACATACCGGCCCAGCAAAAAATAGCATTCAAAGAAATCCAGATCTCTGTTATGGTCATAAACATTGAAGTATAATTTGATGCGTTTCCATATTTCAAATAATGCATACTTATTTTAGCATTGGGATACGAACTATATAATTCAATAGTTAACTTAAAAAAAAAACTCAAGTAAGTTATGCTATTTGTTAACAGGTTGACATAAATTAAACAAGAAATACGTATCTTTATTAACTAGGTATATAGTTAAATGGTAAACACCTAAAAGAAATTGTTTTTTTTTACTTTGAGAGCATTAAAATAATAAAGCCACTTTTAGTAACTGGCCGCTTTGCAAAAATATGAGTAACATGCTGATATTTGTGCCATCAAACTAGAATACCTAGATCCAGAGTTATTTTTAGTTCCGGATTACTGTCAAATTATCTTTACAAACAGTGTATAAAATATTGGAGGCTAGTAACTAAATTACATTTTCTGAAATGGCCAGTTATTGATGATTTCATATTTTAACCTTAACCTAAGGTTTCATCAGTTTTCCTTTTATATAAATTATTCAGTGTCGCATTCATATCTCTAATTACAGTTATGACATAAGCAAGGCAAAATTAAAGAAGTTTACGCTATGGCGGAGCAACAACGGCCAAATAAAGTCTCTCTCAGACCTGGAACTGATGGAGGGGTTTACAAGAAAAACTACAATGAAGCTGTACGATAGCATGCTCGGAGAACCCTTGGAGAAACCAAAGAGAAATGCTAAAATTAAAGGACAGATACTATATCCGACTTTAGCTGAAAATGCGAGAAAAGTAAGTCACAGTTGAGTCTTCTCGTGACCATGGCTGTTGTAACAGTTGGACTGAAAGACTTGAGTTGAAATGTTTAATATACTATGCGATTAAGTCCCATTTTATAGCGTTAGTATAAGTAAGTCACATAACGATACATATCTAATAAAGAACATATACCACAGAATGTCTGTTTAGTATAAACTGAATATTCGGCCTATACATAGTAAGCCTCTAAACAGGTCTTCATATCTAGCACCAAATTTTTGCTGGAAAAGGTCAATCAAACTTGTCTTACACATAGTAAACGCTTACCCATAAGTCAATGTGTCAACATGAATAATGTTTTTTTTATTATATTATATTCAGTATTTTTCTCCAAAATTAGCTTTAACTTTTTAAATTTATGTCGAATGAAATGTAGATCTACATTCTTTATATTTGTTTTGTATGTCTGAAGTAGCAGGAAAAGTCACTGAAGAGGTTGACGTTAGTATTGCGTAGCTAATCTTCTTACATATGTACTACTGATCAAGTCAAGTACGGAAGTAAGATCTTTGAAAGAAAATATATACATTTTACATTTATAAATGTTTCTCCATACGAGTTTCACCTCTGTATATTGCCTATTTGTCATAATTTTTCAGTACTGTCAAATCCTTTTTGCCACCGCGATACCGACATATTCTCATAACATAAGACTGACTGTTGACTCACTTTGGTTTTATTTATTTACTTTCCATGCTGTTATAGTACCACATTAAGAATATTTGTATTGTATTGCATTTAGGGAATGCAATTTAACCCGTTATTTGCATTCCCTATGTGTATTGTAAAGTACCAATTATACCTTTTATCTAGTATTCATTCAGTTTATCTATAGTGTGATTGCAGTTGTATCTTTTTGAAAAACTGTGTTTCCAGAAAAAGTAAAGGTTGAATGCGGATTAGACGTTTTTATTTTTATTTTTTATTTGTCAATTATAAAAAAGCGTGTAACAGATTGTTAAAACTTTAAATTTAGATAGTTGGATAGGCATGCACTGATGTTATCTAATACCTTTAAACAAGCAATTCTTGTGTATATTATAGTACATTGTGTATTAAGGGCGGTAAGTAAGGAATTACGATCGAGGCTCTAGTAGAAGCCCGAAGTCGAAGACAGGGCTTTCTGAGTCGAGGTTCGTAATTCCCGTACCGCCCGTGAAACATACAATGTTTTTCATCACATTTGCGAGTAAATAAATGAAATTATAGGGCAGAAAAAACTTATTTATTAAAATTTATAACATGTAGCGAGATTGCAATGAAATTACTGTTTAGATAACATTTTAAAACGATTTTTCAATTTCGTGTAAGCTCCTTGCTTGAACTTGCATGAACGGTGTGCTGCGCTATAAATTAAAAAAAAAATACTTACCGACCTAGGTTTTCATGAAAAAAAAAAGGTCGAGGGTTTTATATGGGGCTTACGGCCCAGTTAACCTGTATGTTTAGATACTGTTTACGTGAAAGTGTGATGAAATTACTGTTTAGATAACATATTAAAACAATTTTTCAATTTCGTGTAAACTCCTTGCTTGAACTTGCATGAACGGTGTGCTGCGCTATAAATTAAAAAAAAATTACTTACCGACCTAGGTTTTCATGAAAAAAAAAAGGTCGAGGGTTGTATATGGGGCTTACGGCCCAGTTAACCTGTATGTTTAGATACTGTTTACGTGAAAGTGTGATGAAATTACTGTTTAGATAACATTTTAAAACAATTTTTCAATATCGTGTAAACTCCTTGCTTGAACTTGCATGAACGGTGTGCTGCTCTATAAATTAAAAAAAAAATACTTACCGACCTAGGTTTTCATGAAAAAAAGAAGGACGAGGGTTTTATATGGGGCTTACGGCCCAGTTAACCTGTATGTTTAGATACTGTTTACGTGAAAGTGTGATGAAATATAATATGTATCTCGGAAACGGTAACAACGATTTTCATGAAATTGAGATTGCAGGGGGTTTCGGGGGCAATAAATAGATCTAGCTAGATTTAATTATTAGCAAACTTTAAAAAAAAAAACCGGATGGAGCTCGGTCATCCAGGTCTTTAAAGGACATTCAACAAAATAAAATAAAAAGAACAATTTTTTTTGCGATTATTTCATTGTTCTATAGACAAGTTAATTACATAAGTAAATGGTGGATGAAAATTGGTTAAGGAATATGAACAATATTTTATCCTTCCACAGAATTGCCAGTCAGTCCTAGCTGTGTATGTAAATGTTAATTCCATTGTTTGGACAATGATAGACAGAAGACACTATGAAGTTAAAGATTGGACGTACCACCCCATCGAGTATCCTGAAGGGAAGAAACTTCAGATCCCGGACATTTACGATATTGTAAGGAGGTTACTACTACTATTAATTATGCATGCTTGTTTCATATTGTTCAACCATAATATCACCAATTGAAACCTACTACTAAGTCTCCGCTGTCCGCCCGTCTGTCAGCGGGCCGTGTCACATAAACCACAATAGGTCGAAAGTTGAAATTTTTACGGAGTTCGTATTTCTATTACCGCTATAACAACATGCAGCTTGTTAGAATGGTACGATACCTTCTTGGGTGGTTTATTAAAATCGTATTATCAGGTCTGTTTACTGTATTTTATATACTGTAATTTAACTCTTTAGAAACAATTATAAAATAATTTTCATTTCATGACAGACTATGATTTGTCAGTTCATTTAAAACTCATTGATAGAAAGGCAAATAAAACGTAATATAGTAAATGTGAAAATGTGCAACCAACGACATTATCCACACATAAAAAATTAAAAACAATTCCAAATTGTTAGCACTAACGCCATCTAGCGGCAATTTGTAATAAATAACCAACTCGATAGCGCCAACAGCGTCAGACAGCCCAACTAAATCTGCCATTGCACTAATTCGCGCTATCGGAGTTTCTCTATTGTCCTCTTTTCTTCCATTGCTGAATTATAAACACAATATTGTTGCCCGCGCTTTTGGGCGCCTGCCGACACACGCAGGGAAAGCGCGCCCCTCATTCTACTACAGTCCTACAGGTTGATCAATCAATCAATCAACTTATTTATTTGTAGAACATAGGTAACAATAATGGCACAATTGTAAAAGTGGGTAAGTACCACTATGTGTAGCCATTAGGCATACAAATTTGACAGTATGCATCATGTATTACTTAAACTAGTACTTGAAAGTAACTTGTTGCAGACATTGACCAGGTATCTAAGAGTAAGTACCTACATATCTGCTATACAGGTCTGGCAGCTTGTGTACCTCTTGTGAAGATGACAATAGGATTAACGGGAGCGGTAACAAGGATAACGCAAGGAGCGCAGATTTTTATTCTGGACCCTTTCAATCACTCACATGATCCTGAAACTGAGGTTTAGAGTTGTAATCTAATGAACGAAAAGAACAGATGATGATTATATATAGAGATGCATAACATTTGCATTAAGATGTAAATTACTGATAAACTCCAAGATCTTTTAATAGGGAGACTATCGAGCCACAGAGGAAGTAAGAGGTGTTGTGGTGGTTATCTCCTTGATAAATAAATTGAGCCGAATCTTAAGTACCCGAAACCGACGTGCATGCATGACCCTATGTATGATTGTGAAAGAAGCGAAGGAGATTTGTCAGGATCGTAGCAGGTGGAAAGAAGTAGTCACTGCCTACCCCTCTGGGAAACAGGCGTGATTTAATGTATGTATAATACCCAAGATCGATCCTTGAGGGACCCCGGAGGTAACCCAAGATAATTTATACTCCTAGCCATTCATAAAAACCTTTTGCTTCTGATTAGTAACATAGGATAGGAACCATCTCCACAAATTTCTGGGGATACCGCCAAAATAGATCTTATCCTGGATGATTTTGTGATCAACCTTGTCAAATGCCTTCCTTATATCTGAGTAGACACTGTCTACCTGTTGGTTATTGTCTAGATTATTAGAAAGGTGTAAGTTAATAGATTAGTGGTAGTATATTTTTGAACGAAATCGCGTTGTTGAGGCAAGATAATAGGGTGTAAAATGGGATAAACTATTTACTAGTTTTTCAAATATTTTTTCGAGGACTCCGCGTAGAGCTCGTTTATTGATGAGGTGAAATACGCAATTGCCCTAAAGTTCGATTAGTTTTGAAATCATCATCCATATCTATGGATGGAATGGAATTTTATAAAATTGATAACAGCGCCATCTATCATGAAATTCTGGGATACAAAGTATTCAATATACGTCTATGTAGCATTCTGCCAACTTGTAAATCTGTATAGAAAACCCCTGTGCATAAACCAGAAATTATTATTCATAAAATCCTCCCGTGAAAAATTATCTACCTGATGGTGGAAACTGCATTAAAGTCAGTTGCGTGGGTTAGGAGGAGTTAGCGGATAGGCAGATAGACAGACGCCGAAAGCTACTTTGTAACATTATCTAAAGATGATCCCACATCGCTCGCAGTACAGGTGGCCGATGGGATCGAAGACTTCTCGAGTGTCGTCCGCGTACCGGAAGATGCCGCGCGGTAGGCCTCCGACAAGGACCGACGACATGGTCAAGGTTGCGGGTAACTGTTGCATTCAAGCGGCTCAGAACCGGTCCTTGTGGCATACCTTGGGGGAGTTCTATGTTCAGCTGAAATGATGATGATGAAGAAGTAAAGGTGCCTGTTTTAGGCCGCTGGCGTGAGCTCCCGGCTGCCTGCAGCGGACCTGTACGTGATGAAGGCCGAGGCGACGTCGCTACGAGCCGCCGGCAGCGACCCCAACAACTTCAAGGCGATCGCTGTGAACCTTCAGAAGGCGCAGATGGTTGCGATGATCGTTGCACTGATTAACTCCAGAGGGGACGAGTAAGTTAATACAACTCAATACAAAATCGGTACTTGTTTTAGGGGGTGAGAAAGGTTATCGCCCGGAGCTTCAAAAAGTATAATGACTCTTTTATTTTCAGTTTAGCTTCCGAAGAGGACAAGCAAGGTTTTAAACAGAAGGTATACTTTCTCAGACATGCGCTTCCATATAGGTGAGTAAATGCACGGTTAACGCCATCTACCGCTGTTTTGCGCAACTACTAAGCATGCATGCCTGTTCTATAATCTACCAGAGCTGTTATTTCTCCATGCAAGTTTTGTGATTTAGCAAGGTGCGTCTCTTTTGTATTACAACCAAAACTTGGACAATAGGAACGATTTCTGTTATCATGTTGATCTGTATCGTGAGTCGTATTCCATAACTTTGCGTCTGAAACTTATTTTGATTCAAGCGCCATCTATCGATAAGCGTAATCAATAGTCACGCAACGACAGCTACTACAAAGTAACGAACTTCGTGTATTCTTTAATTAAATTAAATTAAAAAGGTGTTTTAACAAGATTTACAAGCGAAACTAATGTAAGTGGATTTAATTATAGCTATTATTGTTGATTAACTGTTCCCTGTGTTATACTTTTGTATTATTATTCGAGGACTAACTTGCGACAAGTTTTCGATCTTCCCTCTCGCTCGCATATTTATATGTGTATAGCCGATAGTGCGCGAATCAGAACATTTTTGTATTGTTGACTATACTACGCATAACATAATAACAGTTTGACATGTAATATTTGATAACTAATATCAAAAGTGAGGAAGTAACTATTTGTTTGGATGCAACGTTTCAAGACAAAACGGCTAAACGGATCCGAAAGAAATATGGCAAGGAGATAGATTGTATCCTGGGGAAGGGCATAGGATACTTTTTACCCCGAAAAATTGGCCAGTTCCCGAGGGAATAGCGATGAACGACTTCTACGTGGACGGAGTCGCGGGCAACAGCTAGTTATAAACAAATGAGTATGTCTTTATAAATAGCAATCGATCTTTCGCCACCGACGACACTCGCATCTGACGGTATCTTTGTAAAGTAGGGCCAACGAGACAAGATAAAGAATGAAAAACAAGCTTTTAAAAATCGTGTCACTTCGAACGCAATCCAAACAGGAATGAACTTCACAAAATGGCGGCCCTCATGTTGTAAACTTGTGTACTGACAGCTTTCCTGTACCACGACTCGCGCAACGACAGCCGTCATCGACTAACTGAAGATATTATTGCGTACGAGAAATAAGTGGAAATATAATAATCGTTAGATATCGGAAATATCGGAATATAGGTAAAAAACGTAAAGCTCCTCTTGCATGTAGTTGTAACACATCTGTATAGACCGTTAGGCATTCTATATTTGAAATTTGACATGAATCCCTCCTCATATAACTCAGTAACGGTCAGTTTGTTTACATTTTGTATCTCGTCTCATTGATCGTACTTTACGTAAAGTCCATACATACCACCTTGTCATGGATCTTCCTTTAGTCTCCTGATGGTAGTTCGATTCTGTCTGAGGTCCATGGAAATTTGGAGTCTCAAGATAACTATGACTAAAATGGATTGCTTATATGCTAGTAATTTCACCGGCTGGAAAAACATTGCGAATCCTGCTTGGTGATGGGATTACCGGTAAAAGATGGTGGTAACCATCCCGAGAGACCCGGCACAAGTTCCTACTACCTCTAATCTACTTGGACTCCGTGTACAATAAGATATTTATTATTAACCACCAGACCGCCAGCGGATTCGCCGCACTGCAAATTTCCGACATTCCCGGTGGTTTTTTTTTCCTTACAAATCTCGTCCTGTCAGGGAAATAACGAAAAAAACGAATAAACGAAAAATAACGAATACAACAAAAAAATATCAGCCAAATTGGTTCAGCCGTTTTCAAGTTATAGCGTGACCAGGAGAAATAGGGGTTCTTTTTTATATATATGCTAGAGGACGCCCGTGACTTCGTTCGCGTAGAATTAAGTTTCCCGCTACCCCCTATTTTAACCCATTAGGGGGCGAATTTCCAAAAATCCATTCTTAGTGCTGACTTACATCAGGAAAGGTACACCTGTACCAAATTTCAAGCTGTGCTTTGTCGCCAGTGAGTCAGGCTTGCCTTATATTTAAGTATATATAGGTAGATATAGTTTATCTTATTTTTAGTGGGATTTTATTTACCTTTCGTTTGTTTTAAACTTAACGTAATATAAAATGCATTTTAGAAAAGTGAACTTTATTTCATGGCCATTCAAAAAAACAGGATGTGAAAAAAGTTTTTCTGTGGAATAGGGGAACACCCAAATACCCCAAAATATTTTATTCCGAATAATAATTTGCCTGTATTTTTTTTCTGAACGTTATGTTAATGTAGAACTATTATAGATTAAATGCATTAAATTGCTGTACTATTTCTTATTATTATTTTATCAAAACATTGCATTCGGAATTTTAGTCAATTCGGATCAATTATGACTTTATATGCGCAATTATACAGTTTGTTAGGCCTTTACCTCAAAAGCATAAATTCCTTGTAGCGGTTCACCGAATCGCTTTTCACCTCGAACGTATATTTAATTTTCGCGTTGTGTCTCGATCGTTTACTGTTTTAGTCGTTATAAGTTTTAGTCGCATTTCACCTTGATCGTGCATTTTCAAAATTCAAAAAATTCAAAATTCATTTATTTCAAGCAACACAAGGCTCATATTAATTGCTTACAATTTATTTAACTATCGCGTTGTGCCTTAATCGTCATATTTTTGTCGATATAGGGTAAAGTCACCAGTAGTCAGCCAGATACCTGTAGTTGGCCTCTGCCTATACTTTGTATGAGTGGAAAGAGTATGAAACATATATTTCCCACTCTTCGCACTCATATAAGGTCGACTACTGGTCTCTGGCTGACCACTGGTGACTTTACCCTATAAGTTTTTGTCGCATTTCACCTCGATCGTGTGATACATTTTCGCTTTGTATCCTAATCTTCTAATTCAGTATTAGACAATATCTTTAGTCGCAATGTACTTTTTTCATTTTTTTAGCCAGGTTCAAGCTCCGTATTTTCTTACAAATATTGAATTACATAATTATAATAATAATTATTGTATCCTACTTTAATGTCACGGTACTTCAATTTCGCAATGACAGAATATCATCTAATATTTATTAGTCACAAAGATAATATTTCAATGACTGATAACATTTAAGACATTAAACTACAGGTATAAAACGCGTTTTAAAAAAAATGTTACAGAATTTTAGTGCGAACATCAATTAACGCGGCACATTAAATAGAGTCCCAAACAAACATCGATCGCGACGAAATGCGTCTAGGGTAAAATACTACAAGAAAAATTAAATGCTACATATTAATTATATTAATGTAAAAAGCCACGCGAAACATTGCTTCAAGTAAAAGATTCTATTGAAATTTTGTTCATTCGAGGTGAAATGCGATTCTGTGAATTGCTACAAGGAATTTATGATTTTGAGGTAAAGGACTAACAAACGAATTATACTAATCCAATTAAGTTCCGTTTGGTGTTGTAAATATCTTAAGAGATATTGTGTTACTGTTCATCACGTGTATAGTGAGACAGTTTTGTTATGTCACATGGATCCCCTCCCGCACAGGGACCGGAAAACCCCTTTATTTGATTAAATCTATCAATCGGGTACTACATCCAATGCTTTGAACCAGTTAACTACAACCATTGCGGTTACCAGTTTCGTAAAGGTTTCGTATTTACGCACTTACATTACGTTAGTGTCAACCTATCCATTCTCCCTCTCCGTTGACTCTGTTTCGCAGATTCGTGTGATTGGTTGGTTTCAAGCCAACTAAAAATAACTTGAAGCCGTTCAATAAACAGTTCATATAGGGACGGCCTGACTAGGGTTTCAATGAGTTAGTAAGCGCTTTGGAATTAATTGTATCGTATGGTATAGCTTTTCATTGGGGTAAGTCGAAGATATGCTTATCGCATCGTTAGGGTTTGTAAAAACCAGTCAATTATAAACCCTAACGAAAACCGTCTAAAGGGTAAGCGGTCCCGGTCCCTGCACCCGCACTGGTCCTCTGCCGCAGGAACCTACTCAGTTATGCGCTATTATTGTAATTAACAAAAAAGATAAAATGGATAAAAAAAAAAGATAAAAGATGTTTATTCAACAAAAGCAAAGCAAAGCAAGACTTATCCGACAAAATACGACGTCGTAAGAGTAGGACTATGCAATAAATACCTAGTTGGTTCATAAGTTCTGTCACTGAGATTTAGATCAAATCAGAATCAGAAATGATGATATCCGCAGTAGAACTAAGGTTACCGACATAGCCCGAAGAATAGCTAAACTGAAGTGGCAGTGGGCGGGGCACATTGCTCGCAGGACTGATGGCCAATGGGGTCAGAAGGTTCTGGAGTGGCATCCGCGGACCGGAAGACGAGCTGTAGGTAGGCCTCCAACAAGATGGAGTGACGACCTCGTCAGGATCGCGGGACCGCGGTGGATGCGAAAAGCACAAGACCGGTCTGGGTGGAAAGCCTTGGGGGAGGCCTATGTCCAGCAGTGGACGTCTTTCGGCTGACATGATGTTGATGATGATGATAAACCTGTAGTACATCAATTAAAATCTTATTTTCTATAGAATAAAAAGAAACGTAATTTGTATTCTTTACTATTGCAATCATTTCATGAACGAGCTTTAAGCATTCCATTCGGGGCAGGAAATCATGGGTCACAACACGCACAAATAAGTTCCTTAGTTAACTAAAACTAAACTTTAAAGGGTTTTCAAAAGTGATATTTTCAGTAAACTCATGCGTATTTTAATCGGTGCCGGCTGTGAATGTTAGAAGATCGTATCGGAAATTGCGGAAACTATGAGGAATGATTATTAGTTCTTAAAAATGTACATTAATTAAGGATTTAGTTTTTAATTATTTTGAAATAAAAAAAATAACACAAGTTAGTTTTATTTGACTAAAACTTTGTGACAGAACTTAAGGACCGACTAGGTATGTACATATTTATGTTTAGTACTAAGCCTAAGTTCCTTTCTTTCAGATTGTACGGCACTCTTGTCGGCAACGAGCGAGTATCAACAGACCAAACAGTAGAGATGCTCCTTCAAAATAACACCAAAGAGTCTCAAGTACGATTCCCAGAAGATCTCAAGACCATGTTTAGGTCTCAGAAAGATTTGCAAAAAGACATGCTTGGACACAGTTTGCTCCTAGCCCTAACATTTATGGATGTGTGCATTTATAAAAATCAAGACAGCATAGACAAGCTGGTGCGTCGAAATGGGACGTGAGTTTAGCTTGTGATATTGTGACGTTTTGAATGTTGCCAGGAAGAAATAACAGTGAGTTTTAATGAACAAGGTAAGAGTATGTAGATTATTGTTGTTTAAAATGATTGTAATAAATCATTTTTAATATATTGTATTTTTAATTTACTGCCTCATCTGGTTTAGATCAGTTTAGGGCTCTTGTACTCGGTTTTGACATGTTATTGTATTGTCAACGTTACTAAACTCTTGGTAGTAATGGCGGCCAAGTAAAAACAATACAATAACGTCACAAAAGCAATATAATTTTAACGAGTGGAATTGTCCCGGAACTGTAAATACGTTAAGTCGTAACAATCGTGAGTCCAATATCGTCAATAAGCTTACATAATCAAATACCAGCAGAATATTGTCAGTATGGGGAAATAGAAAAAAGTTACTATTTTAAGGCACGTTTTACAAAACAACAAGTAACAATTCTACTGGTCTAAACTGGCAACACTGCTCAAATGGCTGCTCGTCATTGGTCGAGGTTGTGTTTGTGTCAAATGGACACTTGTAAACTGTAAATTGTCATTTGTAGCTTTATAAAACTAGCCCCAGGTGACTCGTGTGCACGTTTGCCTTCCCTTTGCCATATATTTCTCCCTTTCTTCCGGTTTAACCCGTGGCGCGTCCTGTAGACCGACGGTGGTCCAAAAGAATATTCTAATTTGGAACTAAGTGTAGTTCGAACTAAGGTTTATATTGTAGTCACATGTATATGACATGACGTTCCACGTGTTAAGGCGTTGCGAATTCGCGAGTGCACTCGACCACCGATGAGTCGGTAGTATCTGCAAGGCTGTCCACCGGGTAGGAGATTGTTTTGACCCCTCGTTCCTGGATACATGTCAAAAGACTTTGAGAATTCTTGATTTGAATAGTTCCCTCGATCCCATTATCAGATCTGATTATACTGGGACCAACTAGAAAGCATAAATATAGATAGAATAATATAAAAAGTATAAACATTCCAAACAAAGAAAAAAATATCGGTCCAGCGGTCTTTGAGTAATCGGGGAATATACATAAAAAAAGGTCCCGACGAATTGAGACCCTGTTCCTTTTTTGAAGTCTATTAACAATAATGTGGAAAATGAAATAAAACTGCAAAATATTGCTTCAGTTGGACTAAAAAGTGTTTATTTGATAAAATACAACGAGCTTACTTTTTACAACATTTTACTTCTATTAATGTCAAAAAAACAAACAAAACCCTTAATACAATATTAATATACATAAATACGATGGTATCAACTTCAAACATAATCATAATGTAACTAACATAAATGCAAATCTAGGCAAGATCATACGTAAAACATATCTAAATAAGAGTACATTAACTAAACATAATTATACTTTAAGATACACCAAGATCTAATTCAATTTTTTCTATAGATCACACTTATACTTTTGACCTAAACCAAGTCGAATTTTGTATTTAATACTGATATTATCATTTTGGAAGAACGTATACTAGAAAAACATATTTACAATTCTTTATTATTATGCCAACGTTTTAATTTTTCGCCAGATCTCTGTGACCATTCGCAACCAACTGTTTTATCATTAATTTCCATAAACAAAAAATTGTAAAGTAAAAATAATTCTGGTTTTATTTAACTGTTGTGTGTAAAAAGTTGGATCTTGTATTCTGGGATTGTCTAAAATAAATTTCATATAGTCTATTTCGGTGTATTTGTAGCTTGTAAGAAAATATACTCTAGTGCTGCCCTATTGAGAGAAAAGGGCGTATCTGAATATCTGTAATTCAAGGCAGAATTAACTTTCTGCTATAATTACTCAGTTTGCATGTTCAATAGATATTTCTTGCTAGATACGCCCTTTCTCTGAAGGCAGTGTGTAACATGCGGACCGGAAGCATGGGGCCCATTCATTAGGCCTTAACATTCACTGCCCAAAACTAGAATTTGTATGTATTCTGAACACGCCGGCGTGTCGATGGCAGTGAATAAACTAGTTACTATAAACTAAAGATAACTATCCGAACTAGCCATATGTCCCTTCACTTTGCCTGCAGGTACTGTGAAACTTTTGTTCTTGTGTTTCAACTGTAGGAAGTCTTATCTACAATACATCTGTCGTTTCGTAGGTTATTTGATTTTTTTACTGACCAAATTAATTCTAGACTGTTTAGTCTGCATATCTTTTATATCTCTAGCTTGCACTAAAGATCCTTGGAGAAGATTCTTCGCAAAGTATCCGACAGAAAGATATTTATTAAAATCTCTAGCACCATTTTGATGGTTCAGCACCATATCTTCAACAGGTCTGTTGGGTTTTCGAAGCTAAATACGAAACTTTGGAAACTGTAGTGTTTAATCTACAGTTGTTACTCGAAAGAGAGAAAGGGATGCAGTACTAGTTATTTTTAAACTTTGATTTATGAGTGTCCTTTCTTATCGTCATTTCAATAAACCAAATCTTAATAGAGCTTTAGAGAGTATGTGCGAGACCTTTTAATGTTTTTTTGTGTTAGTTGAATAATCCCAAGATATACAACCAGTCTAGAATTTACTTTGATAATTTCAACAGATTTCTAGAAACGCTTGTTATTTTCGTCCTTCCCATACAGACTTGACCTAAGCTAGTAAATAATAAAGTAATGTAAAATAACCTAAACAATGTACAATGGAAGACAAAAACTCATCCCGTATCTATACGAAATGTAGAATAGGCCCCCTGCTCCGGCTAATATCTCTGTAGGACCCTACAACAGTGTAAAATTACCAGTCTATTGTTGTATAATACAATAGATATGTACAATTAATTATAACAGCACCCATTAGAAAACCAATCTTACAAGATCCGCCGCCTACCGCGCTCCTGTATAAAAACAAACTTTGTCATATAATATGTATCACCGCTTTATTGTATAATCTATTGTATATATTGTAAAATCTGTATAATCTATTGTTTACACTATATCAGTATAAGTAAAAGTGTTTGTATCGCTTTAAATAAGTATTGTAGCAAAAATAAGCAAGACAGGCGGCGCATCTTAAATTCACGTAAAACTGCATTCAATAAAATCTGTAAAAACCCAATCCAGACTACAAGATCATTATCTAATATCTTTTATAAAAAATTCAACAACACTTATTTTACTGTGGAACTTCAACAAGTCTGTATTGTGATAAAAAATTATCATTTCTGTGACAGCGGTCGGCGATGTGGCAGTGAGTACGTAGGTTCTAACAAAATAGGCCGGTTGGCTACCAATTATCACCACTACACTACTAAACGATCAATAATGTAAAATATCGCGCCGAGGCAAGTGTATTGCACGGGAACTGCACTATCTGCAGGTATTTTTATTGGGAAACTATACAAATTAACCTAGACGGTCGCACTCGCACCTACTGAGGAGAGGATCGCAACGCCTCACTACAGATCAATGGAAGACGTTGAAATAATTAGTAGCCAACTAATACGAAACTAAAACATTACTCTAAACTCCCTCCATCGGATATAGTCGTGAGAAACGCTTATAATGTAACAGTTAACGGTACTGGGATCGATTTGACTCATTGTAGAAAAAACATCTATTGATATGATAGCGATTACTAGACAATGAATATTTTTTTAATTGATATTTCTTCTACTTTGAATCAGTCGAAGAATTCGGGAAATTGATTACGATTATAAGAAAAATTACCCCACTTTTCTGATTTAGAATAAGAATTACAGAAGACAGATTTTTTTCGAAAGTGAAATCAGATAAGTAGGGTTTACATTACGCTATATAAATGCGTTCGATATTTTGAATTACAACGTACTTAATTGAAATGCTTGAAATGCAGCCATTCGAACAGTCAGACGGGACTTAAACTTAAAAAGTCTTTGCCAATTTCTTACTATTAAACTTTTAGACTGCAATGAGATCACGAATAAATGCATCGATCAAAAGGAATTCAAATGCTGTCTTGAAACTTAACTAAAGTGTTAGTTTCGTTACCAAGCTACGCTGGTTCAGTGGCGATCCCCCGAAACATTGTATTACATACAATTGACATTGATATCATAAGTTTACATGCAAAAACAATGCAATCTTATTCTCTCCTTTTATCGTTTATAACTTAAAAGTATACAAAATTAATTAAGTGGTAAGGGGCACTCCTTTACACGAAGAGTATAGTTTACACCTAGCGTTGGCTGCGCTTGTAAGCAACCTTCGTTTTTCTTTTAGCACACGTCACTGTGGCTAAATAGAATGGAATTTAATTCCGACAGGGTATAAAGCATGTGATAAAAAGGCAAGAAATGAGCTAAATCTACTGGGTTTGCTAAATGCAAAGCCAGACGGCTAAAACGAAGATGGTTGATGTGGGTATGGTATATAAGAATAGGAACATGAATTAATGTTTCTAAGCAAATTGATTACTGTGAGAAATGATCAATTGGACGGCACGCTTACACGAGTAAATATACGGCATATTGTTATTTATCCGGAATAAGAGATGTCCAAACGAAGTTATTTCCTATAGACTGTCGACAGACAACTGTAAGCACTTAACAATAGTTAAGAAAAGCAAAACCGTGCTCTCTAAATAATATTATACATTCGCGTACACAATAAGTATGTATACAACTAATATGATTAACGTTAGGTAAAAGTAATACATACTCGATTAATTGAGCAAACTTAACAAAACAGTGAGCAAACAGAACAGCCGGGACTGGAGCCCTGAGCGAGCTCAAGAGAACGGTAATAGATATCCCATTTGGCTTCTACTGAAATCAGAGTGAATTTGTCAATTTGGAACACTGCCTGAGAATCGTCCGATGATATGTAGGTACGGCCCGCGCGCGGAGCGGTCCGCTGCCGGGCGCGGCTACACGAGGCTGCCGCCGCGGTACATAGCAACACTACGACACTTACATTATAACTATTTCACATTTACCATTAATAATATTGTTTGTAATAAATGTATAAAATATCATCTGTAATCTCTGTATACTTAATCACCTTTGTTTATATTTAAAAATTAAATCCATTTGTATCGGTATAAAAATCTAGTAAGTATAAATCTGAGGTTATTCCACGGGTATGGCACTGTGTTGTATTGTTTGTATTCAAACTTTGTACTCGGCCCGGCCCCGCCCGCGTGTAACCTCTGTATAAAAATACTTATGCTATTATTGTTTAAGGCTGTATAAACTGTGTGTCCTACAAAATATATCGAAACGGAACCCTAGAGCAACTATGAGGCGGGCGGGGGGACCCTGGAGGATGACGAGTTCATATTTCTCTTCGGTAATGGTTAGATTGTAAACCTCCAAAAGTTTGATAGGAAAATGAAAGAGCAAAGTAAAGTCTTGGCGCGCGGCGAGCCGCGACAATTTTAGTAACTGTCCAATGGGCGATAATTTATCTTGAAGTTGACGTAACTCACTAAACGTACCTAATGCATCAATTTGTGAAACGGTAAATAATAATAATGTATCCAAATGTGACTCCCACATATTCACACCATTACAACTACATTAGTTATATAATAGGTACGTAACAGTTCATATTATGCGGTAGGAAAACGAAACCATCACATTGATATTGTAACGTAAGCTAACTCGTCTATAGACAAACACAGATGATAAAATGTAGGCGCGTCCAAACATCCCAGCGTTGGGCAGTTTATAGTCCGCGGGACTGAGCAGTCGGCGCGGCTCCGGCGGATATATCTCATATACCTCTGTCAAGTGGCAAACCACACGAGTCGAGCTTCGGATAAGTGTCTAACGCTACCTGTAACTAATTTGGACGCGAAGTAATCTAGGACGCATCGTTCAACGCCGGAATGTTTCGACGACACCATAAATTCATATATATATTTATTTCTCCTAAATACTAAATTATTATTTCGCGATGAATGATCGAATTGCTTGGTAATTCGAAAGTCGATAGTCTAAGCTAAAATTATTATAAGATTACTCTGGCATCCCTCCTTCCCGACCCTCTGGTCAAACTACGGCAAAGCACTTGGCGTCATCACACTCGATTCCTAATTGGTAAAATTCGCTAATCTCACTCATCGAAATTACTATTAAATCAGTCGAGAAGCGCGGCAAAAATCCGCGACGAAATAAATGCACAATTTTGAAGAATCTCTATCGGAACAAGTTCCGACTCGAGTGTATACCGATCATTAATAAGTAAAATCCAACAGAACCGAAATGTAAGGGCGGCTCCCATTGCCGGGGAGCCGCCGGCACTCGACAGTTACGCTAAGTGAGCGAATAGTCCCTAACCTACCTAGCTATCACAGTCCTTTCTCAGTCTGACCCTTTCCTCTTAAATGCATTTCAAATTGTCACATCGTTGAAAAAACTGGTAACAACCTAAACTAGGCCAACTATAATAGAAGCTTGTAGAAAAGTTTAAAAGTACTACTTTATTTGGCACTATGTGTTACGAAGATATCGCAGTTATCTCATCTAGTTCATTAAATGCATCCATAAATTCAACAGAAAATTTTGTAATCGCTAAATCAATGTCTTGATGGCAAAAGGTAACCTACGTTTTTGGTTTGCTTACTGATGTTTACGTTCTCTCCGAAGAAGCTTCCGTTTTACCTTAACTGTTCCCCAAACTTATACTTTATCTAACTTTTAAATATTTTGAGCATTTCATTCCCTATGTTTGCCAGATTATATCTCTTAAAACTCGTAAATAAAATTAACTTAACAAGTCTACAAATTATTTAAATTCATTACAGATAGGCACACGCCGATCCTACGACATTCATCGCGAAATATGTTGTGGTAAAAGATTCAAATCTTACTTTAGTTTAAACGAAGAGTTAATCTCTAATCTCTGGTTTGATCCGTTTGGATCTCAATGAACATTTCGAGCTCGTACAATCACCGAGAAACCTAACTCTTACGTGGTAACTTAATATTACGGAGCAAAAACGCTATCTGTACTCGCTTTTTCGACGGTAACACTATTCGTGATGAACTTTTTATACTGTACACTGCGACGGTTCGAAGAGTAATTTTATATATTGCTGGTTGCTGGTATTTACAGATCGAAGCTCGTTTACAGCGATCCGGGTATCGTTATGATCTTAAGGTAAGGAGCTCGCGAAGCGAGTCGTATACTGTGTACTGTGTGCGTCGGGCGGCCGCGGCCCCTAGTAGAGGCGGTCCACGGAGTAGAGGTCGTGGTGCGCGGCCGGCAGCGGCGCGGGCGCGGGCGGGGGCCAGCGCGCGGGGGGCGCGGGTCACTGCGCCGGCAGGCAGGCCAGCGTGCCCGGGCCCACGGCCGGCTTGAACTCACCCGCCGGCGCGAACTGCTGGAAGGGCGGCGCGTAGCACTGCGGGAAGTACAGCTCCGGCTTCACCACGGCGGAGGCCGGCGGCAGCGGCCGCGGCGTCTTGTTCGCGTCCGCGCGCCGCGCCTTGGCCGCGTGCGGGTTCATGTGGTTGTCGATGTGCTTCTTCACCTCCGGCTCCGTCGCGAACCGCCGCCGGCAGTTGGGCATGGGGCAGCAGAACGGCCGGTCGCCCTGGTGCGTCCGCGTGTGCTGGTCGAGGATTGCCTTCTGCCTGAAGTCCTTGCCGCACTGCGTGCACTTGTACGGCTTTTCGCCGGTGTGGATGCGCAGGTGCTGGTTCAGGATGGTCCGCTGCCGGAAGAAGCGCGGGCAGTACACGCAGCCGTACGGCTTCTCGTTCGTGTGGATGCGGAGATGTTGCGTAAGATGAGACTGCTGCCGGAACCGCTTGCCGCACTCCGGGCATGGGTACGGCCGTGACTCTATGTGGATGCAGCCGTGCTGGAGCAGAGTAGATTTCTGCTTGAACTCCTTCTGGCAAATCGGACAGCGCACGAACAGAGGCATCGCGCGTCCGCCGCCGAGCACGTCGGGTAACTTGCCTCCTTTCAAGTACTGTAATGATAGACCCGAACCGAAGACGGTGTGGTTGAGCCCTTTCGTATCTTTGAAATATGCTGGGTACTGCGCCGTGTCTCCGGGCGAGAAGCAGGAGCCGCGCTGTTCTCCGTTCTGGCCGTCCGCGTCGCCGTACGTCGATTGCACCTCCTCTTTTCCCTCATCTGGGGGGAATGGCACGTCCTGAGGCCACAACGTCGGCGTGGTCCCGTTCTTGAAGATCAGATGCGGCGAGACATCTGCAAAAATCGAACATTTCGGTGAATCAAAAGGTCGGGGTGACCGGTTGCAGTAATCGACGAGTGGGTTAAGAATATTCGAACTAGGGACGGTTACAGGAGCGTCCGGAGATCGGTTCCGCGTCTCGCGCGCGCCCTCGGCTAGCAGGGCGACGAGGGGACCGAGAATTTGTTTGATAGGAAGGCCAATGTTTGCGAGACCGAGTCGAACGTGCTGGGGCGGCGGGGAGCGCCCGCGGCGCGCGCAGTGACTAGCGTCAGTGCGCGCGGCGCGCGCGGGGATAGGGGAGGGGCATATATGTGTGAATAGCGCTCGCCTTGGTGTGTGCGGACGTGCTGGTTCAGGATGGCCTTCTGGCGGAAATGTTTGCCGCACTCGCCGCACGTATAGGGCTTCTCACCGGAATGGATGCGCAGGTGCTGGTTGAGGATGGCGCGCTGCCGGAAGGAGCGCGGGCAGTAGACGCACGCGTACGGCTTCTCGTTGGCGTGGATTCGTAGGTGCTGCGTGAGGTGCGACTGCTGCCGGAACCGCTTGCCGCACTCCGGGCAGCCGTACGGCCGCGAGTCCGTGTGGATGCGCTCGTGCTGCAGCAGAGTCGACTTCTGCTTAAAGTCCTTGCCGCACGTCAGGCACTTGAACAGCCGCAGCTCCGAGTTGGGGTTGTGCTTGCGCGGCTTGGGCTGCTCGGGCTGGACGATATCCGGTAAATGGCGGAGCTCGGGCGCGCCGTACTGGTCTAGCGGGCCCTCTAACGAGAGAACTCCCCCGTTCTGCTTCAAATAATGTAACGGAAAGCCTCCGCCACCAAGCATGTGGCTGGCGGGTCTGGTCTCTTTGAAGTACGGCGTATATTGCTGCTGCAAGTCCGGCTGCGGGATAAAGCACGGTCCCCGGTCGAGATGGTCCTGGGTGGGCTGGGTCTGGAGCTGTTGCTCGACCTGCATGTGTTCGGGGGAGGTCTGCTGCTGTTGCTGCGCTTGTTGCTGGGCCTGTTGTTGTGCGAGCTGTTGCGCGGCTTCCTCGGCGGCCTGGTCGGGCGGCGGCGGCGCGGGCGGGTAGGGCGAGGGTGCGGGGGATGCGAGCTGCGGCTCGGGCTGCGGGGAGGGCCCCCCGGGGCTCTGGTGCTGCATGGGCTGGTAGCCCCCGTCCAGCATGCCGCCGCCCCACTGCGTGCCCGGTGGGGCGCGTTCCACGCCATCCTTGTACAGAACATACGGTGCTGTCGTATCTGGAAACAAAGAAAAACGCCTGTGAGATTGTCTTTCATTTAAATCGTTCTGGTCGATTAGAAGTTTACCTCAATCGGACAGGTGAGGATAGGTCGTTTTAGCTGGTAGTTAGCGAAGGCCTTTGAGGTCTAGCAATAGGTATATGTAATTCTCCTGACATGTTATTATTGAGTATGACTTATGTCTATCATACATATTAATCGTTAGCATTACAACATACAAATGGTAATCAGTAATCACATACTAGAGCAGTAATGCATATTAATTTCCCTGACTGAGGTAAAAAAACCATACATTTTTACAAGAGCTCACAAACCTCAATTGTTTATGAGTTTTATTTTTTAAATTCTCTTTACAAATGCCTTGAACATAAACCACCTTAACTTTAAGTTAAACGTCAAACCGAAGTCAATAAACTACCTCTTGGCAACTACACGTCATAGCGTGCTTATCACGGAACCTAAACTTTTGCAATGCAACAATGCAAAGTGCAATAAATCCGGCAAATTTTGGGTGGCGTGCTAGAAATGGCGTGGTGGCAGGGCATGGCATAACGGCAAACGGAGAATTTAATAAAATGTCATGTCGCGAGACTGAGCGCTTGTTTCATATTGAAAACGGTCCAAACAAAAGAGTTGGGCCCATAACCTATTTAAGTCAGTGTTTACGTGAGGCTTAAATAAGATTTTTAAAGTGCCTTTTAAAAATTGCTGTAGCAATAAAATGAGAGCGAAAACGCTGTTATAATTTCATTGCGAAAGCATTATAATCATAAAATGTATGCTTGATAGATAAATATTCGTTTGCTGAACTGAATTAAACAAAAAAACAATTGAAGAGACGCTTTATCTGCTTCAATCCAATAGAACGATGCACGGAGAAAATACGAAAATGCAAATCAGAGAGAAAATTTACATTACCATCGGGAAAAATGTTAAACCATCGACAATCGGCTCAGTTTCTAATGACTGAATGAATCTATGGCAACAAAAACGCGGGAAAACGCGTCCGTTTGCGTTTCCCGCCCATAAGGAAACACAAATGGCGGATAACGTAACTTAATGTTCTGGATACTCTTTATTACGAGACTTAGCGTTTTTACGAATGCTACTAACCGTTTACTTTTGTTTGTGGAAACTGTTTGCTGTTGCCTTTTTAAACGTTATTTTAATGTATGTTACTATGAACAAAGCGCCAAATACTGTTAATTGAGGCTTATTTTGTTCTGCTAATAGACATTGTACCTACAAAACAAGCAACAAAACATCTAAATACGAAGTGACAGAGACTAAATAAACTTTTTTTAACCCACATTACACGTGTCATTCAAACGAAAGAGTAATGGAAGCTTGTGGTTACATTCTCGTCGCGGTCAACATTTTTGACAGCTAGATCAGATTTCCTCGATAAAAACAGGCTTTCTTATATATTCACTGTAAGGTTCAAAATGGCAGAAATTATTGTGAAATTCGAGCGGTTTCTGACAGTTAGGTTATGTTGTAACGCTACCTAAATCGATAAATTTATGTCGGTGTAGAAGACTAATTATTTAAAATCGGTTGGTAAACAACGGCACAGGAGCTTTTGACAAGTTATGGTATTGTTTTTACAGCCGCTATTAATGTCTAGTAAATAAGAGCTAGCATAACGTTTACTATAGGATAACATGGCAAAATCAATATGGTTTTAATAGTAGAATAGAACTCCAGATGTTGTTAGTCTACCTTGTATGTTATTTATTTAGCAGTTAAACGACTTCATTTTGTCGATATAAAGTTTATTAAGTTATGGTTTCTACTCTGATTTATTACAAAAGAAGCCATCACTACAACTAGTAAAGATTTTGTATTTTTTAAATTCTAAATAAGCATTTATTGTTAAATGCTTCATCTATCTTGGTATCACTTCTAACTTAGTTAGTCGATTAAACTGCGATTAAATCGTGCTACTAATAATATTATCAGCCACCATCTTGAAGATATCTCTATTTCGGATCGCTCTGTGACTCTATGGTCTGCTCCAATTTAGAAATGGAATGTGATGGAATAAATGAACAAGTACTTGATCATTTGTTTTGATTCTATAGAAAAGGTAATAAGCTAGCGTTCACATTCAATACTCTACCTCTACGCAACTTGTTTCATTGTTATTTAATATGATAAAATAATAGCTTTCTTACAATTTCTTTATCATCAATTTAGCACGACTGCTACAAGGCAAATCTTACAAGTAAAGTACTTTTCATACGTCATTTGCAGACAGAGATTTATTGCCGAATAACATCTGTTTATAATCGTCGATGCAGAGGAAACGTCCGATCCCGTCACGTCTGTAACGTCTTTTATAATGACGTTTGTATTTTGTCTGTGGCCGTTTTTTATCTGTGCCGGATGGCTCGGCATGTGGGGTGTCACTTCGAATTAACTTTTTTGTTTTAACCCTTTTAAATTATAGTGGGATGGGTATGGGAATGTTTAAGATCGAATTTAGTTTTCGTTACTCCATTGTATGACTGTGAGGAGGGCTAGGTCAGTAAAATTGTTCTTTCGAGCATTATTATTTTTTAATCACTTGATCTTGTATTTCGAGATTGCCTCATTGACGTTGTATGCGCGTTTATTGCATTCCCTTTTACCATGTAAACCCCAGGCGTTTTAAGATTCGATAAAAAAAAACGATACATAAAAGAAAAGTTTCATATTACATTATTCTATTATTTATTATTTGTTAGTAAATTCGCCGTAACCCCAATACACACCAAAACGCTATCTATTACGGGTCAAAAGATACAGCTCTTTAAATTTAGGACGGTTGACGGACGGACGGACATATTGATAGGGTCCGGTTACCGGAACCCTAAAAACGACACGTATGAACAAATTTTCCATTTAAAGTTTATTAGTGCTGTCTTAGATTATTTTATGAAGGTAAAAAACACTTTAGTCAACTGTATCTCTGGAACCAGGGCGCGGAAAACGGTATTTTTTTCGAAACGGTTTCGTCTTAAATGCCTATGGAACGATTTGTTTCGGTTTCGTTCGCAAATAACGTTATAGAAAACGTTTTTGAACAAGAACGAAATTTAAATATTTTTTGATCCATATAACGTTTTTAACCGTTTTTATCCATTTGCTGGGTTCGGTAGTATCTAACATTACTAAACAAGTTCATGCTTGTCGCCGCTTTGTAGCCGAACGCCGCGCGCGGCCGCGTCCCGTGGATTAAACCGGTTTTTGATAACGTTCTCGTTTCGTTTCCGTTCCGAACAAAATGTTGAACAAAGAACGGTTCGAAACGTTTTTAAAACGTTATTTTGAATAACGTTTCCGAGCCCTGTCTGGAACCAATCACGTCTACTCATGAGTTCATAACGGACAGACTGACAGACAGCCATGGCAAAACTTTAAGGGTTCCTAGTTTGACTTCGGAATCCTAAAATACCCATAAAATTACAGATACAATTTGACTATTTAACCATCAGAAAATGGCAACACTGAATAATAAACGTGTTACGACTTTACACCTGTAGAATAATTTGTAGCTTTATAAAACCGGCAGGAAGCAATATATTTTTACAACCAAAACCCTTTAAGTAATGAGTATTCCTTGTATTACACCACATGTTGTATGGGAAAGCTCGGGGAGAAGTTTACCACGAGGTTTTATTTCCGACTAGTGAAAGGGTTATATATAGCCTTGTCTTTAGTAAGATAGGGAGAAATGACAAATGATTGTGGTGACTAATTATGTCGAAAGTTTATTAAGTTTTTTGAGGTTGTTTTAATTTATTTTAGTTAACGCAATGTGACTTATTGCATTGCATCTAAGTTGGATCTATAGGCTGTACAGATCCCACTTCTGATTTCCGAAGGGAGACGCCAAGACATACTCAAAGTTCGTTATTTCACGAAACGTGATGTAGTGTTTGTAATATTTTTTATGAAAAACGTTCAAGTTGCACCGAATTTTACGATTTCAAGGATCTTGTAAACATTGTGAAGTGATCACCGCTGCCCTTGGACACCTGCAACACCAGGAGAGGTCTCAGAACTCTTAGGATAGATCAAATTGGACGTGACTTCTGTGTCGCACAGTGCGTCTTTTTCTAGCCAATTTAGAACAAAGGAGGTGCAAAGAGTGACGCCAGTCAAGTAGAAGCGCGAGTCGGGAGGAATAAGTTTGGATTGAGAAGAGTCTTCCGTTTGGTGAATTGTATTCTTTTAGGATTCTTTAAACCTGTTTTGACCGCTGGGTTCATTTTTTATTTATAATATGATACGGGCGCGCGTATAAGACGCTTTTATTATAGGTACAAGTGAACTTAGCAGTCCCGGATTCGATCCCCGGTAAGCGCAAATATTTGTTAAATGACCATGCATTTACCCCTGAGTTTCTTTTAACAAATAAACACGTTTATTGTTGGGTATGGTACAAGCCTAGAGCTTCGCTTGGGATTAGGTGAATTTGTGTAAATTTATTGATCAACTTTGATTGACTTCAATTTTCTTTGACTTTCTTGCCAAAGTTAAATCACCTGTTATCCTAGGAATTATTAAAATGTTAATAATCCAATAGTTATTATATCATGGTGAGTATGAAGGGCGAGTTGATCCAGTGTGCGCGGGCGCCTCCAAACTGGTCCAGCGAGCCCGCCCCTTCCTGCGTCCTGCGCTCGGGCAGCAAAACAAACCGATTTCAAACTGTATTTATAAGTATTTAATGTATTTATGTATGTATTTATTTGTATGTACCTATGTTTACATTTCTTGGGCATTTGGGTTTACCTGAAGTCTACAAGAATAGACTCTTAATAAATAAATAAATTATGTAGTTTTGTTGCTTATGCTCTAAATGCTATCGTACCGTACGTACGATATTGCACCGCCTCCAAAAAAAAAACTGCTTTGTCCAAAGGTCAACTGGTAATGAATGCCATTAGGCATTAAGTTCACCTTTTGTACTCAAATTTGTATTTTTGGGCAATAAAGATTAAATAAATATATGTGCCGGGCGTTACAATTTTTGAGATATATATCATATATTGTAGCACTTCATATGGCTGTCATTTGTCAAACATTTTGGTCTCATAAGCGTTCATTTGATATGTCAAATGTTTGGAAAATACAGTTAATTTCACTATTGCCTATAACTATATTATAATTAGTAAACGGTACTTTTTGTTACAAACATGTAAGTAACGCTTAATCCGGCTAAAAGGACGAACATTTCGCACAAAAACACAGCTGGTGCATATTTTGCTGAAGAAATCTTCATGAGTGTTATCACGATTA